>CM061751.1:193924081-194658135 GCA_030979885.1 Lolium multiflorum | reverse complement strand
GTCACCAAGGATTCAAGATATGCATTGGTCTCAACATGCAAAGAAAGTTCCTCTTGTAAATGAACATGTTCCTCAACAAGTTTAGCATGCTCACTAGTAAAGGAAGTAGAGGAACAAGCAAGCTTTTCAACAACAATGGGATCCTTCATTGATCCAAGAGCCTTTTGTAGGTTTCTTGGAGTAGGTCATGGTTCTCTCCAAGTTTCTTGGGCTCATCCTTGACAAGCTTGTTAGCGCTTTCAAGGTGGTCAAGATCCCTAGTGAGAGAAGCATGAGCAACTTCAAGCTCCTCCTTTGAGGCATTGAGCTCTTGGGTCAATGATTGAGCCCTATCAATAGTTTCTAGGTCCTTAAATTTATCAAGTTCATAAGTTTCAATTTGTTGCTTAAGGCCTTGAGATATGCACCTTTCGGTTTTTAGCTCTTGTCTTAGGAGATTGAATATCCGTTCCTTTTCATTCAAATGATATTCTAATTCCTCAATGGACTCATCCTTTTCCTTGAGTGAGTCCATCAAGAAATCAAACTTGAGAGAAGAGCTTCACCACGAAGGGTGCATCTAACATCATAAAGTTCCTTCCGCCAAATTAATTCTATTTTCGTTTTCATCATCAAGAACACTAGATAGGGAAGGTGGGGGTTCCATTACCTGTAGTTTCCCTTGCCATAAGACAAGAGGCCAACGATTGTAGAGGAGGAAGCGGGGTCATCATCTTGAGTTGTTCTTGCCATGAAGAAAGAACCAACATCATTCTCAGTGGAGTAATCCTTGGAGTAGTCATATGTGAAGAGTGACCCGGGCTTGGAGAAAGCCAAACCAGCCACTCCGGCCTCCTTCTCCTTATCTTCCTCTTCTTCATCGGAAGTGTACTCGGCTCCAACAAAGGCTCTTTCCTTGTTCTTCTTGTATCGATCGTTGATTGGGTTTGGCTTCAATCTTGGCTTGACCCCTTTGATGAACTTTGGCTTGTCTACCATTTTCTCATAAGGGCACTCATTTGCAAAGTGGCTATCTTCATCACAATTGTAGCAAGTTCTCTTCTTCTTGTCATTGAGGAGCATTGGGAACTTTGCCTTGTACTTCTTGGCAAAGAAAGCAAAGTCGGTAGCAATGTCATTAGTTGAAGTCATCTCTTCATCTTCTTCAATTTCATATTCTTCTTTGCTTCCATGGTCGGCTCTAGCTTTGAGAGCAAGGTTGTGTGAAGCTTCATGGTTGTGTGAGGCTTCATCAACACGGTTCATTGCCATGAGCCTCTTTCCTGCTTTGGCCATGTTATCATTGGCGGCCACATAGGAGACTAGATCATCGGAGTTCAAATCACGCTCTTGATGCATGATTTGCAAGTTGAGTACAAAGTGAAGGAGATATGCCCTAGAGGCAATAATAAATGGATTATTATTTATATCTTTATGTTTATGATAAATGTTTATATATCATGCTAGGATTGATTAAGCAGAAACATTAGTACATGTGAGATGTAGACAAACAAGAAGTCCCTAGTATGCCTCTTAAACTAGCTTGTTGATTAATGGATGATTAGTTTCATAATCATGAACATTGGATGTTATTAATAACAAGGTTATGTCATTGTGTGAATGATGTAATGGACACACCCAATTGAGCATAGCATAAGATCTCGTCATTAAATTATTTGCTATAAGCTTTCGATACATAGATTACCTAGTCCTTATGACCATGAGATCATGTAAATCACTTATACCGGAAAGGTAATTTGATTACACCAAACACCACTGCGTAAATGGGTGGTTATAAAGGTGGGATTAAGTGTCAGGAAAGTATGAGTTGAGGCATATGGATCAACAGTGGGATTGTCCATCCCGATGACGGATAGATATACTCGGGCCCTCTCGGTGGAATGTCGTCTAATGTCTTGCAAGCATATGAATAGGTTCATAAGAGACCATACCACGGTGCGAGTAAAGTAGCAATCGGGGAGACGAGGGTTGAACAAAGTATAAGTGATGCAGGAATCAAACCTCGGACAAGTAAGATGCGAAACAAAGGGAATTGGTAATATATGTATATGGTTCATTCGATCACTAAAGCCATCGTTGAATGTGTGGGAGCCATTATGGATCTCCAGTCCTGCTATTGTGTGGTTATTAGTGGGAGTGAGTACTCAACCATGTCCGCATAGTTCTCGAACCGTAGGGTGACACACTTAAAGTTGGATGTTGAAATGGTAGTTCTTGAATTATGGAATGAAGTTCGAATATTTGTTCGGAGTCCCCGGATGAGATCCCGGACATCACGAGGAGTTAGGGAATGGTCCGGAGGAGCCAGAATTCATATATGGGATGTCATTTTATGTGGGAAATAAAATGTCGCGGAAGGTTCCTGGAAGGTTCTAGAAGGTTCTAGAAAAGTCCGGAAGAAACCACCAAGAAAGGTGGAGTCCACAAGGGCCACCTCCATGGCCGGCCAGACCTAGTGGGGGTGGAGTCCCAAGTGGACTCCCGCTTAGGGGCCACCCCCCCCATGGGAGGTGGGAATCCCACACCTTTGGGTGGGAGTCCTGGTTGGGCTAGGTTTCCCCTCCTATGGAAGGTTTTAGTTTCGGGTCATTCAAAGACTTGGACACCAACACTTAGGATCCACACCTATAATAGAGGGGGCCAAAGGAGGTAGACTTAGGAACCATAACCAGCCGCCAACCTGATGGCCGGCCACCTCAACCCTAGCTTGCTCCTCACTTCATATTGTCCGGTTTGCTTAGCGGCTGGCGGGACTTCTGCACGCTCCCGCAGAGCACCGCAGCAGTGCGTCCTTGTTCCGGATTCAGAAGGAGCTACTACTTCCATTGCCCGCTGGGGAGCGGGGAAGTGGACGTCGTCTTCATCAGCAACCGAACGTGTGACCGTGCGGAAGTGCTTTGCCCGTTACGTGGCGGCCGGAACGATCGTGATCAAGACTATACGCGCTTTTGCAAGCGGCAAGTGATCGTCTCACCGCAGCAACAGAGCCTCATCTTGTAGGCTTTGGAATCTCTTCAAGGGTGAGACTCGATGCCCCCGGTTCCTACCGTCTTCTAGATTGCATCTTGGCTTGGATTGCGTGTTCGCGGTAGGAAAATTTTAGTTTTCTATGCAACGAATCCCTACAGTGGTATCAGAGCCGTGTCTATGCATAGATGGTTGCCACGAGTAGAACACAATGGTTTGTGAGGCGTTGATGCTCTTGTTATCTTTAGTTTGAGTACTTTGCATCTTTATGGCATAGTGGGATGACGCGGCTCGGACTAACTTTACATGACCGCGTTCATGAGACTTGTTCCTCGTTCGACATGCAACTTGTATTGCATAAGAGGCTTCGCGGGTGTCTGTCTCTCCTACTATAGCAAAGATTCAATTTACTCTTCTATTGAAAACATTAGTATCAACGTTGTGGTTCATGTTGGTGGTAGATTAGATCTCTCGAAAACCCTAAACCCGTAAAATATGCAAACCAAATTAGAGACGTCTAACTTGTTTTTGCGGGGTTTAGTGATGTGATATGGCCATGATATGATGATGAATATATGTGAGATGATCATTATTGTATTGTGTCACAGGAACCTTATGGTTGTCTTTAAATTTCATGTTGGGTAGTATTTCAAAGTAGTTGTAATAGTTGCTACATAGGGACAAACATGAAGACGGTGCCATTGACCTTGGTGCTACGCCAATGATGATGGAGATCATGCCCGAAGATGATGGAGATCATGTCAGTGTGCTTTTGAGATGAAGATCAAAGGCACAAGAACAAAGGCCATATCATATCACATATGGTATTGCATGTGATGTTAATCCTTTTTATGCATCTTATTTTGCTTAGATGTGACGGTAGCATTATAAGATGATCCTCACTAAAATCTCAAGATAATAAAGTGTTCATCTTAGTATGCACCGTTGTTGCTATAGTTTGTCGTTTGAAGCATCTCGTGATGATCGGTGTGATAAATTCGATAAGTACATACAACAGGTGCAAGAAAGATTTGCACATGCGGATACTAAGGTGGCCTTGTGATGTCTACCATGTAGAGACATGGTCTCGGAACACGTGATGCGAAAGGTAGAGCATGAATCATATGGTTGATATGATGAACACTATGAGTGTTCGCCATTGAAATCACACCTTTTCTCGTGATGATCGGGTTTAGGTGCGGTGGATTTGGTTCGTGTGATCACTAAGACAATGCGAGGGATATTGTTTTGAGTGGGAGTTCACCTAGGGTTTTTAATTATGTTGAATTAAAATTTGAACTCAATTTGTCATAAACTTAGTCTAAACTATTACAAATATATATTCAGTAGAGATGGCGTCCTCAATCAATTTTAATCAGTTTAGAGAAAGAAAACTTAAGAGCAACGGTAGCAACCTCACTGACTGGTTCCGTCTAAGGATCTTCCTCTCTGGCGGAAATCTGTAATTTGTGCTTGATGCCGCTAGGTGACCCTCCTGCAGAAGATGAATCCGATGGTAAAAATTTGTTACGCAACTCGGAGCTTCCGGAGTACTCAAGTTCGATGTGCCATCATGCGATGGAATCCGATCTTCAAAAACGTTTCGTGGGCACCATGATCCTCATGAGTTGATGAATGGTGAAAGCTATATTCGAGACTCATGCGGCAGTGGAATGCTATGAAGCATCGAAACATTTCTTCGTGTATGATGGAAGAAGGCAGCTCAAGTTAGTGAGCACATGCTCGCCATGTCCGGGCATGCGAAGAAACTCAGTGACTTGGGAATAGTGATTCCTAACAGACTGGGGATTAATCGTGTCCTTCAATCACCGCCACCAAGTTACAAGAACTTTGTGATGAACTACAATATCCAGAACATGAACAAGGAGTTTACTGAACTCTTTGGCATGCTAAAGCTGCTGAGAGAGATACAGGAAGAGCACCAAGTGTTGATGGTCAACAAGACCACCGGTTTCAAGAAACGGGGCAAGTCTAAGGGAAAATTCAAGAAGGGTGGCAAGAAAGGTGCCACGCCTCATATGAAACCTAAGAACGGCCCTAGGCTTTGATCTTTGAGTGCTATTCTTTGCAAGGAGAAGGACCTTTGGGCGTAATTGCTCCAAGTATGCGGCTGATACAAATGACCTTGTCAAGAAGAAGAAGAAGGTATGTATCCATACATGTTATAGATGTTTCTCTCACTAGTTCTCGTTCTATTACCTGGGTATGATACTGGTTAGGTTGCTCATATTTGTAACTCAAGCAGGAACTAAAGAATAAACGACAAGCTGAAAGATGAAGTGACGATGCGTGTTGGAAATGGATCAAGTCAATGTGATCGCAGTTGGGACACTTCCTCTACATCTACCTTAGGGATTAGTTTTGGCCTAAATAATTGTTATTATGTACACGTTGAGCATGAACATTATGTCTGGATCTTGTTTAATGCAAGGCGGTTATTCATTCAAGTCTGAGAATAATGGTTGTTCTATTTTTATGAATAATATCTTTTATGATCGAGCACCACAAAAGAATGGCTTATTTCTTTTAGATCTCGATAGTAGTGATACACATATACATAACATTGATGCTAAGCGAATTAAACTAAATGATAATTCTATATATGTGCTTTGTCGTCTTGGTCATATTGGAGTAAAGCGCATGAAGAACTCCATAGCGATGGATTACTTGAATCACTTGACTTTGAGTCACTTGATGAATCTGAAGCATGTCTAATGGGAAAAATGACAAAAGCTCCATTCTGGTATGATGGAGGCGGAGCGCTCTTTGACTTATTAAAATCATACATACCACGTTGCATGTGGACCAATGTTAGCATGTGGCAGTGAGTTATCGTTATGTTCTAACCTTCACGGATGATCTGAGTAGATATGGGTATATATTTCATGAAACATAAATCCGAAACTTTAGAAGTTTAGAGGAATTTCAAAGTGAAGTAGAAAATCAGCGTAACAAGAAGATCAAATTTCTGCGATCTGATCGTGGTGAATATCTGAGTTTTGAGTTTGGCATGCATTTAAGAAATGCGGAATACTTTCACAATTGACACCTCCGGGAACACCTCAACGAAGCGGTGTGTACGACGTCGTGTCGAACTCTATTAGATATGGTTAGTAGTATGATGTCTCTTACTATTTGCCGTTATCATTTTGGGTTATGCATTAGAACGACCGCATTCACTTTAAATAGAGCACCATCAAAATGCGTAGAAACGACATAGTATGAATTATGGTTTAATAAGAAACCTAGGCTGTCGTTCCTGAAAGTTTGCGAAGCCTATGTATAAAAGTTACAACCGGACAAGCTAGAACCCAAAGCGGAGAAATGCGTCTTCATAGGTTATCCTAAAGAAACTATAGGATACATTCTATCACAGATCAGAAGGCAAAATCTTTGTTGCTAGAACGGAACATTTCTTGAGAAAGAATTTCTCACTAAAGTAATTGGAAGAAAAGTAGAACTCGATGAGATTATTGAATCTATACCGTTGATCGGAGTAGCGCGATCATAGGAAGTTGTGCTGTCCACCTTCTACCAAACATGAGAGGAAGCTAATGATAATGATCATGACACTTCGAACGAGGAAACTGAAGGGCGGCGGCTAGGTCAGGGAGCGTGCCACTCTGATTGGTATGATCCTTGTCTAAATGTCATGATTGTGGATAACAATGATGAGGACCTGCGACGTATGAAGAGGCGATGATGAGCCCCGATTCCAACAAATGGCAAGAAGCCTGAAATCGGAAATGGGATCCATGTATGATAACAAAGTATGGACTTTGGTAGACTTACGATAGCCGAAAGGCTGTCGAAAATAAATGGATCTTCAAGAAGAAACAGATGCTGATGGTAATATTCCTGTGTTTATAAAGCTCGACTTATCGCAAAGGGTTTCCGAGACAAATTCAAGGAGTTGACTCGTTGAGAATTTCTCACATGTAGCGAAGCTGTGAAATACGTGAGAGTTTTGTTATGATACGCTGCATTTTTCGATTATGAGATTTAGCCAGATGGATGTCAAACGGCGTTCCTTGTGGGCTGACAGGAAGTTGTATATGGTACAACTTAAAGGTTTTGTCGATCCTAAAAATGTCTTGACAAAGTATGCAAACTTAGGCGTTCAATCTATGGGTGAAGCAAGCATGAGAAGTTGATTGCTTTGATGGGTGATCAAAGACTTGGTTTATCAGTCATCATGGAGAGGGCTTTGTATTTACAAGAAAGTGGTGGGAGCTACAATAGCATTCGATGTATATAGTAGATGACATATTATTGATCGGGAATGATATAGAACTATTAAGCGGTATTAAGGAGTTAACAGTTAATAGTTTTTCAATAGAAAGACCTTGGTGACCTTCGTATATAGTAGGCATCAAGATTTATAGAGATAGATCAAGACGTCTAATAGGGCTATCACAGTACATCTGGACAAGATTCTAAAGAAGTTTAGAATGGACAGAAAGTAAGAAAGGGTTCTTACCTATGTTACTGGGCAGGTATTAGGAAGTAAAACTCAAGAGATGACTACGAAAGAAAGAGAAAGGATGTGTAACATCCCCTATGCCTCGGCGGTAGGATCTATCATGTATGCCATGCTATGTACTAGACCGGATATAGCACATCTTTGTTAGTTTGACTAGCGGACCTCAGTGATCAGGAATGGAACACGCTGGACAATGATCAAATATCTGAAGTACTTGAAAGAACTAAGGATATGTTTCTTTGTTATGGAGGTGACCAAGAGCCCGCAACTATTTACACCGATGCAAGTTGGAACTCTGATCCTGATGACGTTTGAGACGTATCAGGTACGTGTTTATATTGAATGATGTGGATGGTGGGCAAGCTCGACGGTGCACGGTGGCGAAGTCTTCATCAGAATCAGAGTAGCGGCTTCAGAGGCTTCATCGAAGCGGTATGGATGAAGGAGTTCATTGTAGAGCTTCCGGTGTGGTTAAGTGCATTAGACCTTCAATCATTTCTTTGTGATAACATGGGTGCCATCGCAATGCACAAGAGCCAAGGTCACACAAGAGGTGAGCATATCAAGCTGCGTTACCACTCGATTGCAGTACATCGAAGATGGAGAAGTAAAGATTTGCAAAGTACACAACGATCTGAATGTAGCGAATCCGTTGACTAAAGCTCTCCCTAGAAAAAAATCACCAACACCAGAATACCATGGGTGTTAGGTATATTACAATGCTAATCTAGATTATTGACTCTAGTGCAAGTGGGAGACTGAAGGAGATATGCCTAGAGGCAATAATAAAAAGTGGTTATTATTTATATCTTTATGTTTATGATAAATGTTTATATATCATGCTAGAATTGTATTAGCAGAAACATTAGTACATGTGTGATATGTAGACAAACAAGAAGTCCCTAGTATGCCTCTTAAACTAGCTTGTTGATTAATGGATGATTAGTTTCATAATCATGAACATTGGATGTTATTGTAACAAGGTTATGTCATTGTGTGAATGATGTAATGGACACACCCAATTAAGCGTAGCATAAGATCTGGTCATTAAGTCATCTTACTATAGCTTTCGATACATAGTTACCTAGTCCTTATGACCATGAGATCATGTAAAATCACTTATACCAGAAAGTTACTTTGACACCAAACACCACTACGTAAATGGGTGGCTATAAAGGTGGGATTAAGTATCCGGAAAATATGAAGTTGAGGCATATGGATCAACGGTGGGATTTGTCCATCCGATGACGGATAGATATACTCACGGGCCCCTCTCGGTGGAATGTGAGTCTAATGTCTTGCAAGCATATGAATGAGTTCTTAAGAGACCACATACACGATGCAGTAAGAGAGTACTTGTCGGGAAACGAGGTTGAACAAGGTATAGAGTGTTACCGAAAGATCAAACCTCGGACAAGTAAAATATCGCGAGACAAGGGAATTGGTAATATATGTGTATGGTTCATTCGATCACTAAAGTCATCGTTGAATATGTGGGAGCCATTATGGATCTCGAGATCCCGCTATTGGTTATTGGTCGGAGTAAGTACTCAACCATGTCCGCATAGTTCTCGAGCCGTAGGGTGACACACTTAAAGTTGGATGTTGAAATGGTAGTTCTTGAATTATGGAATGAAGTTCGAATATTTGTTCGGAGTCTAGGATGGGAACCCCAGGACATCACGAGAGTTCCAGGAATGGTCCGGAGAATAAGATTCATATAGGATGTCGTTTTATGTGTTTGAAAAAATGAGTCGGAAGGTTCTATGGAAGGTTCTAGAAGGTTTCTAGAAAAGTCCGGAAAAACCACCAAAGTGGAGTCCACAAGGGACTCCACCTCCATGGCCAGCAGCCCTAGTGGGGGGTGGAGTCCCAGTGGACTCCGCCGCAGAGCAGCCACCCCCCATGGGAGGTGGGAGATCCCTTTGGGTGGGAGTCCCTAGTTGGAGCTAGGTTGCCACACTCATGGAAAGGTTTTAGTTTCGGGTCTTGTTCGAAGACTTGGACACCAACACTTGGGATCACCTATGTAATGAGGGCCAAGAGGAGGGGGCCGGGCACCCCAGACCATGGCTTGGCGCCCCATCGAGTGGCCGGCCTGCACTCCCAAACCTAGCTTGCTCTCCACTTCACTGTTGTCCGGTTTGTAGAGCTCCACGGCAGGACTTCTACACTTACGTGCCTGTGAAGTCGTGTTTGTCCAGTTCAAGAGGAGCTACTACTTCCACTTCCCGCTGGAACGGGGAGGTGGAGCGTCGTCTTCATCAACAACGAAACGTGTGAGCGTCACCAGGAGTCTTGCCAGATTCGATAGCGCCCGGAGCCGATCGTGATCAAGATCTTCTACGCGCTTTTGCAAGCGGCAAGTGATCGTCTACCGCGCCAATAAGAGCCTACTCTTATAGGCTTTGGAATCTCTTCAAGGGTGAGACTCGATACCCCCTCGTTGCTACCGTCTTCTAGATTGCATCTTGGCTTGGATTGCGTGTTCGCGGTAGGAAAATTTTTGTTTTCTATGCAACGTTATCTTACACAAGGTTGGTGTCTTCTTGCTTGACAACAATCATAGCAATGACCTTGGACTTTATGAATGCTTCATTATCTCTTGGGCTTCGTCCTTCTTCTGCTCCAGTCCTTGACCCTTACTCACAAGAGCACCAGAAGCCTTTTCAGCATGACCATGGTCATCCTTCTCGAATCATGAGCGAAAGTGGGCCTCTTGCTTTTGCAGTCTCATAGAAGCTGATTGGATCAAATCGGTTCCCTCTTGAGTACTATGATTAGATCCCACAACTCTTTAGCGAGTCTATGTCATTGACTTGATCAAGGAGCTTGCGGTTGATGCCCTCTAATCTTGTCACGTGCGGAGGCATTGAGTTGACGGTTGTAGGACTCGGTGGAGGTCAACCGAAAATTCCAAAGAAGTTGGGCGACCCAGGTATGTTGGAGATATGCCCAAGAGGCAATAATAAAAGTGGTTATTATATATCTTTATGTTTATGATAAATGTTTATATACCATGCTATAATTGTATTAGCCGAAACATTGATACATGTGTGATATGTAAACAACAATGAGTCCCTAGTAAGCCTCTTAACTAGCTTGTTGATTAATAGATGGTAGTTTCATAATCATGAACATTGGATGTTATTAATAACAAGGTTATATCATTATATGAATGATGTAATGGACCACCAATTAAGCGTAGCATAAAGATCACGTCATTAAGTTGTTTGCTATAAGCTTTCTACATAGTTACCTAGTCCTTTCGACCTTGAGATCATGTAAATCACTTATCACGGAAAGGTACTTTGATTATCAAACGCCATTAAGTAAATGGGTGGTTATAAAGGTGGGATTAAGTATCCGGAAAGTATGAGTTGAGGCATATGGATCAACGGTGGGATTTGTCCATCCCGATGACGGATATACTCTGGGCCCTCTCGGTGGAATGTCGTCTAATGTCTTGCAAGCATATGAATAAGTTCATAGAGACCACATACCACGATGCGAGTAAAGAGTTGTCGGGAAACGAGGTTGAACAAGGTATAGAATGATACATGATCAAACCTCGGACAAAGTAAAATATCGTGTGACAAGGGAATTGGTATCATATGTGAATGGTTCATTTGATCACTAAGTCATCGTTGAATATGTGGGAGTCATTATGGATCTCCCGAGATCCCGCTATTGGTTATTGGTGGAGAGGAGTCTCGACCATGTCCACATAGTTCACGACCCGTAGGGTGACACACTTAGG
This sequence comes from Lolium multiflorum, assembly GCA_030979885.1. Lineage (NCBI taxonomy): Eukaryota > Viridiplantae > Streptophyta > Magnoliopsida > Poales > Poaceae > Lolium > Lolium multiflorum. Next base: position 194,646,904 of record CM061751.1, on the reverse strand, counting down.
TTTGATGTTGTAATAGTAGAACTTGAATATGGAATGGGGTTCATATTGTTCGATGTCTCGGATGGGATCCCCGGACATCACGAGGAGTTCCGGAATAGTCCGGAGAATAAGATTCATATATAGGAAGTCATTTTATAAGTTTGAAAATGATCAGGTGATTTTACGGAAGGTTCTAGAAGGTTCTAGAAAAGTCCGGAAGGAATCACTAAGGAAGGAGGAGTCCCGGAGGGACTCCACCACCCATGGCCGGCCAACCCTAGAGGGGGGAGTCCAAGGTGGACTCCACCAAGGGGGCCGGCCACCCCCCCCCTCATGGAAGGGTGGGAATCCCACTTGAGGTGGAAGTCCCACCTTGGGTAGGTTTCCCTACACATGAGAGTTTGGAGTTGGGGTCTTATTCGAAGACTTGTGTCCAACACTTGGGGTTCCACCTATATAATGAGGAGCAAGGGGGAGGGGCCGGCCACACCAAAGCCATTGTGGCCGCACCCCCTCATAGTGGCCGGCCACCTCCCCTCTCCCAAACCCTAGCCGCCCCCTCCTCCTCCTCCCTCGCAAAGCTTACGGCGAAAGTTCTCCATCGCCACCGCCACCACGCCGTCGTCCGCCGGATTCAAGGAGGAGCCACTACTTCGCTGCCCGCTGGAGCGGGAGAAGACATCGTCTTCATCAACACCGAACGTCGGACCGAGTACGGAGGTCTTTGACTGTGGCACCGTCAAGATCTTCTACGCGCTTTTGCAAGCGGCAAGTGATCGTGTTGTGGGTATACTTCATGGGTGTACCATCGACAGTGCCTAGATCCGGCAAGCCCGGGTGGCCCACAGACGGTGATGAGGCATGTGGCCCGGGCGGCCTTCTTTTGATCATGAAGGAAGAAGGCCCCGATCGCAAGCCGGATCATCGACGGTAGGAATAGCCGGATCCTTGGAGGCCCATGAGGAACCCGGATCGGTACGCGTATTTGGAAGGCGGATCCGTGACGTGCACGGCAAGATATTGTACCGTAGCTAGGCTATCTGTATCCGGCTAGGACTCTCCGTGTAAACCCTAGATCCGTGCGCCTTTATAAGCCGGATCCTGGGAGCCCTAGAGGCACAACCACAACTCATTGTAATAACGCAAAGCCGATAATTCCGGACAAGCAGCAGTAGGCCCGTCATCGTGCGTGTTCCGAAGCTGGGTACTCGCATCACACCGTCCCGTGTGCACTCCGCCCTATGGCCCCTACTTCTTCCCCTCGAGAGGATCCTCCTCCGAGGGTACCGTCGATAGCAACGACGCTTGGCGCCACCGTGGGGCTCGTGCCGTGGGCCGGAACCGGGAGGGTTCCGCCATGGAAACTACGACGACACCATCGGTGGGGCGCGTCCTTTCGTGGGAAATGCCGATCGTCCTCCGGATGAGTGTTGGATTCCGGCTAGACTAACCCCGTCAAGCTCTCCATCGTCCCAATTGGCGGCATACATCTTCATCGGGGAAACGTTGATTCCGACTTAAACCCACTGGTAACGAGACGCGACCGCCCCAGATGGCCCGTCGCGAAGATCCGATCGAGATGCAGGAGCTTCCCAAGGAAGATTCCGCCAGGGATCGGAAATTTCAAAACCCACCCAATCCGCCCCGAGCAGAAACAAGGTGGAAGACCAATGCGGATCCGCCTGGGTCTCCCATGTGTTAGAAAAACAAAGGTGCCACTGCACACTTCTTGGCCCATACCGGGAACGCCCCACAAGAAGACGGAGCTTTGGTCCCGGCAGTAGAGGCAGGACAGCGAGCGCAGTCCGGCTGCCGAGCTCACGGAGAAAGCAGCTCCGGTTGAAGAGTCGATTTGGGCAATCTAAGCCCATTTCGAGATACCTCCATGGAATCGATGACTTCGTCCGCAAGCTGGGGAGTACGGTTTGGCGATCGACTGATCGACTCCGCCCAAGGTGTTCTCGCAGCGGTCAGTTATATTGACAAAGCGGATCTGGAGAGTGCCAGCCAATCCGACCCCAACCATCCCAACAAGGATCTCCAATGTCTCGGGTGCGACCCGGGGATTCTTCCTCGGAGGAAATCATGTCAGCGGAGGATGGCCGCGCGAGCAATTCTTAACACACCTATAACCCCGGGACACCGCAGATCCGGAGGCCCTAGAGGCCACTAGAAAATGCTGGCCACGCCCAAAAGCTCGCCGATACAGCCCGCGTTAAGGAAAGAGAGGGCGAAGCTGGGGATTGGCGGAAAACCGACAGTGACGGGCCGCGATCTGCCACACTCGAGCAGGTCAAGAGCATGAGGGCTGAGTGGGAAGTAAAGATGATCTATGCGCAGCGGAGGCCGATCGTATTGTTAGAGAAGCAATTCCGCCTCGCAGATACCCTTCAACACGCCCGCAGATCACAGCTGGGAAACCCCAAAGGACAACATGCAAAAAGCTGCAGGCTATTGAAGAAGAAGGGCGAAAGTCGATATCAACTATCTCCGCACACTTGTCCTTCAGCAATGCAGCTGACAAAGCAAGGCGGATACGCGCGCAGACTGGAATCAATCCGGATAACGTAGTATCTACCGCGAGAAGGACGCCCGCGGATCGGCATCCCGACGATGAATCACACACCGGATCCTCGGGGCGCAGAAGAAGGACCAGGAACACCCAAATCCGATCCCCGTTCGTCAAAGACGCCTTCGTCCAGATCCAAGAAAGGGAAAGGATGCGATGTACTCCGAGGAGAAGACAAATACCGCAACCCCTACTTGCCGTTACCCGCGACCCCCTACGTAGTAGTCCAGGGAAACACCAGGGCCCCCGAGGGCATGGTGGGATTATTATCCGCGACAACGTGCTGCCAAGAAACGAAGCAGGAGCGCTCGCCGGAACCTCGCCGGAACCAGAACAATGTTCATGAGCCCGAGCCCAGGAGGAGTCGGAATGAGGACCGCGGTCCAGCACCTCGCCGAAACCGCGATCCAGAACCCCGTCGGAGCCGTGACCCAGAACCTCGCCGGAGCCGGGACCTAGAGCCTCGCCGGAGCCGTGACCGGAGCTCGCCGGACGACCAGGGCAGCCAGCCAAGGCGAAGGCAGCCAGGGCGGAGCCGACACCGGGAAGGCCGAGGAGATTCGGATAGCGGAAGCAAGAAGTCGGACCGCCCACTCGCGAGGTCTCCCTCACCACCACCTAGCGGTGGCGGCGGAGGTGGAGGGCGGAGGGTCGAAGATCTCGCTCTCGCTCAAAGTCTCCTCGCCACGGCTCGCGCGACGCGCGGGACCGCCTTAACGAGTACAGAACCGACTACATTGGTCCGAAGTGCTTTGGCAGGATGATTCGAGAGGAACCAAAGCCAAGGATGAACCTCAAGCTACCGGAAATCTGAAGCATTATGATGGCACCGAAAGGCGGATACTGGATTGAGGATTACTATAATCTTTGTAACCTTCGCCGGAGGAACCCCTAACATCGCCTGCCCGTATGCTCGAGTTGTACCTTGTAGGACCAGCCCGATCGGCTGCGACCTCGAGAAAATTCCATCTTTTGTTGGTTCGACCTGAAGAACGCTAGAAACCAGGGGGCACCTACAAGGGACTGCCACAACAAGCGACTGAGGCATGCATCGGAAGAAGGGCGAAACATCGAGGAACTTCCTCACCCGATGGTTGGCATGCGAAGCGAGTGCGAGAACGTCGACAACCGCAAACAATGCACGCTTTCATTGGGGGCTTGCAGCGAGGAGGATTGCTGCGACACAAGCTAACTTGCTTGGTCAATGCAAATAAGCGACGTTGGACGACATGATCACCATCGCCGCGATCACTGCGCCGATGACGAGGCGGTGATCTCGCAGCTACGCAATCCCCGCATCAACAAAAGAAGAACCGTGACAAGCAACGATCCATAAGCGAAAGAAGTGAAGCGGAAGAGTGGCGGATCCGAGATGGTCGCCATGGCGTTTCAACGCGAGGTCCAGGAGGCGGAAGAGGACGCGGACGTGGAGGCGGAGCCGGCGGGGGTCGACGGCATACCTCTCGAGGTCACTGCTTGGAGGATCCCGCGCTCCGCAAACCTACGAGGAGTACAGAGACATGCCCTGCCTGGCCACCTGGATCCGGTTACGGGGAAGTCCACCATACCAACCGCAACGCAAGTGGGTCAATGATCTAAGAAACGACCGGAGGCGGCGCCGGAAGCACCGCCCACGCGGCAAGGTAGCAAGGGCAAGAACAAGGACAAGAACAATGTTCCGAGGCGATGGATGAGGACGATAACTCGCCGGATCCCAAGGCGGGATCCGCAGGTAATCCAACCCATTCGACAAAAAGAGCGTGGGGGCTTACACTTTTCCAGGAACCTAACAATGCGCGCCTCCAAGTCAGCTACCCTGGATCCTGAGGCAGCCATAGTTCTTTGTGCCGCGATACGTCGTGGTGGTGAATACCGTGCACATTTGATAGGAAGGATCACCCCGCAATTGTGCCAAAAGAATGCTACGCCTTGGTTGTAGTCCCCATAGCAGAATGACTTCTCCAAGTGCCTCATGGATGGCGGAGCCGGCTTGAACATCATGTACCTGGAGACTCTAGAGCGGATGAACCTCACCAAGGAACAGCTCAACACAGCAACACTGAGTTTCATGGCGTGGTTCCGGGTAAGAAGGCGAATTCCCTCGGCAGCATCACACTTCCCGTGGCTTTTGGTGATGTTCATAATTTCCGCGAAGAGAGGATCACGTTCGAAGTTGTGCCCTTCAAGAGCTCCTACCACGTCATCTTCGGCAGGCCCACCTACCACAAGTTCCACGCAAGAGCGTGCTACATCTACAACAAGCTCAAGATTCCGGGTCCTAAAGCGGTATGATTACCATATCCGGAGACTACAAAAAGGCTCATGAGTGCGAGTTAGGCGAAGCCGCATGCAGAGTCCGTGATATCCGGAGAAGAGGTGAAGGCTACGAGCCGCGGTGGATCCGGCAGAGATGCGGACCACCAAGCGGATCTCCGAGCGTAAAACCTCCTTCAAGCCGCGATAGAAACCAAGAAGCACGACCGATCAAGGGCGACTCTTCCAAGCAGGTTTCTCGGAGCCAACATGGACCCCAATAGGAAGACGCGCTCGTCGAGTTCCTCCGCGCTAACATGGATATCTTCGCACAGGCAGCCTTCTGACATGTCCGGAGTACCTGGGGAACTCGCCGAGCACTACCTCAACATAAATCCGGGGCTAAACCGTGAAGCAAGCTATGCGACGCTTTGGAACAAGCGCCGCGCCATAGGAATGGAACTAGCAAAGTTACTAGAAGCAGGTTTTGTAATAGAAGTTATCCACACAGATTGGGTCGCGAATCCCGTCCTTGTACCCAAAAAGAACAGAAATACTAAGAATGTGCATCGATTACTGGCTTGAACAAGCATTGCCGAAGGATCCGTTCCCCTTGCCGCGCATTGACCAAGTGATTGTCGGCGGGGGCGGAACCTGTTTCTTGATCGTATTCGGGTATCATCAGATCCGGATGAAGGAATCCGACCAAAAGGCGACTTCATTCATTACCCCGTTTGGTACTTACTATGTTACTATGCCCTTTGGTTTGAAAAATGCAGGTGCTACTTACAACGTACGATGCAGCGGTGCCTGAAGGACCAAATTGGTCGGAACGTGCACGCCTACGTCGACGACATCGCGGTCATGACCCGAAAGGATCCGACTTGATCAGACCTCACAGAAACCTTTGACAACCTCCGTGGTACAAGATGATGTTGAATCCGGTGAAGTGCGTCTTTGGCGTGCCAGCCGGAAAACTCCTTGGCTTCATAGTCTCTCACAGAGGCATTGAGGTTAACCCGGAAAAGATCAAGGCAATCCTAATGTATCAAACGGCCAACTTGTCTCAAAGATGTGCAACGACTAACTGGTTGTGTTGCAGCAATCAGTAGGTTTGTTAGCCGTCTTGGCGAGAAGGCACTACCTTTATACAAGATGCTGAAGAAAACAGACAAATTTGTCTGGGACGATGCAGAGACGCAGCTCTTCGAGGGTTGAAGGAAATACTCACCTCCCCACCTATCTTGGCGGCTCCAGAGTCGAGCCAATGCTCCTTTATCTGGCAGCTACCAACAAAGTCATCAGCCTCGTCATCGTGGTGGAGCGAAAGGAAGAAGGTCATGAATATGACGTCCAAAGACCTGTCTACTACATTAGCGAGGTACTGACGGAGTCAAAGCAAAGATACCCTCACTTTGAAGCTAGCCTATGGAGTGTTCCTAGGCAGCCGGAAGCTGAGACACTACTTCCAGAGCATCCACTAACAGTTGTGAGCAAAGCTCCATGTCAACAATTCTCAACAACGCTGACGCAACATGACGTACGGCTAAATGGGGCATCGAATTATCCGCCTTCGATATCGCTTACAAGCCCAGGACTGCGGTTAAATCCCAAGTCTTGGCAGATTTCATCGCAGATTGGACAGAGGCTCCGGATGCAAGTCTGGAGCCGGAACGAAAACATGGGTCATGCACTTCGATGGATCCAAGCAGCATCAAGGCTCGGAGCGGAGTCACCCTGAGTCCCCTGGGAGAAAAGCTGATGCGTTAGATCCACTTCGGTTACAAACAACATGGCGGAATACGAGGCTCTACTACACGGTCTGCGCATCGCTAAGGAAATTGGGATCAAGCACATCATATGCTGTGGGATTCCGACCTGGTGGCTCAACAAGTAGCCGGAACCTGGGAACGCCGAAATTCGTCATGGCGGCCTACAGAGACGAAGATGAGATCGCCAAGTGCTTCCTCGGATACGAAGTCAAGTACGTCGGAGAGACGATAACACAGCGGCGGACATGCTATCCAAGCTCGGATCCGGCGGAGGCAAATTCATGGCATTTTCCTGGAGCATCTCCAGGATACCCGGTTAAGAGGCGCTAACCGGGAAAATCAGAGGTGGCGTGTCTCGGCTAGGTAAGTGATGGCTATCATTCCGGCTTGGACACAGCCTTTCCTGGACTACCTCATCGATCAAGGTTGCCGGAGGACGAGGTCCTCGCACGACAGATCGTCGACGAGCAAGAACCTACACAATAGTTGATGGACAGCTCTACAAACGAGGCAGCAGGGGTATTTCTTAAATGCGTCTCAATCAAGATGGCATTGAAATCCTCGAGAGATCCACGCGAGGATTGGGCATCATGCCGCTCCCAGATCACTCGTTGCAAAAGCTTTTCGGTTAGGTTTCTATTGGCTTACAGCTAAAGAAGACGCTGATAAAATAGTCAAGACCTGCCGAGGTTGTCAGTATTACGCTACTCAACCAAACGCTCCAGCCCAAGAGCTGAAGACCATACCTATCACTGGCCATTTGCGGTCGGGGCTCGATATGGTTGGTAAGTTAAAAAGATCATCTCTGGTTTTGAATACCTCTGGTCGCTGTTGACAAGTTCAGCAAATGGATCGAGGCTAAGCCAGTGAGAAAAGCCGATGGTGCTACGGCACTAAATTCGTCTGCAGCCTCGTGATGAGATTCGGCATCCCACAGCATAATCACGAGATAATGGCACAAACTTCGCTCAAGGAGAGTTAAGGGATTATTGTGACACAATGGGGATTCGACTGGACCTGCATCTTGGCTCATCCACAATCTAACGGTCGAGTTGAAAGGGCTAACGGTCTAATATTAGGGAATTAAGCGCGCCTTGAAGAACCGTGACGACGAGCGGAACTGGCCGACGAGTTGGAAGACGTTACGTGGAGTTTCTGAACTACCCCTAACAGATCAACAGGGTTTACCCCATTTTCCTGGTATACGGATCCAAAGCCGTGCTTCCTCCGACATCATCCACGACTCACCGCGAGTTTCCGCTACAATGAAGAAATTGTGACGAGGCCAGACCTATCTGTGGATCGATCGAGGAAGCTCGGAACTTAGCTGACCGGCGCTCCGCCATCTACGGCGAAGCTCAGCTATCACGTCGTCAAGTTCGGAAGCTCCTTTATGGGGAGACCTGGTCCTCCGCCTTTGGGTGAAAGACCATAAGCTGCAATCTCCATGGGAAGGACCCTTCGTCGTTAGCAAAGTGCTTCATAACGGGTCATACTACCTTGTTGATTTCCGCGAGCTAAGGGATAGACCTGCTAATTGGCACCGGAAACGCAGCGTGAGGATCCGGATGACATCTACGATGAAACAGATCACCCTGGAATATCGCACAGCTACGTCCTTTCTACACTTAGCATATTTTTCCGAGTTACAAACTCGCAATAGTTATACATGATCAATGAAATAAAGTTTATGGTTCACTCTCGAGTCTTTACCTCCTTTACTTGTTCATTTTTAGATCGTGTATGTTTTCCGACTAAAACCGCAGAGCTGGATATTTCCGCCTAGGCGTGTATGAAAGTTGTGATTTTCAAAATCGTCCTTTAGGGCGTGAGCTTAAGTTTTCTGATTAAGTTGTACGTTGCGAACTGGTGGATTCCTAGTAGATTTCAGCACCTATGCTTGGGGGCTTGTTTCCGCGGTTATTGACGGATTGCCATTGGTTTCGTCGCCGCAGCGCGTTTCCGGCCTAGGTCTTGTGCGGAAGGTCAAGCGGGCAAGCCGGAAAACAATGAAATCAGCACTTGCTTTCCGACATAAACGAAACATGCACATAACATTAACGGATAGCAGGATAAGTGTTTCCGCCCCATGCATAATTGTTTCGTTCCTAGCTACTTAAGAATTTAAAGTCTTATTACAAACCCACTCTGGGGCCAAAATGATGCAACTTGTCTCATTGCCTACACAAGAACTCTACTCGGAGTCCTCCTCTTCAGATTGCTGGTAGGTGGAGCCTTCGTCGCCGTCGGATCCGGCTTGTCGTCACAAGTTTCTCCGGAATGCTCGGCTATGACCTCCTTCCCCATACCTCCGGCCACGCGTCCTCCTCGCATGGAAAAATCCTTCGGGCGATTGTGCTTGTTATACAGAGCAGTGATCCACCCGCCGACAACAGTGCTCAGCCTTCGGTTTCCGCGAGGAAGCATTCGGAATCCTTGGGGGCTCCGCGCAACATCAAAGGTTGAGCGAGGAAGTAGGCCTGGGTGGCCAAGACTAGGGGAGGCGGCTCCGCGTGCGAACTTTTTGCCGTCCTTGATGAAATCGGCACCTCGCATAAGTTTGGTCATCGTATCGACGGCGTGGTTGGCCTTCTTCAGAGATCAGTGGCGATTCCGCGACAGGCTTCAAATAACGCGTCAATTGAAATCCGCGCTTCGTCATATGCCTCCGTCCTCTTCAGGTTTGACTCTTTGGACCACTCAAAGCCAAGGCTTGCTGTGGAAAGAGGAGGTTCAGTTCCGTTAGAGAAAAACATACAAGATGGTCGGAGCAACGACACGGAAAAATGCTTACGGAAGATAAGTTTGTCAATGGCCTCCGCCTCCTCCTCCAGAACTCTGTTCTTGGATATCACGGAGAGCACGCGGCCCTGGCTTTTCTCCAGTTTGTCAATCAGCTCCGCCTGGTCGCGGGCATGCTTCTCGGAGAGCTCTTTCCTCGCCTCAGTCTCCTTACTAGAGGATTCTTGAATAAAGGCTTTGAGGGACTCGTTCTCCGCCTCAAGCACCTTAACCTTGGCGGAAAGCTCATTGAACGAGGAGTGCTTGGCAGTTTCTTCTGAAGGCAGAAAGTTGCACATATTATGCATCCTCAACAACTATGTCAGCACAAAAAGTGAAGACCCGGATCTCGTACCTTGAAGGCGGGTCTCAAGCAGCTGGATGTCTCTTTTGCTGTTTTCCGCGTGCTGGCGCAGCCCCTCGATTTCCGCAATTTGCTCCAGCACGTGCACGCGCAAATCTTCGTGCAGTTTCCGCGTGGTCTGCGAAGCAGCAGAAAGTTAGTCGGAAATTAAAATCTGGGGGGCTGGTGAAGAATTCAGTCTTGGGATAAAAATTTCAAATTTCCGCCTAACAGTATATTTTGGGTAAGCATCGGCTAATACATGTTACACGGAACTATATCACCCAATGCTTGGGGGCTAGTATTACCTGCCGCACTTCCTTGTGCTTGGCGAAAAAATCCTTCAGGCTGTCCTCCAGGTCGGCGAGTTCACGCACCTCCTCGTCCGGTTTTCCCCATACCTTGTTCAGCATGGCGGAAACTTCCGCGTGACGTTGTGCAAGGGTCAGCTTTTGGAGGGACGGAGTTGGTTGGAGGTTGACTCGGGTCGCGTTGGTAACTTGGAGGAGCTTAGCCTTTTGCTCCTGTTCTTCTCCAGTGGGCCCCGCGAAAGCGGAGCTTGGCTGATCTGGCGGAGGAATGGGTGAGGAGGTCCCCTTGGCGGAGTCGCCTTGGTGAGCGGGATCCTCAGGAATGTCATCAAGGTCGATGACGTCTTTCGGATCCGGCTTGGAGGTGGATGAAGCCTTGGGCGGAACTTCAACTTCAGGAGTGATAGGAAAAGAAGCCGGAGATGGCTTGGCTCTCTTCTTCGGGACCCTTGGGGCCTTGGGGGGCTGGCTTCCGGAACTTCAGGAAAAACATAAAAGTATAAGAGCGAGCGTGAAACCAGAACTTGGGTCTCGGAAGTAGACGCTTACCGGAAGGCTTGAAGAAATCTGGATGGCAGGCTGCCCCTTGTTGCTGGTATTAATCGCGAGAGGCGCTTCTTTTCGCCTCAGCTTTCCGGTAGCCGCAATGCTGAGCGTTGTGAGGCGTTGCATAAGGGCCGGAAGGTGGCTTCTTCCTCTTCGCGGGACGTGGGGCTTCGGGAGCTTCCGCCTCCGATGTGGCTTCCGGATCCGCGTTACCGGTGGATGGGACTCGGAGGAGAGTTCCGAGTTCATTTTCCTCAAGCGCCTCGAGCTAATGCAAAGTTAAACCACTTAGACAAAAAAGTTTGAAGAAAAACAATAGACCAAAGTCAAAACCACGTACCGCGGTTCCGGATCCATTCGTGTGGATGTCTTTGTTGCATACGTGAACATGGAGTTCACGTGGGATTTTGATGAGGACCCGGATCCTCTTGTCGATGGCGTCGGCGGAGAGATTGTCTTTGGTGGCGCGCATTGGATTGTCGCGCCCTGTGTATTCAAACATCGGGCGGTCCCTGTGTTGCAGCGGCTGGATCCGCTTGGTGAACCAGGAAAGGGTTAAATCTTTCCCCGTCAGCCCCTCCTCCGTGAGCTTGCAGATCCGCCTGATAGCGCGGGTCAGCTGAGGCGAGTCGGAGAAGTGGGGGCAGTGCGTCCATGACGGGCTCGGTGGCGGGGCTTCTTGAAAGGCGGCAGCTTCTTTTCGCTCGCGGGGTCGGAGACGTCCTTCAAGTAGAAGAAACCCCCAGACCAGTATCTCGCGGATTCGTGACGGTCGGTGGGGGGGTAGACGCGGCCCGGGCGGATTATGAAGGTGACGGATCCGCAAGTCGCCAACTCGGAAGTCTGGCGGATCTTCTCTTTCTTGACAGAAAAATAGTATTGGAAGAGGAAGCTCTGGAGTTACCGGAGGTGGCCTTCGCGAGAGCGACGTGGTTGCTAATGGCGAGCGCTGTTCGGAGATATGTTGTGGGGTTGGAGTCCATACGTCTTCAGTCTCGAGAAAGAAGTCGAAGGCGGAAAAAATCCGCTCCACCGGTGCCTTCGTCAGCACCATCTCGTCGTCCCTTGGAGCCGGAGCTGGTTCATCTGGAACTGACCTCCAGTTCCGGGTTGCAGGAAGCCCTCCGCCTCGAGGTTCTTCGCTCCATCTCGGTGGTGGTACAGGGCCACCATTTTCCCTTAGCTTCGGAGTCTCGCTTGCGAGCTTTTGACTTTTTGGCGACCTCTTCCGCCTGCTGCTCCGTTTGACCCACCCCGGAGGTTTTCTCCGGATGAGCAGAGGTCCCCTCAGCTTCTTTGCCGGAATCCTTTGAAGGATCCAGCCTGACTGGAGCAAAGGGTGGAGGGGCGGAGGAGATCGGAGTCGCCATGATTGGATCCGAGGTCGGAGGCGGAGTCGTTGAAGACATCTGAAGAAAAAGGTTTGGCGGAAACTTTCTTTAGTCGGATCCCACATCGTCTTCCCCAGGTTCACCCCTACCAACTACGGCGCGAAAGTGAAGCTCGAAGGCTTACCGAAATGGCGTGTGCGGTGGTCGGAGCTGCCGGCGACGAGTTTTCCGCGCGGTGGCTCGCCGGAGTTAAGAACACGAAGAACACTGCGGTGGTGGGCTCGCTCCGGTGATGCTCCGGCGACTGTTCGCGGGTTCGGCACGGCGGAGAGGAGGCTCGCGGCGGCGCTCGGGAGAGAGGTGAGAAGGGGGGTGAATGAGGGTAAGGGGTCTCGACGGCGGATATTTATAGGCTGAAGGGATAAGATTCGTGCTCCGCATCCTGTGGTCGGAACGGAAGCGTCGCGCCGTTGGATGCGTGACACGTGTCCCAAACCCTAGCGGTAAAAATGGCTAGAGATAAGTTACCGCACAAATCGCGCGAAAATGGCGCCCGAATTGGCGGAACCGTTTGAGTCTTTTAAGATTCCGGGTAATTGCGTGAAGATAAGTTGGCTCTCGTTCGCGAGCAGGAGTAACCCGGAAATGTTCTTTGGAACGTCGATGGATGAAGTCCGCAGGATGGGAGCATTTTAAGTTGGAAAAAGAAGAAAATGCAAAGTTGGAGCTCTTCAAGTTTCTCCGCGTTACCAACGATGCCGGAAACCTAAGGTACAAGCATGGCGAAAACTGCAGGTGAAACTCGGAGAACTGGGGTACTGTTGTGGGTATACTTCATGGGTGTACCATCGACAGTGCCTAGATCCGGCAAGCCCGGGTGGCCCACAGACGGTGATGAGGCATGTGGCCCATCGGGCGGCCCAGTTGCTGTTGATCATGAAGGAAGAAGCCCTCATCTTGTAGGCTTTAGAAATCTTCAAGGGTGAGTCGCGTTCATCCCCTCGTTGGTTCCGTCTTCTAGATTGCATCTTGGCTTGGATTGCGTTCTCGCGGTAGGATTTTTTTGTTTTCTATGCAACGAATCCCTACACGGTATCCATGAACAATGATCTCCCATAGCTTCACACTGCAGCTGCGAACATGAGATTCCATAGCAGATTTCCAAAAAGGAAAGTGAGTTCCATCAAAATGGGGAACATTCCCACTATGGTTTATATGAGGCATGGGTGAAGTGTTTTGGGATAGTCATGGTTGACTTCATGGAAACTCCCTTGAGGAGCCGAAGCTCCACTACGATTCCCACTAGTCAAGTTCTTAAGCATTCATCTGCCATTTGGCTTTGTAAGGCATCCTCCTTTTTCTTCTTCTCGCATCATATGCCAAGAATCTAGATTTCATCTCTTTAACCGAAAGGTTAGAGTCTTCATCTAGACCCTCGAATAGTTTATCCATCTCACTCTTAAGGCGGTGAAGCCCTTACAAAGTCCGGCTCGATACCAATTGAAAGTATAGAGATGGTAAACCTGGAGGGGTGAATAGGTTTCTACTGATTTTAATTCTTTCTTTGCAATATTAGGCTTTGCGGAATATAAAGGTGAGCCTAATGCAAACTAGGTGAAACAACCTATATGAGGATACAACTAACTCGAGCACGAAGGCTCTCACAGGAAGTTAAATCACAAGTAAGGAGTTCGGTTAGAGATAACCGATAGCACGCGGAGACGAGGATGTATTCCCGTTCCCTTCCTTTGCAAGAAGGTACGTCACGTTTGGAGGGTGGAGGTCCCACGAAGGATTCCCCACGCCACGAAGGCTCACCCTATTCTCGAGCCTATCCCACGAAGGAATAGCTCACTCACTTGTGGTAGACTTTGAGGCAGCCTCCAAACCTTCACAATCTTGCGGAGCAAATCCACAGCCCGGATGCTTCCGGACTCCTCTTGCCCACCTAGGGTTTCAAGGAACCCTAGGAAGCAAGTTTCTTGATGAATACAAGGGGGAATGAGATTTGGCTTGGTAGAGGGTCCTCCTCTAACTTTTCCCCGGAGGGATTTGAGTTTGGGTGGAGGAGGAGGGAGATCTGAGGCTTTTGGTGTTTCTAGCAATGGAGTATGAGAGAGAGAGCTCAAGAACAACTTGTAGTGTAGTGCCTAATTGTTCAGAGGTAGGAGAAGGGCTATTTATAGTGTTCTTCGAAATATGGCCGTTGGTCACTTGCCACATCAGTTTTCCTCAGTCCGGTCAACCGGACCACAGACCGGAGTGTCGGTGCGAGCTGTCGGACCGGATCGGGGACCGGACCACCGGTCAAACCGGCAGCCGGACCCCGACAGGGTCACTTTGTCGTCGAGGAGGTCATCCGTGGCACCTTGGCGCCGGTTGACTGTCGGCTCGCCACCGGTTGGGAGAGGCAGGCTGAGGAGCTAATCCGGCGCACGGTTGGCGCCGTTGGCGCCGGTTGACCGATCGGCAAGCCGGCTTGATTCGGAGCCGGGGCAAGGCGTGACCAGTCTCGTGGGCTCTTTGATTGTTGTTGAAGTGGGGGTCTCCTTTAGTCTTCTTGTTCCTTTGATACACCATTTATGCCTCTTTGCCTAATACCTGAGATTATCCTTATAAACATGTATTAGATCAAATACTCTAGCACGGTGTCATTGTTACCAAAATAATGGATAAGGGTAAAATACCCTTACAATAGGTATGATACTTTCCGCACTAAAATGACATTTGAATCTTCACAAATATAATACTTTCCGCACCGAAATGATTCCATAGTCTACTTTGAAAAATCTATATATAAATTGGATGAATCGGATGAATAAGGATATTCATTTTTTCTACCTGACATTTGGTTACCCTGTAGGATATGGTATATCAACTTGCACCAGACATCAATCATTTGAGAATCATTAAGATTATACAATGTTTTCAAAATGAATAATGTGATTTTTTACCATACCAGCTAACCTAAGATAGCACAATTAGTAGTTAGCATGTTTTTTTTGAAGCATGGCTGTGAGGCAAAAAGCCCCACGGTAAATTTTTATTAAAGTAAACTCAGTCTAAAATATATACAAAAGAAAAAAGCTCTAAAAAGAAAACGATGGAAAAGACACTAAGACAGGGACTTAATCCATCTCAAAAAGCTATCTTTGTGCTTGGCCTTGATTCTATACTGTAACAAAGACATGTCATGCACAAACTTGCTCTTCCATCTAACCATTTTCCTGACGAAAGATTTTACTACCATTCCTGATCAGCCAAATATTCCAGCAAACTATGATAAGAACTTCAATAAAAAATGGATGACCAAAACTTCTCTTGGCATGGTCCAATACTACATGAATATCATCATGTTGCTGCCATTCTATCTGGAGATAATTCCAAATTTGGACACTCAAAGTACACTGAAAGAATAAATGGATTATGTCCTCATAGCTTCTTGAAGGGCAGAACACACAGTGAGTATCATCTGTAACATTCCAATGTCTCCGCTGCAGAAGATCTCTGGTATTCTATCTGGAGATAAGAGTTAGCAAGTTGCTGAGTTCGCCTGTTAAACAACATCTCTTTATATAGTCATTGGGCCAAATATGGAGTTTAATCATTGTAGCGGTGCTGAGCTAGTGAAGCCTGTGTAGGTGCGTTTTTAGTGGTAAATGTATGTACAAATTTGTGAGCGACCGTATGTGAACATAAGTAAAAAAAAACTTATTTAACCCGATTACACAGCGCATGTTTGAGCGTTTTGAGTGTTGATGGGCCGTAGACCAGAGTGGCCCAACGTGCTAGCTATGGCCAGGTCCAATTTCACAGCTGGCGTGAGGCCACATACAGATACCACCTCCTGTGGATAACTCGATGGTATCCTCCAAGCCTCGAAGTAGCAAATCGGCTGATGGGTGATGGCTTTATTTGTAATTAAACAACTCACTAGTAAGCTTGCACGTGCAATGCACGTCTCGACTAATATATGAACCCAATATAATGGAAAAAAAGTAGAACAAATCAATGTTCATTTGAGATAATTATCTGATCCTGGCCATTTGACTTTGTGTCATCTACTTCCAAATGAATAAGGTATAAAATGCATTGGAAAGGAATTATGAACACTAAGCAAGGAATTTTGTTATTACCCTAGTTCATCCATGTGTACAACACGTACCCTTCCATCTCACTTGAAATGTTTATGTCCTCCGGTTCCTCTTTAATCAGATTCATTACTGAATATGTACTCAACTTGTTATTAGTCAGCACACAATATCAAAGATCAATAATATTTTCGATGTAAAGCACTAATTAGAAGAGGCAGTTATAGTCTATGTTGCTGGTGTACAAAAATGATAAGAAAAATAAGCATTCAAGATAACATTGATAATAATACATGGTATCATACTTTGCAAGTTGCATTTTCATTAGCTAATCGTCTGAAATTATATATCTCGACTGAAATATGCTGTGCATAACACAGTTACCCAAATTTCTATTTAACCTCACATTCCAACAACCAACAAAATTGGTTCCTAGTTCATGCAAAATAGGGGTTGTGTTCTTCCAGTAAATTTAAATCACATATCTGCTCCATTTTCTTAAAGTAAAGTTAGTCAATATCCATTCCAGGGATTTCAATTTTCAGCCCAGTGTAAAAGAAAATGTATATGGACATACCTCTATAATGGCTTGAAGATCAATTGGTCATTGCTGGTTAAATGAGGCAACTTGTCTATCCGAAATAAGATCGAACTAAACCTATAGTTGAAGTTTTCATTTACGAACAATTGTATTCGGTATCAAGCATTAGAGAACTAATGTAAGCTTTTCTATTATACACCATCATCACAGTTACCCCTTGGCTGAGAAACCCATCACCGCTAACATAACCCCTTTTGAGCTAAAGAAATGCAGTGAAATATGTTGACTCGAATGTCCTACAAAACTATTACCCAAACATTACAATCTTAAACTATGAAAGCATGAGTATATCTATATGTACCTCTCATGACTACAAGGTGAGGATTAATGCTACAAAAAACTTTTTTTCAACCAAACATTCCTTACTTAGAACCTAGAACAAAAAGGGAAAAAATCTGAATCATCTAGAAGTTTAGTAATAATTATCTGAGGTTAGTACAAAGTAGTGTTACATCATTAGTCGCTGCAAGGTATAGCGGGAAATCAATGAAAAAATAGTGCAAGCATGGTAGCAAATTATCGCCACTAATTGGAAGATCATAGCATGTGCAGGTCACTTACCAAGTTCCTGATCCCATACTCCAGCCCCTCGGGGCCTCTCCAGAACTCGTCACCTGATGCAGCTCGTAGCTTGACCCTGCTCCCGGTTAAAAGCACGAAAAGGGACCATGGAAAGAAGCTAAATCTAATTGGATTCAGAAAAATCATGATCAAACCTTCCAGCTGAAATGTTTGGGCTACTGGTGCTACTGAATCGATCACTCTATTGCTAGCTGAACTGTTGGGCTGGCTGAATCGCTCGTCTCCTCCACAGAAACAATCACAGTTTGCTAAATAACAGATCATATATTGTAAAACAAATGATGATGTCAATACCACAGAAGATATCTCCATACCTGGCCTTGTAACACGGGACGTAATAGTGTATGCACACAATTGAAGACGTATCCTATATATAATCATATCTTCTGGCTTGGAAAGCATACAATTTATTCAACTACAAAAACAGTAAAACACAAGCCCTGATGCAGTTATGACCATGCATAGCACAAAAGCTGACTAAAAATCGGAAGGCACCTAAAAGCTCCAGAGCATGCACCATAATATGAATTCGAACCTGATCGCCTCCGGGCTCATTCATGTATAATGAAGAGTTATCCTCTACTTTCTTTTCCTAAAGAGGAAACGTAAACAAAGTCCAGTAAGCAATTGCTGATAGCTGCAGACTGTGCGTTTATGGAGAACCAATCAGCAAATTTGGATAAAAATCCAGCATAGTTCAATCTGAACATGATAAAATCCTTGTCCGCTGTCGAGCAGGGCATGACTGTAGGAGAACCGACGGGGATCCAATCGAGAGAGAGGTCGAAAGCCTTGGTGGCAGGGGAATATGAGGGGCACGGAGAAGAAGGAAGTAGACCTCGTTTCCAGCGGGCGTGGGTGGACAATGCTGAGGGTCGTACTGGGCAGGCGGCACCGCGGGGGTGGCCGCGGGGATCACTGGGATCCAGGAGGCCGGGGATCAAACTCGGATGCAAGCGGCGGCTCCATCCTCAGGCGCGGTTTCTACGGCGTTGGCGGAAGTTCCACGGGGTGGCGAGCCGAAGAACACTGAGGACGACTGTGGTGTCGTTGTAGGGGGGAGTTTTCCCTAGAGGCGGCGATGTGGGCAAGGATTTCCTCGGTCGCCTCTGGGAGATCATTGGTATAGGAGTGACGGAGGGGAAACTCCTTGCGTCGCGGATGTGATTCTCCGTGTGGTCCATGTGGGGCGATCTGGTCCTAGATCGAGAAGGGGAATCAGCGCTGGAAAGTCGGGACTCTGGCACCATGAGGGCAGGGATTGCACGGGCGAGGGTCTGGGAGAAAGAATGATTCTGAACCGTGGGATGCACGTGGATAAACGGCCTAGATTCAATTTTCCAACACATGTTCGTGCTTTTATAAGTAGTGGAGATGGAGATGGAGATGGAGATGAACCGGCACAACTAGTGAAGTGAAAATATGCACTCTGCGGTTGCCTCCGCGGTTAACAACGAGTCGTGTAATCCGGAGCTTCCCAAGAGCCGATGTTGACACATAGTGAGAATACAAATTAACCAATAAAGTCCACTCATTTCTGTTCCACGGAGAAAAATGCCCACAAACAACCGATTAGTCAGAAAACGACCAATTTATTGTTACAACATCGTTATCTCTGGTTCCACATTGTTAAGGGATGTAGAATGCTAGGGAATGCACGGCTTCTCTTAGTGCATGTATAATGATAGAGATCTTCTTTCGTTAGCACTTCACATCATCACATCTAGAGAAGAAAATAACTATAACATGTATAATGAATTATCTTTATTGTGAAATCTTACAATTAATGCAAATTAATTGAATTTCGGTGAAAAAATATGTTTCGAAGGAAAGACATAAATACAATGGTGAAAATGGCATTCTCTTATTTTATTTTCTAAGGTATCATCCGTTAGCTAAGAGAAGACGTCATTCTTTTTCTCTATTCTCTCTCCTCCAACTCAGCAAAAAATCCTTGGTGACGTCATTCCATTATACATGCATACCCTTTTTTTATTACTATCTCTTACAAATGATGATAATTAATTAAATTTTGGTGGAAAATTATATTGCTAAGGAAAGATATATGGTACAATGAAAAATCTATGTCACCAGCCCAACCCCACAAGGCATCCTCTCCAACAACGGACCGTCTCAAGCCATCATGGAGAAGACCAAGGCCTAGCCCAGAAGAAGAGGTTCCCCGGGTGACTAGATGGACCACAATGGGCCAATTAAGGCCATGTAACGTGCGAGAGGTGTTGATGTTGTACTTAAGCGTGTGTGCCATTGGCAAAACTTGGCATGGATGATACGAAAGAACAAACACTGCTCGTCTAGCTGGCGAGGATAGGTTGGATCTGAGGATTGGCTTGGTTCGAACCATTCCTTGTATCTTATGAACTAGAGAAATCTGAAAGAGATCCACCATCACCTTAATCTTGGCATCGGGCACCAATTCGATCTCCAAATCCTATAATTCCCCATCCACTAGTCTCTGATCGTGACGTGGTTTTTACTAGTCGTTTTTTGGAAAGGAGTTTTCAAAGCTATTGGAGCTGAGTTAAGGATGAGAAATGACCACTACTCGGAAATCGACAACCAAACTAAACGTGTCAACCAATCTATTGAATGCTATTTAAGATGCTTTATCACTGCCCACCTCCATCAGTGGTCTAAATGGTTGAGTCTATGTGAGTTTTGGTACAACACTAACTGGCACTCTTCTCTTGGCAAAACCCCGTTTGAGGTGATTTATGGAAGGCAACCACGGTACTTTGGGGTTACGATAACTGGAAGTATTCTTGCGGAAGACATTCAAACTTGGCTTGCTGATAGGGGACTGGTGATTGCTTCTGTGCGACAACATTTACTCCGCATGCAACAATGTATGAAATACCAGGCTGACAGACACATATGTGAGCGCTCCTTTTTAGTAAGGGATGAAGTGTTCTTGAAACTATAGCCTTACATTCAGTCTTCAGTTGCTCGCCACGCTAAGCACAAACTTGCATTCAAGTTCTTAGGATCATTTTGAGTTATTCAACGCATTGGTGAAGTCGCGTACAAGATCCAGCTTCTTGATTCTAGTAGAATCCATCCCTTCTTCAATGTATTTCAATTGAAGCCATGCGAAGGTCCAAAGCATCACATATCGCCGCAACTTCCTAATCCTGGTTGTGTATTCCAGGTCCCTGTTTAGGTCCTTCAGCGCCGAGTTCACCAAGGTGGCCTCCGTACGGTGGTCTAGGAGCTTGTACATTGGACTAGTTCTTCGAATGCAACAATGACAAGGGACGACTTGGAAGAACTTCAAAAACGCTTCCTACATGTGCTTACTTGGGGACAACCAGACAATCAAGAGGGGTGTGGGGGCGTCAGTAGCCTGACCTCACAAGGCATCCTCTCTAACAACAACCTGTCTCTCAAGCCATCATTGAGAAGACCAAACCAAGCCCACAAGGAAGAAGATGTTACTAGGGTGGCTAGATGGATTTTGACGATGGTGTCAATAAAAAGAAATAAAAAATTAAACCGAAAACCATGGAGGAGACAGGTTGTTGTTAGAGAGGATGCCTACTATAAGGGTTACCTTGTAGTACGTGTGAGAGAGTGAGAGAGAGAGGGAGAGAGAGAGACCGTGTACGTGTGAGTGGTGTTGATTTGTTGTACTTAAGCCGTTAAGCATGTGTGTGCCATATTGCAGGAACTTGGCTTGGATGATACGAAAGAACGAACATAACTCGTGTAGCTTGTGCGGTAGCTGACGAGGATAGGTTGGATATGAGGATCGGCTTGATTCGAACCACTTCTTGTATCCTACTCCCTCCTTTTCAATGGTTAGGGCGTAATTTTTTTTTCAGTTTTTAGCCACAAAGTAAGGCATGGTGCCTAAAGATTTGTAACTTCCCAAAATTGCGTCTCCCGAGCGCTAAAATCCAGGAGATCGTTGTACCCATTAATTAGTTTAGTCTGGTTGGAGTTGTGTGTTGATTGCCATGCCACCATGCGTAAATCAAGGAAAACCCATTGTATGAGAGAGATAACTGTGTGTAGCGATAGGAAGGATGATGTGATCCTTTCAGTCCCATATCTAAGAAAAGAAGACATGTATTTCAGTATTATCTTTTTTTTAGAAACACAATAAAGCCTACCACGTCACTTTCCCCTATGAACGCACACACGCACACCCTACCCCTATAAGCTCCAGGACCGGCGTGATTGGATCTTAAAATTGACGAAGTCACCACAGGCGCCTCGCTGTCAACGGGAACGTTCTCCCACTGAAAGAATATTCTGCCTTTATGAGACACATAGATGTCAAACCTGGGGTTTGAACTCTGGTATGCTGGGGGTACAACCACCCTCCTAACCACCCAACCTCAGGTTGGTTCTCAGTATTATCTTTTTTCTAACTCAACAAATATCTACATGACGGATTTAAATAAAAAAGTCACACTGTTGTACATGCCTTTACCTGCCGAATCGATGTTGTCTACTCATGATAAACCTACCCTTCGACTCTTTCCGCACGAGAAACCCCTCCCATTGCGTTGCGTGACATCAGGCTTGAGCGTGACAAATCAACGGCCAGTGTATGTGATAGCAGGCCGTGACATTCTACGAGCACCGGAGAGTCTCTGGACGCACATGCACGACCGAGTATTTTTTCCACAGTTTTGTTTGGCAAGAGTAATTTTCCACCCATTAAGAACCGGTATTGACCTTGCGTAATCCAAGCCCAGTGCTCCGCTATGTACACCGGCGGCCGTTATGGCCAAATCGTTTGGCACGCTGGCACGTGGGCCTCAACGCTCGATCCGTTCGCTCGACCCAGCTGTCAGTGACGCAAGACCAGTTCGTGTATGTCCACTGGTTGAGGTTGTGTGTGCTCTCCAGCTCCACCCCGAGTTGGCTGCTACAATGCCAAACTTTTACCAAACCCAACAACGACCAATCCACTCCACGTCTCCGTCTCCGTCCAGCCCCACCACTGCCCTGCCCACTCGCGCACGCGGCTCATCTTCCCCCACCGCACCAATGCGCTGCTGCACGCCGCCGATCCCACGCACCAGCCGCCGCCCTCACCTCCGGTAGCCGCACCGTCACCGAGCCATGTACCCGCCGCTGCCGCCGAGCCCGAGCCCGAGCCCGAGCCCCAGTGACGGCTACGGGACCGTCACGCTCAACTGCACCGACAACGCGTTCTGGTGCGTCCCGCGCTGCCCCGGCGGCGACTGCGTCGACTACGCCTTCGCGCCCCCGCCGCCGCTCCCCCCGCTCCCGCGCGCCACCATCGCCGTCGACCACCGCCTGCCCGTACGTCTCCTCCTCACCGTCTCCCTGCTCTCCGCCTTCCTCTTCCTCTCCTTCGGCCTCGCCACGCTCCTCCTCTACCGCCGCCGCCGCGCCCTGCGCCGCCGCCGCCGCCGCTCGGCCACCGCCCCCCTCCCTCACGGCCAAGGCTTCGACGACGAAGACGACGAGGAGGCGGGCGGCGGCGGCGGCGGGGTGGTGCACCACGTCTGGTACATCCGCACGGTGGGGCTCGACGAGGCCGCCATCGCGTCCATAGCCGCCGTGGAGTACCGCGGCGCGGGGTCCGGCGGGGACTGCGCGGTGTGCCTCGGCGAGTTCAGCGACGGCGAGCTCGTCCGCCTCCTCCCGCGCTGCTCCCACCCGTTCCACGCGCCCTGCATCGACACCTGGCTCCGCGCGCACGTCAGCTGCCCCGTCTGCCGCTCCACCGTCCTCGTCCCCTCCGACGTCCTCGCCGCCACCACCGACGCCACCGAAGCGGAGGAGCACCAGGTGTTCGACGAAATGTCCCCGTCAGAGTCACTGCCCGAGGATTCCGACGCCTCTTCGGACACCCAAAGCGAGGACACAGAATCACCAGCGGAGGAGAACGGAAGCGCCACGCCCAAGCCGATACGGCGCTCGGCCTCCATGGACTCGCCGCTATACCTCCTGCCCGTGCCCGAAGTTCAGGATGCTGCCGCGCAGTCCACCCGCAAATTGCCAGGTGGCCGAGAGATGAGGATCATCAGGGTGAAGGACAGGGAGGCAGCAGGGGCGTCTTCATCCTCCTGTCAGGCAGGCAAGCTCGGGATCGGCAGGTCGATGTCAAGCAGTGGCCGGGCTTTCTTCTTCTCGCGGAGCGTTCGCTCTACTGGCGCCGCGCTGCCGCTGTGAGCTGGTGTCATTTTGCTGTCAAGAGGGGGTGCAGCCTCAGCAAAGCCGGGAGCTGGTAGTGTGTCTGTGTCTGTTAATAGAGAGTGTATACCAGAGAGTTGAAGTGGCTCCGAGAGAAAAGCTTATCTGAAATCTGTGAGTTGACAAGAGCAATTTCCGCGTGATAAGTATTTCTTGAGTCGATGTGCTCGTGTTAACTTGCACGCCCAAGCTTCCTCTATCATAATGTCAACTTGTGTCAAGCTATGGCCGAGGGAATTTCGGGGAAGAAACTGAAGATTGGTTTCTTCATGTAATATTTGTGTACCAATCTTGCAAAGAGTGGACCACTGCATGCCTCAATGTTTATTGTTTCCACAAGGGGGTGGTGCAAATGTACTAAAATCAAGAATCTGTAGTTGGACCAACACTTGATGATAGCTTACAAATATTGGTGCACATGTACTACTACCTCCGTTCCATAATACAAGCCTTTTTAGAAAGCTAAACTAGCTTGCTAAGAAGGCATATATTTTGAAATGGAGTTAATAATAACTGAATATCTTAAGAACTAGTTAGCAGCATTCGTATTTGGATGTCTTGTGAGCTAATGTATACCAATTTTTGTGTGTGTGAGCTCTTCTTGTTTGCAGGCTATTCGTGAATTTCAAAAGTGCAATGCTGTTATTTGCTCCTGTGAGAAGCTGCACCAGATTGAGGTACCTGATTTCTCTTGTCACTCCATTCACTTCTCTATGTTTGTACATTTTTCGCGAATACATGTCAAAACATGTGTTGTTCTGTGTTATTAGAAGAGTGCCAGGAAGGTGTTAAGGCTTGCAAGGGTAAACCTGCAAACCAAAAGAACTAAAACCCTATGCTAGCCAAGAGATTAAAAGCTAACAAACGCATGTTGGTATTTCTTGGAACATGTGAAAAAGTTCATATAGTTTAAAAAGTTCGTGTATAGTGTGAACAAAATGTGTATTGGGTACTGTTGCATTGCAATATTTTGGGCTGTTGCCTTCGTCAATGTATATTATTTCCAAAAGGGGATGGTAGGTAGGCATGTGTTTAGCATGGAACAATGGATACCATCAAGCTTCGTATGAAATAAAAATAATAACTACGCCAATGTTTATTATTTCCAGCAGGGGATGTTGCAAATTTAATAAAATCATGAATCGCTACTTTGGGGAGACCAACCCTTGCTGATTGTTTGGGGGATCAAGTTTTTTTGGGGGTGGGGGGGGGGGGGGGGGGGTATCAGCACTTGCTGATAGTATAGTATTGTTACAAATGTGTTCGACTGGAACAATGGATACCATTGAGGTTGTATCACATGCTTCTTATGAACTAGTTAGCATAATTGTTAATTGAGTGCCTACTGGCCTAACATACATCAGTTATCGGTGTGAACTCTTTTTGTTGGCCGCATATACATGAACTTGAAAATGCAATACTGTTGTTTGCTCCTGTGGTTAGAGAGGAACGGTGCACCAGATTGAGATACCTTAGGTTCACTCTTACGTGTTGATATTTCTTTGAGCATGTGAAAACTTCCCTATAGTTAACAAAGTTTGGTACATTACAACCTATATATTTGATAGTATTGCAAAATTTTGTTCCTGTTTGGATAGGGATGATTTGATCCAAATAAGTAACGAAAATCCCAATGCAATCCACCTTGCCCAAAAACCCCCTTGGACACTTAGATATAGTAAGTTTCCCTAAGACCGGCCATACTTTTTCAGTTTCTCAACAGCCTTTTTAGTATCTGACAGGTTGTGTTTTTGCCATGCAATGTTAATTTGATAAAAACTTGTATTTATTCGCTAATAAAATCGTGTTTTTGGTTCAGGTATGGAAAAAATATTTACTTAGTGATGAATGGAAAAATTTGACAATAATTACTATAAATCATTAAGTTTATGTTACACATGTGCCATTTTTCTCTCAACAATTCAAATAACAGTAAATGCCACTTCCTCTGTTCCATAGTAGTGGTCGCTCATTTAGTACGAGAGACTAATAAATTATTCCCAAATCCTGCTTCAACTACCAGGGACAATCTGTACCCTGTTTGCAGGTTTCAATGGTTTCTGGAATAACACACCGAAATAAGCGAAGATAACGCATCCTTTAATCTTTATGTGTTTTTTCATTACAACTATTTTGCGCCGATCAATGTGCTAGATAGCTAGGTGCGTGTTTATTTTCTATATTTATTGTAAAAATTATTCAACAAATTACATCCTTCCAATAAAGCAAATCTCAAAACTAGTTACTGAAATGTGCTTTGGGTAAATATATTAACGGTAAAGAAAATGAGGAGAATCAAGACGGAGTTGACACCAGATGTTAATTTGGTCCATTATGCGTTGGATACTATATGTTATATTTGACAATTAGATATTTTCAGCAAATAATTTTTGTAATGTCTAGGCCTCATTAATCCTTCAATTTATAATACTAAGTACCACCTCCGTTCCAAAAAAAGCTTCTCAACTTTTTCTGGATACGGATGTACCTATAGCTAAAACATGTCTATATACATCCGTATCTTGACAAAGTTGAGAAGCTTTTTTAGGAACGGAGGGAGTACTACTAGTTAAGAATGTTGGGGGCTCTGTGCAGCTGCTCTGCTTGCACAAGCCCATATACGGGCCTGATATCTCTGCTGTTCAGGCGGCATACTGGACAGGCACGGAGCTAGGCCTAGATAGATCGGGTTCACTAGATTGTGTCCTTTGAGTATTGAATTTTGAGCCACCGGAGGTACATTTACATGGTCTAGGGTGTTGCACGGTTTGATCTTTTGGCATAATTTCTTAGAAAAAAATTTGTACCCAGGTGCAGCATGTGTAGCTCCACCCGCCCCTGCTACTAGATTGTATGGTAGATGCACAGCAAGGAACAAACTTCCAAATTCTTCGACGAGTTGAGCATGAAATTTTTTCTGAATTTGGTAGGTAAAATATGTCTAACGTCATTTTGATTATGGGAAAGCATGATGCTGTTACATAAAGTCTAATCCATGCCTCTGCTCT
This sequence comes from Lolium multiflorum, assembly GCA_030979885.1. Lineage (NCBI taxonomy): Eukaryota > Viridiplantae > Streptophyta > Magnoliopsida > Poales > Poaceae > Lolium > Lolium multiflorum. The sequence goes on along the minus strand of CM061751.1, from coordinate 194,620,542 downwards.
ACAAGTTATATTGCACATTTACACTAGAGAACTCATGAATATCAGTTCCAAATAAACGTGCCCATCTGTTCACCTAAGTATCAGTAAGTTTCTCCTTCAGAATTCAAGCACTAATTACTATCTTCACACATGAAACCTTATTGTTCACTTGCATGCACCTCAGCATTCATACATGGGGTTTGGAAAAGTGAGTTAAATCCTGGTTATGTAATATCTAAAAGATATTATCTTAAAAGAAAACATCTATAAGACCTAAAATTTTACCACTTGCTTCGTTTATTGTTATTCACGAGAGAGATTTTGCCACTTTAATTTTAGCAGTGTTACTATGTTCTCTTCGGATGATAGTACCTCCAAATTCCATTCTTGATACTCCAAATTTTGACAAAGTTAAGACAACTTTCATGGAACGGAGGGAGTATATGAAATATCTGAATCGGCAAATTGGGTGCCTGATAGAAATTTGAACCATCAATATGTTGAATCTTCAGGCGCCTTCAGCAACAAACTCCTTCAAAGTTATGATTCACCATTCATATACCTCCAAATTCCTTTTTTAATAAATGTAGGAAAGCACGCCATTTTGTTCTGGAGCTAAAGCATGGAGGAAGTGTTTTACATGTGCAAATATTACACCAACCAACATTGAAGCATATATTTTCATTTGTGTTTTGCCAAGATGCTGCTGCTGGTCCTTTTTTCATCCTTTTTCTTTATTGTTGTCTTCCCCTATTCTTATTTCAACATCCAGTCCCTTTAAGTGGAGTTATTTATTAAGAACCCGGGCAAATGAAATTGCACATCTGTTAAGCTGTCTATTTGCTTGCTATTCAATGGGGGTCACTGCTGCTGATCTCCAGTTGTGTATAGGCTACTTTGGTTGATGCCTTGATGCGACCCAGGATGTATTTTTGAACTAACATGAATGCATTTCAGTGTTCATGTTTTGGTTGATGCCTTGCAGCGACCGAGGATGTATTTTTGAACTAACATATACAGTAGATCATATGATAGAGTAGCTGGCCCTCTTGTGAAGACCATGAAAGCTATTCATGCTGTGTATACTTCGGTGATTTGTGGGTGTGGACGTTGCTCCCCTCTAGTGATTTCCTTGATACTAGTGGAACATGGAAGTTAAGAATATCCCATCCAGTGTCTGAAGGGTAAGCCACGAATATCATTCTTGATTACTGAGTAAAAGCTTTGGTGAGGTTGTCAGCTTAGAAGTGTTGGTTAACTAGTCATTATGTAGGAGAAATATCAAATGCCCTGAAGACATGATTAGAAGTAGCGGGTTCTCCGGAGGTTTTATACAAGGTAAAATTCTAGTGAAGACATGATTAGAGGTATCGGGTTCTTCGAAGGTTTTATACAAGGTACAATTCTAGCACGGTTATCGTATGTGTGGTTAGTTTGGTGAGAACACGCTGAACTGAAGTCAGGGACTGTTATATCAAATGATCGCCTCAGACAAGTTTATTAATTTACTGTGTATTACTTAACTCAGAATTGATTACAGTTTTCTTGATACGCGTTATCGCTTCTACCAAGGTTAAGTATTCAACTGAGAATACTAATTAAGGTTGTTCAGTCATCTTTATTATGAAGTCCTGGAACAGGTCCACAACATCTGAAGGTCGTTTTACTATAGCTGTTGAAGAGATGTGATCTATGCCATGGGGCTGAGAACTTGAGATTGGCTGTCCACCATTCACTACCGTATTAAGCTATGGTTATTCTAGTACTAACCAAATGAATAACAACAGTCTTGAACGTCATGTCTTGCTGTTGAGATTGGTTAATTAGTACTAGCAGCTTTGTCTTGAAGTACAACCTGTTTTGGCATATCCCCAGCCATGATGATCTACTTTTTCTTGTCCCTATTGCTACAAAAGGCATCAAAACATACGGACCGTTAATAATCTATCTATCATGCATCGTACTAATATACTAGTACCCGGGTGCAGAAACCGACCCCTGCTACCAGATTGTATGGGAGGTGGACAGCAAGGAACAAACTTCCAAATTCTTCAACGAGTTTAGCATGATTTTTCTGAATTTGCTAGGTAAAATATGTTTATCGTCATTTTGATTGTGAGAAAGCATGGAGCTGTTACATCAAAAGTCTTATCCATGTCTCTGCTGTGCAAGCTATATTGCACATATACACTATAGAACCCATGAATATCACAAATAAACATGCCCACTTGTTGACCAAACTATCAGTAAGTTTGCCCGTCAGAAGTCAAGACTAATAACTATCTTCACACATTACACCTTATTGTTCACTTGCATGCACCTCAACTAGGGAAATTAGCATACATGTGGTTTGGGAAAATGTTTTAAATCCTCATTATCAAACATCTAAAAGATATTTTCTTATAAGAAAACATCTATAAGACCTAAGATTTTACCACTTGCTTCGTTTATTGTGATTCACGAGTGTGTCACATCAATTTTAGCAGTTTAATATGTTCTCTTTGTATGATATTACCTCCAAATTCCATTCTTGATACTCCCTCCGATCCATAAGAAGTGTTGAGGTTTTAGTTCCATTTAGTCCAAATTTGAACTAAAGCCGCAACACATATTATGGATCGGAGGTACTAAACTGAACTAAAGCCCTGACACTTTTTACGGATTTGGAGGGAGTAGATGAAATCTCTGAACAGGGTATTTCGGTGCCTGATAGAAATTTGAACCATCAATATGTTGAAGTTTCAGGCGCCTTCAGCAACAAACTTCTTCAAAGTTATGATTCACCATTCATGTACCTCCAAATTCCTTTGTTGATAAATGTAGCAAAGCACATCATATTGTGCTGGAGCTAAAGCATATAGGAAATATTTTACATGGGAAAATATTGTATCAACCAACATTGGACTATATATTTTCATTTGACTTTTGCCAAGATGCAGGTGCTGGTTCATCTTTTATTCCCATCAGTAACTTCTGAAAAATCTAGTTATGCTCAACTCTATGTCCCTTTTCCATCCGTTCTTCATTGTTGTCTTTCCGTATTCATTCCCACTCCCAGTCCCTTTAAGTGGAGTTATTTATTAAGAACCTGGACAAATGAAAATGCAAATCTGTTAAGCTGTCTATTTGTTGCATGTTTGCTATTTGATGGGGGTCAGTGCTGCTCATCTCTCCAATTGTGCACATGCTACTTTGGTTGATGATTTGATGGTGACCCAGGATGTACTTTTGAACTAACATGCATTCATTTCGGTGCTGGCATGGGTCATTCTGTTTCTATGTATTGAATTGCATTAGCTTTATTACCTTCATCATATTCCCACATATATACATGTGTGAGGCTTTCATTACATAAAAGTTGAGATATAACTCAATACACAGTCGATCATATGATAGAGCATCTGTCCCTCTTGGCAATCTCTATCTGAAACCCATGGAAGCTGTTCATGCTGTGTATCCTTCAGTGATTTGTGGGCGTGGCCTTTGCTTCCCTCTAGTGATTTCTTTCAAACTTCGGTTTAGTCATAAAGATTAAGTGAGCTGGTGGAACATGGAAGTTAACTGTATCGCTTGTACTGTTTGAAGGTAAACTACTACTATCATCCTTGATTACTGCAGAAGTGTTTGTTAAATGGTCATCACGTACGAGAAATTTCAAATGCCTTGAAGACATGATTACAACTTACAAGTAGCTGCTTTTCCAAAGGTTTCCATACGAGTTAAAGTTCTAGCACTGTTATCTTATGTGTGGTTAGTTTGGTGGGAACGCCCTCGATCTGGGACTGGGTCAATGATGGACTGTTATATCAAATGACCCCCGCAAACGAGTTTATTAATTTACCGTTATCTCTACATTACTTAAATCAGAATTGATTATAGTTCTCCTGATATGCGTTATCGCTTCTACCCAAGGTTCAGGTATTCAACTGAGAACACTAAGGTTGTTCTATCATAATCCTTATTATGAAGTCCCGGAACAGGTCCACAACATCTGTAGGTCGTTTTACTACATCTCTGATCTATGTCATGGGGCCTTGAGACTGGCTACCCACCATTCACTACTGTATTAGGCTATGGTTATTCTATTAACCCAACAGTCTTGCACGTCATGTCTTGCTGTTGAGACTGGTTAATTAGTACTAGCAGCTTTGTCTTGGCGTACAACCTGTTTTGGCATAAACCCAGCCATGATGCTCTACTTATTTTTATCCCTATTGCTACAAAAGGTATCAAAACATATGGACCGTTAATATTCTATCTGTCATCGATGCATCGTACTAATATACTAGTAACCACTGACCCCTTGTTACGCGGATCTGTCATCTTCATGGGCACTCAAAGGCTTGGACATACACGTGTATGCATTCACGGGTACGTATCCATGAACCATTCCTTTTTTCTTACAGTAGGATACAGCAGGGAGACATGCAGACTGAATATGAACTACGAGTTGCGCACCATTCCCTAACTCAAACTTTTGGATGGACGATGTGTCCACTAACGCAGCTGTTTATTTTTCATTACTATATCAGGTGAGGTGACTCCACCTTTTTACCGGGAGATGTTTACATGGGTCGGAGACGGAACATTTCGGGGACGGAACACGACATGCTGCATGAGAGCAAGCTGTGTATGTGTTTTGTCCTGTCGGTCGAATCAATAACACAGAAATGAGGTGCTGGGTCAGCTCTTTTTCACTATTTGGTCAATGATGTTTGCATAGAAATGGTAAAAGGCTAGTAGCAAGGTAAAGTGCCCTGTTCTAGAATCTTTTCTTCTCGGGTCAATGGGATGCATGGCACATTGGCACGGCCTGTGTCCTGTGTTTTGCAGCCCTCCCCTTCTGGTTGTCTTGGCATCGATTTTGCTTTGCAGTGTTCTGACTTGTGTTCGTACCTGTGCTTTGCTGCCTTTCTCTAAAAGGCTCTAGCTTCTTTACAGAAACGGTTTTTTTTTTTGGTACGTTGAAGATATAAAGATCATGTGTTTGGAATGAAAGGGCGTCTATGCCCATGCATTTTTTGGTGTTTTAGCAGGAGAGATGGCACTTCACGGGGGGAACAGGATCCACCGAAGAATTTGAGAAACAGCACCTGATAATTGTGCCTGATCCTATGGAACACGGTAGGCCACAAGGGAATGCCACATATGTCAATGCCTACCGTGCATGGAATTGTTCTCTGCCCTGAGCTTTCAAATGGTTTGGAACCACTCATATCCTTTCTGAACCAAATAATTACTAGATACCCAGCTACATCCTATGAACAAATTCATCCATTGGTTCAACACTGAGTCACTTCACTTGCTAGGTAGTGATAACATTATTAGTTTTGCACAGGAGTCACGTCACTTGCTAGAATAACTAGAATTTGCACATATGCCATATATATGCATAAGATAAGATTCTTTTTGAACAACATGAGATAAGATGCTACTCTAATTAAGCTACACACTCTTGCTCTTGTTGGATCCTCTCGACGATCTGGTGAGCCGCGGTGGCGATCTCGTCCACTGAGGTAAGTTGGCAGTCATCTTCCACCTGCATTGACGGCCATCATTCGGTAAGTTACTGAACAGTGCAACGGCTACGACGTTTTATTAGCTAGGTTTTGCTTGAGGTCCAATAAAAGTAAGCAGAGATGTGAGAATTCGGAGGCGTTGCTGTCCGAGACAACGCAAAATACAAAAAACGCGGAAACCTAGGCACCAGCTTGTTTCAGACCGGGACAGTATGATATTGCTAACAAGGTACAGAACACTGTAGAACCTTGGACTAGGAGCCGTGTGCATGCATATCAGATTAGCCTGAATTGTTTAGTGGTACGGGGAGAATATCTGAATATTTAGGCGTGCGTACCTTGAGGTTAAGAGAGTAGAGCACCATGTGGCCGGCGCCGGTCATGTTGAGGTGCAGCACGGTGAGCCGGTGGCCGTGCAGCGCCACCAGCAGCCGCAGCAGCTGCCTCGGCCGCCGCCGGGACAGCATCCGCAGGTTGGCGTGGCTCTCCACAATGGTCACCTCCACGTCGGCCACCGCGGACGGCTTTGATCCGGACGCCTCGGCCTCGGCTCCGCCCTCGGCAGCCTCATTGTTCGCCGGAGGCGTTGGTGCAGAGGTAGCGCTCATGGAGTACTGTGGGAAGGTGAAGAAATTGGCGAATGGCGGCGGCGGTGCTTCTCCGTCGGCGACCGCGCATTGCCGGGTTGTCAGCTTGTGCGCCTCCAGCGATTGGACCCGCTGCTCCAGCTCCTTGACGAAGTTGATCGCGCCTGCAACGATGGACGCCTGATCGCCCTGTGCGTACACGGCAACAAGGCGTGCATTATTAGGCAAAGCGATGGGAGGATCGAAGAAGGCAATGGTGTGGTTGCTAGAAGTATATGTTACCCTTTGTGCGTAGGAGGGCGGCATGAGGGAGCGGAGCGCGGCGAGGTACTCGTTCATCTGCTTGCGGCGGTTGCGCTCGACGGCAATGTGGGTCATCCGCTGGCTCTCCACCTCCTCCGAGTTCTTGGCGGTTCTCGTCCGCCGCCGCTTCCTCCGCCCTGTCGCTGCCGCCGTTGCTGGCGGGGCACCGGCCTGCCCAACACCGCCCGCGTCCATCTCCTCTCGACCGCCGGACTGGTTCCCCTGCGGCGTCGCGGCAGTGCCGGCGGCGATATCCAGCTCCTGGAACCATCCATGTGGTGGCTGCATTGACGAGCCCGCGGCAGCGCCCCAGTCCCCGCCGTCCAGACCCACCATCCCTTCCCCTCCACCGAACAGATTATTCCAAGCTCCGCCTCCTGCTCCTGCCATGGCGCAGCGACCGAAGAGACCAGCAGCAACCCGGGAGAGCACCGCGGTCTCCAATGCCATGCCTTAGCTCCCGCCGCGATCTCTCCCGACTCCCAAGAACCAAAAGCTGCAAGCTACCTAGGTCTTCTCCATGGCAGCAAGTTGGCAACGGTTGGTGTAGTCGCTTGTGGCTCGACTGGTCGGGATGGAGATGGACACGTGAAGGGAAGGGAGCTAGCTGTAGCTCCTGCGATGCGTGTGCCTGGGAATCTGAATGGAATTGGGGGAGAGAGTGGTGTGGTGGCGAGAGGTGGAGCACGTATATAGGGATTTTGATTGATGGGAGGGTTTGGAAGGTTGCTGATTTGCGTGTGATTAGGCCATGATTTGGTCGCCTCGGAGTGGGCCGTACTTCGTCGCCGGAAAGGTCATCATGGCCTCATGGGACGGCAACGGGAAAGCACCCCACGAATCCAGCCGGGGAAAGGAAAATGTAAAATGCATGGGTCAGGCTATACAGTGCCCGGGCACCCTGTAGTCTTACGCGGTGTCCCCCCTGTCCGAATTAAAAAGTTTCCAAAAATAGAAAGTGGGCCCGTATGTTGATAGAGACAGGTTCCTGATTTGGAAAGAATGGTAGGACCACACGTTATTCCATCGTATTCCATTGTGTGGGGACCAAAGTTGACAGCTGTGTTGCAAACCCGGCCTGTAACAAAATAAAACCTAGAAAAGTATCGATCGAGCCCTACCTGCTCCCCTTTCTTCTTCGTCCGACCTTTTCTTCCATCCCCTTCTCTTCCCTTCTGCCTCCATTGGAACCAGACCTCCATGGATGCTCTTGTATCAAAAAGTTACAGGCGTGATCTTGAATAAAAAAGGCAGAGAAAGCATCCAAAACGAGATCAACCTTCAGGGCAGCTGGAAGCAACAAGAGAAAGGTACATCTAAACACTTCCCCCCTTGGCAGAAAACCAGATCTGGATACGTTCTTACATGTAGGGTTTGTACAGGAACAAAAAATCTGGTTCCTGGGGCTATCTATGAGGAATTGTTAACCCAAGAATCATAGGCAGATGAAACATAGGAACTGTTAACCCAAGAATCATCTGGTTTTGACAGTAGAAAGTAGATGTCTTCTGAAGTAGGATGTAACAAACCAACAACAATGTCAACAGGAAAAAGTCTAGCAATCCAAAAACAACATCTGTAGCCAAAAAAGCATCATGACACCATTCTGACCAACTCTGACCAACTTGTCCATGTTTCTCATGCAAAAATCGCAACCTGTATTAGCTCTGAAATATGGAATTGTGTCTTCATTGTTTGAAACGTTGCTTCACTTGATACTGATACAAAAAACAAGGGAAAAGTTAGAAAACAAACATTTTTATTTGTTTGCATGAAAAAGATATATTAAACAGTAGCAATGAAAAAATCATATGAGCAAAAGGTTATTCCAAGCCACGGCATTCTTAGCATGTATTTTTTGCCCCTTTTCAACATATGTAACTCTAGGAGCAAGTACTATGGGCTTGAGTATCGCAGGCTCGGTGTACATGTACAAACTAACTCCCCGAAACATCTCCCGCTCATGCAAAAACAAATTTCTCCTGCCCTACATTGCAATGCATTGTCTAAAAATACAGTTGGCCAGAATTTTTTGTGTTGATGATGGTAAAATCTCTGGAAGTGTGGCTGTAAAACGGGCACAACTCCACTGTTAGGTGCTTGTAGTCGATGTCATCATCACCATCCAGCTCATTACTACCGGGTGTTGTGTGTAACCCATTGTTTACCCAGTTCGGCTGTTTGCATCCAACATAAGTAAACAAAACTTGTTTTTGATAACTATATCTATTTTTATATTGATATGTAACAAATACCCTTGTCATTACTTATGTTCTGCAGTGGGGTCAGATGGATTTCTGGTTTCCTGGTATTGATCTAAACAAGCCGGTAGACGATGAAGAGCATGGTCAGCAAAGCAGGAATGATACTAGCAATCAGAATGAAGACCATCAGCACAATGTGGAGGAACCTACAGGCTATGAGGAACAAACTACAGCCGATATACCTATGTCTGACAACCATACAGGGGCAACTGCAGAAACAGAAGGGATTGACACAGGGGACACAATGTCATCAGACGATTCAGGTGGAGATGATGAAGTTCAGTCAACACCGAGCTTAACTCCAGTAGAAAAACCATACCCAGAAATGTTATTTGATACATGGCAGGAAGCATTGATGTGCTACAATAGATATGCTAAGCATGTAGGCTTTTCCATAAAGTGTAGTACTTCCCGCAATTCTACTGTTGACAAGCAGAAGGACAAACAACTGTTTGTATGTAACAAGAGTGGCAAACCTGTAGACATCAACAAACAAGAAGTACCACCTGTGCGACAGAGGAACCGTTTCATAACTAAGAAAACCGACTGCAAAGCGCGCCTTCGAGTCAAGAGAAGGGGCCAAAAATGGCATGTAACAATGTTCATTGAGGAACACAATCATCCATGTTTAAAAAAGTTTTCGTTGAAAAGGTTCTTAAGGTCTCATAAAGGAATTCCAAAAGAAGAAAGGGAATTTGTGAAGCTGCTGCATAAGGTAAATCTTTCAGCTGGCAGGGTGATGTCTATAATGGCTGAACTGTATGGGAAGCTTGCAAATGTTCCTTATGGCAGGAAGGATGTTAGTAATTACATGGCTACAATTGATACTGCAGCACAAACTAATAAGGATATGTCATTGTTGCTAGCCGAGTTTGAGAAAGTTAAGAAAGATGATCCAGAATTCTTCCACAAGCTTGATCTTGATCATGATGACAGAGTTAGAAGAATTTTTTGGGTGGATGGGCCAGCTAGGGCAGCATACAAGAAGTACAGCGATTGCCTGTCATTTGATGCGACTTATATGACTAATTGTTACAGCATGCCCTGCACACCATTCATTGGCATCAACAGATATGGGCAATCAATTCAGCTAGGTTGTGGGTTCCTTCGCAATGAACAAGAAGCTGATTATGTTTGGCTATTTGAGGCGTTTATTGAAGTAATGGATGGAGTCCAGCCTATGAATATCATAACTGATCAAGACGGAGCAATGAGAAACGCCATCTCAGCTATATTTCCTGATGCATGTCACCGCAATTGTAGATGGCATATCATGCAAAATGCACAACCTGTGTTGGGTAATGACATGGCTAAAAATGAACCGTTAAGGCTGGAGTTTAATGCTACTATTGACTATAGCATGACAGTAAGCGAGTTTGAAACTAGGTGGGCAGAGATGGTTCTGAAGTACAATGTTGCAGATAATACGCATTTGCAGGATCTGTATGACATTAGGGCTTCTTTTGTCCCTGCATATTTCAAGGACAGGTTTTTCCCATTCCTACAAACTACAGCGCGCAGCGAGGGATTTAATGCAGTGCTGAAAAGATACGTCACCCCGCACAACAGCCTGCACCACTTCTTCCTCCAGTACTTGAAGCTACAGGAGATTATTGAAGTTGCAGAAGATTCAAACGAGTTCAAGGATGAAGACAAAGTCCTAAGATGTTGGGGAGAATGGCCTATGGAAGAACAAGCTTTGCAAGTGTACACAATGCCTATCTACTTGCGTTTTCGTGCTGAGCTTCGCAAAGTAACTTCCTATAACGCCAACCAGGTAGATGAACACAATTTTGATGTAGTACCAATTTCAGGGTCTGTTTTTGGCTATGGCAAAAGGAGCTACAGAGTGGAAGCTAATTCAAATGAAGGTATATACAATTGTGAATGTTCTAAAATCAGTAGGGATGGGATATTATGCTGCCATGTGTTGCGTGTAATGGGACAGTTAGGTGATGTACAAGCAATTCCAGCACACTACATTTTGCCTAGATGGACAATGCCCCCAGATGACATTGTCCAAGAAAAAATAGAATTGCCTGATGTGCCAGCAGACAGGAAATTGTCTAATAAAGAGCGAAAACTACTGCGGTACGGAACACTTTGCAACAATTGGACTGATTATGCTAAAATTGCAGCTGAATCAGAAAAAGGTACGGCGTTAGCTGATAAGTACATGCGTGAGTTGGGTAAAGAATTATCAGCAATGAAGATTACTGCCGCAGCCAAAAGGAAAGAGAAGAAAAAACAAGGTAAAGACCAAGGGGTGCCATCCATGTCTGAAATAGGTGGTGATGCTGGACAAGGAAGCAGTACCCAATACCATCATGTAAGGGACCCTATAATGACTTCAACTAAAGGTCGTCCTGAAGAAAAGCGGAAGAAATCAGGGCTACATCTAAAGGCTTCAAAACCTCCGAAGTGCAAAGGTTGTGGTTCTGCGCAACACTCAACTGCTGAGTGCCCTTCAAAGATCACTCCTGGCCCAGAACCAAAGGAGATCAACTTCTTACGTGATATGATTTAGTTGGTGATGGTGATGTAGTTATTTATTAGCTTAAATCTAAGTTGTTTTAATTGCTAGAGAAAATATTGTTTTCTGAGACTTTGTGGAAATGATGAGATATTGCAACTATGTGTGGACGAGGTGAATATCTGGTGTTATGCATACATAATCTTCCGCATGTATTATGTACTAAGGTTTATAAAATGATCAACTGTAAGAAAATGCTCTGCTGTTTATGATGTTTAAAATAAAGCTCTGGTGTTATGCATGAAAATAAACTTCCGCAGCTACTGATAGTCAATGGTAAACTGTAAAAAATTACAGGAAGGTTGTATGTTTCCCAATTACTCATTTCACAACTAAATTGTAAAATGTTTCAGGCCCATATATTACAAGCAGAAAAGCTGAGTTGTAAGAAAATTGCAAACATACATATGCGGTTTTCTAATGTACCTCATTTTTTAGAAGAGGAGATCTTGCCAGGCTATCTTGTTATCGCACCATTCAAGCCACTTGAGTGTAAACTGTTAGAGATATGCCCAAGAGGCAATAATAAAATGGTTATTATAATATATCTTTGTGTTTATGATAATGTTTACATACCATGCTATAATTGTATTAACCGAAACATTGATACATGTGTGTTATGTAAACAAACAAAGAGTCCCTAGTAAGCCTCTTAACTAGCTTGTTGATTAATAGATGATTAGTTTCATAATCATGAACATTGGATGTTATTAATAACGAGGTTATATCATTGTATGAATGATGTAATGGACACACCCAAATTAAGCGTAGCATAAGATCACGTCATTAAGTTATTTGCTATAAGCTTTCGATACATAGTTACCTAGTCCTTATGACCATGAGATCATGTAAATCACTTATACCGGAAAGGTACTTTGATTACATCAAACGCCACTACGTAAATGGGTGGTTATAAAGGTGGGATTAAGTATCCGGAAAGTATGAGTTGAGGCATATGGATCAACAGTGGGATTTGTCCATCCCGATGACGGATAGATATACTCTGGGCCCTCTCGGTGGAATGTCGTCTAATGTCTTGCAAGCATATGAATAAGTTCATAAGAGACCACATACCACGGTACGAGTAAAGAGTACTTGTCGGGAGACGAGGTTGAACAAGGTATAGAGTGATACCGAAGATCAAACCTCGGACAAGTAAAATATCGCGTGACAAAGGAATTGGTATCGTATGTGAATGGTTCATTCGATCACTAAAGTCATCATTGAATATGTGGGAGCCATTATGGATCTCAGATCCCGCTATTGGTTATTGGTCGGAGTGAGTACTCAACCATGTCCACATAGTTCACGAACCGTAGGGTGACACACTTAAAGTTGGATGTTGAAATGGTAGAACTTGAATATGGAATGGAGTTCGAATATTTGTTCGAGTCCCGGATGAGATCCCGGACATCACGAGGAGTTCGGAATGGTCCGGAGAATAAGATTCATATATAGGAAGTCATATTCCAAGTTTGGAAATGATCGGTGCATTTATGGCAGGTTCTAGAAGGTTCTAGAAAAGTCCGGAAGAAACGCACTATGGAAGGTGGAGTCCGGAAGGACTCCACAAGCTTGGCCAGCCAAACCCTAGAGGGGAAAGTCCAAGGTGGACTTCCCCCAAGGTGGCCGGCCACCCACCCTCATGGAAAGGTGGGAATCCCACTTGAGGTGGGAATCCCACCTTGGGTAGGTTTCCCTACACATGGAAGGTTTTGGGTTGGGGTCTTATTCGAAGACTTGTACACCAACTCTTGGGTGTTCCACCTATATAATGAGGGCCAAGGGGAGGGGGCCGGACACACAAAGCCATAGCTTGGCCGCACCCCTTAGTGGCCGGCCACCCCCTCTCCCAAACCCTAGCGGTCTCTCTCCTCCACCACACGCTTAAGCGAAGCTCCGCCGGATTTCTCCACCGCCACCGACACCACGCCGTCGTGCTGTCGGATTCAAGAGGAGCTACTACTTCCGCTGCCCGCTGGAACGGGGAGGTGGACGTCGTCTTCATCAACAACCGAACGTGTGACCGAGTACGGAGGTGCTGCCCGTTCGTGGCGCCGGAACCGATCGTGATCAAGATCTTCTACGCGCTTTTGCAAGCGGCAAGTGATCGTCTACCGCAGCAATAAGAGCCTACTCTTATAGGCTTTGGAATCTCTTCAAGGGTTAGTCTTGATCATCCCTCGTTGCTACCGTCTTCTAGATTGCATCTTGGCTTGGATTGCATGTTCGCGATAGGAATTTTTTTTTTCTATGCAACGTTATCCTACAGTGGTATCAGAGCCGTGTCTATGCATAGATGGTTGCACGAGTAGAACACAAGGGTTTTGTGGGCGTTGATGCTTATGTTGTCTTTAGCTTGAGTACTTTGCATCTTTGTGGCATAGTGGGATGAAGCGGCTCGGGCTAACTTTACATGACCGCGTTCATGCGATTTGCTCCACGCTCGACATGCAACTTGTATTGCATAAGTGGCTTTGCGGGTGTCTGTCTCTCCTACTATAGTGAAGATTCAATTTACTCTTCTATTGACAACACTAGTATCACCGTTGTGGTTCATGTTCGTAGGTAGATTAGATCTTACTCGAAAACCCTAAACCACGTAAAATATGCAAACCAAATTAGAGACGTCTAACTTGTTTTTGCAGGGTTTGGTGATGTGATATGGCCATGATGTGATGATGAATATGTATGAGATGATCATTATTGTATTGTGGCAACCGGAGCCTTATGGTTGTCTTTAAATTTCATGTTGAGTATTATTTCAAAGTAGTTGTAATAGTTGCTACATGCGGTGAACAACCATGAAGGGCGCCATGGACCTTGGCGCTACGCCGATGATGGAGATCATGCCCGTTGATGATGGAGATCATGTCCGTGCTTTGGAGATGAAGATCGAAGGCGCGAAGACTAAAGGGCCATATCATATCACATATGAATTGCATGTGATGTTAATCCTTTATGCATCTTATTTTGCTTAGATCGCGACGGTAGCATTATAAGATGATCCCTCACATTAATATCAAGATAATAAAGTGTTCTCCCCTCGTATGCACCGTTGCTAAAGTTCGTCGTTTGAAGCATCTCGTGATGATCGGATGTGATAGACTCAACGTTCACAAACAACGGGTGTAAGCCATGTTGCACACGCGAATACTTGGGTTTGCTTGACTAGCATGCATGAGACATGGCCTCGGGACAGGAAACCGAAAGGTTGAACACGAGTCATATGGATGATATGATCAACATGTTGATGTTCACCATTGAAGCTACATCATCTCACGTGATGATCGGTTTTGGTGTAGTGGATTTGGATCGTGTACCACTTAACAACTATGAGGGATGTTGTATTAAGTGGGAGTTCATTAGTAATTAGATTAAAACATGAACTAATTATCATAAACATAGTCTGAGTAGTATTTTGAATTAATTTTGTAGTATTGGCATCCGTTTTTCTACCATGCGCTAGTCTTATTATTGAGATAGAAATACTGTTAAAATCTGACTAGAAACTTCACGGACTGGTACCGTATTGTTAAAGAATCAAGAAATGTTTAAGTCCTATTGCAAACTTTTAATAAACCTCACATTGTTGATTCAAAGAGCTATGGTTTCAATTAGTACCTTAAGTCATCTTGTCTCCGTAAAACTTGAAGTTCAAATCTGTTTGAAAAGTAAGGGGCTGAAAATTTAGTTTTCAGAAATAATCAAGGTATGAGATATATTTGATATCTAAAACCTTATTGCAAGATGATAGAATATAATTTGGTGAGACTACATAAACTCATAAGTTTTATGGGAATGTACGAAGGTTGAAGAAGGCGTCCCAATCCTCCAACTTTTGGGCACTAACGATATTCGCATATCCATGAAGTGATCGTCCTTAGTATGCACCGTTGCTAAGACTCGTTGTTTCGAAGCATCTCGTGATGATCGGGTGTGATAGATTCTACGTGTGCATACAACGGTGCAAGCCAGATTTGCACATGTGAATGAGGTTAATTTTACGAGCCTAGCATGTACAGACATGGTCTCGGAAAATCGTCATGAATTGATGGATAAAATTATGAGTGAAATTGTTCATCATATTACAAAGTTACTAATAGTGAAATCTTCAACACTTGTCATATGATGATCAACTTCAAACCTCAAGGTTATTGGTATTTGACCAACAAACCTAGAAGTTATTGATATTGAAGTGTTTTTCGAATAATGAGGAAAGCTAAAGAGAAACTACAAAAGATATTTTGGCGGAAGAAAGAAAAGACTAGAAAGTCTAGCTCAGGTGTATATAAATGATATACATGTTATGGATGTATTCCTCATTTGGTCACACAATGAAATTCTTGGGTAATTGTACCATATTGGTTGGTATGAAGTGTCATACAAAACAACGCAATACAAGAATACAATGGCCTAAGTGACTGATAAGGAATATGGTAAATAATGCACGTCTGGAACATAATAAAGTGTTATTATGTTTGTCGTTGGCATTCTACCTAGCCCTTAGAATTTATAATAAAGAACTTAATAATTGTTATTTTGCTCGGTCAAATGAAAACAATGAGTTGTTCAAATTATGACATTACTCCATGTACGATGGATAAGTTATTATGAATCTTAATGGTGAAACACACATACATAACACTGACGCTAAAATGCCATAAGGCAAATGATTTGAATTCCACTCATTTGTGGAACCGCAATTTAGGTCATGTTAGAGGAACGCATGAAGGAACTCCATGCAAATGGATTTTTGGAGTCATTTGATTTTTGAATCATTTGGCGCTTGCAAATCTTTTCTAAAAATAATGACTGAAATACCGTTCATAGGCCATGAGTTGAACGGGCAACTAACTTAGTCGAAACATACATGATGATATATGTGGTTCACTGGGCATAGTTGTGTGCGGGAGATTCTTCTACTTCATGAAAACTTCCAACAATGAATTGAGTATATATATGTGGATATATTCGATAAGGAAGAAGTTTGAAACATTTGAATGAATTCAAATAAATTTCAGCATGAAGTGGAAATCATCGTAATAAGTCAAATATCTATGATTGGATCATGGTGGAAATATTTGAATTACGAGTTTTTAGCGAACATCTAAGAGAGTTATGAAATTGTTCTACAACTCACGTTTCTTGGAGTATCATAGTGATGATGGAGTATCCAGAGATGTATCCAAACCTTGTTGGGTCAATGATGATATAAAATATTGATGCCATTATATTTTTGTGGATTATGCTTTAGTGACTACCGCTTTTACACTGAATAGAGCGTCATCATGATCCGTTGAAATGACACCATACGAGTTATGGCATAGGTATGAACCCTAGTAGTCCTTTCTTAAACTTTGGTATGCATAGCATAAGTAACTAAGTTTACAACCAAAATCGGATGAATGTCTTTGTTGGTTATCCCAAAGGATTAATTGGGAATTCTTTCCACTATGAAGTAAAAGACAAAAGTGTTTGTTAATGTTACTTGCTTATTTCCAAGAAATTGTTTTCTAGCGAAGTATTTGAGTGGGAGGACAATAGAACTTGATAAGGTTTATGAACCTGAGCATGATGATCAGAGTAGCGCAGCATCGGAATTGGTTCCGGAAGCAGCCACGACGATCATGGCTCCCATGACTACAAAGTGTTTTAGCCATGGAGATCGAAGTACATATTGAACCTTGTAGGTATGGTTTACTTTGTGATCAAATAAATGATTTCTAGACAAAGGATTGTTTATGAACAATGATAAACCAACTACGAACAAAGAAGTTATGATGGGCCCTGACTCCGTTAAAATGGCTATACGCCATGAAATCCAAGATAGATGAATACTTTTTGAAAGTAAAAGGATCTATAAAATTGATGGACTTGGATGTAATATCCTTGAAGAAGCTCGACTTGTCGAAAAATTGTTTACGACAAAGTTCAAAGAGTTGACTACGATAAGATTTGATCTTCCGTAGCAATGCTTATAGTCCATGTGGATTATTCTAGTAATCGCTACATATTTCTTTTATGAGATATGCTAGTAGGATGGCAAAATATATTACTTAACATAAGTGTGTATTAAAGGTGTATACAAGATACAACCAAGAGTTTTGCCAGTCCGTAGAATACTAGAAAGGAATACGAACTTCAATTGGTAGAAGTGAGTATTGCGGAGTTGGAATCTTCACCGGATGAAATAGTCAAAGAGTTTTTTGATTTCATCAGATACGATGAAGATGCTTGCATTTGCAAGAAATTAAGTGGGAGCGTGATGTCTACGTTCCCCCTCCTTTCCTGTAGACAGTGTTGGGCCTCCAAGTGCAGAGGTTTGTAGAACAGCAGCAAGTTTTCCCTTAAGTGGATCACCCAAGGTTTATCGAACTCGGGGAGGAAGAGGTCAAAGATATCCCTCTCATGCAACCCTGCAACCACAAAGCAAGAAGTCTCTTGTGTCCCCAACACACCAAATAGGTGCACTAGTTCGGCGAAGAGATAGTGAAATACAGGTGGTATGAATATATATAAGCAGTAGCAATGATGCCAGAAAATAGCTTGCTGGCGTGCAGTTGATGGTAGTAATATTGCGGGAAGTAAACATGCAGTAGTAACGCAGCAGTAGTAACGCAGTAAAACGGTAACAAGCAGTGATAGCAGTATTTAGGAACAAGGCCTAGGGATTAGACTTTCACTAGTGGACACTCTCAACATTGATCACATAAGAATAGATAAATGCATACTCTACACTTTTGTTGGATGATGAACACATTGCGTAGGATTACACGAACCCTCAATGCCGGAGTTAACAAGCTCCACAATAATGCTCATATTTTAGTAACCTTTAGTGTAAGATAGATCAAAAGACTAAACCAAGTACTAGCATAGCATGCACACTGTCACCTTCATGCATATGTAGGAGGAATAGATCACATCAATATTATCATAGCAATAGTTAACTTCGCAATCTACAAGAGATCATGATCATAGCATAAACCAAGTACTAACACGGTGCACACTGTCACCTTTACACACGTGCAGGAGGAATAAAACTACTTTAATAACATTGCTAGAGTAGCACATAGATAAATTGTGATACAAACTCATATGAATCTCAATCATGTAAGGCAGCTCATGAGATTATTGTATTGAATTACATAGGAGAGAGATGAACCACATAGCTACGGTACAGCCCGAGCCTCGATGGAGAACTACTCCCTCCTCATGGGAGCGCAGCGGTGATGAAGATGGCGGTGGAGATGGCAGGTGTTGATGGAGAAGCCTTCGGGGCACTTCCGCTCGGCAGAGTGCGGGAACGAGACTCCTGTCCCCGGATCTTGGCGCGACGGCGCGGCTCGGAACTTTTCTCGTATCGTGGCTTCCTCGTAAGGGTTTCGATGCGGGGGCTTTATATGGCGAAGAGGCGGCGCGGGAGGGTCAACGAGGCGACGAGACCAGGGTGGCGCGGCCGGGGGCGGGCCGCGCCACCATGTCATCTGGGCCCACCAGGCCCCCCCAGCGGCTCTCGGGTGTTCTGGATGCTTAGGGCAAAATAGGAACCTGGGGTGATTTCGTCCAATTCGAGAATATTTCGTTACTAGGATTTAAAAAAAAAAAAAAGGAACTGGCAATTCGGCATCTTGTTAATAGGTTAGTTCCGGAAAACGCATAAATACGACATATAATGTGCATAAAACATGTAGGTATCATCAATAAAGTGGCATGGAACATAAGAAATTATCGATACGTTGGAGACGTATCAGCATCCCCAAGCTTAGTTCTGCTCGTCCCGAGGGTAAAACGATAACAAAGATAATTTCTTAAGTGACATGCCATCATAAACTTGATCATATTGTAAACATATGTAATGAATGCAGCGATCAAAACAATGGTAATGACATGAGTAAACAAGTGAATCATAAAGCAAAGACTTTTCATGAATAGTACTTCAAGACAAGCATCAATAAGTCTTGCATAAGAGTTAACTCATAAAGCAATAATTTAAAGTAAAGGTGTTGAAACAACACATAGGAAGATGAAGTTTCAGCGGTTGCTTTCAACTTATAACATGTATATCTCATGGATATTGTCAACATAAAGTAATATAACAAGTGCAATATGCAAGTATGTAGGAATCAATGCACAGTTCACACAAGTGTTTGCTTCTTAGGTGGAAGGAGATAGGTAAACTGACTCAACAATAAAAGTAAAAGAATGGTCCTTCAAAGAGGAAAGCATCGATTGCTATATTTGTGCTAGAGCTTTGGTTTTGAAAACATCAAGAGAGCATAAAAGTAAAGTTTTGAGAGGTGTTTGTTGTTGTCAACGAATGGTAGCGGGTACTCTAACTACCTCATCAACCAGACTTTCAAGAGCGGCTCCCATGAAGGACGTTATCTCTACCAGCAAGGTAGATCATCCCTCTTCTCTTTTGTTTACACATGTACTTTAGTTTAGTTTTTCTTTATTTATGGATGACACTCCTCCCAACCTTTTGCTTACACAAGCCATGGCTAACCGAATCCTCGGGTGCCTTCCAACATTCACATACCATGGAGGAGTGTCTATTTGCAAAATTAAGTTGCTTACTGATGAATCAGAGCAAAACATGTGAAGAGAATTATTAATGCAAGTTAATTAATTGAGGCTGGGAACCTCATTGCCAGCTCTTTTTGCAAAATTATTGGATAAGCGGATGAAGCCACTAGTCCATTGTGAAAGAAAAGTAAATGACAAGATCGAAAGATAAAACACCACATACTTCCTCATGAGCTATAAAACATTGACACAAATAAGAGGTAATAACTTTTGAATTGTTTAAAGGTAGCACTCAAGCAATTTACTTTGGAATGGCGGAGAAATACCATGCAGTAGGTAGGTATGGTGGACACAAATGGCATAGTGGTTGGCTCAAGGATTTGGATGCATGAGAAGTATTCCCTCTCGATACAAGGTTTAGGCTAGCAAGGTTATTTGAAGCAAACTCAAGGATGAACAAGTGCAGCAAAACTCACATAAAAGACATATTGTAAACATTATAAGACTCTACACCGTCTTCCTTGTTGTTCAAAACTCAATACTAGAAATTATCTAGACCTTAGAGAGACCAATTATGCAAACCAAATTTTAGCATGCTCTATGTATTTCTTCACTAATAGGTGCAAAGTATATGATGCAAGAGCTTAAACATGAGCACAACAATTGCCAAGTATCACATTACCCAAGACATTATAGCAATTACTACATGTAGCATTTTCCAATTCCAACCATATAACAATTTAACGAAGAGGAAACTTCGCCATGAATATTATGAGCTAAGAACACATGTGTTCATACGAACCAGCGGAGCGTGTCTCTCTCCCACACAAGGATGAACTTATTCAGAGAACTAAGATAACAAAACAAAAAAAATAAATAAAAGCACACAGACGCTCCAAGTAAAATACATAGGATGTGATGGAATAAAAATATAGTTTCACTAGAAGAAACCTGATAAGTTGTCGATGAAGAAGGGATGCCTTGGGCATCCCCAAGCTTAGATGCTTGAGTCTTCTTGAAATATGCAGGGGTGAACCACGGGGCATCCCCAAGCTTAGAGCTTTCACTCCTCTTGATCATAGTATATCATTCTCCTCTCTTGACCCTTGAAAACTTCCTTCACACCAAACTTCAAGCAAACTCATTAGAGGGTTAGTGCATAATCAAAAATTCACATGTTCAGAGGTGACACAAACATTCTTTTCACTTCTGGACATTGCATAAAGCTACTGGACATTAATGGATCAAAGAAATAAATCCAACATAGCAAAAGAGGCAATGCGAAATAAAAGGCAGAATCTGTCAAAAACAGAACAGTCCGTAAAGACGAATTTCTAATAAATACTTCCGTTGCTCAGATCAGAAAACTCAAAACTAATGAAAGTTGCGTACATATCTGAGGATCACGCTCGTAAATTGGCAGATTTTTTCGAATTTTCTACAGAGAATTAGGCCCAGATTCGTGACAGACAGCAATGCTGTTTCTGCGCAGCGATCCCAAATATAACATCAACTTTGACATAGAAACTTTACTTGGCACAACAAAACACAAAACTAAGATAAGGAGAGGTTGCTACAGTAGTAAACAACTTCCAAGACTCAACAAAACAAAAATTGCTGTAGCAAAATAAACACATGGGTTATCTCCCAAGAAGTTCTTTCTTTATAGCCATTAAGATGGGCTCAGGTTTAATGATGCTCTCATGAAAATAGACAATGAAGCAAAAGAGAACATCAAGAAGCAATTTCAAAACACATTTAAGCCTAACATGCTTCCTATGCATAAGAATCTTGTAAATAAACAAGTTCATGAAGAGCAAAGTAACAAGCATAGGAAGATAAAACAAGTGTATCTTCAAAAATTTCAGCACATAGAGAGGTGTTTTAGTAACATGAAAATTTTTACAACCATATTTTCCTCTCTCATAATAACTTTCAGTAGCAACATGAGCAAACTCAACAATATAACTATCACATAAAGCATTCTTATCATGAGTCTCATGCATAAAATAATTACTACTCCCAACATAAGCATAGTCATTCTTATTAATTGTAGTGGGAGCAAATTCAACAAAGTAGCTATCAAATATAGGAGGTATATTGTAATCATAATCAAATTTATCCTCCATAACAGGTGGTAACAAAAGACTACTATCATTATAATCATCATAAATAGGAGGCAAAGTATCATCAAAGTAAATTTTCTCCTCAATGCTTGGGGGACTAAAAATATCATGCTCATCAAAGCCAGCTTCCCCAAGCTTAGAATTTTCCATAGCATTAGCAACAATGGTGTTCAAAGCATTCATACTAATAACATTCCCATTATCATGCATATAAAGTTCCATGGGTTTTTTAATTCTCTCTTCAAACACATCATGTCCTAATTCAAGATAAAGTTCATAAAGATCTCTCATATTTTTGTTGTTTTCCATTATGCCTAACTAGTGTAAACAAGAAACCAAATGTCGCAATTGCAGAGTCTAAAGGAAATAGCTTGAGTACTTACAATGGCTGGAGAATAGCTTAGTAGCCAAGATCCGGAGTGTGAGTACCTTTTACCTTTCCTCCCCGGCAACGGCGCCAGAAAATTAGCTTGATGTCTACGTTCCCCCTCCTTTCCTGTAGACGAGTGTTGGGCCTCCAAGTGCAGAGGTTTGTAGAACAGCAGCAAGTTTTCCCTTAAGTGGATCACCCAAGGTTTATCGAACTCAGGGAGGAAGAGGTCAAAGATATCCCTCTCATGCAAGCAACCACAAAGCAAGAAGTCTCTTGTGTCCCCAACACACCAAATAGGTGCACTAGTTCGGCGAAGAGATAGTGAAATACAGGTGGTATGAATATATATAAGCAGTAGCAATGATGCCAAAATAGCTTCTGGCGTGCGGTTGATAGTAATATTGCAGGAAGTAAACATGCAGTAGTAACGCAGCAGTGGTAACACGGAAAACAGTAACAAGCAGTGATAGCAGTATTTAGGAACAAGGCCTAGGGATTAGACTTTCACTAGTGGACACTCTCAACATTGATCACATGACAGAATAGATAAATGCATACTCTACACTTTTGTTGGATGATGAACACATTGCGTAGGATTACACGAACCCTCAATGCCTTAACAAGCTCCACAATAATGCTCATATTTTAGTAACCTTTAGTGTAAGATAGATCAAAAGACTAAACCAAGTACTAGCATAGCATGCACACTGTCACCTTCATGCATATGTAGGAGGAATAGATCACATCAATATTATCATAGCAATAGTTAACTTCGCAATCTACAAGAGATCATGATCATAGCATAAACCAAGTACTAACACGGTGCACACACTGTCACCTTTACACACGTGCAGGAGGAATAAAACTACTTTAATAACATTGCTAGAGTAGCACATAGATAAATTGTGATACAAACTCATATGAATCTCAATCATGTAAGGCAGCTCATGAGATTATTGTATTGAATTACATAGGAGAGAGATGAACCACATAGCTACCGTACAGCCCCGAGCCTCGATGGAGAACTACTCCCTCCTCATGGGAGCAGCAGCGGTGATGAAGATGGCGGTGGAGATGGCAGCGGTGTTGATGGAGAAGCCTTGGGGCACTTCCCCGCTCCGTGGGTGCCGGAACGAGACTCTGTCCCCCGGATCTTGGCTTCGCGACGGCGGCGGCTCTGGAACTTTTCGTATCGTGGCTTCCTCGTAAGGGTTTTCGATGCAGGGGCTTTATATAGGCGAAGAGGCGGGAGGGTCAACGACGAGACCATAGGGTGGCGCGGCCGGGCTGGCCGCGCCACCATCTGGGCCCACGGGCCCCTCCGCGGCTCTCGGTGTTCGGATGCTTAGGGCAAAATAGGAACCTGGGAGGTGATTTCGTCAATTCCGAGAATATTTCGTTACTAGGATTTCGAAACCAAAAAAGACAGGAACTGGCAATTCGCATCTTGTTAATAGGTTAGTTCCGAAACGCATAAATACGACATATAATGTGCATAAAACATGTAGGTATCATCAATAAAGTGGCATGGAACATAAGAAATTATCGATACGTTGGAGACGTATCAGAGCGCTGAGACATATTTGTAATACTTTATGTAGCTGACATATCGTTAATTATAAATATTGTAATTATATAATTGATTAAAAGGTTTCATTGAGAATTAGCTTCAATGAAAGAATATGGATCGAAACATATTTAGTGTCAAGATCTATGAAGATAGATTAAAACACATAATAAGTTTAAGTCAAAGTACATAAAATGGATATTGAAGTAGTTCAATATAGAAATATTAAGAAGGTGTTCTTTGCATACAAAGGTTTAACAAGACTTGAGTGTATTTGACACTCGATGAGTAAAAACACTTGAGTGATTTTGGATCACAAATAATATGTACAAAATCAGATGTCCTATGCTCTAAAAGGTTAGGAGCATATACCATAATGATTCATGTAATAATCATTGGACAAACAGTAAGAATATCCCTGTGTGCTTCAGAAGAACCAAGGATATATATATATATATATATAGTTTTATATGGAGTAATGACAAACAAATCGCTGTAAGGTGTTGCACCGATATTTGTTTGGTCACATATAAGAATTAATTTCAAATCTCAATTAGGCTAAATGTTATTAAAAAGGTAGCACAATGCTAGATTTAGAAGAGTTCTAAATATTGTGACAGATTCTACAAATGAAGGCAGAGTATGTCATTGTTTTGACAATGACTAAGGATGTTAAGTCGAAAAGTTCTTTGAGAACTTGGTGTAGCTCCGATAGTGTCGAACTTTGAAGCTATATTGTGTGTGACAATATTAGTGACATATTTCAGACCGCGGAATTAAGGTTCCACCAGAGGACTAAGCATATATGCCGACTCATTTGAAAAATGAGTGATGTGTTGAGACGCATATGAATTACAAAATACATACGTTTCTGAGCGTGTCAGAACCGTTGACTAAAACCTCTCCCGTGAGCAAAACATGATAAAGCACCAAATGCCAAGGTGTTATATCTTTACAAATGTAAACTAGATTATTGACTCTAGTGCAAGTGGGAGACTGTTGAGATATGCCCAAGAGGCAATAATAAAATGGTTATTATAATATATCTTTGTGTTTATGATAATGTTTACATACTATGCTATAATTGTATTAACCGAAACATTGATACATGTGTGTTATGTAAACAAACAAAGAGTCCCTAGTAAGCCTCTTAACTAGCTTGTTGATTAATAGATGATTAGTTTCATAATCATGAACATTGGATGTTATTAATAAGAAGTTATATCATTGTATGAATGATGTAATGGACACACCCAAATTAAGCGTAGCATAAGATCACGTCATTAAGTTATTTGCTATAAGCTTTCGATACATAGTTACCTAGTCCTTATGACCATGAGATCATGTAAATCACTTATACCGAAAGGTACTTTGATTACATCAAACGCCACTGCGTAAATGGGTGGTTATAAGGTGGGATTAAGTATCGGAAAGTATGAGTTGAGGCATATGGATCAACGGTGGGATTTGTCCATCCGATGACGGATAGATATACTTTGGGCCCTCTCGGTGGAATGTCGTCTAATGTCTTGCAAGCATATGAATAAGTTCATAAGAGACCACATACCACGGTGAGTAAAGAGTACTTGTCAGAGACGAGGTTGAACAAGGTATAGAGTGATACCGAAGATCAAACCTCGGACAAGTAAAATATCGCGTGACAAAAGGAATTGGTATCGTATGTGAATGGTTCATTCGATCACTAAAGTCATCGTTGAATATGTGGGAGCCATTATGGATCTCCAGATCCCGCTATTGGTTATTGGTCGGAGTGAGTACTCAACCATGTCCACATAGTTCACGAACCGTAGGGTGACACACTTAAAGTTGGATGTTGAAATGGTAGAACTTGAATATGGAATGGAGTTCGAATATTTGTTCGGAGTCCGGATGAGATCCCGGACATCACGAGGAGTTCCGGAATGGTCCGGGAGAATAAGATTCATATATAGGAAGTCATATTCCAAGTTTGGAAATGATCGGTGCATTTATGGCAGGTTCTAGAAGGTTCTAGAAAAGTCCGGAAGAAACGCACTATGGAAGGTGGAGTCCCGAAGGACTCCACAAGCTTGGCCAGCCAAACCCTAGAGGGGAAAGTCCAAGGTGGACTTCCCCCCCAGGTGGCCGGCCACCCACCCTCATGGAAAGGTGGGAATCCCACTTGAGGTGGGAATCCCACCTTGGGTAGGTTTCCCTACACATGGAAGGTTTTGGGTTGGGGTCTTATTCGAAGACTTGTACACCAACTCTTGGGTGTTCCACCTATATAATGAGGGCCAAGGGGAGGGGGCCACAAAAGCCATAGCTTGGCCGCACCCCTTAGTGGCCGGCCACCCTCTCCCAAACCCTAGCGGTCTCTCTCCTCCACCACATCCCGCACGCTTGGCGAAGCTCCGCCGGATTCTCCACGCCACCGACACCACGCCGTCGTGGTCGGATTCAAGAGGAGCTACTACTTCCGCTGCCCGCTGGAACGGGGAGGTGGACGTCGTCTTCATCAACAACCGAACGTGTGACCGAGTACGGAGGTGCTGCCCGTTCGTGGCGCCGGAACCGATCGTGATCAAGATCTTCTACGCGCTTTTGCAAGCGGCAAGTGATCGTCTACCGCAGCAATAAGAGCCTACTCTTATAGGCTTTGGAATCTCTTCAAGGGTTAGTCTTGATCATCCCCTCGTTGCTACCGTCTTCTAGATTGCATCTTGGCTTGGATTGCATGTTCGCGATAGGAATTTTTTTTTTCTATGCAACGTTATCCTACATAAACTGCTTCCTAATGGTTTCCATGTCCTCTTGGTTGATTGAAGCCAGTAGTTTCCTACCGTTCCATAGCTCGATGAACTTGAGCATGAAGTACCCGCAATCATACCTTGCATGCCAACAAGTAGTTATAGGATGTATAAAAAAATAATTCTGCATAAAATGAAGGAAAGGTACTTGTGAAACAACAACTAAGAAATGTGATGAAAAGCACTTACGATGTTTTCTGCATCGGGGTAACGATGTGCTCTGTTGGCCAACACTCAATGTTTATCTTCGACTCGCTGTAGTTTGCAGCCCACAAGTACTTTATGGAACCAATGATAGACCTGTAATCTTTCTGGAATCCACGGTTCCCTTTAGCTCGTAGAGAATCCATCACCTCGAACCTCTCCGCCTTTAGGTTCAGCACGATCAGGTAATAATGCCCAGTGAACAAGTCAATGTTAGGAGTCAGGTCTTGCAACACTGGGAACAATACCTGTAGTAATTCAAAGCCACAAAAATATTTACAAAAAAATGCGGTGGACTGTGGGGAAACAAAATGGTAATGGTTACTCCAAGTGAAAAATGACAGAAGAGTTGAACAGTTACCTGCTCTTTGTGATCTAGACGATTACTTGGATTCATTTTGAATGTTTTGGCTACATATCTGTCATGAATGCACATCACATCCCTAAGCTTGGTCTTCATGATATCCGGTACCAGCAAAAATGGACAAACAATTGATTATTACTAATTGAGAGAAGGATGTAAAAAAGGGATAAAATTACAATTTGGTTGATTGAAGTTTGAAACTCACCGCCATCAACAATGGCATCACGTGTTTCTTCTGCTTTTCCATCTCTGATGCAAGAACATGAAGTGCCAACTCACAAGTAGTATTGCTTAGTTGTGCTCCTGGCCTAACAGAATCTGCAAGGTCTCGGACGTGGATGTAGAATTTTCCATCATCAATGATTCTGCGCTTGTTGATGACATCTGTAGATTCCCCGCCATAGTCAAGAAGCCTGCTGTAGACCTCGTTAGCATATTTCGTTGAAGTCTCCTTCTTGCTACATCCTAGAAATGGTGACTTCTGAGTTTGGGATGGCTTAACAATCCTTTTCTTGTGTGCTTCAGGAATGGGGGTGGAACTGTTTGGGGCATTCGCTGTAAGAGGAGCATCCTCGGCAACATGCCCCTTTCCGGTTGATGGAATACTGGTTGGCATGTCAATATTGGCATAAATCTTATCTAACGAATCCCCACTCTCATTGCTTGAGATGACCACTAACTCTTCGCTTGTCCCCACTTCAGCTGTAGTTTTTGAAGAGTTTGGTTCATCGAAACCAAGATCAAAGGAGGGGTAGTACTCGATAAGCTCTTGTCGTTTAATCTGAGACAATGTTTCAGGCCGATTCTCAGAGCAGCCAAATTGGATCTCTAAATTCCTGTTCATGCTGTTTTGGACATCTACAGATTGTTCCACAGGCATATCCTCATTCCTATCATTCTCCCTTGCTTGAGCTGTAGCAAACCGTGTTAGTCTCCTAGGACTATCAGCAACTTTGCTTGCAAAAATGTTGCGCTGTTTGCTCAGCTTTGGACTTCCTTCTTTACTAACAGATGCCTTCAAAGGAGACATGGATCTGGTTATCGGCCTCCTGCTGATTGGACTAGATTGCACTGCTACTTCAGGAGGGACTGCATTGCTACAGTCAGCTGCAGCAGTTGCATCAGCTTTGCGATTTTCCTCATGGTTGTGTTCTGCCTGAAGCACAAATGAAACAGTATTCTTCCTTTTTGAAGATGAAATTCTTTTCATGTCACTACTACTGATGCTTCCCTCACATACTTTGTCTTGGAATTGCGGCGGTGCTGTGTCAGCTGAAGGATCTGCTGAAGAATCCTTGTGCAGGATGTCATTACTCGAAGTCGACCGGGACAATGATCCATAACTCTGCAGCTGCTTCAAAGCATCAGGAGTTACATCGCAGAGGACAGATGGCTGGCCTATACTTGCAGCCAATTCCTTTGTGTCAAGTTCTTCATCGTTCTTTTCTTTTCCCAATTCTTCAACTGGATTATCTTTTGTAGCTGTAACAGAGAATATATCTTCAGAACACAACTTCTCTGTAATCTCATCCTTGTTTGCAGTGTCTTCATGAACCTGATGCTCCTTATCTACATATTTCCTCTTCCTTGATTGGACATCATCAGAATGTGTATCCTCAACCAATGCAGCTTTATCGATCAGAATTGTGTCCTCATGTACCTCTTGCTTTTGTCCTCCTTGATCATGCTTCTTAGTTGTAGCACGGACATATTTTCTCTTCTTTGGTTTCTCCTTTTTTGTAGGATGGCCACCTTCTTGATCAGCATGCTTAGTAGATGCATCGTTGTCTACTAGAGATGAAACAAAAGATGCCACGCCCTCTTCAAAAACGGCACACATGTTGATCACGGCTGGCCTATACCTTGCCAACTCCTGGTAAAATACATATAAAGAGTCAAGCTAAATCAAATGAAAGAAACATAAAATGCTTACAAATGCCGAACATAACCCAAGAACACGTAAACGAAGAAAAAAGAGTGGAAAATAGCATGCATACCTGATCTGAATGACTGCCTCGAATATGCCGCCTGATGAACATATCAACCACATCAGGTTCAGTATTAAAAAGAGATAGTTTCACCCTGTAACAAGCCTTGAGCTGTGCATATGGATGAAAATATAAGCATGAGCTATGTTGTTCAGAAAAATAAAAAAAATAGAATGACTACCAAATGTATAATCAATCCATATGTGTCTTCCCATACAAAAGTACTTACAGGTAATGAACCAAAGGATCCATTTATATCTTTATCGAGATCAGCTACAAGTGATATCAGGCTGTTTGTCCACACTGTACACCGAGGCTCGTCATCTGGCAGATCAACTGCGGTTGTTTCTAAGGAATCAACATACAAGATCTGCCAAAAAAAACCACAGAAATTAGTACATCCCCCACTAATTAAAAATCTTGTCATCAGCACATACACAAAAAAAAGAACACCAATAAACAAAAAAGAAAAAAAAAGAGGAGAATGGAATATATATGATAAAAAGACTCACCATGAGATATGGCATGCAAGCCTTGAACCAATTCTTCCGGTCCTTTGCATTAGCAGTCTCTTTTAGGATGTCAATGATGAACTCTGCCCAATTCAATGTACTGATGGCATCTACATTAAGCACGGATGGGTAGCATTTGGGGCTGACTTTGATGCCGGTGGTTGGAGCAAAAACAGAGCTGATCATATATATGACAAATTTTCTGAGATATGCATCATCCGCAGGGTATTCTGGTCCTAACTCCTTCTCTAACGATGTAACATTTGGTTGCACTCCATCTGTGATCCCAAGCATATTAAGTATCAGACTTGTAGCATCGACATCTAGGTAGTATGGGACGGCAGAGCTGCCAGTAGGTACTCCTAGAACCTTGACAACCGATTCAGCGGTTACCGGAATCCTGCCCCTCTCCCCAAAGTCCAGCTGACATTTCACAGGGTCAAAGCATCCCATCAAGAAACGGCACATTTCAGGTATAAGCTTCGAGCACTTCATCTGAATCATCCCACCAAAATTTGCATCTGTTAGCAATTTCTTTTGTTCTGGAGTCATATCCTTACAAACCCTGACAAGCTTCATGGGTGATGATCGATTGAATAGATTGTTCTGCAGCCATAAACAGAAAGGTAGGAATGCAGGGTTAATATACAAGGCATTCACTGTTATTATTACATATCATAGTTACATAGTTGTTCTAAAAAGAGAGAGCTACCTGGTTTTTAGTCTTAGTGGCCAATAATTCATGCTGTGCTTCATCATCAGCTGCAGTTGATGCTACCACATTACCTTCTGCATCTGGAACTTTGAGTCCTGGCTCATGATCAACTGGAAGTTCATCAGCTACAACTGCCTCCTGCTTCGAAACATTTGCATGCCCCTTGTCTTTCAACTGTAACTTCTTTTTCATGATGCTGAACTTTGACTGTTTATCCTTTGCAGGTTTCTTAGGTGTGCGAGATGGCTTCATGATGCTAAAAATGAAATGAAAGCCATGATATAACTAAGAAAATTTGATCCTATCGACAAGCAGATAATAACCACAAAAATATGCTGAATAATTGTAATAGGTGCCCAAAAATTACATCACATTACTATGAAAAGAGAAGACCAGATTCAGTAAAAAACAACTAAGAATCAACAGAAACATACGCCTATTTTCTCAAGATATATTTATTGCTGAAATTTTACATCCTATATGGACTGTTCTACATCAGGAGAAAAATCTTAGAAAAATCCATGTCCATGCCTTCCAGAATGTATTTATTTTCATGTCCATGCCAAGCAGGATGTAATTATTGCTGAAATTTTACATCCTATATGGACTGTTCTACATCAGGAGAAAAATCTTAGAAAAATCCATGTCCATGCCTTCCAGAATGTATTTATTTTCATGTCCATGCCAAGCAGGATGTAATTATTACTGAAATTTTACATCCTATATGGACTGTTCTACATCAGGAGAAAAATCTTAGAAAAATCCATGTCCATGCCTTCCAGAATGTATTTATTTTCATGTCCATGCCAAGCAGGATGTAATTATTACTGAAATTTTACATCCTATATGGACTGTTCTACATCAGGAGAAAAATCTTAGAAAAATCCATGTCCATGCCTTCCAGAATGTATTTATTTCATGTCCATGCCTTCCATGAATGTAATTATTATTAAAAATATACATCCTAACAGAAAATCTCTAACAAGTACTCTTCATAAATTACAGTAACACAGTACGTATTATTTATACAATTTACTGAGAGAAAACAACTGTGAAAATACTAACAAGTCATCTGAATGTGATCATCTAACCCATCATCTAATTATGCCCAGCAAACACAGAACTAATGAGGACTATTGCATGATGAACAATATGAACAATGAAAACAAAGCAAGACCAAAATTGACCATGACTACATGACCCGCTATTGACAACAGCAAAATAGCACGGCCATACCACTCCATTTGCGCAGCCATAACCTCTGCAACACGCATATGGACGCATATCGAACACCAAATTAGACAACCTCATTAGACAACAACAAAAAAGCACCACAGTGCCTAGATCTGTAGCCGCCGATGCTCTGCCGCAGATATAGGGAGCTACCGAATCAATATACATGGATCGAGGATGGAGAATTCACCAAACAGGTCGCCGCAGCTGTCGACGCGAACTCGCGACTTAGAGGGGCGATTCGCGAGGTCACGGCACAAATTCGGCTTCGAAACCTCTTCAGCAGACTTCAGCCCCGCCTGACAACCGTTGAATCGATGAGCCGCGCACACGAAGGAACACTCCAGCCTCCGACGGGGGAATCCAGCTTCCGCGGAGAAAAATCCCTGACGGTAGAAACTCCAAGGAAACTACTAGTACTACCAGGAACCCCTGCCGGGGCTTCTGGTAGGACTGGTCGCCGCCGGGGAGCTGCTGCGGAGAGTGGAGATCTAGGGCGGTGGAGGCTGCGGGGCAGAGCGGAGGAGCGGAAATGGGGATGAACTCAGGATTTTCGATTTCGAAACGGAAGAAGGGAGAGGAAGAGGAAATCGCTCGACAGGTTTTGGACGGTAGCGCCGCTCGATCCAGGACGTCCAAACGAGATCCGACGGAGGAGCCGCGTGAGCACGCTGTAAGACACCAGAGTGCCCAGACAGTTATTAGATTATACGAAAATGCATCGCCGTGAACGCCGTACTTCACTCCGTTTATTTTTTCCCCTTATGGGCATGGGTTCGATGAAACGAACGTTAGAGCATCTCCCATGATCAAAACAAAAGTTGTGCCCAAAAACTGATTTTTGGGCACGAGTGACCAAAACAAAAGTTGTGCTCCAACGGATGCCCTCTTCCGAAATGCGCCCTAATATATTTTTTCGATAAAGGGAATATATTAATATCAAAAAGATACCAATTACACCCAGCCTCTGCAACAACGCACCACCCTAATGGCACTACGGATGCACACAGCCAAAAAAAGGAAAAGAAAACTAAGAAACAAAAGTCCCGCTACAGTATCTCGGGCTTAACAACAGCAATACATCCACCGCCAAGACAACACCTGAAATACAGAATCTCCAAAACGACGCCTCCAAGAAGAAAATAGTGCGCTAACACCATCGTCGCCCGATCAACGATCTTAGGTTTTCACCCGAAGATAGTCCCCGCTCAAAACAATGCCTCCAACAAGGTCATTGCCAAGCACAACCAGTTAAGGCGACCTTGGGTTTTCACCGAAAGGTAGGACTCGAACTTCACCTGTGTTGTCGCCCCCACTTTCATACCGCTGCTATGAAGCCCGGAACACCAAGCAAGTCCCTCAACAGCGCGGAGACTTCAACCTCCCTTAGCTAGTCCTCTCCTCCGGCCTTCATGAACTTCTCTTCTTCCGACTTTCATCATGGATCCATAGTCACTTGATGTCAACACAGAAAAAGAGCTTCGCGCCGCTCCCTCCAGAACCAATCGGTCGGAATAAAAGCATGGGTGCGCACGATCGAATACCACCGATCCAGCAAACTCCGAGGCAAAAATTACATTCGCCGGCGGAGCCTTCCGGAACTCAACACTCCGGCTAGATCACGAGTCCAGGCCTCCGGTAGGTCTTCCTCTTCACGCAAGAGAGACCCTAGGACCACCGCCTTTATTCGGACCCCACGTCGGCGACCATCCCGGGCTGGCCACTCCAACCCTCCACCGGCGACTCCGTCGCCGGCTTCCAAACATCTCCATCTCGCCGCCGGAACGCGGTGATAGATCGATAGATCCACCACCACCAACCGCAGGCCGACCCTCTCCGGCGAAGAAGAGGGCCACCTCCACCGTCGTACCCAAGGCTGCTGCCCCGGGCGACCTCGTGTCGCGGGTGAAGCCCGAGATCGCCTCCACTCACCGGCGAGAGGCGGGGGGTTGGCGCAGGCTATGAGCCCTAATTTTTTTGGCCGATTGAGAATTAGCTTAGATTTGTTTCTCAGCTTTGGTTTTCCTCATGATTCATGTTGATTGGGAGTTGTAAGTGGGTTGCAACCGACGAACTAAGATAATTATCGGTTGAAGAAGAACTGGCAGCAGCCCTAAAAATAGCCTCAAGTTAGGCCGTGTGCGCAACCTAACAACTGCCAGAACATCACCCCTCCCCCGCGCTGCTGCAAATCCCCGCTCGCGCTGCTATCGATTCCCACCGCCACCACCCCCGCGGCGTCGAATCACCAGCAGATCCAGCCGCTCGAGCCCAGCTGTGCTATTGCCCTTCAAATCACGCCGCCTTGGGATGGCCCCATGTCGAGAGCATTGCCGGTTCGACTACAGGAGTCGGAGAGCTATGCCACAGACTTTACCTTCAAATGTGAGAGGGTGCCGCTCGACACATTTGACTCGCCCGAGGAAGCCGCACGAGCCTACATAGCCGCAGCTTGGATGTTTGGCTGGCCTAAGAGGAAGCTCAATTTCCTGGATGTGGAGAGCAAGCAGGAGTCGGAGTTCCTAGCTCACGAAGAGGAGAAGGAGCATCGCCTCGCCATGTGGCAGCTCACCACCCACGAGTTCGATGAGATGTCCATTGCGAGTACAGACATGCGCATCTAGAGCTCGTGCAGGCGGGGTACGAGTTCTATGTTATGAGGGACGCAGAGAAGAAGAAGGAGGTCGAGGAGAAGAAGAAGAAGGAAGGAGAGGCTAGCCCCTCGACGGTGACGAAGCATGAGGAAGATGGTGCATTCTACGGGCTGTTGATAGGATTCCGTTTAGGACTAGTATTAGTTTGAAAATGTCGAGCTACATAGGCTGATCTTTGTTTGAATGCTTCAAAGTTTTTCAAAGTTTCTATGTTTCAATGCGTCAAAGTTTCGATATTTCATTGTTTGAATGAGTTTATCGACACCCTATTTTGCATCGTGTGGAAACTAGCCGAATTCCTATTTTATGTCATGCGAAGGGGATGCCCTAAATTTCATGCCCTAAGAATCCAACAAATGATGCAGTTTTGCATACCCTACTTTATATGATCGGTTGGAGATGCTGGCAAAATATTTACAAGAGGAGGTGGGCCTGATTTGGAAACCATTGATTGGCCTTTTATGCTCGTCAGTGCAGGCGTGCAGCCAGCTAGCGTAGCGGAGCAGCTTCACTGCTTGAGCCGCTACACAGAGAGGGAGAGAGATAGAGCCTGAAGTCTGAGCGCATAAACTGGTCGACGCCATGATCGAGGGATGAGCTCTTGCAGCAGGCGAGCGAAGCAGTGTCGCTCTATTGCCGCAGTCAGTGAAGTGAACCCAGCCTTCACACCTGCCAAGCTGCCATGGTGGCTGATCAAATCACTGTTTCCCCTACCACGGATATAGCTCACTGCCACTCTCCAAAAAAATGCATATGCTCGATGACTGATCGATGCATGCAGCAATGCAGATCGCAGCAGAGCAGCTAGCCCAGAGCATTGTTGCGTCCCGGAAGCTACCGCCTACCGATCATGGGCACTGCAGCGGCATATGTGCAGGGCATACTCAAGGAGACACAGCAGGCACAAGTTAAATTTTAAGGTGCGCTCGCTCTGGCCTCCACCGCGTACATACGGAGTATATTGCAGATTTACAGTCTTATCCGTCCACTCGTCGTTATCCTTCTGAAAACCGTCTTTGGTTTGTTCTCTGTTGTGTGTTGGGGAGTGAATAATGAGCACTGGCCACTGGGACAAGACCAAAAATAGCGCGTGGAATCCCGACATGGATTAGGACTAGTGCTTCTGTCAGTACTGTGTTTCAGCATGCCGCGTTCGGAATCCGGATCAACAATGTGTATGCTATGTTGGTCCTCCTTACTTCTTTTTCTTAACACATAATGTTATAAGGTCTGGCTTTATAGATAAAGCCATGAACAACATCGAATCACAAAGTCGATCTAGTACAACCAACACAAACCCACACACACGCTTCAAAGTTGATCCCCCAGATCTGTCCCGAGAGGGCAAGGCTTGGCATCATACATGAGTGCAAGCTGGTACCGGCCTGCCATTGCCATTCATTCATCCGTCCATCCATTCATCTCTAACCTCTCCCGCACCCCACCCTCCGTCGCCGCCGCCGCCGGGGCAAAGTCCCTCGGGGCATGGCGGCGGCGGGGGCCCTTCCTCGTCGCTGCGTGGAGAACGGCGGCCGGATCCCACCTCCTCGATGCATGGCGGAGCAGGCGCGCGTGGGATGGGCGACGACGGCGGTGGCCCTCCTCCCGTCGGCTGTCCCCTGGCGGACCGGCCGGCGCGGTTGGGATGGGCGGCGTTGCGGTCTCCCTCCTCCCGTCGGCTTCCCGCAGCACTCCGGCAGGGGCCGGTGGTGGGCGGCGGCCGGCCCTCGGTCTGCGCCATGCCATCCACCCCCGCCTCTCGTCGGTGCGTGGAGGCGATCTCGGGCTTCTTCCGCGACACGAGGGCGCCCGGGGCAGCAGCCTTGGGTTCGACGGAGGAGGTGGCCTCTTCTTCGCCGGAGAGGGTCGGCCTGCGGTTGGTGCTGGTGGATTTTTGATCTATCACCACCATCCGGCGGTGAGATGGAGGGTTGGGTTGGCCAGCTCGGGATGGTCGCCGACGTGGGGGTCCAACCTGTATAAAGGCGGCGGTCCTAGGGCCTCTCTTGCGTGAAGAGAAGGACCTACCGGAGGCCTGGACTCGTGATCTGGCCGGAGGGTTGAGTTCCGGAAGGATCCGCCGGCGAATGTAACGGTGCTTTGCCGGAGTTTGGATCGGAGGTATTCGGTCGTGCGCACCCATGCGTTTATTCCACCGTTGGTTCTGGAGGGAGCGGCGCGAAGGTCTTTTTCTGTTGACATCAAGTGACTATGGATCCATGATGAAAGTCGAAAGAAGAGAATTCCATGAAGGCCGGAGGGGACTAGCTAAGGAGGTTCAAGTCTCCGTTGAGGGGCTTGCTTGGTGTCCGGGCTTCACAGCAGTATGAAAGTGGGGGCGACAACACAGTGAAGCGAGTCCTACCTTTCGGGGTAAAACCCAAGATCTCTTGTGCCCGACCCTTGGTGGAGGCATTGTTTTGAGAGCGGAGACTATCTTCAGGTGAAAACCTAAGATCTTTGATCGGACGACGACGATGTTTGAGCACTGTTCCCTTCTTGAGGCGTCGTTTTTGAGTCTGTAATTCAGGTGTTGTCATGGCGGTGGATGTATTGCTGTTAGGTTGGATACTGTAGCGGGACTTTTGTTTCTTAGTTTTCTTTTCCTTTTTTTTGGCTGTGTGCATCTGTAGTGCCATTAGGGTGATGCGTTGTTGCAGAGGCTGGGTATAATTGGTATCTCTTGATATTAATATATTCCCTTTATCGAAAAAATGAGTGCAAGCTAGCATAAGTCTAGAATCAACCCTGAAGCAGACCAAATATAAAGCTAAGATATAACTCAAGCCCTAGTTCTCGTGTGCAGCCTTCTGATCTCGCCCAATGCCTCGTCCAGAAGCGTCCACTCCATTCGTTTGATCAACACCCTTCAAGGCTTCAACACTCCATATGTAATGACATTTGGAAAAAGGTGTCAGCAGGGTTACCAATATTTTTTTCCTTGTATGGATAGTTTATTTCTAATATTTCACTAGGCCCAACATTGGGCTGAGAAGGTAAACCAAACTAATCTACAATGTGCCCCTGGTATACCCTGAGCAATCACAATAAATCCACTTGCAGTGGAGGAGTTCCCTAGCTGCAGCTCACATAAATCTCGCCATGATATATGTGAAGAAGATGTGGTTGCAGTCCTCATGTTCCCCACATAGGTTGCATAGGCCACTAGATGGGCCACGGCATTTGGCCACCTGATCACTCGATGAAAGTCTACCGGGATGAGTTGCACAGGAAGACTTTGATCTTTGGTGGCTCCCTATTTCGCCACACATCCTTGAAGTGCATGACAACCGCCCCTTGTTAGAGACTAAGGTATATAGACCTAGAGGAGAAAATCCCAAAGGCCTCCAAGGACCAGGAGACTGTGTCATCTGCCGTCGAGGTCGGTAGTGCATGTATCTCCCTACACAGGTTGTCCCATTCCATCGTCTTAGCAAGCCTAGCTAAATTATCTTCTGAAGCAGATGTGCCATTCGCCGAGTGACTGTCTAGCCGCCAGACTGTCGTGTACCATAATGAAAGGGTTAGTGCAACAGCTAAAAAGACTAGGTCTATTTGAAGAAGTATATTTGGAAACTTAAAGTACGACTAAAGATTAGGATTTTTACGTGGTTCTTGCATCAAAAAGTAATTCTTACGAAGGATAATTTGTCAAGGCGGAATTGGCATGAATCCATCAATCACCTTTTTTTTAATGTCCCTTTGCTCGTCTTGTTTAGAGAGTTTTTTTAATATTTCCCCGTCAACTAATTGTACGAATATGTTTGGTAATTGGTTGAATGGGGTAGATAAAGATACAATGGCAAGAATCCGAGCACTTGTGCCTTGTGTTGTTGTATGGTCTATATAGAATTGCCAAAACGATATGATCTTTAACAAAAAATAAACTGCTTATTTTCTACATGTTATGTATGGCTACCCACCGGATCCGCGAGTGGTCTTTCCTACTGCTAGAGACGCAGACGGCACATATGAATTCTGGATGTACCCGTCTGGAGATGTTTCTCGGGATATCTTCAACCAGGATGGTTGGCGGCTTTCTAGACGTTTACAAGATGCATAGGCAACTTGTTCTACTCTTTTTCTGCTGGCTGATTTTTATGTCTACTATATGTAATCCATGAGATGTAAATATTGAAACTTATGACTTCGTAATAAAACAAGCTGTGTGCATCGATTGATAAAGAGGCCGGGGAGAACCCCACTTCAAAAAAGAAAGCTAAAAAGAGGATGGAACCTAGTTAGAAGTGGCCCAGACCTATTCACCAATATAGAGCAAGAAGAAGGTATGTTTCCCGTCGCAAAACCATGCTTGGCACGCAATTTGAAGTACCGTTTTATTTTCTGGATGGTATTCTAAATTGGGAGCCACATGCCGGTACTTTCCCTAGAGAAGATGTCCCTACCTCGTAGATATTTTGATGGAATGAGGTCTGCCCATAGTCACTAAGCATTCTGGTATAACTTCCATGTCCATTTAGCATCAGAACTATACGCATGACTGATCGGTGCATGCAGATTGCAGCAGCAGCAGCACTAGAGCAGCTAGCCCAGAGCATTGTGGCGTCCCGGAAGCTACTGATCATGGGCACTGCAGCGGCATATGTTTCAAGGAGACACAGCAGGCACAAGTTAAAATTTTAAGCTGTGCTTTCCCTCCCTCTGTCGTCTCCACTGCGTACATACGGAGTATATTGCAGATTTACAGTCCTTATCCGTTCACTCGTTTGTTCTCTGTTGTGTGTTGTGTTGGGAAGTGATTGATGAGCGCTGGGACAAGAGCGAAAACAGCGTGTGGAATCCCGACGTGGATTATCAGGACTAGTGCTTTCTGTCCGTGCTGTCTCTCGGCATGCCGCGTGCGGCATCCGGATCAACGATGTGCATGCCATGTTCCTCCCTGCCTCACTCATACATGTTTTGTACAACATCCACCAGTGTTTCTGTTCTTCACCCGATAATTCCAAAATTGTGAAGTGTATGCTTCCTAGATGTGAACGGGTCGCTCCCATTGTAGATATTTGTTCTATACTCCAGAATAAGAAAAACTGTTACTGCAGAAAACCCAAATTGATTGAGAATCTTACTTTGAAATAGTACTCCCCTAATTCATATTAGTTGCCAATAATATAGACATATTTTGATTCTATGTACATTCGCACTAATATCGAGTAATATGAATCAGAGGGACTATGAAAAAGTTAGTTTTGATCACTTAAGTAACCCGTGAGTTTTTGATAACGGATGCTTTATTACTTAGAAAAGCAATTACATAATCCAGCCTCTGCATAACCAGGATTCACACAACCGTTTATATGTCTCGAGTAGAAAGTCTGAAAATTAAAAACTAGGCGAAATACATATCGGAGTGATGAATCATAAGACGCCTAAGGTGTGTGTGGGGCTTCAATCCGTGTACAGACCTCCGTAAACAGGTATCGGTTCTCCATTCACTGAAGAGGTAACCACAAACGGAGAATACATGTACATCTGTATACAACCTGCAATATAGTATAATTTTTATCGTTAAAAGTCTTGTCGTTTCTACTTAGCAAAAGCGCCCAGATAACTGCAAGTGGCCCCACCCTAAGAAGCAACTTAAACCTTGAATCGATACCATGAAACCAATTGCCAAAGACATTGGCGACACTAGTTGGAGGATACAAGCTAGACGCTACTTGGATGATTGACCATATAGATCTCGCAAAACGACACTGGAAGAAAATGTGTTTAATAGTTTCGTCATGTTGACAGAACACACACATAGTACTTCCATGCCAGTTTCGCTTAACAAGATTGTCCTCGGTGAGGATAACCCCTCAACGAAGATACGATCCAAAAATCTTTATTTTTAGTGGTATTTTCATCTTCCTAATATTCTAATTATTATCAACTGGTATGTCAGAATGAAGTATCGCATTGTATAGTGATTTTACCGAGAAAGTGTCATTTACATGTAGATTCCACTTAAATTCGTCCGGTTCAGGCGATAGGTGTATATCTCCCAGCCGTTGAATTAGGGAATTCCATGTCAATAGTCTTTGCCCAAGCAAAACTCGTCTGAACGTCACATTCAGAGGTAATGTAGACATTACCGTGGCAATGGTACCACTTTTGTGACGAACAATACTATACAGGACAGGATACTGTTCACATAAGGGTGCATTGTCTAACCAAATGTCTTCCCAGAACCGTATCTGTACTCCATTCTTAATTGAGAAAGTGTCATGGCGGAAAAATAATTTCTTTGCCGCCATGAGACTTGCCCAGAAATTCGAATCCCCTGGTTTCCAAACCACTTGGGATAACGTCTTTGAGACGATATACTTTCTCCTAAGAATAGTTTGTCAAATCCCATCCTCGGTAAGGAGCTTGAACATCCATTTTCCTAGTAGGGATGAATTCTTGACTTCCAAGTCATGAACTACAAGCCCTCCTTGATCTTTGGGACTACAAACTATACTCCATTTAAACAGTCAATATTTT
Source organism: Lolium multiflorum (assembly GCA_030979885.1). NCBI lineage: Eukaryota > Viridiplantae > Streptophyta > Magnoliopsida > Poales > Poaceae > Lolium > Lolium multiflorum. The sequence goes on along the minus strand of CM061751.1, from coordinate 194,579,817 downwards.
TTTTTCTCGCTGTCCCCTTGCCAAAAGAATCTGGATCGATAATAATCGAGTTTATTCAGTATTCCTTTTGGTACAAGGAAGAATGATAGCATATACAGTACCATGTTAGTCAGTACCGAATTGATGAGTACCAATCTTTCTCCCAGGGACAACAATTTCCCTTTCCAACTACTAAGGCGTTTTTATAGTCTTTCTTCCACTAATTTTCCATTCAACTATAGTTAGTCTCCGATAATGAATCGGAATACCCAAATAGCGAATAGGAAATTGGCCTTGACCAAAACCGAACAACTCTGCATATAGAGTCGTATCATTTTGGGCATCGCCAAAGCAGAACAATTCACTTTTATGGAAATTGATTTTTAATCCCAACAACTGCTCAAATGCCGCTAAAATTAATTTTAGGTTGCGAGCTTTTTCAAGATCATGATCCATAAACAGAATTGTATCATCGGCATATTGAAGGATTGATAGACCACCATCAACCAGATGTGGTATCACACCTTCAATTTGACCATCAGACTTGGCCCGCTCTATCATGATAGCCAGCATATCCGCGACAATGTTGAACAACATTGGTGACAACGGATCGCCTTGGCGTAACCCTTTACGTGTCTGGAAGTAGTGTCCGGTATCATCATTAACCCAAATTGCAACACTTCCTCCATACACAAAATCATTGATGAGAGCATGCCACTAAGGAGAAAAACCTTTCATCCTGAGAGTCTATTGTAGTAAAGACCACTTAACCTTATCATACGCCTTTTTAAAATCTAACTTTAAAATAACCCCATGTAATTTCTTAGTATGCATCTCATGTACAGTCTCATGTAAAACCACCACTCCATCCAGGATATTTCTTCCTTGCATGAAAGCGGCCTGTGATGGATTAACTACATGATCCGCGACCGTATTAAGTCTAATGGTGGCCACTTTCGTGAAAATCTTGAACCTTACGTTTAAAAGGAAAATAGGTCTATATTGTTGAATCCTTTCTGCCTCATTAACTTTCGGTAACAAAATTACTTCACCAAAATTTAGACGAAATAGTTCTAGTTGTCCCATATGCAAAGCACTGAACAAATCTAGAAGGTCCGATTTTATAGTATCCCAAAAAGTTGGATAAAACTCTGCTGGAAAACCATCTGGAACCGGTGCTTTGTTACATTCCATTTGGAAAATTGCCTTCTGAACTTCTTCCTCTGAATAAGGTGCAGTCAGTAGGCCATTTTCTTCCATAGGTACTTAGGGTATGTCATCTGTTAAGTCCTCGTTTAAATAAAATGAACTTTCCTTCGGAGGACCAAAGAGACATTTGTAATAATTCGTAATGTAGGATTTGAGTTTCTCATGGCCTTCAATCAGCCCTTCATCTTGTACCAGAGAATGAATACGTTTTTTCCGATGTCTCCCATTGGCCAAGCCATGGAAATATCGCGTATTTGAATCTCCTTCCAATACGAATTGGGCTTTAGAACGGTGATACCATTTAAGCTCCTCTTCTCGAAGAAGACTCGCTATCTGCGCATTGGACTGATTCTTAAGTTCAATCTCTTGCGGCGATATCGGTCTTACCTCAGCTAAAGCCTCAAGCTCATCAATAACAGATGATAAGCGAGCCTTCTCCTTTTTAAGAATCCTGGCCATATGAGCATCCCAACCAGAGAGATGTTTGCGCATAGCCCACATTTTATTATTCCATCTCAAAATTGGGGTACTTCCTGAGACCGGTCTCTCCCAAATCGTCTTAACCATTTCATGGAACCCCTCTCGATGTAACCAGCCCAGTTCAAACTTGAACGGACGTTTAGAAACAGGACGAGGATTCCCAGTGGTTAGCAGGATAGGAGCATGGTCAGACAATTTTTCAATACGTTCTAGTGCACGGACGGATACCATAGGATATTTATCTTTCCAATCCGTATCCATCAACACGCGATCTAGTTTTTCGTATGTGGGTTCAGGCAAGCTGTTGGGCCAAGTAAATTGTCGACCGGACATACCTCTCTCAAGTCTAAGCAATCGATAACAGCATTAAACAAGAAAGGCCAATGTCCATCAAAATGGCATTTGCTTTTCTCATAAGGGAATCTAAGCAAATTAAAATACCCTTCGATCAAAATTGGATGAGGATTATCTTTTGCAAGATTTACCAACTCTCGTAAAAAGTCAGCCTTAAAAGCATCTTGGGCGGCACCATACACAGCGACCAGACTCCAAATGAAACCATCAGCTTTATTCTTAATGTCGAGTTTAATGTGATACTCTCCATCAGAGCTAGCTAAGACAGTCATGGTGTCTATGCGGACGCCTAGTAAAATGCCCCCCCGACCTACCACGAGGCGGACGAGAAAACCACTGAAAGGTAATCCCGTCGGATAATCGGTCGAGAAAACTCTGTGAGAAATTCCGTCTCCCCGTCTCCGATATAGCAATGAAATCTAAATCATAATTTCTACAACAATCGGCAATGTGAGAATGTTTAGCCAAGTAACCAAGACCTCTGCTATTCCGGAACATGCCAGTCATCGCGAAACTTTTATAGATTTGTTACCCTTGCCATATCTACGAGACTTCTTTTCAGCAGAATATCTAGAACCACGTCCAGATGCTTTTAGATCATACAATGTACTAAGCTCTGAGTGTTCCAAATCAACTTCTGTAATATCCCCAACTAGAGATGAGAGAAGCTGGCCATCTAGGATGTCATCATCTTCATCCTCGTCTAGAATGAGAGTTTCAAGGCTAGTGGAAACTTTAGGAACGACCGTTAAACGGTCATGCTCCATCCGTCTCAACACATTGGCCGAAACAGAAATCTCATCTGACCGACTACCCATGGACACACCTAAACTACTCAAATTTGAAGAAATACGAGTATCTGGAAAAGAAGTAAATCAATTGGCGGGTTGTTTAATACCTGCCGTGTCGAGGTTCTTATCCGCCTTACGGCGCATGGCTCTATGCATCATGTCCTCATCAGTGGCCCCCGCCCCATCCTCAGCAAGTGCATACCTCCCACTCCTCCTCACCGTCGGCTGAACAACAGGAGGAGGGACAGTGGACGAGGCTGCTGCAAGGTGGAGACCGATGATGGAGAACTCGAGCATGGTGAAGAACCCGTCGAAGCGGGGGTAGAGCCCGCCGGTACAGGGGTAGATGGCGGTGTAGCACCTGCACCGCGCAAGGCCATGGCAAGGCCCCCCTCGAGGGCGAAGATGGCGGCGATGATGGTTCTCCAGCCGCCCCATGGGGAGCGTGCTGGCTCCCTGGCCCAGCTTGTCCCTCCGCCCATGGAGGCGGCACCGCCGGCCCAGGAAGCTCCTCCGCCCGTATAGGCGGGACCTTCGGGGTCCGCTGCACCTCCTCCAAGACCGCACCACTCCAGCGCGGCTGCACATCGTCAACCGTGGGCGCCATCGTCGGAGGCTGCACCACCAGCTCCTGTACCAACCTGGTTAGTGGTGGTGGTGGCGTCAACTCTGCTGACTGCGCCCCCTGCCGAGAGGGAGACATCGAAGGTATCCGCGCCATCACCAGCGACGCAACCGGACCAAGCACCAACTCCATCATTGTCGATGTAGAAGACGGAATCGGTGCTAACTGCGGTATACTCAATGGCGTGACCAGCGACGAAGGCGAGGAGACTGGTCGAGTACGTCCTTGCATGAAGGTTCGAACTCGAGACGGTGAAGAAGCCCGTGAAGACACCGGGGGAGATGCGACCAAATGGGGTGACTCGGACCTCGCTCTTGCCACAATCTCCCGCCCTCTGTCTGCCATCGGTGAGTGGTTAAACTGGGTCAAAGCCACCTGAGCAACCGGCACCGCTGCGGCTCCAGAAGGGTGCGTAGGAGGGTGTCCATCAACCTCCATACTAGCTGCCTCCAGTGCAGCATCCGCCATACTATCATCAAACCTCTCCTCCTCAAATCCATGGGAACCATCGTCATCACCTCCATCCTTCCAAAAAAAAGGACGGAACCGAGGGTCAGGCTTATACCCAACCGCCTCTCTCCGAAACCGAAACCTGTAGCCATTGAGGTGCAGCAAAGCAGCCACCTCCAAACAATTACCTTTATCTTTCTTGAGAGCTGGAAGGTCTCGTATAGCCACCAAAACTCGAACAATCCCCGGGCTCCGAAGGGTATATAAATCTACACTAAGAGTAGAACCAATAAGAGTACCCACAGCCCAAAGACCTAAAAAGTGTCGCACAGATTCAGGTACACCATCGACATGCACCCAAACCGGCTCCATAGCAAACTCCGGAATGACATCCTGATGTGCCCACGAAGAAACAAGAGCATGTGCATTAATCTTGGGCACACTCATCTGCATACCATCGATCCTCGCCAAGTCCTCAACTGTAGGAATCCCAATAAGAAAAGCATTAACTCCATGAGGAATCGCCTCCCACTTCCATATGGGATTTCCAGGACACATGCGGGCCATAAGACTCTGAATGTACGCCGTTGTGACTACCCCCTCTCAGCTCCAAACACCTATACCAAAGCCGTTGGTGCTCCAGAAGTAATCAACTGAGGCTTGTACACTGAGTCCGGGAGTTGAAGATCAAGAGTGGCATCATTACCACAGCCGACAAAAAAACTCATGGGCTTTGGCACCTTCAAAATTGGGCACCGAATGGTCGGGTGTGCCCCAGAATCACAAACCAAACAATAATGTAGAACCTTGCAATCCTTAGTAGCATGGGTACTCACAGCGCATTTCCAACAACGTCCCACCTTCTTTTGCTTCACCACTGTTGCAACAGGAACGGGACCAGCCATAGACGCCTATACAGGTACTGGAGTAGGCTCAGAATTGGCCATCAAAGGCGTCTGCCCCATGGGCACCGGCGCGGACTACCTCATCGGCGTTGGAGCGGCAGCCTCTCCCAGACCCAACCCCACAGTGTTGGCACTTTTCTTCTTCCTCCTTTTATTCACTTGTCCTGGTTGTGGCGGTGGCTATTGTTGCGCATCTTGTAGTGAACGGCGGCTGCACCATATTTTGCTGTCTCGACTGAGGATACTGAAAGAACTTACCCTGGAACTGCTGATATGGCTGCTGCGGCGGCATGAACTGCACCTGAGGGACCGGCAGACGAACAGGAGGACGGAACCCGGCTTGAGGTCTCGGTGATGGCGCTGCGGGCGCTGGCATCGGCGTTCCGGCCGGCCAACCTTGGAAACCTGGGGGCCCCATGTAAGGAGCGCTGCTGGAAGAAGGCGCCATCCCCGGACGTACCGTCCCCGGCGCAGACGGAGCCGGCCCTGGCGCGGCCACCGCCGCCCCAGGCGGTACGGGTGGACGCGGCGGCCCGGTCATCCCCGCCACGGAGCTAGCCCCGGCTACGACTTCAGCGAAAGATCGTTGTGGAGCTTCCCTCGACGATACAGGTGAGAACAATGGCGTAGGGACACGGTGGAAGGGTTGAAGACGATGATCGGTGGCGGCGTTGATGTCTCTGTACCGAAGCGAAGGAAATAACATTAATGTGATGACCCCAACAAGATTCGGTCAGTCTCGGAGGCGATGAGTGAGGCGACTGAGTTGAGTGCGGTGTACTGTTGTTCGTCGTCGATGTCCTACCTCGCCACAGGTGCCCTCCAGTGCCTGTACCACCTGAATGGAACCTGGAGCCCCCTCCAAGCTGTTGTCCGTGAGTCGGATGTGCATGCTCGCATACCTTCTGTTTTTTTAGATTTGCCCGTTCCAAAATATAAGATGTATGATTGGGCAAATCCATGTTTCAACCCTAAATTTTCCATACAATATTTATTCAATGGTTATGTTGTTTAAGAGTAGCCAATGGTTATAAAACCATAATCATAAGGAAATTGTGGGCCTGCGCGAGCTCTAGAACCACCGGATCATCGGCTTCATGGACGCCCTCCTCATCTTGCTCAACAAGGCCACCACCACCGTCCGCTTTTCTGCACCCATTCACCCATGCGTTCGTGAACGTCCCACCACTCGCGCCCATCTTCCGCGACCTGGTCAAGCACTCAAGCCCATGGAGCCGAGGGTCTGCGGTCCCACACCTCGATCGCCGTCGTCGCCTTGTTCCCAGTTGTCCCGGTGGTGATCTACGATGAACCCAGGAAGCCATCTAGGTCATGATCGTTGGACCGCCTTGCCGTTCCGAGGCATGATGTTCGGCATCGGAAAGGGGACGGGGGAGCTCATGCAGGTGTACTCTCAGTGCCCGCAGTACTCAGTGGCTGCTCGTGTTCCCAACGAGTTCAGTTGCCCCACATTCTACCACTACTACCTCGCGGAACTTGGGGCACACATGCTCCTCGCCGTCACTAGTACATAGTAGGGATTTAGGAGCACTTATGCCTCGGGCAGTTTTTATAGTGCCCCTAAATACCCCCTATTAGAGGCACTTTGTCTAAAATATCTCAAATGGTCTACCTATTAGAGAAGTTTGGAGAAGCGCCTCAATAAGTGGCACTTACTGGGGTAATTTGGAGAAGTGCTTCTATAGGTGTACACCTATTAGGTCAGTTTGAAGAAGTGCCTCTATAGGTGTACACCTATTCAGGCAGTTTGGAGAAGTGCCCTTGTAGGTGGCAAATTTTTGGGGCAGTTTGGAGAAGTGCCTATATAGATGAGTCTCTTTTGGGGCAGTTTGAAAAAATGCCTCAATAGCTATGTCCTTTTTGAGACGGTTTGAAGTAGTGCCCCAATAGCTAGCTCCCTTTTGAACAGTTTTGCAATTGCCCCAATAGCTATACATGTTTTAGAGGCGCTTCACCATTTTGGAGGAAAATTCAATAAAATACCAGGTAAAAGTACGATCAAGTTATAGTAAACAAAAAATTGCCCGCATAAATAACAAACTAGGGACATATATCATCAAGTTCTTACAATAACAGTAAGACGAACATACTTAAGTGTATATATGGAAACCTTTCCATTAGCACACCTTCCTATTGGTATTTTTTTGGGTGAGAGGAATAGTATCAGCGAAGACAGCCATGTATAGCCATGCAATGAATATATACTAATCTAACAATGTCATCTTCACCGAAAAAGAGTTGAGAGCAAATAATTTATAGAGGAAGTGATGCACAATACTACTTATGTGCAAGCTACACAAGAACCAATGGTATTATGATCAGAAAATTGGTACCAAGAAGACACACTACACGACCTGATGCACTACATAGTTGACAACATACATTGGGACAGACGCAGAGGGCCTTAGCAGTTCTGTAGCTATGTAAAATATACATCAAAATGACTGTCCAAGAACTCCTGATCAGTATAATACAGATCAAGAGTTTGGTGATAGAGGTGAGAATGTGTGGGTTTATGTAACTAGGAAAAAACGGGGCAAGCACCCGAGGAAAGTGTTTAGATGAAGTGTGGCTTCTCAAATGGTAGAGGCATCCAGGCCGTAGGTAGGCAAAAATATATAGATGATAATCTTGTTCCTTTACAATTAGACTACATTGGTTTCCAAGAAACAAAAAAGCGGCAATTTAGTAATACTTTTGTTTTAAGTGTGTGTTAGGAAATAGGAATTTTTCCTAGAACCATCTCCCTTCTTCTGGTTTTGCAGGTGGAATTTTGGTAGGCATTAATCTGGATTTATTTGATGTTATATCTTGGGAGATTAAGAATTTCTCTGTTAGTGTTGTAGCTAGAAATAAATTAGCTGATGTAGTGGTTAGAATTACTACGATTTATGGTGCCCCTTATGAGGAGAAGAAATATGAATTCATTTCAAAGTTGCATGAACTCTTCCTTCATTGGGAATGACCTACTATTATGGGTGGGGTTTTAATCTTGTTAGATCTCAGTTAGATAAGAACAATGTCATTATAGATTATAGACGAGCTGATAAATTCAATGCTTGGGTTGAATTATGGGCTTTAGTAGAAATTGGACTCACTGGGAGGGCTTTTACTTGAGCCAGTAACCAGGAAAATCTAATTATGAGTAGAATTGATAGGATTTTCTGTACTACTGAATTTGAGGAGAAATTCCCTCTAGCACATGCTAGGGCTCTACTAAGAGTAGGGGTGACCATACCCCTATCATCTGGGAATCTGGGATAGGTCAACCCCCAATAAGACTAGTTCTAAATTTAAAAAGTCGTGGCTAACTAGTCCCGAGTTTAGTAATTTAGTAGCTAAAGCTTGGGCTTTGCCTAGAGGAAATAAATCTGCTATAGATAGCATACATGATAAAACTAAATACTTTAGGAAATTAGCTAGAGGATGGAGTGCAAATTTAGAAGAAGATATTATGAAACATAATAAAGAACTCATGGAGGAGTATGATTCTCTTGACATTATGTCAGAATCCCAACCTCTAGATGACATGAGTACAAAGAAATTAGAGGATATACTTATAGAACTCAACTCTTATTGGATAATAGAAGAAACCAAAGCTAGACAGAGATCTAGAGATAGACAGATTTTAGAAGGTGATAGAAATATTGCTTACTTTCATGTTGTTGCCAATCAGAGAAGAAGGAAAAAAGATTAATTTGCTAGAGGGCCCTGATGGACCCGTGACTGAACAAAAGGATATGCTTAGACACTACTAGGAAATGCCTTACCGCCGGCGTCCAAAAATGCCTTACCGCCGGCGTTTTCGCATTCGCCGGCGACCACCTCGCCGGTGGTAATGTCTTATCGCCGGCGTTTTCCAAATCGCTGGTGGTAATTGCCGTTATCCCCGGCGCTTTCCCCAAGTCGCCGGCGGTAAGGACTTACCCCTGGCGGTTTGCCAATTCGCCGGGGGTCTAGCCTGGCGCTTTGATTTTCGCCAGGAGGTTTCGGGCGCCGGTGGTATTGATTACAGGATTAAAAAATAAAACTCGAAATATATAGCAGAATACACAGTATACAGAATACACACAAATACACAGTATACACCAGCATACATAGAATACACAGAATACACAGAATACACAGTTATATAGAAAGTCCCAAATGTTCATAACATGCATGCATTAATAACACAAGTTTAGATAGTAGATAGTTCACCATATGGTTCAAACATCACGACTCGAAGTAGCACATGTTACAGAAATACATATAAGTCCAGTGTCGATGACCTAGCTAAACAACAATGACATAATAAACTAGAGAGGCGGTGGCGGCAAGCATCATCACGATGAAAGGGGTCCTCCACATCTCCCTCCTCTGTCCCGCTCGAAAGTTGGCGTATCGATTTTCCGCCTCCTCCAAAGTGGTGTACCCCTTGTAGCTGTTGCCGCTGAAACGGTGGACCTGCCTCCTACAGTCTTCCCAGTCCTCGTAGACTCCAGGAACCCTGCCGTGGTAGACGACATAGTACGTCATCTATGCAAACACACAACAAAGAAATGTAAGTTGTTAGTACATCCATAGAGAGAGATATAACAGGTGTGCAAAAGAACAAACATAAAAAATACTTAAGTAATTTTATGACAAAAGTTTTTGAGTCAAGTCGGCTTCGGCGGGAAGGGAAGGATGCCCTCGAGCGTGTTGAATGTTCTCTCGTCACATCCATCTTCTAATCGGCCTTCTATCTCGAAATTAGAAAGTGCGGGGCCATAGTTGAACAAGCCACCATTCATGACGACATCCCTCCATAGTATTGTGCAAATGGTCCGCTGGATGGCACGGAACTCGGCTCTCACGTTTTCATCGGTGGTGTCCGACATGTTGACGAAATTCCCTTGAAGACCAGATGGCAACAAGAGATCGTTCTGAGACCTTACAACCGCCCTCATCTGTAGGATGACAAACCATGCCTCCATCCCATTGTCATCCGCCGATTGCTTGAGGCAGGGGAACTTGGTTATGTGGTTGCACACATAGCAACCTTTAACTTTCTTCTCATGCCTGAGTTTGTCGACGCCAATCTCAGCTATGAAGCCGTTGAGGGCTTTATCAAGTGTAGACTTAACGTCGGTGAAGTCTTTCTCCTTATCAAGCCCGGAGTCGAGATAAGTGACATGGGAATGATACGGGTGAAAGAGGAGGGTGCAGTACTTGAGTCTGCGCAAAATGGAAATAAACCATCATACTCAGCTATTAAGGAAATTCATGAAAGAATGTAATATAGGGTACTTTAAAAATACTTACTCGCGGAAATATGGTATGACAAAGCATTTTTATCCTTGTTTAACACCAAGAAATCCTTGATATACTTCGCGAGAAACGCTTGTTCGTTCTGGGTAGCTGGAGTCATGTAGAAGGGGTCCATGATAGCGATGTGCGCTGTGTTCTCCATGGCGATATCGTGCGCCATGCTGAGCGATACGAGGCGGACCAAGTTTCGGTCTAGCTGTTGCATGTGCAAGAGCCTGAAGATGTCTTCGTACCGAATCAAGTCCGCGGGGTATGTGTTGACAAAGCCAAAGCCAGTGGGCACCTTGGCTATCACAATCGGGTACGAGGGATTTCTTTCTTTAAGAAGTAGCTTCTCCTTCATTAGAATAGTATCATGCACGTTCCTCATATCCGGCGTCAACTTGTCTACAACGTGTGCCGGCAGCATCGGCTGGCCTATGTGATGCAACTTCCTCCACGGTCGGCAACTTGTCATTAACCACTATCTTGCTTTTGGCAACATCTCCCGACTTCTTCCGCTTCCTTCTTACTGCAATTGGGAGTGGCGTTTTGTTTCATACCCTCCGTGGTCGCACCAAGGAGTGTCCTCGAGGTAAGCCCAACTCGGGGCGGAGCGGCGGTAGTGTCCTCCTGCTCGGGCGTTTCTTGTGAAAGGAACAACTTCTTCTTTAGGATATGACCGGCGGGTGGCTTGTAAGGAGAAACCGCGTCGGCGTCGAGCTCGGCGATGAACGTATCAATGGGAGCTTGATCGATGTCCAACGCCTTGTCGTGCTGACTCTCGTGCTGACTATCGGGCTGACTATCGGGCTCAAAATGATCATAAGCCGGTGGAGGACTGGCCCTGCCTTTGCCTGCCGTCAAAGCAGTCGTTGGAGCTGGGACCTTGGCTTGGCTCGGGGCAGCCGTCGCATCCTGAGGAGTGACCATGCCATAGCTTGCCTCCGAACCTGAGGCGGTGTTCAGCCGAATTAGGGCTTTCGGCCATAGAAGGATGTGATTCTTGAGGTCCCCGAGAGTTTCCGTTTCCGGGGGTTGATAAGGAGGATGGAGGTCTTGGCATCGCGGTAACGACCGGTTCACGCGAACCCGGCTCATGCTATCATCCATGCTGACGCAGTGGAAAATCCGCTGTGTTGGCAGGATGACACTGCCACTCGCTACAACCTTCAACTTGTTGTCCACATTCAGTAGCAAGGTGCAAGGAGTCGCGTTCGCCTGTGAAAACATGTGTAGGTCAGAGGGGCGACGACAAAGTAACTAAATTGTAGAGCTTGAGAAACTAAATTAATTACCGTGAGGGCGTCGAGCTCGGCTCGCGTTGAAGGACCGAGGCCAGGCGTGCAGGTGACTGAGGGGCTAGTACTGGGGCCCCCAGGTCCGGCGAATCCTCTCTAGCGCCGACATTGCCGGCGGGTGGAGTCACCAAGTTGGGTGTGCATTGAGCGTGTCTAGTTGGAGGCCGGTTGTCCGAGTTGCTGGCGCCTAGGCTGATAACCGGCATCGGTCCCTTACCGCCGGCGTCGAAGTAATTCTTCATCGACATCACAAGATCAGGGATGATTTCATTGACCCTGTTGGCCAGCGCGTCATCGACCTTGCTAGCAACCTCGGCAGTGACGCGTTGCTGAACCTCGGCACTGACGCGTTGCTCCATGGTTGTTTCCAAGTCGGCCACCTTTTTCAGAAGAGCCTCGTGCTCCCGGTCCTGCGCCGCCGCGACTCGTGCGCGGGCACGTCCAAGCCATAGTCGGCAAGCTTGCGACCTCCTCCGGCGCCGGGGACACGGTGGGGCCTGTCCACCTGCTGCGGTTCCCGAGGTGTCCCCACGGACTTTGCCCGACGTCTGGGACGAGGAGCCAGCTGATTCGGCGGCTGCTTGTTCCGTCAACTGCCAGAAGTAACATGAACAATTTTAGAATGTAATGGACTTGGTGAGCAGTATCAAATTAATAAGCTAGTAAATTGCTTACCACTGCTTTCTCAAGTGCCATCACCTTCGCGTCGGCGACCAACTCAACTCCCACCACCACATCAGGTTTCGTGACACGTTTCCCACCCAATTCTCTATGGTATCGGGACCTGAGATATGCCCTGAAGAGTGGGTCTTTGTACTTGGCAAAAGGGGGCTCGAGGCCAGCATTTATGTAGGCCTGGTCCTCCTTGTCCCATACCGGCTGCTTGCCTTCGAAGCCACGGCAACCGAGATTGTGGTGACCGATGTTCTTTTCCGCCAGCTCCTTCCCCCATGTCGATTGTTGTTTGGTGTACTCGAGCTCCTCGTTTTCCAAGAATTTATTATACTGCTCCAGCGTCATCCGCGGGAAGTGGCGCTGGATCTCTTCCCAAGTCTCATTGTCACCAAGCATCCCCCTCAGCATGGTTTATAACCGCTGAGGTTCTTGGAGAACTTAGAGAGGGCTCGTCTTCACGATGTTATCCTTGGGATCCTCGTTCGTATTCCACAGGGAACTCATACCGTGCGTGCAGCCGCGCAAGGAGTTGGGCCTGCAGATGCTGCTTCTTCTTGGTTCGGAGTTTCGTCTCGTTGACGTCGACGACGTCCAAGGATTGCTCCCAGTTGGAGGCCGTACCCCTTCGCCAGTGCTTGGGCTCAGTAGGAAGACCGGTCTTGGCGTCCACCGCGGTGATTATCTCGCGAGTGGTGCCGACCCTGTTTGGGCGCCGCTGCTTCCGTTTCCTCTTGGCCTCGGTAGTAGTATCCGAGCTACCCCGGCAATGCCACTGTCGGTGGTCTCGTCGGCAGCGCCCCTCTCATCCTCACCATCGTTGTCCATCTCATCATCCCCCTCCTCCGAGGACCCGTCATCGCTGCCTGGAATTTCCTCCAGCTGATCCGAGACCATGAGCCTGTAGTGCTCATCCAACTTCCGCTGAGAAGACCCGTCAACGTCTTCGTTGGGGTCTGCAGAAGACGACATCGATCGCTAGCTAGAGAACAATAGCATCAAAAGTATAGTAAGTACTACTGTAAGTGTTTGAGCGAGAGAACAATCTCTACTGCCTTGAAAAGCCGCAACTTCAATTGGAGTTATACCAAACTGTAAGTGTAGAGGAAAGTATTGACTCGACAGTTACTCATCATTTATATAAATATCAAGTGTAGTTTTAAAGAATCTCTATGTCAATTGGATTCAAAATTTAAGACATTTCAACCAGATAACTAAATGGAATTCACATAGAGTCAAATAAATATTATGTTAATTTCTGTAGAAAATAACAAAAAACTTAGAACTTAAATTTATTCAATTGCATGTTTTTCTAAAGTAAAACATATGTCTGTTTGCCAGCCAACTTCAGTAGATCAGGTTTTTAACTACTGGAAGCTAGAGAACAATGTATTGACCTATTTTTAATTTGACAAAACCAAAGAACCTAGCTATACTAAATTCATTAGTGCACTGCCAATCTAAAAGCAAGACAATGCCATGCGAAAATTCGGCATGACCTTTGCTAAAAATGGTCATGCCGGAGTGCCAGAAATTCGCCGGAACGGAAGTTAATCGACATTCCGGCGAAACATTGGCACTCAATGTACCTGCAGACACATTTCACACAACTTTCACAGCTATGCCATTTCACATTCATATCCTCATTCTAATTACCTTGAGCTTCTCGAGGAGTGAGCGGTGAAGACGAGGTTGGAGAGGCGGGCAACTTATTCCTGCGGAGGTTCCTGCAATTCAGAAAATCTGGTCTCTGAACCAGCTCGCGAAAGAGGAGTTGTGCGCTCTAAATACCTCTTGTTCCGTCATCGGCTTGTCAGCCCTGCTCTTGATCATGTTTATGTGCTGATCCACCCAAGGCTCTACCTCGTCATGTGCTGTAGTGCTACTAAGTGGGCCCTGTTAAAGTCTGTTCTCCTATCATCTTGATCGCGTCGAGTTCCCTCCTGCCAGCGTTGTGGCCTACTCCCTCGAATCTGCCGAGGTGCTTGTTGGCGGGCAATCCAACCGGACGTGGGTCGTCCTCGTTTAAATAATTCTTGCAGAAAGAGATGCACTCCTCGGTGAGAAAGCCCTGGACGATGCTTCCATCCGGATGTGCCCTGTTACGAACATATCCTTTGATGAAGCCGTTCATTCTTTCTAACGCCATCATGTTGTGAAGGAACGCGGGCCCAAGATCCTCGATATCGTCCACTATATGCACCAGCAGATGGACCATGATGTCAAAGAATGCGGGCGGGAAGTACATCTCCATCTCGCATAGGATGGTGACGATCTCTTCCTGCAGCCTCCCGAGTTTCTTGACGGTTATCGACTTTCGAGTGATGACGTCAAAGACGTTACAGGCGGTCAGTGTCGCACGAACGTGCGGTTCCATTATCCCTCGGATAGCAACCGGAAGTATCTGCGTCATCATGACATGACAGTCATGAGACTTCATCCCGCGAAGATTTTTCGTCGGGTCCAGCCATCTGCGTATCAGCCCGCGTAGCCTAGGGGAAATTTGACTTCTAGTAGGCACTTGAAGAATTGTTCGAGCTCATCGGGATTTAGAGTGAAGCAGGGGGGCGAGAGTTTGCGCTGCCTGGCCACCCTTTTGCGTTTGCGACCATCCGTCTCCTCCTCCTCGTTTCCTGGTCAACCTAGGCGAAATGAAGCTCTTTTCGATATGAAGGGCCATCAGGTCGTGTCTTGCTTTCGATCCGTCTTTGGTCCTCTCCGGCATGTTGAGCACGTGCCAAGCAAGCTCTCGCACACGTTCTTCGTGATATGCATGACATCAAGGCTATGAGGCGTACCGAGGATCTTCCAGTAAAGTCCCAAAACACGGACCTCCTTTTCCATACCCCCAAGAGCGGCCCGGGTTTTTTCTTTCTCTTGTCTCCTTTCTTCCCTTCGGATCTTTATCTTACCGCCGGAGGAGTCTTTCCAGTTTTTCAACAGAGTATCTATCTCTTCTTTCCCTAGGTGGAGGTCCCTCGACCTCATCCTTCCCATTGAACAGGTCTCCACGCTTCCTCCACGGGTCATTCTTGGGAAGCCACATTCGATGCCTCAGACGGTTTTGAAGACCCGGGATCCTTACCCAGCTGTAAAAACGGCGTCTTTTCCATGCATCTCACACATGCCTTGTGTCCGTGGCACACCTGGCACGCGATATATCCGTATCCAAGATAGTCCTGCACAGTCGTCAACAGTGCGGCTTTCATACGAAAAGTTTCTTGTCCGTAGGCGTCCCAAGTTTCTATCCTTCCTCCCACAGAGTGACTAGCTCCTCCTTCAATAGCTCCAGATACAGGTTGATATCGCTTGCGTCGGCCCTTGGATTAGCATACTCATGTGTATGTACTTCTTCTTCATAGCGGAGGGAGGTTGTACATCCATACAAACACGGGCCAGGTCTTGGCTTGCTGCTTTGGTTCCCAAACGGATTGAGTCCGTCCTTGCTCGCACCCAACCTGATGTTCCTTGGTTCTTTCCCGAATTCTTCGTAATACTCATCGTCTAATGTTTTCCACTGCTTGCATCCGAAGGGTGTGTTAGCACTGGGTTTTCAACCCGTTCTACATCACGCATCACCACCTCCTTTCTTTCCGCGTGCCAGCGCATGAGCTTTGCTTCCTTGGGGTCCACGAAGTACCGCTGCAGACGGGCGTGAAGGGAAGTACCACACAACTTTTCGAGGAGATTTTTTTGTCCCTCTCTTGTATCGAGATTCGCCACATTGTGGGCATGTATCGAGATTGGCATGCTCGTTCCGATATATTACGCAATCACTAATGCATGCGTGGTATTTCTGGTGCGGTAAATCGAGAGGGCACACGATTTTCTTGGCCTCCTGTAGGCTACCGGCACACGTGTTATCTTTAGGAAAGTGGATCTTCAAGTATCCGAAGAGTTCGTCCACGCTTGTGTCCGTCCATTTGTGCTTTGCCTTCATCTCCATAATATCGAGAGCGTATCTCAGACGGCTCTCCTCCGTCCCACGAGCTGCATCGTACAACGGAGTTCTCGAGTCTACCTCGAGTTGATCCAGCTTAGCCTTCCGTCTACCAGCGATTTTGGGGTCGGTCGATGTGTTGCTGAGAAGAAGTTCTTGAACATGACGGTCCTGCACGGCCGCGGTTAGCGGGGTATTTCTACTCATGTCCTCGTCGGCCGCATGCTCTTCCCGGCCTTCTTGATCACCATCAACGTGTGCGCCATCCTCTTCAACCTCGTCTCCATTGTCGTGTGGGGCATCCTCTCCATCACCTTCGTTATCATCATCTCCACCATCATCATCTCCATCACCATCGATATCATCATCTCCATCATCACTCATCCACTGAGTATGCCCCTCCATGAAACTATACCTGAGCAGGTGTTGATTCACTATGCCTGACAAGGGGTCAAACAACGATCCTAGCTTGCATCTTCGACAAGGACACATTATATCCTTTCGCTTTTTTAGATACATGTCGGCCATCGCGCGTTCCACGTATCTATCCACGACGCTTTCCCTCATCTCGATGATCGCCGCCTACAAGACAAGATAATTGATTACACCGCCGTCTCGGTTTTCACGGAAAAAATTCGGCATGACCTTTGCTAAATATTGTCATGCTGGAGTTCCAAAATTCGCCGGAACGGAAGTTAATCAACATTCCGGCAAAACATTGGCAACTCAATGTTCCTGCACGCGTAAACAAATGCAAAACAATGCATTTACATATATGGAACCGCGCCTTTTGCCACCACTAGTACTAGTGATATAACCGCGAATTTTCGCCAACACATGAACATTCCACTCATTTAGTTTATGTACCTATTAGTTGACGCGACGTCCAAAAGCACCCGAGAGACGCCACACGTCGACTTTAATGCTTGAGAGATCTAGAGATCTAAGAAATGGAGAGATCTAGAGATCTAGTGCAAAAGGTGGTGGGAGGAGATAGATCTAAATCATTATGCAAGAGGGGCTAGGTAGTGCATGATTTGCTCAAATACATCATATTTTAGTGGTTGAAATAGCTAAAATTGGTGGGGGAATGAGCTAACTAGTGCTTGTGTTGATTTTCCATCACATATGAGTGTGTGTGGGTGGTGGTAGGTGGCTGGTCGTCCTAAATGGACATGCCCAGGTTACCGCCGGCGCCTATAACATAAAATGCCAGCGGTAGGGCACGTTACCGCCGGCATCTGCTGGCCGAAACGCCGGCGGTAACTTAAGGCCAGGTGGCCCACCCTGACAGCTATACCGCCGGCATCTACCGCGCGTTCGCCGGCGGTAGAGCCCACTATCCCTGGCGCTTCGGGCCGAAGACGCGGGCAGTAATAGGCCCAATTGGGACCCCGGGGCCCATTGCACCCCCGGCGCCTCGATTTTCTTTTCGCCGGCGGTAAAGAGCTACCCCCGGCGCCGTCCTACCTATTCGCCGGCGGTGCTGTTAGCCCCCCCTGGAAGATATTACCGCCGGCATCTTCAGCTCGTATATGCCGGCGGTAAGGAGTGCGGCTATAAGCCTTTTCCTAGTAGTGCGAGTTGCGATAGATTATTATAAAGAACTCTTCAAGAAAGAGGATAGACCAAATATTAGACTAAAGGAAGAATTCTTTTCCCTTGAGGAAAAAAGTTACCCCTCGGGAAAATTTAGAACTAGAGAGGGGTTTTACTAAAGTGAGGTTAGAGAGGTTTTTTTTGGCTCTTATGCTGAAGGAGCACCAGGCCCTGATGGCCTGTCTTTTCTATTTTTCCAAACCTTTTGGGAAATCATAAAAGAAGACCTGCTAGAACTTTTTGATGATTGGTTTAATGATAGATTAGACATCTATAGACTGAATTTCGCCATGATCACCCTTATACCGAAAGAGGATGATGCAAAAGAAATGAAGAAATTTAGGCTTATTAGCTTACTGAACTGTGTCTTAAAGATTTTTACAAAAGTTATTACAAATAAATTCTCCCTGATGATTGATAGATTGATATCTCGGCAACAATCATCTTTCATTAAAGGGAGGTTTTTTCTAGAAAGTGTTGTCGCTGCGCATGAAATTATACATGAGGTACATAGAAGGAAAGAAAAAGGTCTAATTTTTAAAATAGACTATGAGAAAGCATATGATAGGGTTAATTTAGATTTCCTTTATGAAATACTACAACTTAGGGGTTTTGGTGCTAAAATAATCTCTATGATTAAACAGATTACCCAAGGGGGGTATGTTGGAGTAAACGTGAATGATGTTGAGGGAGATTTCTTCCTGACTGGCAAAGGACAGATGCAAGGTGATCCCTTTGCCCCTCTACTGTTTAACTTTGTAGTAGATGTTTTCTCTAAAATGGTAATTAAAGGAGCTCATTTGGTCCCTGGAGGTGTGATTAGTCTGCAATATGTAGATGATACCCTCCTTTTCTTAGAAAACAATGAGAGGAATGCCATTAATCTTAAGTGGACTCTCACTTGCTTTGAACATGTGTGAGGAATGAAAATAAATTACCATAAGAGTGATTTAATGGCCATAAATATGGAAACTCCAGAGGTTGCTCCTTTCCTGGATATTTTCCAATGTGTGGCTGGAAAATTCCCTGTTAAATATCTAGGGCTTCCTTTACACTTCAACAAACTTAAGAGACATGACTTGCAGCCTCTGGTAGATAGCTTACTAGAATGACAGGATGGAGGGGAAGCTTTTGTCCAGTGAGGTAAAAAAGAATTCTCATCCAAACTGTTTTGTCTAGTATTCCCATATACATGTTATCCTTTTTTAGATTTCCTAAGTGGGCTTTAGATCTTATTAACACTCGAATAGCCAATTGCATGTGGGATGATGTAGATGGCAATAGGAAAATACACTTGGCCAATTGGCCTTCCTATATATATGAAAAAGGATTATGGAGGTCTTGGTATACCAAACCTCCAGGTTCTAAATATATGTTTAGTTGGATCTTTGATTAAGAGATATATTCAAGGTGAAGGGAGCCCGTGGAAGAAAATAGTGGATGCTAAATATAATACTAGAAATCCTAATATTCTTTGTTGCCAGGACTTAAACCCTTCTGTTTTTTAAAGGTTTAATGTGGGCATCTAGGGCTGTTAATTTTGGATACAAATGGAAGCTAGGTAATGGTAGATATGATAGATTTTGGGAGGATACCTCATTTGGAAATGCACCTTTATCTACTCAATATTGGGACATTTATTTTGTAGTCAATCGACAACTGAGGACTGTTGCTGATCTCTGGGATGGGCAACATCTGATATGTGATTTTAGGAGGACTTTCACACCATATATGATGGATATGTGGTTTGAGATAATCGAAATTGCCAAAACTATTATTTTCTCTGAAGAGGAAGATCAACTCATTTGGAAATATGAATCTAAGGGTGTTTACTCTTCCAAATCCTTGTATGTTGTTATAAACTTTAGAGGTGTGCAACCTATGTACTTGCCAGCGGTTTGGGGATTGAAAATCCCCCCTAGAGTTCAAATCTTTCTCTGGTTACTTCGACAAAATAAAATTATAACTAGGGATAACATTATACATAGAGGTATATAGAAACCTCTTGTGTGTGCGAACTTTGTAGTGAATTTGAATCTGTTAAACACCTTTTCTTTGATTGCTTAGTCTCTAAAATCCTTTGGGCTGATGTGCAAGAGATTTTTGGTGTAGAAGTCAATGCTTGCCTTTTTCTTGCCTCCAAATGGCTATGCAATAAGAGATTTGAGTAGTTTAATGTAGTTTCATCTATTGTAGTTTGGGGCATATGGAATAATAGGAATCATTTGGTGCTTAACTGGAAAACCTTGGTTGTCCATGAAACAGATGTGGGGGCTAATACTGTCGTATCTAAGGACTTGGCAGATGCCTTTCGAAAGCCTGGAGTGGAACTAGGTGGAAAGATTCAAAACCGCCCTGGTGAGAAATCTGAGGAGATTGCCTGCGTTGATGCCGGGACAACATTCATGTGGTGACTTGACAAGGGATGGCTTCCAGAAGAGAGAAGCTTTATAGATGAGCACAAGGTCTCCTGGAGGAAAAAACGCATGATGTGATCTAGGTTTAATTCCCTTGCTTAGTTTGGAGAGTATTTTCGCTAGACTGCTTCTTGTTTTATGCCTGTAAGTTCCTATGTTTCTGAACTTGAGTTTGTTCCTAGGTAGTGGTGGGCTGGCTTTCGTCCTGAAAAAATGTTGGTATGTTTCATTTTCAATGAAAATGGAGCTGGGGAGCGCTCCCTGTTCATCTAAAAAATACATCAGAAAAATATATAGTCGCCGGTGTTGCGCCTCCCTCCCCCTCCCAGCTCCCCTAGCCCACCGCTTTCTTCTTCACTGCCATTTTGTCTGATTTTGAACAAATAGAATACTGAAATCAAAATTGCTTCAATAATCAACTTAATGGCGATGTACTAACCAGGAACGGTGACAACAATATCATCAATCTTCTTCCGAAGGTATGACTCTTAGTAGTCTGCATCATCTTTCGAAGGATTCAGGCACTATTCCTTGTCCTCGAACCTGGAAGAGAAATACTACAGTTCAGACACCACATATCACAGTAAGCAAGAGCAGATCAACAAAAAAGCAGTATTACTTTATGCTAATGAGACATTTCATGTCAAAGATGGTCCTATCAGGATTGACAACTGCCTGATTCTTGGCAGCCTCACCAATGAACCTCTCAGCCATCAGTGAATCCAACCCATGAGGTTGTGATACGGTTACCCTGGTCGTTGGCTAAAATCTCGACATGACCATCCTTGTATTTTATACACCGACACATGAATAGGTCGTATCTAATTTCATTGGTATTAGAATATAGACAGCTGCGTAATCCAGAATATATAATTCAGTTCATATAATCGATCAATTCGATCAGGCCAACTTTCGATTGTTCCTACTTCCCCTGAAATTTTCTTAAGGTGGCGCTATTTTACTGCACTACTACAATAGAATCATGCAAAGTCCTCACAACCCTTTTACGGAAAAATACCAAGACATCATAACAGTGTTCCTATCATTGCTAAAGACCAGATAACAGCACCAAAATAAACCCGCTTGCTAAGGAATCTCATATCACAGTCCAATAATAAGTTTGACAATCTCAGTAAATTTCAATAATCAATGTGACAATATGCTAGAAGATTTATAATCTTGTATTGGTCTGTGAAACTGCATATGAAGTTAGTTAGATCCTGCAATCTTGAGATTTGCTCAATGTTCCAAATTTTAGATACTTACAGCTGCGTTTTCAACATCAGGATAGCTAGCTTTGCCCTCTAGTCCATAAGTAATATTCTCTTCAATGGAGCAGTTAAACAGCACATGCTCTTGGCTAACTATGCTCAGTCAAAATGATTTGGATGATAAAATGAACATTTAAAAAAAATATAAAGCGAGATATACAAGTATAGCCATGAGCCTTTGCATCACGTGCTCCTAGTTGTGTCGTGGTATCGTCACGGCATATGCCATAGGGTGGCTAATCGAAGTGGTTCCTAATGGACTCACGGCGGTATCCGGATGCGGGTATGGGCACGAGTGACACGGTCGACGTACCCCGGTTCGAGGCCCTCGCAGAGGTAACACCTCTACTCCTGCTATGAGTGTATATGGTGATCACACAGTACAATGGTGCTCCTTGAGCTGTATCCGCTGCTCCCGGGAGGCTAAGGTAGACGAAGGTCTCTCTCAGGGAAGCGCTAAGACTAGAATGAGTAAGAAGTGATCGATCGTCCCCCGCACAGGGGGTAGCCCGGGTTATAGGCAGACTTTACATATAAGTCCCTACTGTCTAGTGGGCCGGCTTGGCCGGCTCCGGCTCCGCTCCTTCCCGAGGCGTTGACGTCGGGAGCCGTTGAGCGTAGTGGCACGTCCCATCCGCCTGCCCGGTCAGCGGTATGAGGTGGTGTCTCTGTCGCCATCATGCTCTATAGCCGGCACGGACCGACGTACGCCATGATGGCCTGTCCGGTGCGTGGCACGTTGCTCCACGTGCCCGTGCTTCGGGAGGTGAGGTCGGCGTGGACCTTTGAACCCGGATCACCTACCCGGTTCCTTCCTTTGCAAAGACTCGCCAGCCTCGAGTCGGTCCGAGGTACAAACCCCGATCGGATATGGCTTGTAGAAGCTGGCCCAGCTACATCGCGAAGGCCGAGCCATGCCGACCAGGACTTAGAGCCAGCCGGCTCCCGAGGCAACCGGCTCCTCGGCTCCAGCCGGTTGCACGGCCGACCTCAAGCCGGCCGCTCCGCGTCCATTGCCCTACCCGGGGTCTTCCCCCCGACATTAGCCCCGAAGCTGGCAAGGTTAGAGGACCTAGGCAGGTTTTCTAGCTTCTAGATATCTTTCCTTGTATATGGCGGCTCCGGAGGGCCACAAAATTTTCATTCAGGTGCTTCGCTTCGCGGCTTCGTCAGAGCTTCCTCCCGCCGGACGTCTTTTTGCTTCTGCTGCTTTTGCTTTTTCACAAGTGCTGATATTCCGGCTTGCTACAGAGTTTGGGGCCGGATTGACTTTGTCGTCCGGCTTCGGGCGCGCCGGAGTTCCGCCGCCTCGAGCCTTGCGCCCGATCGACCGTTCGACGGCTGGTCGGGCGTGGCCGTTCCTCGTCACATCACTGTCCCCTTCGGATTCTCTGCGGTCGTGGGCGTGACGTGGTGCGCCGCTTGCACCGCCGCCATCGTGGGAGGAGTTACGGCGCGAGTAAATCCTGGTCGTGGCCCACGATCGCCACCGTTCGCCCCGGGCGGCTATAAATGCCCGGGGAGCGGTACCGAGGCGCTCTTCTTCTTCCTCGCTCCCTCACTCCATTTCTCTTTGCTTGAGCGCCCTCGCACGCCACCACCTCTTCTTTGGTGACCCCCTGGCGAACTCCGGCGACCAGACGCGGCCGGACTCCTCCGCCGCCCGGCAGCCGTCCGGACGCCAAGCCGGCGCCACGGGTCCCCGCGTTCGACGGTGCGCTCATCGCCGCCGCATTCTCCTCCGGTGAGGAGCGGCTCTTCCTCGCCATTCGACCTTTCCTGGTCCTCTTCTTCCTCATCTCCGTCGATGGCCCGCCGAGCGGCTCGTGGAGGGATCGTACATGCGTGAGGACGACATCGCGCGGCTGGTGCGCCTTCTTCTCTTCCCCGGAGGTGATCACGAGGGCTGCCGGCGAGGAGATCGAGCCTGCACCGGAACCCGGTGAACGTGTGGTCTTGGAGCACTTCGATCGAGGCTGGGCACCGGCGCTTCTTCCGCCACTCTCGATTTCTTCGACTTGCAGCTCACCACTGCCGCCAACGCCTGCGTCCTCCTCAACTGCTACGTGGCCTTCATGAGGGCACGCCCTTGTGGCCGGACGTGAGTCCGGAGCCGGCTCTTCTACCTCAAGTCGCAGACGACTGAGGGCCGCCTGAGGACTTGTGGCGCCGCCTCTATATCCCCGCGTGGTTCGTCTCTCCGAAGTCCCAACGTGTGTGATTAGTGAAGAACTGCGTGATGTCGTTCTTCTAAGTGCGGAGGCCAACCGGTCTTGACCGGATCAACCTGCGGAGTTCAACCCGCCTCCCGAGAGCCAGGCTCAGCTGGGGCCACAACGCCAAGTCGGTGACCCGGACGTGGAGGAAACCTCCTGGGGACTTCTGGGAGAGGTGTCCGGGGGGCGGCTGAGCGGCGAGACCTCCTCCGTACGGCACGTCGAGCGCCGGGTTTGCCTCTCCAGGCCGATCCACAAGATCGGCACATGTCAGGCAGCGATCGACCCGACGTCGGCCGGCGCTTTCCAAGTCCCAAAGTTGCCCTGGGGTGAACAGATCACCAAGGCCAACTGCCGGAGGATGGGCTGGGGCTGCCGCCTTACGACCGGTCCTCGCCGCCCGAGCTGGTAAGTTGGTGTTTCGGCTTGAGATTTTCGAATGTGCTGGCCGACTTGTTATTTATCTGTTTGCTTTCAGATTTTCAGCCGCCAGGTATTGAAGACGGCGACCTGGCGCAGAAGATCTGGACGCCGGATCATGCTGATCCGGCTGACCAAGCGGCACGCCGGCGACGATGATCTCACGAGGTGCCGGACCAAGGCGGCCAGGGAGCACAACCCGACGCCCTCGCCGGAGCAGCGGGAGGAGGCCGGCGACATCCACCACGGGGCCGATCCCGGCGGCCCTGCGCACGAGGCCGCTGCCGCCTCGGCGACTTCTGCGCCCAGAAGAAGCGAGCCGCCGTGGGTCCACGGCCAGGCGAGAGCCGGGCTAAGAAGCAGCGCCAGCTGGGGCTCAAGAAGGTCGAGACGGCCGGGTGAGTCCTTTTTCTCTGTTGTTTGATTCTTTTTCTTCCTTTCTTCGTATTTATCTTCTTTTGTTTGTTCGACGCCGCCATAAGTTTACCCGGGCGGCGGCTCTCGGCTGCTCGTGTTGCACCGCCGTTCCGGCGGCAGAGGGAGCGACGCCACCGCCTTTCGACGCTTGCCGCGCCGCCGGTTGTCGTCGTGCCGCTGCGACTACGCCGCCTTCCGGGGCGTCTTCTTCGGTCGCGCTCCTTCAGCGCCAGGCCGCGCCGGGTGAGTCGGCCCAGGGCCCACCTGGATGAGCTGTCGCGCCGCGCACTCTTCGTTGGGGTGGCGGTGGGCCGGCAGGGTGTGCCACACGCGGGAGCTGGGAGCTGCCGGGTTGTGCCGCCGAACCCGGAGCGCTGGGCGCGTTGAAAGGATGCCTCCGACGGAGGTGACCCTCACGGCGCGCCGCCTCCGGCTGAGCCGGCGAGCGGGAGCCGGCCGGGAAGGAGCCGCAGCGGGAGGAGCCAGCCGGGAGGACGCTCGACTCCCAGGCGTTGGTGAGGACGAAGGGCCCATCGGTGTCGCCCACTGCCTCCACGTGGCCAAGGGTGCTCGGCTGGTGAGCGTGCCGTCCGACTCCGGCTTGGCTCGGCTGGTACCATGGAAGGGCGTGGCATCGGGCGGATTCTGCGAGGTGATCAGCCGGGAGGGCAGCCCGGCACGGCGCCCATGAAGATGCTCTTCTCCGGCTACCGAGCCAGCCTCAAGGCCAGGCCGCGAGACTGTGCCCAGCTAGCAACGCCTGGAAGATGCGGCAAGGTAGGTGGCTTCTTATCTTATGCAATTTTATTGTTATCCTGGTAGCCCTCCGAGGCATGGGCCGGCTGCTTGGAGCCGGTCCAGGTTTCGCCTAAACAACTGACTCTTTTTCAGACGGTTGACGAGCGACGCACCATCTTCTACAACCAGGTGGTGACCAAGTACCACCAGGCCAAGAGCGAGCGGGCCGCCTTGGCCCGCGAGCTGGAGGTCGTCAAGGGTAAAATTTTCTTCCTTTGCCTTTCTCTTTTTCTCTGATTTCATCCGGCTGATGGTTTTTCTCTGTCGTTTTGCAGCCGGCTGCCCGGTTCCTCAATTTGGAGGAGGATCTTCTGGACGCCTCGCGCCCGCTGCGCCGAGAGCGAGGAAGCGGGCCGGTTGTGTCCATGCCGAGGGTGGCCGATGGTGAGTCGACGCGGCTGCGCAAGCTTGAAGCCAACCATCCAAGGAGCTGGCCGCTCGGGAAGGCTGAGGAGGAGAAGGTGGAGGAGTGTCCCAGCGGTTGGAGAAGGTGGATACAGCGCGAGCTTGGAGCCAGAGGTGACCTCCAACCGAGGAGTTGTCGGCCACCGCCAAGCGGTGGGTGCAGGAGATGAGCCGGCTCGACCGCGGTTTGGCGGGTGAGTCCTTGTACTTTTCTTTCCTTCCTTTTGCTTCGGCCGCTGTCACCGCGGCCTAGGTTGGCGGCAGAGAATCGATCTTTTCGTTGTCTCCATCTTCAGGCTGGGGCGCTTGGTTCTTGCTTGGCCGCCGGCTTTTCTTAACTTCGAAATCTCCATCAGGTGGGGCAGTCGGTTCTTGCCGGCTGCCGCCCGCTTTACTAGGACTTCGAAATCTCCATCTTCAGCCGGGACGATCGGTCCTTGCGGCTGCCTTGATCTTACTTTAGAGCTGAATCTCCATCTCAGGCAAATATCTTTGCTGCCGCGCTTTATTTAGACTTCAAATATCCATCTTCAGGTTGGGGCGATCGGTTTTGCTGGCCGCATGTCTTACTAAGACTCTGAATCTCCATCTTTAGGCCTGAGGCTTGTTGCATCTGTGATGTCCTCAACGATCGATAATTTCTTATGTTCCATGCCACTTTATTGATGATACCTACATGTTTTATGCACACTTTATGTCATATTCGTGCATTTTACGGAACTAACCTATTAACAATATGCCGAAGTGCCAGCCTGTCATTGCTTTTGGTTTTGAGCTAATGTGAAATATTCTCGGAATTGGCGAAATCAACGCCTAGGTTCTATTTTGCCCGGAAGCATCCAGAACACCCGAGAGCCGCAGAGGGGGCCTGTGGGCCCCAGATGATAGGTGGCGCGGCCAGGGCTGGGGGCCCACCCTATGGTGTGGTCGCCCCTTGACCTTCCGACTCTTCGCCATATAAAGCCATCGAAAACCCTTACGGAGGAAGCCGATACGAGAAAAGTTCGGAGCCGCCGCCATCGCGAAGCAAGATGCGGGGACAGAGTCTCCATTCCGGCACTGCCGAGCGGGGAAGTGCCCTCGAAGGCTTCTCCATCGACATCGCTGCCATCTCCACCCCCGCCATCTTCATCACCGCCGCTTCTCCCATGAGGAGGGATTCTGCATCGAGGCTTGGGGCTGTACCGGCAGCTATGTAAGATCTTCTCCCATGTACTTCAACACAATGATCTCATGAGCTGCTTTATATGATTGAGATTCATGTGAGTTTTGTATCACTACTACCTATGTGCCATTTCTGTAAAAGTTATTAAAGCAGTTCATTCTCCCGCACGTGTAAAGGTGACAAAGGTGTGCACCGTGTTAGTACTTGGTTTATGCTATGATCATGATCTTTTGTAGTTATGGGGTTAACTATTGCTATGATAATATTGATGACTTATTCCTCCTACATATGCATGAAGGTGACAATGTGCATGCTATGTTAGTGCTTGGTTTAGTCTTTTGATCTATTGACACTAAAGGTTACCTAAACATGAGCATTATTGTAGGAGCTTGTTAACTCCGGCATTGAGGGTTTGTGTAATCCCACGAATGTGTTCATCATCCAACAAGAGTAGAGTATGCATTTATCTATTCCTGTTATGTGATCAATGTTGAGAGTGTCCAATAGTGAAAGTCTATTCCCTAGCCTTGTTCCTAAATACTGCTATCACACGTACAGCATCATGCATCACATTATCAATAAGCATTACTACATGTTTACTTCCAATATTACTACCATCATCTCGCCTGCAACTAAGCACTTTTTTCTCTTCTCATCAACTACGCGCTGCTAATTTTCTCTGCGCCGTACCACTGCCATATTCATTCATACCATTTGTATTTCACTATCTCTTCGCCGAACTAGTGCACCTATTAGGGTGTTGTGGACACAAGAGACTTGCTTTGTGGTTGCAGGTTGCATGAGAGGGATATTCGACCTCTCTCTCTGAGTTCGATAACCCTTTGGTAATCCACTTAAGGGAAACTTGCCGTTGTTCTACCTGCTCTTAGAAGCCCAACACTGTCTACAAGAATAGAAGCAATCGTAGACATCAAGACTATTCTCTCGCGCCGTTGCCGGGGAGGAAAGGTAAAAGGTACTACAACTCCGGATCTCGGCTACGATTTCTTCGGCGCCATTGTGTGCTCGAAGATATTTCCTTTAGACTCGCAATTGCGCATTTGGTTTTCACTACAGAAATAGTTAGGGCATAAGTAATGGACAACAAATGAGCCTTATTCTAAGATTTCCTGATTTAAGATATGGATGGTTTGATGAACAAAATCATAAATTAATATAATATGAATGCCTTGAACACTATTGTTGCTAATGCTAAGGAAAATTCTAAGCTTGAAGCTGGCTCGACGAGCATGACATTTTAGTCCCCAAGCATTGAGGAGAAAATTTTACTTTGATATTTTTGCCTCCCATTTATGATGATTATAATGATAGTAGTCTTTGTTACCACCACGTGTTATGGAGGATAAATTTGATTATGATTACAATATACCTCCCTATATTTGATAGCTACTTGTTGAATTTGCTCCCACTACAACTAATAAAATTGATTATGCCTATGTGGAGAGTAACAATTTTATGCATGAGACTCATGATAAGAATGCTTTATGTGATAGTTATATTGTTGAGTTTGCTCATGATGCTACCGAAAGTTATTATGAGAGAGGAAAATATGGTTGTAGAAATTTTCATGTTACTAAAATGCCTCTCTATGTGCTGAAATTTTTGAAGCTACACTGGTTTTATCTTCCTATGCTTGTTACTTTGCTCTTCACGAACTTGTTTATTTACAAGATTCTCTTTCATAGGAAGCATGTTAGACTTAAATGTGTTTTGAATTTTCTCCTCTTGATGCTCTCTTAGGTTTCAAATACTATTTTCTGCGGCATCACCTAAAAATTGCTGAGCCCATTTTAATGGCTATAAAAAAAGCTTGGGAGATGTCCCATGTGTTTATTTTACTACAGCAATTTTTGTTTTGTTGAGTCTCAGTTGTTTACTACTGTAGCAACTTCCCCTTATCATGTTTTTGTAGTAAAGTTTCTATGTTAGATGTTATATTTGGGATCGCTGCAGAAACAGCATTGCGGTCTGTCACGAATCTGGGTTGAATTCTGTGTTCGAAAAATTTGCCAATTTACGAGCGTGATCCTCGTATATGTACGCAACTTCATTAGTTTTGAGTTTTTCCATTTGAGCAAGTCTGGTGCCATCTTTAAATTCGCTTCACGGACTGTCTGCTTTTTGACAGATTCTCGTCTTTTCATTTCTGCTGCTGTCGCTTTTGTTAAGTTGAATGAGTTTTTGTTCCATTAACTTTTCAGAAGTTTTGGTGCAATGTACAGAAGTGAAAAGAATGTTTGTGTCACCTCTGAACATGTGAATTTTTGATTATGCACTGAACCTCTAATGAGTTTGCTTGAAGTTTGGTGAAGGAAGTTTTCAAAGGGTCAAGAGGAGGATGATATAATATGATCAAGAGGAGGGAAAGTAAGCTTGGGGATGCCTCCGGTGGTTCATCCCTGTATATTCTAAGAAGACTGATGCCTAAGCTTGGGGATGCCCAAGGCATCCTCTTCATCGACAAAGTATCGTTCCTCTATTGAAATTATTTTTATTCGGTCACATCTTATGTACTTACTTGGAGCGTCTGTGGGTTTGGTTTTTCATTTTTGTTTTTGTTTTGTTATCTTAGTTCTCTGAATAAGTTCATCCTTGTGGGAGAGAGACACATCATTGGTTCGTATGAACACATGTGTTCTAGCTCATAATATTCATGGCGGAATCTTCTTCTTAAATTGTTATATGGTTGGAATTAAAATGCTATATGTAGTAATCTAAAATGTCTTGATAATGGGATACTTGGCAATTGTTGCGTTCATGTTTAAGCTTTGCATCATATACTTTGCACCATTAATGAAGAAATATATAGAGCTAGGTAAAATTTGATTTGCATATTTGGTTTATCTAGATACATTCAGTATTGAGTTTTGAAACAACAAGGAAATATGGTGTAGAGTCTTATAATGTTTAAGATATGTCTTTTATGTGGAGTTTCTGCTGCACCTGTTCATCCTGAGTTTGTTTCAAATAAACCTTTGCTAGCCTAAGCCTTGTATCGAGAGGGGCTACTTCTCATGCATCCAAAATCCTTTGAGCCAACCACTATGCCATTTTGTCCACCATACCTACCTACTACATGTATTTCTCCGCCATTCCAAAGCAAATTGTTTGAGTGCTACCTTTAAACAATTCAAAATTTAATACCTCTGATTTTGTCAATCGTTTATAGCTCATGAGGAAGTATGTGGTGTTTATCTTCAATCTTGTTGGGCAACTTTCACCAATGGACCAGTGGCTTCATCCGCTTATCCAATAATTTTGCAAAAAGAGTCGCGATGGGATTCCCAGTCCCAAATTAATTAAATAAAAATAGACACTCCTCCATGGTATGTGATTGTTGACGGCACCCGAAGGATTCAATTAAGTGGCTTGAGAAAGCAAAGGTGGGGAGGAGGCCATCATAATAAAACTAAAATAAAAGGCACTCCTTCATGGTATGAGATTGTTGGCAGCACCCGAGGAGATTAAGTTAGCCATGGTTTGTGAAAGAAAGGTTGGAAGGAGGCCACCCAAAAATAAAATAAAATGGGAGCCGCCTTTGAAGGTTTGCCCGGCAAGGGGGGTTAGAGTACCCGTTGCCAGTCGTTGGACAACAACAAACACCCTCAAAACTTTACTTTATGCCTCTTGATGTTTTCAAAATAAAAGCTCTAGCACAAATATAGCAATCGATGCTTCTCTTTGAAGGACCTTTTCTTTTAATTTTATGTTGAGTCACCACCTATTTCTCTCCACCTCAAGAAGCAAACACTTGTGTGAACGGCATTGTATCACATACTTGCATATTGCACTTATTATATTACTTTGCATTGACAACTATCCATGAGATATACATGTTATAAGTTGAAATCAACCGCTGAAACTTAATCTTCCTTTGTGTTGCTTCAATACCTTTTACTTTGAATTATTGCCTTATGAGTTAACTCCTATGCAAGACTTATTGATGCTTGTCTTGAAGTACTATTCATGAAAAGTCTTTTTGCTTTATGATTCATTTGTTTACTCATGTCATTACCATTGTTTGATCCGCTGTATTCATCTCTATATATGCTTATAATAGTATGGATCAAGGTTATGATGGCATGTCACTTAAGAAATTATCTTTGTTATCGTTTTACTGCTCGCACGAGCAGAACTAAGCTTTGGGGATGCTGGACATGCCTCAACGATTTATACTTTCTATGTTCCATGCCACTTTATCGATGATACCTACATGTTTTATGCACACTTATGTCATATTCAGGCATTTTTCTGGAACTAACCTATTAACAACATGGCACAGTGCCAGTTTTGGTTTCAGAAATACCAGTAACGAAATATTCTCGGAATTGGACGAAATCAACGCTAGGTTCCTATTTTGTCTTAAGATCCAACACCCGAGAGTCACAGAGGGGGCCCCTGGTCCCGATGATAGGGTGGCGCGGGGCTGTGGCTGGGGCCCAAGGCCATCCATGGTGTGGTCGCCCACCCTTCTCCGACGCCGCCTTCTTCGCCCATATAAAGCCCCCGCATCGAAAACCCTCACGGGCCACGATACGAGAAAAGTTCTGCAGCCGCCGCCATCGCGAAGCCAAGATCCTGGGGACAGGAGTCTTGCTCCGGCACCCCGCCGGAGCGGGGAAGTGCTCTGAAGGCTTCTCCATCGACACTGTTGCCATCTCCACCGCCATCTTCATCACCGCTGCTGCTTCCATGAGGAGGAAGTAGTTCTCCATTGAGGCTCGGGGCTGTACCGGTAGCTATGTGGTTAATCTCTCTCCATGTACTTCAATACAATGACCCCATGAGCTGCTTTACATGATTGAGATTCATATGAGTTTTGTCACACTATCTATGTGCTACTCTAGCAAAGTTATTAAAGTAGTTCTATTCCTCCCGCACGTGTGTAAAGGTGACAGTGTGTGCACCGTGTTAGTACGGTTGAAAGTATGATCATGACTTTTGTAGATTGCGGGTTAACTATTGCTATGATAATATTGATGTGATCTATTCCTCCTACATATGCATGAAGGTGAGGTGCATGCTATGCTAGTACTTGGTTTAGTCTTTTGATCTATTTTACACTAAAGGTTACCTCAACATGAGCATTATTGTGGAGCTTGTTAACTCGGCATTGAGGTTCGTAATCCTAATGCAATGTTCATCATCTGTAATAGTGGAGTATGCATTTATCTATTCTCACATGTGATCAATGTTGAGAGTGTCCACTAGTGAAAGTCTATTCCCTAGGCCTTGTCTCCCAACACGCTAATACCGTTTGTTACCTGCTTTATCACGTTACTACCGTCACATTACTACATGTTTATTTCCCGAATATTACTACCATCAAATCGTCTTAACTAAGCACTTTTCTCCACCTCATCAACTACGTCACACTTTTCTGGCGCGATCACCGCCATATTCATTCATACCACTTGTATTTCCATATCTCTTCGCTTAACTAGTGCACCTATTAGGTGTGTTGGGACACAAGAGACTTCTGCTTTGTGGTTGCAGTGGTTGCATGAGAGGGATATCTTGACCTCTTCCTCCCCGCAGTTCGATAAACCTTGGGTAATCCACGTAAGGGAAACTTGCCGCCGTTCTACAAACCTCTCTTGGAGGCCCAACATCGTCTACAAGAAGAGAAGCACCAGAGACATCACCGTCGCCTATTTAGATTCTGAAATTTACATCTTTCAAAGCCGGGGCAATGGTACTTGCCGGGCCGTCACCACTGAATTCATTTTCCGTCTCTTCGATGGCTTCTTAACTTGCTTTTCCTTTGCAATGCCTTCTGCCGAGGCGCAGATGGCGTTAGCGCAGCTGCCGGGCTGGATGCGCCAGCACGGGGAGGAGAGCTCGTTCGTTTCATGACGATCACTGGCGTCCATGGCCGCCGTTGCCGAGCCCATCACGGCTCGGCTGGGAACCCGAAGGCGAAGTGAGAACCGATCCGGCTGGCCGGGTCGGGATCGAGACGTCGTCACAGACCTCGCCAACCTCATCAAGTGGTTGGAGACGGCGCCGGATCGCTTCGCCGAAGGAGTCGGTTGCGCGTGCCGGAGCAGACATGGCTCTCTCCTTTGTGCTCTCCGTATGACGCAGGTCAACCTGATTAGCTGAGTCGGCGAGCCGACGCGGGAGATAACCCTCCGCGGGAGAACAAGACCGCCCGACTTGCCCGAGCCACGCGCCTGCGCCATTGCTGACTTCGTCGACAAGCGCATCTTCATCGAGGGATCGAAACTCCGCCCCGAGGCGATGATGAGGAGCTCCAGGACGAGAAATCGAGATGGAGTTCCGCCGCCTCGCCGATCCGTCGGGGTTCCCGCCCGGCGCCGATTTATCTCGTTATGTAATTCGTTTTGCAAAGACAAATTACAAATCCCGGATGCCGGCGATGTAATGACAATGTTATCGTTTTTATTATGGTACACTTTTAATGTGTTTGTTAATCATTTGTGTGTCAGCTTGCTTTCTTCCGACGTTTCGACTTGTTCGCTTTTTTCCATCCGCCCCACTCTTTGGCGTTCTCGTCGATCGTACGTCCGACTATGTCCGTCGTCGGACCAAGAGCGTGCCGTCGTGAGGCCGAGAGAGTCGCCGAACGAGCTGCTCGCGATCCGGCACTTTTATGAAGAGTTGTGCAAGTCAATTCGCTTTCTCCTTAGTCGTTCTTCGCGTGCCGGCTCCCTAGGTTTCAGCTCGCTTCACCCCTTGATGTTTCGAGTTGCGTCCAGAGTCGGGTCGAAGCCGGGTCGTTTGAAACCTGGGATCACGTTAATGAGCTTCTGGCCGTTGAGGGTGTTAGCCAATCGGCGAAACGAAGTAGAGTACGCGAAAAATTTGTCGAAATCGGCGCTCTTAGCGCTTGCCTTTTCATAGCTTACAAAAGGAGTGCAAGGGATACATCATTCCTGCTCTCAAATGTAAAATGGTCGAAGCAACCCGACATTCCAGGGACGTTTTGTCTCGTCGGTTTTGTTCGCCTTGTTCTTTTTGGCCTTTTTTGGGCATCTATGAGATAGTAGAATCATTGCCTACCGCCTTGCTCACGATGTGAAGGACCTCCCATGGGGATGCCAGTTTATGCTGTCCGGCATCTGATCACCTTAGCACTAGATATCCTTCTCCCTGAATGCTAAGGGCCACCTTCCGCTGTGATAACGCGAAGGCTTTGCTGGTATATGGCCGATCTGGATAGAGCCGGGCCCCTTCGACCAAGTCGACTCCATCTTCACGAGCCCTTTAGCTTCACTCTTCAGAGAGCTTGATCCTAGAAGGCTGTGCTCGATATCCGTTGCGTGACGGCTTCGGCCCCCAGACAGGAATGGCGTGAAGTCGACGGAGCGTGGTTTGGTGTGGTGCGCAGACTCCAAAGCACGGAGGGCAGCTCTTCATCCAAGCACCATTGACCGCCTGAGTGGAAGCCTGCACCACTGGTCGGATGCCGCATAGGGATTAGGCCGTTTTGCCTTCTCCGGGCTTGGCCGTTGGTTTCGGGTGCACGCATCGATGATAGGTCCATCTTGAGATCCCCATCTCCGCG
This sequence comes from Lolium multiflorum, assembly GCA_030979885.1. Classification (NCBI taxonomy): domain Eukaryota; kingdom Viridiplantae; phylum Streptophyta; class Magnoliopsida; order Poales; family Poaceae; genus Lolium; species Lolium multiflorum. The sequence goes on along the minus strand of CM061751.1, from coordinate 194,545,559 downwards.
ACGCGTGAATATGCTCGGCGGTTGTCGCGCCGATGATGATGCTGGGGCAGCGACCTCACCATATCTCCTGAGGAATGTCAAATGTGACAGCTGTGGAGCCGTTCATCGCTTTATTCAATCCACGGTGAATTTGTCAATCATCACCAAGAGGTGGGTCAGCCGGCTCGGGCTGTTTTGAATGGGCCCACTATATCCAAACCCCACATACGGAAAATGGCCAAGTAATGGGGATGGTCTGGGCCGAAGCCGGCGTTTGCCTTTGCTTTGCGAAGCTGGCAGCCGTTGCACTCTTTCGCATCTTCGTTGGGCTCTTACGTTAGCCGTCATCAGAAGTTGGTGGGTCAAGGCCTTGCCCACTATGGCTCTCGAGGAGGCGTGATGGCTGCATTCTCCTGCGGATTTCCGAGGAGTTCCGAATCTCAGCTTGGCTTCACATCGCCTGAATGATCACTTATGTCGCGTTTGTACAATGTGGCTGATGATTGTATAGGCCTTGGCCCTCTCTCAATCTGCCTGCTTGAACCCTATCATTGCCAAAGACACCATCGTGTGAGGTAGAGAGGAATTCTGTGCCCACAGAGGGAAGCCGCATTTTATCCGAATACGCTAACCATTAGGCCTCCATTCTGAGCTTCCTGTTCGACCGCATGGTCGCCGGGTTCGGCCGTTGAGCCACGGGTTTGGCTGAGAAGCCCCTGGGTCAGCCGTAAGCCCCCCGGTTCGGCTGAGAAGCCCCCAACTTTGACTGCGAAGCCCCCGTCACGTGAAGCTCCTGCCGCCCGGCACGAATATGGAATCCTAGTCCGGGGAAGGTGTGATGGACGGCTTGCGTAGGTGCTGCAGGGCCACACCCGGCGGAATTGCCCGCCGGTGGAGCCTATCTTGGACAGGGCGTCGGCCGCCTCGTTGTTGGCCACATGGTGGAATTCGCAGCCCTCGAAGAAGTCGGTTAGCTGTCGAACATGGAAGGTGATGAGGTTGCGTTGGTATCCTTCTCGTCCTGGGCCGGCGCATGTTCGCTGAGATCAAGTCGGAGTCGCTCAAGTAGAGGATGCAACGGACGCCAATTTCCTTGGCCAGCCTGAGCCATGGATGAGCGCTTCATACTGCGCCACATTGTTGGATGCGGCGGCGGATCACAGACGAGTCCGCTCTGTCTCAGGGAGAGGTGACGACGATCTGCCCTAAGCCGGCATCTTCGAGCTGCCGGGCGCAGCTCCAGCATGTGGAGTCCCGGCACAGCGCAGTATTGCATCTCGGCCTGGCCGACGAAGAAGTCACAGGGATCTGCTAATGGATGGCTGTTCTGGCCTCGTATTGAATAGCATGGCCGCCACTGTCGTGGTATCGTCACGCATATGCCATAGGGTGGTTAATCGAAGGGGTTCCCCGAGAGATCTCACCATGTATCTCGGGAAGGGTAGGCACGAACGACATGCACTATTTACTCCAGGTTCGAGGTCTCTCCGGTGGAGGTAAACCCTTCACTCCCATGAGTGTATATGATGTGTAACACAAGCATAACGGCAAGGCCTGAGCTGTATCCTGGTCGCTCGAGGTGGGCAAGGTCTCTCTCAGGGCAGTCGCAGACTAGTGGAATGGCAACTCATTGATCGTCCCCGTGACAGGGGGGTGGGCCTCGGGGCGGATGAGAAATGCACTCCTTGCATAAGTCCCTGAGCTCCAGGCCGCATGGCCGCTCGGCCCCGTCCTTCCCGAGGCGCCGACGCCAGGGACCGTGGAGCGTAGTGGCACGTCCCATCCGCCGCCCAGGCCGCCGGCGTGAGGTGGCCGGTCGCTGTTCGCCATCGATGCTCGTAGGCTGTGACGTGCTCGACGTACGCGCATGATGGCTGTTCCCGGCGCGTGCACGCGGCCGGTTTGCGTTGCCCGGGAGCTGAGATGGGGAGATGAGGCCGGCCAGGACCTTTTGAACCCGGCTCACCTACCCAGCTCCTTCTCCTGCAATCGCCAGCCTCGAGTCGGTCCGAGGTATAAACCCGCTGATATGGTCAGAAGCCGCCCAGCCACAAGGTCAGTAGCTGTGCCGACTAGGACTTAGGAGCCAGCCGCCCAGGCAGTCGGCCACGCTCCGGGCCCCTACTGCTCCTCGCCCGGCCTTCGTCACAGCCGCCACCTCAAGCCGGCCGCTTCCGCGTCCATTGCCCTACCCGGGTCTTCCCCCCGACATTACCCCGAAGCTCGCAAGGTCCTGCGTTAAGAAGGACCTAGGCAGGTTCCCTGGCTCTTATACATCCCTCGCTCGTTTTTCCACTGGCCCGAGGTGGGGCTGCTGAGGATTTTCATCTGTGCCTCGCCGCGCCCTCATCCGGCCGCCTGGCCCGGCTTCCTTCGCAGCCGACGTTTCTGCTTCGCGTTTCACTTTTCTTAAGTGTTGAGACGTTCTCGGTTTGTTGTGAGACTCGGAGCCGGTCGATCGGCATCACCTGGCTCGCCTGGTGTGCACCCTGCAACTCCGCGCCGAGTCCCGCGCTCGATTTGACTGCTCTGACGGTTTGCCAACATGGCTGCTTGTCTGATACGTCGTTGTCCCTCCGGATTTTCTGTGTCGTGGCGAAGGTGCGGCTGCTTCTCGTAACCGCGCGCCAGTGGGGGTAGTTATGTCGTAGTTAATCCCATCGTGGGCCCACGCATGGCCACGTGGCACCAGACCCGGCGCGCGGGGCGGGTTATAAATGCCTCGCTGCCGGTACCGAGGCGTCTTCTCTTCTTCGCCGCTGCCCTTCTCTCTCGCTTCGACAAGCCACAAGGCGACCGCTTCATTCGGCGGCCTCCTCGGCGAGCTCCTGCGACTGCTCGCGTCGGAGCTCTCCATTGCTCGACAGCCGTCCGCACGCCAAGCCGGCGCCACGGGGTCGCGGCTCGACGCCCCGCTCATCGCCGCCGCGCCTCCTCCTGAGGAGCGGTTCCTCTCCCCTTCGATCTCAATCGGTCTCTTCCTCCTTCGTCCATGGCCTCCGCCAGCGGGTCCCGGAGGGGTTCGCCATGAACGACGATGACATCGAGCGTCCGGTGCGCCTCGCCGATCCCGGGAGGCCGCGCGGGCGCCGCGAGAGCCCAGGTGGAGCCCAAGCCGGATCCCGGCGAGCGCGTTGCCTTCGGCGCGCACCTCGACCGCTGGCTAGGCCTGCCGGCCCGGCCTCTTCCGCGTCTCCTCGACTTCGCCCGCCACACCACCCGCGCCCAACGCATGCGTCCTCCCCGCCTGCTACGTGGCCTCACGGAGGGGCGTGCGCCGGCCAGGCCGGACGTCGACTTCGCCGGCTCTTCACCTCAAGTCGCAGATGACCGAGGGCCGCCTCGAGGGACCTGCGGCTGCGCCCTCCATTTATCCCCGCGCCGGCTCGCTTTTCCCGAAGATACCGACCGTCGATTCGGTGAAGAACTGGCAGAGGACGTTCTTCCACGTGAAGAACGCCAACCCAAACTTTCGACCGATCAACTCGCTTGAGGCTGACCCGGGGCTCCTCCGACCACCTGCCTAACCGGGGCCACAACCCAAAGTCGGCGGGATTCGGACGCGGAGGTCAACCTCCTTTGGGATTTCTGGGGGAGTGCGCTCAAGGGGGCCGGCTGAGCGCTCGAGGACCTCCCTTCGCACCTACATGAGCGCGGTGATACCGCCTCCGTGCTCGTGCCTGCTGGGTGATCGGGCGATGTCCGGCCGGAGCGATCCAGCTCCTGGATGCCACAGGGTGGCGTCACCAAGGCCCAAGTCGCCCACCGGGTGAACATCAGCTAAGGTCAACCTGCCGGAAGACCGGGTGGCGAAGGCGCTCTACGACCGAGCCGCGCTCCGATGCTGGTAAGTTGTACTTTTAGCTTGTTGCGACTTGCGGCTGCGTGGGCCATTTGTTACTCATTTGTTCTTTCCTTAGATCTTCCCGCCAAGAACTCGAGGACGGCGACTTGGCGCACAAGATCGGGACGGCGGATCTCGTGGATCCGTCGACCAAGTTTGGCGACTGGGCCGCGCATCAAGCCGCGGCGACGACCTGCCTAAGAGCCCGACCAAAGTGCCAAGGGGAGCATAACCCGCCGCCGACAGCAGCGGTGGAGGAGGAGGAGGCGGAGTCGGCCACGTCTAACACGGGGCCAGACCGATCCGGGCGGGTGCTCCCCGCTGGTGTCGCCGCGCCTTGCCGATTTCCGTGCGAAGAAGAAGCGGTCGTCGGGGCGGAACACGGCTGTGCTGGGAGGGCAAGGCCAAGAGGCGGCGCCAGCAGGAGCCCAAGAAGGCCTGGAGATGGCCGGGTAAGTCCCTTTCTGTTTTCTTCGTTGTTTGATTCTTTTTTCCTCACTTTGCATTTATCTTCTTTTGTTTACGCTTGACTAGGGCCGCCATCAAGTTCGCTCAAGGCGGCGGCTTCGGGTTTGGCTGCGTTGCGCTGCGCCGCTGCTCCGCCGGCAGAGGAGCGATGCTGCCGCCACGACGCGTGCGCGCACACCGCCTGTCGCTGTGCCGCCTGTGTTACGCCGCCTCTCGCAGCCTTCGCTCGCGCCCCCGCGGGAGCGTTTCACTTGCCCAGCGTACGCACGGGCGTCAGGGCGCAGCTCGGCCCAAGGGGCCTACCCTAGCGACTTGTTTCCGCGCATCGCGCGCGTCGTCGGGCGGCTGTCGGGAGCTGCTGCGATGTGCCACCGGCGGTGTGAACCGGAGCCGGCGGAGCTGCGCGCTCGAAGGGGTCGAGGTGGTTCCCCACTGCCGGGGCCCGCGCCGCTCCGGGGCTTGAGCACCAGCACCGAGGGCGGAGCTCGCGAGGAGGAGCCACCGCGCCAGGGACGCTCGACTCCCGGCGTTGCGGGCGTACGTCCGCAAGAGCCGCCATCGGCTCGCATGTGGCTGGTGGGTGCTCTACTGTAAGCGTGCCGTCCGCCGACTCGCCGTCTGGCCGGCACCATGAGCAGGCTCGAACTGTGCGGACGTCTGCGAGAGATCATCGCCGGGAGGGGCAGCTCCGGGCACGGCGCCTCGAAGATGCTTTACTCTTGCTACCGCGCCAGCCTTAAGAGCAAGGCTACTGAGGCCCGGCCCACGAAGACGCTGGGAAGATGGCTGCTGCAGGTGGCTTCCCATCCGACTTTCCGTAATCTTATTGTTATCCCTGCAGCCTCCGAGGCATGGGCCGGCCGCCGGAGTCGACCTGGCAGCTCGCCAAATCGCTTTCTTTTTCAGGTGGTCGACGAGCGTCGCACTGCCTTGTACAACAAGGTGGTGACCAGCCACCATAAGGCCAAGCTGGAGCGGGCCACCTTGGCTCGTGAGCCGGAAGCGCCTGGTGTAAGCTTCGCTTTCTTGGCCCAAAGTTTTCTTCTTGTCTATATTGCCGACACTCTTTCCCAAATGTCGGGCTGCGGCCGCCGTGGTTCCGCAGCCGGAGGAGGACCTTCGGTTGCTCGCGTCAAAGGCGCTCGAGAGCTAGAGGCGGGGCCGTGCTGCCGCTCGCCAAGCCTGGGTGGCTGATGGGGAGTTGAGTGCGGGTCGCGCCGCGCTCGGAGAAGAACCATCTCGCGAGCTCACCTCCCCAGGCGGCAGCAGGAAGGAGAAGGTGGACGATCCAGTCGGCGGTCGGACGAGGTGGAGCAGCGCGCGGCTTGCGTCTGCCAGAAGTCACCGACAAGTCCAGTGGAGCCGATTGCCACTGCCAAGCATTGACGGACCCCATCGGCGCCATCGATACCGGTTTTTCGGCATGTTTACTCTCTTTGGCGGCTGTCATGGCCAGCTTCCGCTGGAAGGCTGCGGGTAACTTGTCTTTTCGGAATCTCCATTCGGGCTGTGCGCTGGCCCGGCCGCTGCCGCCGCCTGTCCCACCCATCTGGCCGGGGTGGCTTGCTCTGCGCCGTCGCGCCTTTTCTTTTAGAGCTCGAATCTCCATTCGGCTGGGGGCAGTCGCCTGCAGCCATGTCGCGCCCCATTTAGACTTCGAAATTTTGCATTTTTCAGCGATTTCGGCTTACGACTTCTGACATGCTCTTGGCAAATGTCTTCCGAGGACGAGATATGGCCTGATAAGCAGCGTGCAGTCAGGGGCGGGCGTACCGGCGAAGGCACTGCGACCTTCACCATGGAGGACCACCTGTCGTCCCGGCTGCTCAAGCCGAGCCCATCACCACGTATGGCCGGAGCTCCGAAGGCGGCCGAGGAGCGGTCCGATGGCCGTGGCCCGGCTGGGCGAGGCGCCGCAAAACATTTCCAGCCTCGCTTCCCTGATCGAGCAGGCCTGACCGCTTCATCGACTGGAAGGGGTCCGCCACGCGCGGCCGGCGCCGACATGGCGCCGTCCTTCGTCCTCCCCGGTACAACGAGGTGGACTTACATGCGCCTCTTACCTGCTTGCCGGCGGGAGGAGGAGCTCGGGCCCGATCGTATGTCGCTCTGCCTTGCCCGAGCTGGCCATCGCCACTTCGCTTAGCTGCGCTCACAGTGGATCCAAACTCCCCACTCGATGAGGAGGAGGAGCTTGAAGACGAAGGGGCCGAGATGGGACCTCCGCGACCTGCTGTTGATCCGACCGGTCCCGTCTGCCCGTGCTTAGACTTTCCTGCCTTTTTACTTGCTCTTGCCAAAGACACTCGTTAAATCCCGGAATGCCGGGTGTAGGTGTAAGACAATATTATTATCCTTTTACGAAATTTTAATGTGTTTGTTAACTGTCATGTGCGGTTGTTTTCTTTCGACTTGTTCGTTTTCCCATCCGCCCACTCTTTGGCTGTGCCCCTTGCCGGCCGTACGTCCGACTTGCGGTCCGTCACCGGATCAAGACGTGCCGCTGGGTGAGGCTGATAGTATTTCAGTCGAACGAGTCGATTTCGGGAGTCCGACACTTTTATGAAAGGTTGCAAGTCAACTCGCTTTTACTCTTCGTCTTTCGCGTGCCGCCTCCCTAGGCCTTACTCCCGCCAGCTGGACAGCCGGGTTGCGGTCTCGTAGCTGGTCGGAAGCCGGCTGTTGGAAATCAGATCACGTTACCAAGCCGCCGCATGAAAGGGTTCAAGCCAATTAGCGAACGAAATAGAGTGCGCGAACATCGGAAACGGCGCTCTCGGCACATGCTTTTTCATAACTTACGAAAGGATAATGATACATACATTCCACCTTCCTCATGTAATGGTCGACAACCCGACATTCCAGGACGTTGTCTCCGTCGCCTTGCTCGCCTTGTTCTTTTTGGCCCCTTGGGCATCTATGAGATAGCAGGAATCATTGCCTACCGCCTTGCTCACGATGAAGGGACCTTCCCATGGGGATGCTAGTTTATGCTGTCCCGCTGTCCGCGGATCACGTGAGCACTAGGTCTCCTTTCGATGTTAAGGATCTTAACTCTTCCGGCCAGATAGCGAACAGGCTCACTGTATACGGTTGACCCGGACTCGGCCATCGCCCGGACCTTCTTCAACCAGTCGACTCCATCTTCGCGAGCTTTACCAGCCTTCAGATAGCGCCTTGATTTTGGCGCGTCGTGCTCGAGACCGCCGGCAGATGCTGGCCCCGATACGAGGAAGAAGGGTGTGGTCGGTTTCCAGAATGTGTTTAAGGTTGCACAAGCTCCACGCACGCTGGGCGCCCTTCAATCCAACACCTTCACGAGCGCTGAAGTGCTCTCCACCTCAGCCCAGGTCGATGCCTCCGGCCAGGACCGTCATTTGCTTTCTCCGCGCTGGCCGCTGGTTTCAAAAGGTTTCGACGACAGGGTCCATTCGATCCCCACTTCACAAATAGCGCTGAAAATGCCCTCGCGGTTGTTGTCAGCACAAGGAGGAGATGCTATATGGTAGCCGTATCTTGCGATTATCTCTTTGAGGAATGTGACGGCGGTCAGGAGCCATCCAGCCTTCTTGATCGGCTTGGCTTCGATCCACTTAGAATTTATCAATCATCATCAAGAGATGTGTCGCGTCGGGCTGTCTTGAATGGGCCTACCATATCCAAACCCCATACGGCAAACGGCCATGTGATGGGGATGGTTTTAAAGGCGGAACTGGTGTTTTTGCTTTGCGAAGCGCTGGCAGCCGTTGCACTTTTTCACTGTGTCTTCATGTCTTCAGTGCTAATGTCGCAAAAACCGTGCCTAGAAGGTTTGGTTATTTTCAGGCTCTGGGGGAGGAGGCGGATGGTCATGACTCTCCCCGTGGATTTCCGAGAGTGCTCCGAACTCCTTCACTCGGCTCGACGCATCGCTGGAACACCCCACTTACGCCGCGTTTGTACAGCTTGTGGTTGATGATTGTATAGGCCTTGGCCCCTTCTCTCAATCTGTCTGGCTGGACCTATCATCAGCACATAACCGTCGGTGAGGTGGTGAGAATTCAGCCATGATGGTACGATTTTATTTCGGGGCCCACGCGAACCACTAAGGCCTCCATTCTAGAAGCCTGCCATCATGGAGTCGCTGGTTCGGCCGTGGTTTACGGGTTTGGCTGATAAGCCCTCGAGTCACGAGGCTCGCTGGACCAATAAGCCTCCGGTTCGGCTGAGACACGACACGGGAGCCCCGACTTGGCGATGGCTTCTGGGAGCTGGCCGAGAAGCCTCGGTCAGCCGGCACGAATATGGAATCCGAGTCCTGTGACGGTATGATGGACGGCTTCTTGATAACCGTCAAGGCGATGCCCGGCGGAATGGCCTGGCCGTGGTTGAGCGATCTGGACAAGGCATCCGCCGCCTCGTTGTTGGCCTGTGGCACATGGTGGAATTCCGTAGGCCGCTGGTTAGCTTTCGACAGCTGCTGGACGGGAAGCGGCACGAGGCCATGTTGGCGTCCTTCGCGTCCTAGCCGATGCTTGTTGTATGACCAAGTCGGAGTCGCCGGAGAGCATGCGACGCACGCCAATCTCCTGGCTTCACCCCATGAATGAGCGCTCATCCGCCACGTTGTTGATGCGGGCGCAGGGATCCAGTGACAGTCTGTACTGGTTCCCTTTGGGAGATGGTGATGACGACACTCGGCTCCCAAGCTGTTGCGCATCTTCGAGTCGAAGTGCATCTTCCAATGTGGAATCCGTACAAAGGGCAGTGAGCTGTGCATTCCAGCTTGGGCTACAAAGAAGTCCGCACAGATCTGCGACTTGATGACAAAGTGGTTCAGGGAGGATGGTGGAAGTGTCAGCTCAGTGGCTCACTTACACCCGTCATTGGCATCCCAGAACATGATTTCCGCTGTGGGCGTCAGTAAGAACCACCCTGATGGGATGCTCTGGAAGTAATGTTTGAGCTTCTGCCGCTGCAGACGCCGTAGGTGACTTCTGAGCGGGGTAGTTTTGCTTCTGATCGGGAGAGCACTCACTGGTAGGACTGCCGGGACCGGCCGCTTTCCCCTGGCTTTCGCTTGGCGCTCCACCACCAGACAACGCTGACCATCCTGCTGGTGGCCGCGATGTACAAATAAAGATCGGCTCCATTGAACCTCTGTGTTAAAAGGATTGGCGTTGTTGAGAGCACACGCTGTCACGAAGGCTTCATCCGGCCTCATGTGATCTGCATTTAATTTGTCCGACTTCTCATCAATTGATACAAAAGGCTTTCTCCCCCAATACCGACGGGTTGCCCGGCGATGCCGCGCATCCCAGTAACTGACGGCCTGAGCACTGCTGGCGTTCCACTTTCAATGTCTGACTCTCTCGTTATCATCACCTGAGAACGAAGGCCATAGGAGCAGCCATCGGGCAACGTGCCAACGGCATTATCGTGAGCGAGTTCATCGAATCTCGCAGATTATAGAAGGTTTGTCGGTAGAAGCATCTTCTGGTTTATGGACGAGCCTCACCACGAGGCACATTGCCGATTTATCTGCAAATACTTTGCTGCACTTTTAAGAAGGCCTGCGGCTTTGTCGAATGGCATAACAAGCATATAAGCCACACGGGTAATGAACGAAACCTTATTACCAAACGACTGAAGAATCGTAAGCCTGGTGGCATCTGTAAATATATCGTCGCTGAAACGCACCGTTCGATTGAACGATGCACGGTAGTCTCGGGCGCTTTATTGAGCTGGTAATGAGCACACACGCTGCAAGGAGTCGTTTTCAAACCATATCGTTGCAACGTCCGGGTGCAGAATCGATGATGAAGCCGCGTAGCCGTATTACCAATGCCTTCATTTTATATGCCTGAGAAGACGGCTCGTGCCAGCTTAGCTTCAAGCCTGATGGGCAGGTGCTGGGCAATGCCAGTGCACCATCCCTTAGAGACCATATAAGATGTCCCGATTCACGATAAGCAAGTAGGCTGCCCACTGCTGGCTGTTACTGCCACCATGGGAGGATGATTTATCCGCCGCCGGCCGAGTGGTGGATCTTCTTGGTGTTGTCGTCGGCCGAAGTGAGCTGTCCTGCCCGGTTGCCCACTGCATGTGTCACTGCTGCTGCCCAGGCTGGCGGCACGCGCTGCATGAGCTGCCGCATGCATGACTAGCGCCTGGGGCTGAGTCTGGAGCTCGCGTACGCAGCCCATGGAGCGCGAGGTCGGGCGGCCACGGTGATGACCCCTGGGGCCGTATCATCTCGTACCCGCAGGGGCACCGCCACGAACTTTGTCAGGCCGCCTGCCCAGGAGCGCGTGGTAGGGACTCACGAGGTCCACCACCTCGAACCCGATGTTTCCGTGCCGAAGTTGTCCGGCTTGCCGAACATGACCTGTGATCCGGCCAATCGGCCGGCAGCAGTGGCCTCCCGGCACGATGCCATGGAAGACGGGGTGGGGCGAACTCGGCTTCCCGGATGCCCAACTTGCAAGGGTGTCGCGGGGTAGAGATGCTGATGCTGCTGCCCTATCCATGAGGACGCGCGAGAGCGACACCGGCGCGGTTGTGGCTGGCGGTGGGCCGAGACCATGGGCGTAGCTGTTCGCTTTGGTAGGACACGGCAAAGCCCGGCGATCAAAAGTGATGGCCTGCTCTCACCAGTGAGGTACTGGGGGACCGCGGCATGACCGCGTTGACTTCAAGGGAACGGCGCTGCGATCGTTTTGTCCTCCGGCTCGGAGGTGAAGATGATGTAGGCAGCGTCCTCAGCCAGGTACCGCTATGGTGACTTGCGCTCGTGTGCTCGAGGTTGTTGGCTTCGGCGCCGGCCTGGCCCCGCCGGGCCGGTGGTGCGGGGGTGGAGGTGGAAGGGGCCTGCCGCTCGTCGCCCGTTTCCATGAAGTGGCTGTCACAGATGGTTGGAGGGGTTCTTGTCACTGTGGTACTTGCACGGCGAGTCGAGCATCGTCGAAGGTGTACGGCTTCCAGGGCTGTCCGTCCGTCGCGTTGGTTGCGCCAGCTGGGCAGGACCGACATCGCGCACGTGGCGAGCTGCACTGCGGGTCCGGCTGGTCGTCGTGCCTTCTTGCCGCCAGAATTGTCCCGCCGGCTGCCGTGGTGGCCGCCCGGCCGGCTTGTGCTCAGCCTGGCTTGTTGTTGTCCTGTCCGGATGGAGCCGCGACCAGCCGGCTGCTAAGCGTCGGTTCCATCGCCAGCGCGCACTGAACTGCGGGCGGCGAACAAGGCAGCCATCGTCTTGGGTCCACTGCGGCGCAGCTTGCCACAGCATGGTGTTAGGCCGGCAGCCGGCCATGAAGAAGCGACCGGATCTCAGCACGCTCGCAGGAGTTGCAGACCCCGCACCAGCTGCACGCACGTCCGTCCCACACGCCCGCTGGCACATCTCAAGCTGCTGGGACACTGCCCACGGTAGGTGCCGTGGAAGTTGTCATGAAGGCGCTCCCTTTGTCGAGCTGCCTGATGCCGCCTACCGGTAGGTTGTTGAGCCGAAAGAAGTGAGCCGAGCATGGGAGGGGGGAGGGCGCACGCCCAGCGCTGTTGCCTCCGGCGATGCCGATCGCGGTGGAGTAGTTCCAGCCAGCCTCTCCGGCTTGGTCGGCCGCGCACGGTGTGTCATGAGTCGGAAGCCGCCCGGTGGCTCGTTGAGATCCGCGGTTCGGGTGATTTGGGGCCGGCTGCCCTTCTTCCTCCACATGGATTCGACCAGCCGGTCGAGGCGATCTCTTCGGCGGCCCGCCGCCCGACGCGTGGCCCTGCATCTCCAACCGCCGTCCGGCCGCCCACCGGCCTCCGGAGCCGCGCGGTGCCTGATGGTGGATGGCCTCTCGCACTGCTTTTCGTCGTGTCAAGCTTGATGGTGGCCGGTCACGACCGTTGTGCCACACCAAGGCCGCTTGTGCGGCCGAGCTGTAGAGGAAAGTTCCATTGCTGCCCGCGAAGCTTATGCGAGGGAGGTGGACTCGGCCATGTCCTTCGACCGTCCCGCCTGCCGCAGGCCATGAGCGTGAGAAGCCTGGGCATGGGCGTACTGGGTCCCTGCTTAGCGGTTGGCCGCCAAGAGGCTCGCCTACCCGCTCACCATGTAATCGCGCTCTTGATGCTGGTAGCCTCTTCTGCGCGCTCTTCACTGCGAGCATGTTTCGTCGGGGTGGCAGATGGGCAGTTCGTAGATGGAGCCGGGCGCGCCGCCGTCCCGGGCGATCTCGCGCCAGGCCGCCTTCCGCGGGGCGGATCTGGCCGGCTCGGCCGGGGTTGCCGCCGGCCGGGCGGAGGGCCGTGGGCGCCGTTGTACTCGCGCTGGGTTATTTCCATCTGGTGCTTGCAGCAGCCAGCTCTTCCGCTTGCTTGAGGAGGAGCCGGGCGGTGCCTCCGTGCTCCTTCTCGATGGTGCGGGGTCTGCACGTGCGCGGAGGTCGCTGGCCTCGACTGGCCCGCCCGGATGGTGGTGGCGGGCGCCTTGCGCCGAGGCGGATGTGCGTCGGGCGCCCTTGTTGCGCTTCCGGGCCGCAGACGCGGATGCGCGGGTCTTGCTCTGCGGCGCGTTGCCGGTGGTCATGACCTCCTCTGCATGATGCAAGGGCTGGCGGGGCAGGTTGCCGCCGGCCCAGTGGGGAGGGGTCATGCAACAAGACGATCTCTGAAGGCAGCGCGGGTGGTGCAACGGCATGGCCGAGACGCTAAGCCGCCAAGCTGACGATGTTGCCGCCACAGGAATGGCTGGTCGGCGACAGCCAACAAGAAACAAGGACGTTAGCCGAGGGAGCCGAATTCTGCATCAAGCCTGTTTACCCGCTCACGGTAGGGACAGAGTGTTCCGTCCGGACATGAAGACACCCGCCGAGGATGCTGAAGGCCCCACGGGCGCCAAATGTCGGGGTATCGTCACGGCATATGCCATAGGGTGGCTAATCGAAGGGGCTCTCGAGAGATCTCAACGCGGTATCCGAGCGGGCGGGCAACGAACGACACGGCGTACGTACCTGTGTTCGAGGCCTCCCGGTGGAGGTAAACCTACTCCCGTTATGAGTGTATATGATGTGTAACGCAAAGACAACGGTGCTCCTTGAGTCGTATCCGGCTGCCTGAAAAGGGTCTCTCTCTGTGGCAGTTCTAAGACTCAGTGAATACAACTATTGACTGCCCCCGCACGAGGGTGTGGCCCGTTATACAGGCAACTGCACCCTTACATATAAGTCCCTAGAGTCCAGTGGCCCGCATGGGCCGGCTTCGGCTCCCGTCCTTCCCGAGGCGCCCGATCACAGGAGCCGTTGGAGCGTAGGCATCGTCCCATCCGCCCGCCTGTGCCGGGCCGCGTGGAGGTGTCGTCGTTGTCGCCATCATGCTCTCTAGCGCGACGCGGCCCACGTACGCCATGATGGCCTGTCTGGGCGCGTGGCACCGCTGTTTCATGCGTCTCCGTACTTTTACGGTGGGAGATGAGGTCAGGATTCTTGAACCCGGCTCACCGACCTCCGCCTTCCGTGCAAGGCCGCCGCCCGAGTCGGTCTCGAGGTATAAACCCCGCTTGATATGGCTTAGAAGCCGCCCAACACAGCTGGCCGAAGGCCGCAGGCCAAAGCCGACTAGGACTTAGAGCCGCCTGCCTCAGAAGCAACACAGCCCAGCGGCTGCTCCTCACCCGCCTTTGCCGCGAGCCGAAGCCGACTCGCTTCTGCCGCTCCGCGTCCATTGCCCTACCCGGGGTCTTCCTCGACAAGCTCCAGCCCCACTACGGACCCGGGCCGTTGGCATCCTTGCTGCCGACGATTTCCGCCAAGGGCGCTGTGGCCACCACCTTGATGGGGTGCCCTTGGAAGTAGTGCTTGAGTTTCTTGGCCGCCATGTACACGCCATAGGTGACCTTCTCGTAGTGGGGCCAGTGCAGAGTCATCGAGCACTTCATCAGTAATAGATCGGGCGCCCGGACCGAATCGCCTCGCCGGACTTTTGCGCCTCCACCACTGTGAGACAACGCCACCACCACTGGTGGCTGCGATGGCACAGATCGGCCCACTGGCCGGGCGATGCCAAGACGAAGGCAATGTAGAGCATGCGCTGTGTCGCGGAAGGCTTCATCATCATGCGGCCCAAATTGAAGGAGTTTATGGTTCTCTTGAGCAACCGGTACAGGGGCACTTCCCCAGCCGGCTGACGAAGCGGTTCAAGGAGGCCAGGCAACCAGTGAACTTCTCGGACGCTCTTGAGGCACCTGTAAGGCCCATCTTCTCAATGGTACTGATCTTCGGCAAGGCTTTCATTCCCCAAGCCGAGAGACGAGGTAGCCCAGGAGTTGGCCGGCGGGCACGCCGAAAGTGCACTTCCTGGCTGGTTCACTATCCGGAATCTTCGCAGACATGGTTGCTCTTCTCAGTCACTGGCGAGGGTAGGTATCTCTTGGTTTTTACACGACATCATCCACGATGCGTGAACATTTCTGCCGATTTGATCCTGCAAACACTTTTGAAGCACCTTGGTAGGTAAGTCGTATTTTTCTGCCTAATGGCATAGTCGCAGTAGCAGTAAGTCTTATACGGGGTAATGAAACGAAGTCTTTATTTGATCGGGCTGATTCAAAGGAATTCGGTGGTAGCTCGAGTGGGCTATGAAGAAAGAGTAATAGTCACCGCAAATGAAGCCCATGACTTGATCTATGCGCGTGGGGGAAAGGTCCTTCGGCACGCCTGTTGAGGCTGTGAAGGAGTACACATGCGCTGTGAGTCGTTCTTCAAGACCAGACCGGTTCGCTAACCGGGCCCGGGTGCGCATATCCATGATGAAGTTTCTGCAGCCAGGAGCCGGCGATTTCTTCCACCGATGACCTTCTCGTTCTTCAAATGGGCGCCCAGGGCTGCTTCACCGGCTTGGCCTCCGGCCTGACGTGGAGGTGGTGCTCCGCCTAACCCCTCGGGTCAAGCGTCCCTGAGACCATGCAAAGATGTCCCGAGCCCACGAGAAGCCGTGAGCTCTGCCTTCCATTTGTTGCCTGCCGGCACCGATGAGGACGAACGAGCCGCTGCGCCGGGTCGAGCAGGGATCTTCTGTCGTTGGTCGGCTGGCGGAGTCGTCCCAAATGGTTGCTCACAACCGGCATGTCGACCGCGCCCACATGGCGACGGCGGCCAACATGAGCTGCTTCTGCAGCTATGACCAGCGTCCGGGCCATCTTGGAGCTCTGCGTCGCACCTCCACAGAGCGGCGGCACCGCCGGCTATGGTAATGACCCCTTTGGGGCCAGGTAGCTTCATCTTCAGTACCCGAGAGTGGGCACCGCCATAAACTTGGTCAGGGCCTGCTGCCTAGGAGCGCGGGGTAGGGACTGACGAGGTCCACCACCCCGAACTCGACGTCGGTGCGGAAGTGGTCCGGTTTGCCGAACATGACTGCCAGCTGATCCGGCCAATCGTCGTGCGAGTGGCTCTGCACGATGCCGTGGAAGACGGTAGGGGTGGGGCGCGCAACTCGGCCTCCCGGATGCCCAGCTTGCGGGCGGTGTCGCGGTAGAGGATGTTGATGTCATGCCGCCGCGATGAGGACGCGCAAGAATGCACGCTGCGCCGGGCTTGTGCCGGCTAGGCCGAGGACCATGGCGTAGCTGCCCGGCTTAGCAGTACGCTGGGCAGTGTCGCGCGATCAAACCGATGGCCGGTTCGACTGGGCCTTAGGTATCAGATCGCGGCATGACCGTTGCTGATTCTCGAGGGAACGACGATGCTGGCTCGTTTTGGCTCTCCGGCCCGTGGTGAAGATGATGGTGGGTGGCATCCTCAGCCAGGTACCGGGCGCCATGGTGCACTTGGTTAGCCTCGTGGTGCTCGAGGTTGTGCTGGCTCGCCGGCTTGGCTTGCCCGCCCGCTGCTGGTGGGGGTGTGAGGCGGAGGCTCGTCGCCGTCAGCCGTTTCAAGAAGTGTAAGGGCTGCGGGTGGTGGTTGGAGGGGTTCTGCCGCCGTGGTACTTGCACGGCGAGTCGAGCATCCGCTTCGCGTACGGCTTCCAGGGCCGGTCTGGCTTCTGGCTGCGCCACCGCCTCCGCCACCGCCGCGTGGATTCGTCGGCTCCACATGGGCGGAGCCGCACCGGCGGTCCGGCTGGTCGTGGTGCCGCGCGAGATCCCGCCGCCATGGTGGCCGCCGTCTGCCAGCTCACGCCACAGTTGTCCCGCTCGGACGGAGCCGGCGAAATCCTCAGCCGGTGCTGTCGGCTCCCCGCGCCAACAAGGCATTTGTCTGCGATGCACATCAAGGCAGCCATCGACTGCCCGCTGCACGCAGCTTGTGCCATGCTGATGTGCCAGCTCGCAGCCGCCATGAACTAGCCGATCGCCCGGATCTCGTGCACGCCTCGAAGGAGCACATGGCTTCTCCGCACCAGCGTCAGGTATGCACGGTCCGTCCCGTCCGCCCCGCTTGCACATCTCGAGCTGCTGAGGGCGCGGCCCGGCCGGCGGTAGGGCCGGTCTTTGTTGATGAAGGCCTCCTCGAAGTCGAGCCAGCCGCTGATGCTGCCTACCGCAAGGTTGAGCTGCGGGCGGAGCGAGCAACATGAGGGGGAGGAGCGCACAACCCAAACACTTGTTGCCTTTGGCACGGAACACGGTGGGAGTAATCCCCCGCAGCCAGTCCCGCCTGGTCGTGCCGCCGCACTTGGGCGTGTCGCGGGGGAGCTAGTTGGGCGATCATGGGCTCGCAGAGGATCCGTAGCCCGAGCACTTGGGGCCAGCTGGTCTTTCTCCTCCGCGACAGGTGGATTCGACAAATGTCGAGGCGACCGCGCCGTGCCGGCCCGATGCGTGGGCCCGCCGGGGAATGGGCTTGCCGGGCGCGTGACCACCGGCCTCCGGGGCCGCGCGGCCGGCGCCTGGCGCCGGCCTCTCGACCTCTTCATGCCGGCTTGGTGGAGGCCGGCCGCGGCCGCTGTTGCCACCGGGCGACCGGTTCGTGCGGGGTTGAACTTATGTGGTGCCTGGAGTCCTTGCACTCTATTGGTGCAGGGAGGCGGACTCGGCCGTGTCCCCCGGACCGTCCCGGTCGTTGCCTGCAGCGCCACGAGCATGAGAAGCTCGGGGGCAGGGCGGGCGCACTCGGGTCGGCCGACCGTTTCCCAGCCGCTGATCAGCCCGCCACCCGCTCGTCCGGCGGCGTAACTCTTCGCCTTCAAGGCGGTTCAGCTCTCGCGTGCTTCGCCGCGATGTTCTTGTCGGGGGTGTTGTAGACGGGTCGTTCCGTGGAAGGGCCGGCGATCTCTGCGCCGTCCCGGCGATCTCTGCGCCGGGCCGCTCCTCCGCGGATCCGGCGGCTCGGCTTGGGTTGTCGCAGCCCGGCGTGAAGCCGTGGGCGCGGTCGTACTCGCGCCGGTTGATCTCCACCGGGCGCTTGGCAGCAGCCAGCCTCTTCATCCTGCCGAGGGAGGAGCGGTGTGTGCCTCCGGTCTTTCTCGATGGTGGCGGGGTCGCCCCCGGCTGTGAGCGGTGAGCTCAGCTTTGACTTCATCCAGCCGGGATGGTGGTGGCGGGGCCTTTGGGCCCGAGCCGGATGCGCGGGCGCCTGCGGTGCGCTCCAACCCGGGGCCGCGAACGCGTGGACTTGTCGATGCGTCGCCGGCGGGCCGGGGACCTCATGACACGGGCTGGCGGGGTGAGGTGGCGCCGGGTCTGGAGGAGGGTCAGCACAGCGCACGATCTCGCGTGCAGCGCGGTGGTGCGACGGTGGCACGAGACGCGGCCGCCGAAAGCTGATGACGCGGCCGCCGGTAGGAATGGCGGTCGTGCCAAGCAACGCGAGTCGCCGCACGGGTTCGAGGCGAATCTCGGACCAAGCCTGGCGATCCGCCGCGGGTGTGATGGTGAGTCCCGTCGGGATGAAGACACCGGCCGCGAAGCCTCGAAGGCCCCGACGGTGGGCGCCAAATGTCGTGGTATCGTCACGGCATATGCCATAGGGGTGGCTAATCGAAGTGTTCCAATGGACTCACGGCGTATCCGGATGGCATGGGCACGAGTGACACGGTCGACGCACCTGTGTTTGAGGCCCTCTGTGGAGGTAACACCTCACCCCTTATGAGTGTATATGGTGATCACACAATACAATGGTGCTCCTTGAGCTGTATCCGGCTGCTCTGGAGGCTAAGGTAGAAGAAGGTCTCTCTCCCCAGCGCTAAGACTAGAATGAGTAAGAAGTGATCGATCGTCCCCCGCATGAGGTAGCCCGTTATATAGGCACCGGTACTTTACATATAAGTCCCCGGTCTAGTGGCCGGCTTGGCCTGCCCCGCTCCTTCCCGAGGCGTGACGCTCGGGGAGCCGTTGAGCGTAGTGGCACGTCCCATCCGCCTGCCCATGTCGGCGGTATGGCGAGTGGTGTTCTGTCGCCATCATGCTCCGTGAGCCGGTACGACCGACGACGCCATGATGGCCTGTCCGGCGCGTGCACCGTTGCTCCACACGGTGCCGTGCTTTACGGGAGGTGAGGTCGGCGTGGACCTTTGAACCCGGACCACCTACCCGGTTCCCTTCCGGTGCAAGACTCGCCGGCCTCGAGTCGGTCCGAGGTACAAACCCCAGCGGATATGGCTTGTAGAAGCCGGCCCAGCCACAGCGTCGAAGGCCGCAGCAGGCCGACCAGGACTTAGAGCCAGCGGTCCCGAGGCAACCGGCACGGCTCCGGCCGCTGCTCCTCAGCCGGCTTTGACCGCGGCCGCCTCAAGCCGGCCGCTCCGCGTCCATTGCCCTACCCGGGGTCTTCCCCCGACAAGTTGTGTTACTGAGATGCACAAGTTATCTCAGGTATTCACGAGTTGAAACTTGAATGGCCATGACATCAATAGGACACTACTAAATCAGTGAAATTACCAATTGACTGATATAATTTCATTTTAACTAGACAATTTTAAATTAGTGAAATTACTAACTGGTAGTCCTATCACAGCTTGTGTACTCTACCTACACCTTTGTTTAAGGAAAACGTGCTATATTGCTAGTTCACGCGCTACTCACCAGCTTCGTCGAGAACATTGCGTGTCGTGATCACAAAACCAAATTACTCATCTTTTCTTTGCCATGAATAAGTGAGGCTATCTACTCTTCGGAAGCTAAAACCCACAAACCATTTCTATGAAGCGGTGCAGTTTACACAAGTGCACTAGCTCCTAAAATATAGATTCTTCTTTCACATGAACGCGTCCGGTAGCGTAATTCAGAACAGATTATCTATCGGAACCCTTTCTAAATATTACTTGTAGATCTTTGACCATACCAAATACATCTTCACCAATACGGTGGATAGGCTTCTTCCGGTGATTTCACCTTTGAAATTACCTCTTTCTCACGTGATGCTTGTTCGAAAGAAATCAACGATGCCCTCAGGTACACAACCTTGTTACATTTATCCAAAAAATATACCTTCAGTCTCATCTAAACAGTGTGTGCATGCATTGTATCCCTTGTTTGTAAAGGTTACTAAGAGTAGGCCAATCATTGATGGTTACGCACACCAACGCTCGTAGATCAAATTATTCTTGTTATGCTCAACCCACACACGTACACATTTTACGGCCCACAACTGTAGAAGTTCTACAACTAATGGCTATAGGTACACATCAATGCCGTTGACGGGTTGCTTCGGGCCTTGGATGAGCACTATCATCATAATAAATTTTCGCTTCATGCACAACTAAGGAGAAATGTCATAGATACATGTCATAGGCCAGGTGCTATGACTGTAGCTCTACTATCCAAAAGGATTCATGCCATATGTAATGAGACCAAGCCTTAAGTTCCTTGTGTCATCTGCAAAGTCTGGGAGCTCTCTCTTTCTCTCTCTCTCTCTCTCTCTCTCTCTCTCTCTCTCTCTCTCTCGATTTTTCTCCACTGCGACCCATCAGCGGGGTGTCGCAACATCGCGTCTTTCTTACGGTTATATTTGTATCATCGTAACAACCTTTCATGCTCTTTGTTTTTTAATAAACATTTCAACCGTGGTATTATATGAACATACCACATCTTCTTGGCAAAAAAAACATCTTCTTGGACGTTCACCATCAATATCACCAGGGTCATCTTGTCTAATCTTATACCGCAATGCAGTGCATACCAGGCATGCATCTAAATTCTCGTACTCCTTACCGCGGTAGAGGATGCAGTCATTAATGCATGCATGTATCTTGTGCATGTCTAATCCTAGAGGGCAGACAACCTTCTTATTTTCGTATGTACCTAGGGCAATCCTTACCCTTTGGAAGTTGCTTGTTCAATATTTTTAGCAACTTTTCTACCTAGATTTTTCAGGTCATCTTGGTAATTTGGGTACAACAATTTTTTGTGACCCTCTAACATGTGCTGGAACTTCAACATCTCTTTTTCAGTTTTTCAGTCTCTCTTTCCATCAGCAATGGCCCGGCCAAGATCATCAACGGGCTCATCTGATGCCTCTTGATCTTCTGCTTCCCCCGTTGAAGTATCACCGTATTCACGGAACATAGGATAGTCGACATCATCCTCTTTTTCTTCATTGTCTTCCATCATAACCCCTCTTTCTCCGTGCTTGGTCCAACAATTGTAACTGGGCATGAAACCAGACCGAATCAGGTGGGTGTGAAGGGTTGTCGAGGAAGAGTAATTCTTATTCAGACAACCAACACATGGACAACACATAAAACCATCCCGTTTGTTTTCCTCGGCCACACCGATAAAAAATTCCAGGCCCGTAATGAACTCGGCATGGCGTCGGTCACCGTACATCCATTGCCGATTCATCTGCATTATATAATTAAGTTTATCAGAAATCATTATAGCCCATCATCATGAATAGTGAAGCGATATACATCAACACATGCATTTTATCAATGACGGATGAAAGGATAAAGTTATTAACCTCGATCGAGAAGGAAGAAAAGAGGAGAACTCTTAAGTATGGCTCGGCCACTTCACATCATATTTATTTTGTGTGAAGTCAAGTGGCATCATGCTCTTAGACATTTCATCGAGCACCTCTTGTGCATAAAAATGAAAACAAAACAACATACACCTCTTTTGCTAAGAAGGGAAAAAAGATAAGTGTGGCTCACAAGATTGGGCAGGGCACGGGGTATTATATAGAGAGATGGACATTTTTAGCTCCGGTTGCAGACACCAACCGAAACTAAAGGGGATCGCGGCCTGCTACACCCCGCCGCAACCCCTTTAGTTCCGTTTGGTGTCTTCTGTCCGAACCGGGACTAAAGTGTGGTTGTGACCTGTGCGGCGTCCTTGCCGCTCGAATCAGGACTAAAGTAAGCATTAATCTCGGTTCGTAAAGTGACCGGGACTGTTGCTTCCAGGGCCTCCAAACGGAAGACTAGTGAATGTGCCCTAGTTAAATGTTCGAACTATGTCATCGAAGCTATGCTTGTGCTATTTTAGGATTTGTTTTAGAAAAAAATAAATAAAAAGGGATTGTATAGCGAGGACGCTCTCAGAGATGTCCTGATGTCAGTCGTGATTCCTTGGGGTTGTTTGGATACCGAGTATATCCGGAACAGGATTTCAGAAAACACATCAACCACCATAACAAACTAAAACTTTGTTTGGTTTTCCCTACTAATTAGGAGATATGGAAAACTCGGTTCCCGTAACACCCGAATTCCAGGTTTTAGGAAAAACGAATATTCC
Organism: Lolium multiflorum; assembly: GCA_030979885.1. Classification (NCBI taxonomy): domain Eukaryota; kingdom Viridiplantae; phylum Streptophyta; class Magnoliopsida; order Poales; family Poaceae; genus Lolium; species Lolium multiflorum. The sequence continues at coordinate 194,523,633 of CM061751.1, read as the reverse complement.
ACGTTTTTCTATAAACGCTTTCCCGCAATACTAGATCTCAAACTAACTTAAGCTTTTTCTGCCGATTTACATAATTTGACCCGAACAAAGAATAGCACAAACTCATCGTAACCGAAAAACAAACTAAAACTCGTTTTCCTAAAATTCCTCTACAAACCCAATTTCTAAATACCCAACGCTAATTCATGTAATCCAAACAACTAGGACCGTTCTTGCGTGTCCGAGAGAAAAATGATGAACCGCCAACCTTGAGGCACAAGCAGGTCGCACCGGTGGTGTCGTGCAGGACTCCGGCACCACGTAGCCAACACCGGACGATAAATACTCCACACACATCCTGAATACACCGGAGGAGTCTCCTTCGTCTTTTTTTTTGCGAATAGTCTCCTTCATTTCCTCACCCTCGTATGAGTACGTACGTGGAGCCTCCTGAACCCGCGCGCGCAAAGGTGCCGTGCGAGTACGCCGCCCCCGGCGGCGGCACCGGCACACACGTCACGCGCGCGCCCGAGCGGTTCGCAGCAGCCAGCCGCCAGCAACGCCATGACGTCCGTGTACTCTGTAGCTCGCGAGTTTCCGCCCGACCGGGTCCCAACGGAAAGTCCGGTCCAGGTTTCAGTTCCATCTGGTACTTACTAGAGACAATTAGTCTGTGACTCCGCCCGGCCAATCGAGTTCTAAAACTCGCCTCCCCTTTCTCCGTCACATCCATCCCACGCACATGCCGCCCTGGAGATATCCAAGATACTATCAAAGTATCAAGCTACTAGATTAATCTCTACGCGTGCTCTGGATTAAGATAGGTTTGAAGGATTCAAATGCGCATATCACGTCAAAGTTCTCCTCGCCTCGGACTAAGAAATGCACTGTTCCGAGCTTAATTAGTAAACTGTGCTGTGGTAGGATAATAGTTTTTGGACGTCCACGATTGGTAGAGTGTTAATCAAGCTGTACAAGAAAATATATTTCCGTTGGTCACCGCGTGTACTGAACAAAAATAGCAAATGCGCGTTCTTGTGGAGTAGACGCGGTATCTTTTTATTAAAGAGACATATATTTACCGGTGAAGACCTCGCGAACTCAACTGGATATGCTACCCACCCTAAGGCCGTGTTCGGTTTCCTACGGATGGAAGAAGATTGAAGTGCATTGAGGGATCAAATCCCATCTATGTCAAAATTCACACTAGTACTCTCCAATTCACTTTCAAAATGGATTAACTGAACAAGGCCTAACAAAGCCGGAATACCCTGAGGTGTCCAATGAAAACTAAAGCGTGTCGGTGAATATCTTCCTATGGATACGTTGATGTAGGTGAAACGGAGGACTTTGTTTTTTGAAAGAGGGTTTCCCCGAAATGGAGGACCTTCAAGGAGGAATTAACCTCCATGTGGAGAGGAGGAAAGAACAGTGTATCAGAGTCACCAGAGCAGAAAATGCAACACGGCAAAAAAAAAAGCACAACTTTTACCATAGATAAGTGCTGCCTCTGCCCATGACCTCCCTCTCAAGGGCACAAGTGAACACATCCCCGAGACATGGAATGATAAACCTTTCAAACCTACCGGGTGCCGAAGTTGTTAAAAAGGGTATCTTTTGCGTGAAAGATCTGAATCTATTATATGAATTCACAAGTAGAAAACACCACAGATATAATAAAAACTATCAAGAAACATATTGCTTGGAGGGGGCATATAGACAATATTTCACAAATTATGGATTAATCTACATAAATTTTAGAGGGTCTTTCAGAAATTTTTCCAGCATATGGGGTGTGGCATGGCCCTAGCTGGCACCCTCACTCCGTCCCCAAATGCAACAAGGGATGGGGCATAGTTAAAAATGCACAACTTTCACGATAGATAAGTGGTGACTTACACCGCCTTTACCCATGACCTCCCGTTCAAGAGCACAAGAGAACACACACTGAGGCATGGAATGGAAAACCTTTCCAACCTATCGGGTGACCTGAAAAAAGAGATGACAAGAGGGGTCATGAGGCTATCCCCACGTTGCAAATCTATCCTTTAGAGCATTCTCTTGTTTACACCGTTGATATGGTTTTATTTAGTACTCACAAATTCCTATGGCATACAAAGATGTATGGTTGGATTCAAATTGATCGGGTTCCATGGGTTGCAACAAAACCAAACATGATCTTTTACATAGGCTCATGGCGTGGACACTTGCACCGTCGGATGCCTGCTCATTAGACGCGAGTGGAGGAGGATAGTTGAATCGAATACGAAAAGGGGGGAGGCGGTGAAGAGACGGTGTGAGAGGAGGGGAACAAGAACCTGGCAACAACGAGTGAAGATGAAGAAGTTGACCTGGTTAGCACGATGACTAGTGCACAATAAGATGGCGTATGGTACTGAGCATTCTCTAAATACTTGAATAATCATAGAGGTTTGATCAGGGTGACATCACCTTGATGCTGCCTAAGGCAATAGCCATACCTCAACGACCACGAAAGAAGGAGAAGAAGTGGAAGGATGCGAGAAATTTGGTTTGAGGACCGGAGGCTTCTCAGTGGATGGAGATGGTAGAACATGGCGAGCTGATAGATATTCATAGTGGTCAGAACCCATGTTGCACAAGAATATAAAAGGTGCATTTATAATGTATGCTTTAAACCCTTCCCCCTTTTTACAACCAAGATATGCTTTTGACTCAATACTCGCAAGTTCTTACTTTATCCAACAATGTACGTCTTGATTCGAATAGGCCGGTTTTCGACCGTTGATTCACAACCAAATGAGAGCTTTACATAGTCTCGGGGTGTGAACCCTTTTGCGTCGTGGTATTTGCGCTCCCTTGGCTGTATATGGAGGAGGAATGATAGAATGAAATATGAGGAGTTAGTAAGGAGATTGTGTGGGAGGAGGGAGATTTACTAGTAGCGGCGATCAAAGATGAAAAGGCTGATATGATTAGCACGCCGACCAATTCGCGGTGAGGTCATGTAGGGCATCCGATGGGTAGTGAACGTCCTCACAATCTTTTAATTGTCTTGGAGGTTTTCTTAGGTTACCGTGGCACCCCAGCCAACACTTTCTAAGGCGATGACTATACCTCGACGGCGACAAAAGAAGGAGAGAACCAAAATGAGGCGGCTAAACCTCCAGGCAAGGAGAGGGAGGCACCAAGGTATACGCGGATGGCAGAGGGTGAGATTAGTGATAAGGACGGGGCCATGACCTTTGCGCTTCTGGATGAAATAGGGCATGCATACCAAGTGAGGGGGCAAGGGGGCGGCCATGCTATAATGCTAGGTGTGCGGCTTGGCACCGTACCATGGTTGAAAACAAAAATCTACGCGGGTATTCAAATGCCAAGAACAATACGGTTGAATGGTCATGGATAATAATGACAAGACCATACAAAAACATTTATCCTTCACTGGTCGTCTTCTAGATGATTTGCTTGTCAAACACTCTAAGAACCTTTCTTCCTCGCTGTCACATTTGACTAGGATCAGATCCGCCTAATTGCGCAAAACTATCAAAATTGCACAAGCAAATGTCACTGATGACAGGTCCTGTTAGTCAAGTCAGCTTCGCAGGTAGCACCACGAAATAGAACGGAAATGGTGCAGAGAAGACGAGAATACAACGGCCACGTGCTCCGGCGCGCAGCCGGGCATCTCCAGCGATCCTTCGGTGGTCGCGGTCGGCTAACAGCCTCCGACCTACTGCACTTCTCAGGAAACTCTGGCTGTGTGCACCAACACTCCAACGTGCTGGCCATGGACACATTTTTTTTAGATCGATTAATTCCCTTCCAAGGGACTTCTTCACTTTTGTCTTGAACCGTTGTTTAAAAGAAGTGGAATTGTTATGATCCAGCGTCACGATGAAACATCTTGTTCTTAAAAGATGCGCACTGAAATTGAGTGATCTAGTGACTTCAACCTTGTGTATATATAAATCAGACTTGTACCTACTGGACCCGCAAACACTCCATGAATATTGGAAATGTGATCATGCGTGTACTTTCATAAAACTATTATTAAGAGCTCGTTTGACACCCCTCATTTTATTCCATTTGGCACAGATAAAACGATATATCACACGGAAGCCATCATTTCATTGATCAACTTCAAATTCCATGCCTAAAAAATATCATGTTTGGCTGCCACTTGATTTATGAAATGTAATGTTTCCAGAAAAATCACTTGGTTAGGGACGTGATTTGATATAACATATACTGCCACTTCCTTTTTCCAAAATGGAGACTAAGCCCTAGACTCTGTATCAAAAAGATGCATAAGGCTTTTATTTAATTTTATTTAACAAAGATTTGTCAAGAGCATACATCACAAAACTCGAAGCTACCACTCAACAGCTAGAAACCCGACAATGGGTGAAGCAACATGCTGTCAGGGCCTCTTTCCCCAAAAACACAAACAACGCCCCACCAGCGAGTTAACCTATTGTAAAGAACAAGAGTACACAACATGTCTAGCAGACCCTTGGCAAGCGTCTTATGCCCTCGCTTCAGAAGCCGTCACCACCATCAACAACTAGTCCATCTTCAGGGCATAAATCCGCATAGCCCTTGTCAGGCTTGTCGTCGAAGCCACCATGGCGCCCAAAAACGCTTCCACTTGCGCGAGTCCATCATTGCGTCCGTCACCGAGACCCCACTGCACCATGCCGCTAAGACTCGCCGACGTCGACGCGGTGGATACACATCACTCCACCTCAACACCATCTCCAGCCATTGTCTGCTCCAAAAATGGTGCCCTCGGCAGGGAGACCAGTGTTGCATGACGCCATCGTCTGATCCAGGAGTCTTGGGTCTAGGATTTTCCCAGGAGCAGCCTAGGCGAGAAGAAATGCAGGCTGCAGGAGAGACCTTCAACAAGGTAGTGGCGAACATGCGTGCCATCGTACGCCATGATCGAAGTCGGAGCCGGTTTTCACGAGTAGCTATGCATCCCCAACTCGCCGCAAACTGGGTGACCTCCTCCGGCGGAGGATAAAACCAACACTGCCATGCCTGGATCAGATCTTGGGCGTCCTTACTGAAGCAGAAGTAGCCTAGGGGAGACTTCGCTCGTCACCGACAAAGAAGCAGCAGGAGAGGCTGCAGGCCCGCCAGCCACTTAGGCCCGAATGGGCCCAGATAGGGACCGATGTCTGCGCCACCAACCCAGCTGCCGCCACCACCAGCCGATGTAGATCCTCCCCAGTTTCCGCCACCCTGCCCCACCACCGCTTGGAGAGTAGGACTAGTCCCTGTCGCACCTCCCCTGGTCGACGCTAAAGGAACCGCCTCCAGCCGATGCAGACCCGCCCCGATTGCCGCCAGCCCGCCCCACTGCCGCCTAGAGAGGAGGACCAACAGTTGCCGCACCTCCCCCGATCGGCACCAGAAGAAAACCACCATCGCCGCCGTGCCACACAGGCTTTGTCCGGCAACGCCCCGGGCGGTGGCAGCAGGAGGGGAGTCGTGATGAGGCGTAGTCAAGGGGAGGGAGGCTGTGGGCACCCCTGCGCAGCGCGGCATCACGGCCTAGACGTGAGGGTTGGGAGCGAGATGGTCTGGGCTATGGAATCTCGATTGAATTGCACGATTCATACAAGAAACAATTGTTGAACGAGCTTTAATCACAAACATGAATACTCCCTCCATCCTCAAATAAGTGGACATCTAGATCTAAACTTTATCCACAAAAGAGTGTACTCATATCTTTCCAATGTATTTTAATTGCTTCTCTCTTATCTCACGGAAATCAAACCCAATAATACTGAGCATATGTTCTCCTTATTTCTGCATGCACTTAGCTTATTGGGGGCGAAATAATTAAAGATGAGAGATGCATCTTTCCAATGCATTTTTTAGTTCACTTCATAATTTGTCTTGGAAAAACCCGTGTGTATACTTATTTGTGAATGGAGGGAGTAGCTTAGAAACAAATTGCACACTCTGCCGGGTGAGGAGACTGTTCCCCTCGCTCTTCGAAACAAACACACTTGAAAATTTGTTATTGACCAAAGAATATGATCCTCACTGAAAAGTATTAAATTAGAATTATTCAACATGAAGGCAAAATTGCACTTAAGAAAAGGGTACCTGAAACCAACGGAAGGTATAAAAAGAGGCAGAAAGGCACTGAAAACAAACAATAATTTTGCGGTGGACCTAGCAATTTCGCAGCTTTCCCGCTCCACAAGCCTACGAGCCGGCCGTCATCCACCTGACCGTATAAACACGCTCCACTCTGCACCCAATTGACAACTCCAAATCCCACATAAAGGAAAGCGTCCAGCCCAACTCGGCTATTACACCACTCAGACTCAACACCGATCCATGGAATCATCACGCTGCGGCAATGGCCACCTCCTCCTCTTCATCCTTGTGGTGCTCGCCGCTGGCGATCTCGCGTCAGCGCAGCCGAACCCGCCTCCCCCCGGCTTTGGCGCTTATGCAACAAACTTCAGCCCGTCCATGGCGATCGTCATCGTCGTCCTCATCGCCGCCTTCTTCTTCCTCGGCTTCTTCTCCGTCTACATCCGCCACTGCTACGGCGAGCAACTCGGCTACTCCACCGCCCGGCTCCCGGTCGGCACGGCGGCCGCGGCGCGCTCGCGGCGACAGCGCGGGCTCGACCCGGCCGTCCTGGAGACCTTCCCGACCATGGCGTACGCGGACGTGAAGGAGCACAAGGCCATCAAGGGGGCGCTCGAGTGCGCCGTGTGCCTCAGCGAGTTCGACGACGACGAGACGCTCCGCCTCCTGCCCAAGTGCTCCCACGTCTTCCACCCGGACTGCATCGACACTTGGCTCGCGTCCCACGTCACCTGCCCCGTCTGCCGCGCGAACCTCGTCCCCGAGGACCCCAACGCTCCGTCCACCGGCGATGATGTGCCTGCCGAGCTGTCGGATCCTTCCGCCTCGCAGCCGCAGGATGTCCCGCCGCCGGCGTCTCCGACGGCAGCAGCGCCGACCGTCGTCATCGACGTGGACGAGACAGAGGATGAGAGGATCATACGAGAAGAGACGGACGAGTTGACGCGCATCGGCAGCCTGAAGCGCGCGCTGCGCTCCAAGTCCAGCCGCGCGCCCGCACGGTTCGCGCGTTCGTACTCGACGGGGCACTCACTAGTCGCGCGGGCCGGCACCGGTACCGGCGCCGGCGCAGAGAGGTTCACGCTGCGGCTACCTGAGAACGTGCTCCGCGAGGCCGTCGCGGCAGGGAAGCTGCGGCGGACGAAGAGCCTCATCGCGTTCACGTCCGGCCGCCAGGGTAGCACGCGCCGAGCGCTCAGGATCGGCGCCGGCGAAGGCAGCAGCCGCGGCGGAAGGAGCGTGCGGCTGGGCCAGTCCGGCCGGTGGCCGTCATTCCTGTCGCGGACTCTCTCCGCGGCGTGGGGGTCAAGGTCGACGCGGCGGGTGGCCGAGTCGGACGGATCCAGCAAGGGCGGGAAGCCGGCCGGCGCCGGCGGCAAGTCAGTGGATTGCAACGACCAGGCGTGCGCGCTCGGACATCATGTTTGATTTGACCGGGCCGTTTCTTTCGCCGTGGTCAAATGATGCGTGCTTGCGTGCCGCTAGTTGCCATGAAGAAATGGTTGTTTCTTTCGTCCTCAGTTGCTGGTTGAATTTTTCTGTTTGTGAATTTTTGGACGGTTACTCAATTTTCTTTAGACAACAACATGTACAGTAGTATATAAAATGGTGGTCGATTAGCGGAAGATTTCCGATACAATTTACCTGGCTGTGGTACATATGTTCTTATCTTCTTCAAGAAAAGTAGACTAGTGTATCGATCATCATATCATCACATGAGACTTGTACTTTTTTGCTTTGTGTATCTGAGAATCATGTGTCGTGTCGTCGACAAAGAACCGGTGGGCTAAACCAACCACACAAGTTTTTCACATCCTATTCGCTTGCTTTAGATATTACTAGGAAATATGCCCGCGCGTTGCAGCGGATTTGTTCCCGAGAATTTCAGCAATGGTGTTTTTTTTTGAGAGGACGAAATCTTTTCGTAGAAGACGTCAATTTTGAAAGAAATTGGACACGTGTGAAGCAGGGATCTGGAGGCTAGGAAGTTTGGAGAATCATTTCCATGTCTCTTTGCACCATAGGTCTATTGCTGCCAATGTCTATTGCATATCCATCAAATTAAGGCAACCCCACGATCCACGATCTCAGTGCTTTCCTTGCACCGTAGACGCCATCTCTAGTCCATATCCTTCCATAGGTGGACACAACTCGTGTCATGTTTTTAATTAGCTCACGCCACATACAACGGATAATTAGGCAAACCCCACCGTACATAATTTAGGGAGGCACTTTCCCATGGGCCCATGCAGAGTCCATCAGCGTATGGAATACTTCCTGATCATTTTATCTTTTGTAGCTTGCTGATAATCCAATCAATCTGTGAGTATTTGAACCGGTTAAAGTTTGTATAGAAGACCGAGGTGGGATTATTCCACGAAAGAACGTATCGTGATCAACATGTTCGATTTCCCACGGTCTAGCTTTTTCCCTTTTTCACCTATACAAGGCCCAGCAGTGCAGCGATTTAATTTGATTTGATATGGCAGGCCCATCAGCACAGCTAGCGGCCCAGTACGTGTGACGAAGGAAGAAACACGCAGGAACAAAGTACGGAGTACGTTAAATCGAACCGTTATTTTCATTAGCGGTGGCATTTTGTGTAAATTCAGCTGAAAACCAAGGGCAAATTCAAAACGGACGAAAATTTTAGGGAGAAACCTTACTTCCTTTATTAGTAGGTAAAGATATAGGAGTATATCTTCTTTTTGGGCGCAGGGAAGCATATATATGTGTCGCTTTGCATAATGCGTCAGATGCTGCATCGGCAGATGCGACGAATAACTACGGGAAATCACAGCTTCCCCAAGTGGGCAAAATACTCTGTAAAGGTCTAAAAAGAACACTAGTCAATTTTTTTGCCGTATGTTTGAAAACTGCTTATGAAGTTTAAAAAAATGCGTCTGGGGTTCTTTTATGTCTAATAATTATAAATAAAAAATGAACAACGTATTTATTTATCAATTTTCCATTTATTTATTTGTTTTGAATTTCGTATGTGGTTTTCAAAATGGGAGGCACGGCCGTTCTTAGCTAGGTGTTGGATCTTGCAGAACACCCTCATATCATATCTCTATTGAAATAGCAACTTGTGTACCTTTTTTTGACAATTATGAGCAAACTATGTATGACATGTAGTTCAAATTTGGCTCGCTTCCTACTAGATCGGCTAAACCCCATATAAATTATGAAAAAATTCCATAAATCTTTGACATGCAACATGTTTGTGAACTGTCCATAAAAATGGTATGATATTTCTGTAGATAGAGGTGGCAAAATTTTGGATCTGACCTTTAGCCCGTTTCACAAAACAAAAACTAGTTTTAGCACTTCGAAAATAGAAAATGGTTTTTTTGCAAGAAAATATAAGAGCATCTCCAGCCGCGTCCCCCAAAGGGATTTGGGGCGCCGGACAAAAAAACTGTTCCCGCGTCCCCAAAGCCCATTTTTGCCCGCCCATATGTGTCCGCGCCCGAGCCGTCCGTCCCACAGGGACGCACTGGGACGCCGGACACAACGAAAAGCGAGACGGGGAGTGGCGGGCCGATCAGCGTCAAAATAAATTTTTAACCCAACCGTCGCCACTCGACGAAAGTTATTGGCGGCAGCTCTCGCAATGATGCAATGATTGGCAGCTTCCCGCGACGGTGTGGCCGCGACGCGTCTGTCGCGCAGCTCCGCGGCGGCGTTAATGCGCGCCACCGCTCCCCGCTCCTCCGCCTATAAAAGGGCCGCCTCATCGTCCCTCTCACACAAACCCTAGCGCCTCTCTCCCCTAGCCGCCACCATCTCAACAAGACTCGACGCTATGTCCAGAGGCGGAGGCCGACTCGCGGCCGTGTCGTGGTCGGTCGTGGCCGCGGCAGCCGAACGTCGCGTCGCCTTCCACGCCGCCGGCTTCATCATCGTCGGAGATGGACGTGGAGCCGGACGTGCGGTTCGAGTTCGCCCGTCCGAAGGGCGACGGCATCCGAGGCTGCCGGACTCTTCGCGACACGTCGCGGCGACGATCGCGCGCACGATGCATTCGCGGAGGCTGCGTGACTACTGTGGATCGTCGACGTGATCTACGACGCGGCAAGATGTACCTCAACATCGGCCGGGAGAAGTTCGCGCGGTACCACAGCCTCCAAGCCGGCTTCATCCTCCTGTTCTCCTACTTCGGCGACAGGGACATGAGCGTCAAGGTCTTCAACGAGACGCGGTGCCGCCGGGACTACCACGGCGACAACACCGACGAGGAGGATGACTGAGTGTTCTTTCTTCGCAGCGAACACGTGCACGGATTTTCTGCCTGTTCGCCTCATCGGTAGAACCAACAAGGGCACCATCCTCCCGCTGGATTTTCCAGTTTAGGTGACTGGGTGTGCCCTCGAGTGTTCTTTCTTAGCATCGAACACAGGAAACCTTCGATGCACGACCTAGTTAGGTTTAGTTTCTTTGCAAAAATTTATATTTGTGTCCACGACGGTTCAAACTATGTATTAGTTTGTGGAAACCACGTTCCAAACTTGTTTTTGTGTAAACCACGTTCCAAATTATGTATTAGTTTGTGGAAATTGAAATAAAAAAGCCAAAAAAAGTATTTTAAATGTTTGGGAGGCGTTTGGGGCGGTCAGAGCGACGTCCCCAAAGACGGCACGAACAAAACACGTCCCCCAAACGCTCAATCCGGCGCGGTTTGGGGGACGCGACTGGAGATGCTCTAAACTTTTTATTGCGACACTACAAATAACCAGCTCCTTCACGACACCGTTATTTGTGGCCACGATAGGCACATGGTCATAGGTTTGATGAATTTTTTTTCACTTTGCAGAGTGTTTTATGACATTCTGCACAGCGTGACAAGTTTTTTTAAAAAAATTACTGAGGGATTTTTTATTTGTTGAATGATTTTGGTTTGACAGTCGGCAAAGCAGTCGTTTGCTAAATGCACTCGGAAAACAACTTGATACACATCAAGAATCAGTTTTTCGGTAGTGAATCAGTGGTTTATCAGACCCACGAAGTGTCAATGTTGGATTTGCTTACGCTAATATCTCTATTTGCACGTTTAGCAACAAAGTCGGGACACGTGGGATGTGAACTTGTGATGCCATTGACACGGCCTGTCTTGCAAGCTTAAAAGACACTGATTGTGGTGTTAGCTTGAGGAAATGCGTAAGGAAAATAGATTATACTACTCTCATTTCAATGAATAAGGCTTTTAAAAAAATCAAGCTATGTAAAATTTAACTAAATTTCTAGAAAAATATATCAATAAATATGGTATTCTATATATATTATATGAAACTGAATTTCATGTTGTATCTAATGATATTAATTTGCACTTTGCCTTCTAATGGTTGTTTGTAAAAGAAAGTCTAACTTTAACTTTTCAAAAGATAATATAAATTTTATTCATTAGAATGGAGGGAGTATTCGTTGTCGAATGCCTAGATGAACAAAACGCATAAATAGCACCAAAGTCTTTCAATGTTTTCTATACTCTCAAGTCTCAAGATTGCAGCTTCACGAATTTTCTTGCCTGAATTATTGGTGTGCAACATGGACCGATATCTGGTGCCTAGCTCACCGAAGGCAAGTCACGAATGAACAAGTGATGTGCCTTGCCAACTTAGCTGTTGGAACAAAAATAGACATACTAGATTAAATAATGTAACAGGTGCACGGTAGATAGTCTTTTTTTTGAAACCATAATATATTAAGCTAGCATGCCGCCTCATTAAAAACCTTCCAGTTCCCTTCGGTACCCTGGTAAGGAAAAGAGTGCGTCTGAAACTTGCTGCCCCCAAAATCAAAGTATAGTTACATCATTGATGAGAAAATCTAAAAGGAAGCTAGGGGGTTCATCGACCCGATTACAGGATTGATTATTCAGATAACTAAACTTCGCTAACTCATGAGCCACCTTATTTGCTTCCCTCGGACAGTAGATGAAACTAACTTTATCAATTGTACTTGAAAGGTCGACAATATCCGCAAAAATTGCAGAAGAGTCACTCCACCAGTTTTGCTCCCCTGTGCATGCTTCAATCGTTTCCGCTGAGTCAGATTCAGCTATAAGATCATTGCAACCCATATCATTAGCAAGAGATAGTCCCTCTCTCATTGCCATTGCTTCTGCTAAGCTAGCTGAAGCCACATGCGGTACAAAGGCATATCTAGCCGCCAAAAAACCTCCCTGGAAGTCTCGTATCACAGCCGCCACCGCACCTGCATTACAGTCGCCATGGAAAGATGCATCGACGTTAAGCTTGACTTGGCGCGGGTTTGGTTTGCTCCACTTGACCTCCTGGCTTTGCCTCTTCTTCCTATAGGCTGCATCCGAATTTGCTGTAACAGATAAAATAGACAACATACACTTATCAGGCGGTGGTACTTCTTCCCCATGAGTTCGTCGCCTTCGGATCCACCACAAATACCAACATGTAACGGTTATAAGTTCCTGGAGATTGATATTAGTATATCCTGGGACCATAGTCTCCTCTTTGCGTAACAAATTTTCAAGCACAACCGAACCAGATCTATCTTCTTGTATGGAGTCTTGTATGATGTTAAGAATTCTAATTCTTGTCCACATACCAACAGCTACTGGACAGCGAAAAAACAGGTGGAGAATGTCTTCAGCTTCTAAGTTGCAGATCGGACAACCCGCCTCATGTCCAATATGTCTATTTGCCAAAATACATTTAAGGGGGAGTATACCATGCAACGACCGCCAAACAAATTTTTTTACTTTGCTTGGAATCTTCAGTTTCCAAACAATTTTCCAAACTGGATTAGTAGCCGAGCTCCCTGGCAGTGTTAACTGGTTAGACCTAGGACCGAATTGATGTCGCCACTGGATGTGGTACCCAGACCGTACTGTATATCTCCCATGCTTAGTGTAACTCCACGCAATAAAATCATCAAAACCCTGAGAATTTATAGGAATTTGAAGGATTCGTGTCACATCAACAGGATTAAACATATCAGCCAGTAACTCCTCGTCCCAACTTCCAGTAATAGGGCTGATGAGTTGACTAACCCGTGTAAGCAAAGAATTATGGCGTGGAGTGATTACCATTCTATTACGGCTAGAAGGTATCCATTGATCAGTCCAAATATTAATGGAGTCGCCGTTACCAACTCTCCATATGATACCCCGTTTCAGAACAGGAATACCCGCTAGAATACTTTGCCAGGTAAAAGAACATCCTTGTTTAGGACCGGCTTTGAGAAGATCACCATCCGGGTAATATTTGGCGCGAAGAACTCGAGCACAGAGAGATGTTGGTTCAGTTATTAATCTCCAACTTTGCTTGGCTAGCATAGCTAAATTGAATGAATGAAAATCCCTGAAGCCCATACCTCCTTCATTTTTTGGATAACATAGCTTCCACCAAGCAAACCAATGCATTTTATTGCTGTTTTCATCATCACCCCACCAAAATTGTGATATAGCATCCATCATCTTCTTACAGACTCCCTTTGGAATTTGAAAAACCGACATTGCATAAACCGGAATTGCCTGGGCCACGGCCTTAAGAAGAATCTCCTTTCCTCCTATAGACAATTGTTTCTCTTTCCATCCATTGATCCTCTGGATGATTCTCTCCACAAAATGCAGGAAACAATCACTTCTGTCTGCTCCGACAATTGCAGGAAGGCCTAGGTACTTATCAGACAGAGCCTCTGTATCAATATGTAACTCTTGGCAAATCTCTGCTCTTATCAACACATTAGTATTCGGAGAGAAATAAATGCTAGATTTTGCTACACTCACCACTTGTCCTGAATTTGCACAGTAGGTATTCAGTACTTGTTGTAAGGAAGTTGCATTAGTCATATCAGCCTTCATGAGAATAAGAGAATCATCAGCAAATAAAAGATGTGAAACTGACGGTGCATTTCTGCACACTCTCACCCCATCGATGCCACCAACTTCTTCTTCATACAACAATAGACTAGATAAACCTTCAGCGCAAATAAGGAACAGATATGGAGATAAGGGGTCCCCCTGCCGAAGACCTCTAGTAGGAATAAACATATCAGTCTCCTCCGAATTGAACCTCACTTGGTATCTTACTGATCTCACACATGCCATCATACGAGAAATCCATTGTTCCGCAAAGCCCATTCTTCTCATCATATTCTCCAAAAAAATCCACTCCACACGATCATAAGCTTTGAGCATATCTAACTTCACTGCGCAGTACCCCGTTGATCCTGCTCTCTTATTTTTTATAGAATGTACACACTCGTAAGCCACTAGAACACTATCAGTAATAAGACGGTCTGGGACAAACGCACTTTGCATGGGTGATATCACATCAGGAAGAATGTCCTTAAGTCGCAGAGCCAACATCTTTGATATAATTTTGTATATCACATTGCAAAGACTTATAGGTCTGAATTGTGTAACTATTTCTGGATCATCCACCTTAGGAATAAGGACCACTGTAGTATCATTCCATCCCTTCGGTATAATTCCAGTATTGAGAGCATTCAGAACCTCTTGTGTAATTTCCTGTCCACACACGTCCCAAAACTTTTTGTAGAAGATAGCATGAATACCGTCCGGGCCAGGGGCCTTGTAGTCCCCAATGCTGAACACCGCCTTTTTCACATCCTCTGCGGAAAACGGTCTCAGCAAGATGTCATTCATTTCATTAGTGACATTGGTTCTAATTTTCTCGAGCATAGCTTCATCCAAAACCTGCACCTCCGAAGAAAACAGGTTAACAAAGTAGTCATGAATAAGGGGCTTCAACTGTTCAGTTCCCTCGATCCATTCATCATCGCTGTTTTTTTAGTTTCTTGATGAAATTTTTCTTCCGACGAGCCGATGCACGGTAGATAGTCTTGTAGCATATGTGATGTACACAAATTATAGTAGCAGCTGTCCTGGAAATGCGTATTGTAGCAGCAGACAGTTCTTGTTCATCTGACCATCTACTCTTGATCCAACAGTTAGAAAAGGGGGGCATGGTACCATATTGTTCATTGGTGCCTTGCCTATGCCAAAGCACTGGATCTTAAACCATACGTGCAACATGCCTTTTCGTAGTATCACTAAAAAATTGCAAAAAAAAAAACTAGAGGAACTCATAGCAAGAACCTTGCATTAGAGATATATTCAAACATTATGAGAATCTACAACTTTTGCCCAATACTCATAGGACGGGAGTGCATTCTCCATCTTTGTAAAGATTGCACTTCCACCAGGCAGTGGTAGACCTAGCAGGGTGGAAGGGTGTGGCGCCACACCCTAAGAATTAAGCATGTTTCATATCTATATATCAGACTAAAAAAGAAGAGAAATATTTTGACGGTGAGGCACTGAGGCCCATCCAGCTAAGTACATAGCGATCCGCTGCCTAGGTGACTCAGAACACAAACTACCATCATGCACGAGGAAAACTCTGGGCGGTCCATCCGTCTAGATCCTTTGAATAGAGTAGTGGCGGTAGGTCGACGGCTGGCGAGGCTTCAGGCAATTGCCACATAACTTGAACTACAGGGAGGGTGACGGAGGAAGTATGCAGTGCAGTACAGCAACCAGGCGGGCATGACATGATCCTTCCATTGCCGTTTCATATTTCCAAGTGCTAGCTCCATACATTATTTTGTCCCTATACTTGTGATCTCTGAATTGTTTTTTTTCAAATATTTAAAAATGTTTAAATTCAATGACATTCAATTTTTAAAAAATAAAATGTTCGTATAAAAAATTAGTAGTTTAAAAAAATCCTGAAAATAAAGTTTTCTATAAAAAGAGAAAAGCACAATAAAAAAACAAAAAAAGACAAAAAGTGAACAAGAAAACTAAGCCGGCCCAACACCTCTGGGGTGTGCCGTCCTAGCCGCCGACCAGATCAGGGCATAGCTTTTCCCCCGTGGGCTCAGAGAAAAGAATGATACTCTCGTGGCAGACCGTGTTTACGGTTGAAATATGACAGCAATGGGCCCGATAAACCTTCTTCAATAGCAGAATCCGCCGGCAACGTTGAGAAAAGGATGGCCTATGGACACTACATGAAATACGCAGATAAGCCTTTTCCTTCTCAACTTAACTAGACCATGATGGCGCGCGTTGCTGCGCCCGTCCAATTTAACAATACTCCATAGCATAATAAGATATTCTAGAAACAAATGGAGATGAAAACTGAACATGTTTGAAAGATATAACCAACAAACAGATAAAATAGGCTGACACAAGTTATCTCAAGATGTTTTCTTTAGAAATGTGAGGTATTGCAATGAGTTGTAAATAATAACCACAAAGAGGAAAATAATAAGCTGGCACATCTTATTCCCATTTTAGTTTCGCCAATATAATTGCACATGCCCATTTGTAGCTCGCCATGGTTTATCCTTCCAAACAAATCTGAAAATTGTATAGCCTTGCTCAAGGAGCAGCAAATAGCCTTCACTCAGTGGAAAACTGACAATTACCTAAAACAAGAATACTGCAAGAATTACAAATTCATTTCAAGAGAAACATCTCTTCAAGTGCCAAGTCAAACCAAGGTTCTGCCTTAACGTAATCAATCCATGAGTTTCTAGAGAAAGTTAGACCACCTACAAACTGATTCATATTAATATTTGCATGTTTTTTTTGTTTTGTTTCAGTAGGCCTTCAAGTTGCAAATTTGGAACAAGAACTAATATAGATAATTCAGTTATACACCTTTACGATATTATCTTGAACTATTTGTCAGTTAGGCATGACACAACATAGACAGTGCAAGAGTTGTAGATAAACATAATCCACACGAGATCATTTACATAAATAATAGTATCTTTGCCTCCTCTTTCCTTTGTTTTTATATGTTTTGACTTCCCCTTCTTCCTTTGTTTCTGATGTCATCGTATATTGAATTCTATTGTTCTCATAGGCATTGCAATACTTCCTAAGATGTGTAAATAATATAAGCTACAATCACTAGGAACACAAGCAAACAACATCTACTTCTCGTGCACACAAAGTGTCTACTTCTTTTCTGGATGGAAAAAGTAGCCATGAGATTACAATGCTTCTTCATCGAATCAAGCCAGCATAAAACAACTTACTAAATTCATGACCCTATAAATATTAAAATGGATTGGAATAGAGAAAACTATGAACTTGGCGAAGAATGTGTACCAACATTTATGATTTATTTAGAGGTGACTATTGATAGGTCATAAAACATCACTTGGAAGGAAATACCATATTTGCACATGTAAAAAAATGCTATTATGCGGTCCAACATTAGTTCAAAATAGATGGGGAAAAAAATACCAGGAAGATGCATAATTTCACCTTGAAGGAGAAAGAAAATTCATACAGCCCAAGGTGAAACATTTACCATTACTTACTATCAATGCAGACTGCCATTCCCCATTATAAGAAGAGAACATGCACCATGAGCATAGTTCTCACCCTAAAGTTTGAACAAAAGTGTGACCGGTTGCCCCTTGAGATTGTGCAACCATAATATTAATTGCCACAGGAGAGTTGACCAATATGCTAAAAAAAATACAACTATCTCAAACAACATTATTAACCTGCAAATAAAAATAGAAAGGATTGATAAATTATTAAACTAATGTTAGAAATCAGAGGCATACCGAAATTGTATGGTTCAGTCCAACATCTATCTCAAATCCGCATTTTACTTTAGCCATCGATCTTGTACAACAGCAGCGTGTCAACCCTAAGAATCTGTGATCGATCACAAGAGCACACATCAAGGTTGGCATTTCATCAAGCATCTACCCCATCGATGGATCCCAAGATTGAAGCCCATATGAGTCTGCTTACCATTTTTACCCGTGTCAAAATGCAGCTTCACCATCTGCAGGTTGTTGATTAGCTTGAGGTCGCTCTCAAACCAGGTGATGGGCATGTCAATATTCATGCCAGTGTATACCATGCTAGCACGTCAAATAGACCTGGTGAAATCCACCCAGGAGTTAAGGAGTGAGACGTTAGTAGGGAAGATAGTGGATCAGGTATTCAGGTGTGCACGAATTTGCTTATTATTACATGATCTCCTTTCACACTTCTTGATCATCATGAAACAACATCAGAAGCATCAGACACAGGATGCAACACCCATTGTGTTGGAATTTACATATTGAGGATCGTTGTGGTGACCTTTCCAGTTCAATTAAGATTGAAACAATCAGCGAGACAGAAACGAGGAATCTGAGTTGCATACGGCGTCCCTCGTGATGTTGAATTTCCAGTGCTCGATCATGGAGCACCTGATTCAGAGAATCATCAAAAAATTCGGGCCGTGAGCCAGTCTGCAGCTCACAGAAACGCATATCATAAAAAAAAGTAGAATATAATTTTGCAGGTGGTGCAAGACAGATCTCTGTGAGAATGAACATGGGAGCTAAGAAATTAGACAGGTAATGAATATCTTAACGCCGTTGTCCTGGGTCAGCACTGAGCAGCATGGGCCGAGATGCCATAGTTAATCTTCCTGAAGCTATATTCGTGGTAGGCGCCATTGTATATGATGCTGCTGCCACAAGTACAATAAAAAAACCAAAGCACCACGAATGAATTATATAATTCAATTACTTTTACACATCGATCAAAGAAATAACACACCCGGCAATACCATTGTTCCCAGCCCGTCGTGCCTGGTGCACATGTTTGCCACTGAATCAGAGAGGGGTCGCTTAGGGGAGAGAGGGGACGACAGAGCGAGTATTACCATGGGAGTGGAGAGAGGATTTTGCCGGCATCTGGGCGCCGTCCGCTGCGCCGCCATCGCAAGGGCATGATTAGGTTTAACCAGAGGAGAGAGGAAGGGGCGCCCAGAATAAAAGGAGGCTCGCGAGAGTGATTTGACCACCGCCGGCCACTCACCATAAAGATAGTAATGGAAGGGAGAGCAAGAGCTTCCTCTCCATGATTCCATCCGCTGCTGGCTTCTGATTTTTTCTGATCGAGATGTGTGGCCAGTTGACCACGGCCGAAGAGAGAGCTTCAAAAGACTTTTCCAAAACATCAGCCCATTTACATTGGGTAGACCGGCTCGCGAGGAATTAGGTGAGGAGGGAGACCTAGAGGTGTTGTGGGAGATTCTCGGCCCGATCAACGAGAGGGCTTCCAGGTCAACCTCGGGAGAAGCAGCCCAGCAACGTTAGGTGAGCCATGACGTGCAGCGTGCGGGTGAAAAAAGGCCCAGGGAGATGCGGTGGGATTGCCCAAATGATCTGATACGTCCGTTCGCGGGAACAAACGGCTGAGGGAGCAAAAACGCTGAGGAGGCTCCTAGGTGGTTCCATTATACTGTTAACTAATACGAAGATGGCCCAGCGTTTTCAAGATTGATACTTGATAGTCTCTCATTTCCGAGCGATCCTGATATGACGACAAGATTATTATTAATCAAGACGACAAAGCAAAACACTACAGTAGTGCCGCGACGCCCGATCGAACTACTCCGTATTTCCGTATTTCGTCGGTTCGTGAAACATACAAGGAGAGAAACACTAGCGCCACCTCCAAATATGTCTTCTCCATTGGTCTGTTTTCCCTTTTCTGGTTGACTTCGTCGGTGTCTGAAGCAGTGATGAACCCGATATACATACGAATATTGTTTAATAAAAATCATGTTTTCTAGGTAATTGGTAGCTGTCTTTTTTTAGCATCCGCCTCAATAGAGTTAGCATCGTTTACAATAAGTGATCCTCGGTTTTTTATTCGACAACGAAATCTCCTTCACAACATCAACAATGGTGCTGGAAGATTACGATTTTCTAGGTATGACCTCTAAATCTTGCTTCGCCGAATCTATTTCACAACATTTGCCCTGACTGTTACGTCCTTGATAATAGTGTTTCTTACCCTTGACTCTCTTGCGACGTCGTCCAAGATGTTTGGATGCTTTTCCTGACATACTAGTGTTGGCTTTCATAGCAATGTTGATTGACTACTTTGATAGCCGCGCGCGTCCACTTCAGCCTTGGCATTGCAGGTTAAATTAAATTATTGGAGAATTTTACTGATATTTACAGGATTGTTGTACATCTACATTTCGTTACTATCAAAGATGTATAAATTTGTGTTATGGAGGACGAAAGAGTTTGAAAACCTTGAATATTTAATATTTTCTTTTATACTTTTATTTAAGTTCGTCTGCTTTCTGCATAAGAATTTAAGCTAAAAATGCCAATCAAATACGGATATAGCAAAACTTCTGCGAGAGGTGGAGCTTAAATGGTACCAACGATCTAAAGCTCAATTTATTTTTAAAGAAGATTCTAATACAAGGTACTTTCATTGTCTTTCCAATGGCAGACATAGGAAGAAACTTATTTGTACTCTTGTTCAAGATGAGCACACGATTGAGGGCCATGAACAGCTAAATTCGTATATTAAAAATTATTATAAAGGGATCTTTGGTGCTCCCAAGGAAGAAAATTTCTCTTTGGATGACACTAGAACGGATGATATCCCTCAAGTTTCTGATGGAGAGAATAATTTTCTCACTTTGCCTTATACTGGGGAGGAAGTAAGGATAGATGTTTTCCAAATGCAGCATAATAAAGACCCTGATCTTGATGGCTTCCCAGTTGAGTTTTTTCAGTCTTTCTGGAATGTGATCAAGTCCGACCTTCTAGATTTGTTCGTTGATCTTTATGCTGGACAACTAGAGCCTTTTCATATAAAATTTGGTGAAATTATTTTACTGCCGAAGGTTAATGAAGTAGAGAGGATCCAACAGTACCGTCCTATCTGTCTTCTTAATGTTTGCATTAAAATATTCACTAAGGTGGCCATGATCAGACTGAACACGGTGGCTGACCATGTGGTTAGACCTTCACTGACAGCTTTTATGCAAGGACGTAACATCATGGATGGGGTGGTAGTCCTTCATGAAACTGTTATATGTGACGTGCGTTAATCAATAGTTTTATCTCGGCCGAAAATGTTGCTATTGAAGTCAATGATGATATGGGCAAATACTTTCAAACCAAGAAGGGACTCAAACATGAAGATCCATTATCGCCAATGCTATTTAATATAGTGACGGATATGCTCACTGTTTGAAGGGGTCATTCCACATCTGTGATGGTGGATTGACCATTCTTCAATATGCGGACGATACAATTCTATTTATGGAACACGACATCGAGAAGGCACGAAACCTGAAGTTGATTTTTTCAGTGTTTGAGCAACTATCGGGTCTGAAAATTAATTTTCATAAGATTGAATTGTTTTGTTTTGGTGAGGCCCAAGACCATGTTGCTCTGTATGATGATCTTTTTGGTTGCGGACAAGGCCAATTTTTGATTAGGTACTTGGGTATTCCGTTTCATTATCGGAGACTTACCAATGCCGAGTGGAAAGTGGTCGAGGAAAGATAACATATTAGATTAAGTAGTTGGAAAGGCAAATTATTGTCCTTGGGAGTAAGACTAGTTCTCATAAATGCGGTACTAAATAATATGAAATTGTATATGATTTCTTTCATCCAACTTCCTAGAGGAGTCTTAAAAAGATTGGATTATTTCCGATCAAGATTCTTCTGGCAATGGGATAGTGAGAAGCGTAAATATCGATTGGCTAAGAGGAATGTGCTTTGTCGTCCCAAAGACCATGGAGGACTTGGAATCCAAGATCTCAAGGTCAAGAATAGGGCTCTACTCGAAAAATGGCTATCTAAGCTTCTGGCCGAGGATGGTATGTGGCAAACACTCCTAAAGAGAAAGTATATAGGCTTAAAGACGTTGTATTAGGTATATTGGAAACATGGAGACTCACATTTCTAGGTAGGTCTTATGGATACAAAGAGGTTCTTCTTTCCATATGGATCTTTCTCTATTAGAGATGGGCCAGCAATTCGTTTCTGGGAGGATAAATGACTAGGTAAGGCTAGGTAATGCCACACTTCGAGAATAATATCCGGCGCTGTACAATATCGTGCGTCGGAAGAGCGATACTATTACTAAGGTGTTGGAAAATTTCCCGCAGAACATGGCGTTCAGAAGAAGTCTCATCGGACCTAGACAATATTCTTGGAATGACTTGTTACATCGTCTTGATTTAGTTCATTTGAAGCAGGGGTCTGATGTGTTTCGATGGAACCTTACTTTTTTTTGAATCTCAGCAGGAGAGCTGCTGGTTTCATATATAGAAGAAAGCGGAACTGTACAAACAACACAGGTGGTTAAAACCATCTAAGGTTCAAAGCCTACTCTCGTCTTACAAGGTGCCTCACACCGGCAAGAACCCAACTATTGGCCTCATCCGAAATGAGGTGAATGAGGCCAGACAAACTCAACTCTTTATTATAGAAAACACGCCTATTTCTCTCGCGCCAAATCTCCCACGCCACCAGGATGATTAGCGAGGCTGCCCGCTTGTCTGTGGCCGCCAGCTTGGTCACAACCCAGGACAGGGCACGGTCGTCGCCGTCCGGAGCTCCGATGGCTGGGCAGTGGAACAAAAGGGCGGTGCGCTCCCAGACTTGCCTAGCCCAAGGACACTCAGCGAAGAGATGCGCCGGGGTCTCGAGGTTGCGCCGGCACAAAGGGCAGAAATACTGGTTCTGCATCCCAAAGCGAAGCAGTATATCCGCTGTGAAAATCCGACGCTGCATAAGGAGCCACATGAAGAACTTGCACTTTGGCGGTGCCCAGACCGGCCAGATATGGCGCAGGGGTGACTGCTGGGTCCTGACGAACTGCAGCGCGTACGCGGAGGACGCGGAGTAGGCACCGGAGGCAGACTTCCACCGGAAAGAATCCTCAGTGTCAGGATCAATGTTGCAACTTAGCACAACCTGTCGAAGCGCGACGAAGTTTGCCAGCAAGGGGAGAGAGATCCGTCCCCGTAGGTCCATGAGCCAGTGGTCTTCGTCAATGGCGTCCTCCACCGTCCTGTTTTTGTGCCTGGACACCTCGAAGAGCAAGGGCCACCGCTTCCTCAGTGGTTCCCCGGACCAGTTGTCTGACCAGAAGCTGGTTGCTAGGCCGTTGCCGATGGCACCTCAGTCATCGAGGCGAACAAGGCCTGGTCAGAAGGGGAGGGCTGCTCCAACAGGCCCTTCCAGGGCTTGTCCGCCCCGGTCTTCGTAAGCCAAATCCAGCGTAGGCGAAGGGCGTTATTGAACCGTTGCAGGTCCAACACCCCTAGGCCGCCCAACTCTCGCGGCCAGCAGATTAGTTTCCAGGCCACCTTGCACTGGCCAGGGTTGCAAACGTCCTTTGCCGCCCAAAGCCAAGCCCGCCGCAGCTTGTCAATTTGCACCACCGCCCAAGCAGACTGATACGTCTCCGACGTATCGATAATTTCTTATGTTCTATGCCATATTATTGATGATACCTACATGTTTTATGCACACTTTATGTCATATTCGTGCATTTTCTGGAACTAACCTATTAACAAGATGCCGATGCCAGTTCCTGTTTTGGTTTCGAAATCCTAGTAACGAAATATTCTCTAATTGGACGAAACGAAGACCGAGGGGCCTATTTCACGAACCTTCCGGAAGACCGAAGAGCATACGGGGGCCACGAGGTGGCCAAACCACATGGCGGGCCGTCGGGGGCCGCGCCGCCCGTGTGTGGGCCCCTCGTCGCCCCGACTCGCCCTTCCGCTACTTAAAGCCTCCGTCGCAAACCCTGATGCGAAAATCCACGATACGGAAAACCTTACGAGACGCCGCCGATCCCATCTCGGGGACTCGAGATCTCCTCCGGCACCCCCGGAGAGGGGATTCATCTCCCGAGGACTCTACACCATGGTCGCCTCCGGAGTGATGAGTGAGTAGTTCACCCCTGGGGTCCATAGCGTAGCTAGATGGTTGTCTTCTCCTCATTGTGCTTCATTGTTGGATCTTGTGAGCTGCCTAACATGATCAAGATCATCTATCGTAATACTCTATGTTGTGTTGTCATGGGATCCGATGGATAGAGAATACCATGTTATGTTAATTATCAAGTTATTACATATGTGTTGTTTATGATCTTGCATGCTCTCCGTTACTAGTAGAGGCTCTGGCCAAGTTTTGCTTTTAACTCCAAGAGGGAGTATTTATGCTCGATAGTGGGTTCATGCATTGACACTGGACGTGACGTGAAAGTTCTAAGGTTGTGTTGTGTTGTTGCCACTAGGGATAAAACATTGGCGCTATGTCCGAGGATGTAGTTGTTGATTACATTACGCACCATACTTAATGCAATTGTCTGTTGCTTTGCAACTTAATACTGGAAGGGTTCGGATAACCTGAAGGTGGACTTTTAGGCATAGATGCAGTTGGATGGCGGTCTATGTACTTTGTCGTAATGCCCAATTAAATCTCACTGTACTTATCATGACATGTATGTGCATTGTTATGCCATCTCTATTTGTCAATTGCCCGACTGTAATTTGTTCACCCAACAGGCTTTTATCTTATGGGAGAGACACCTCTAGTGAACGTGGACCCCGGTCCATTCTTTAATATGAAATACAACTGTCAGCAATACTTGTTTTATGTTTTCCAAACAATCATCTTCCACACAATACGGTTAACCATTTGTTACAGCAAGCCGTGAGATTGACAACCACTGCTTCGTTGGGGAAAAGTACTTTGCCAGTTGTGCAGTTCCACGTTGGCGCCGAATCTCGTGTTGCGCCGCACTACATCCCGCCGCCATCAACCTTCAACGTGCTTCTTGACTCCTACTGGTTCGATTAAACCTTGGTTTCTAACTGAGGGAAACTTGCCGTGCGCATCACACCTTCCTCTTGGGGTTCCCAACGGACGTGTCAATTACACGCATCAAGCAAATTTCGGCACCGTTGCCGGGAGATCAAGACAGCAAGGAGTCTCCACTTCTCAATCTCTTTACTTTGTTTTTGTCTTGTTTTATTTTATTTACTACTTTGTTTGCTGCACTTATATCAAAACACAAAAAAATTAGTTGCTAGTTTTACTTTATTTACTGTCTTGTTTGCTATATCAAAAACACAAAAAAATTAGTTACTTGCATTTACTTTATCTAGTTTGCTTTATTTACTACTGCTAAAATAAGTAATCCTGAAGTTGAAGTTCGTTCATTTAAGCAACAAGGAGGAGAATGTTTAAAAGATGCTTGGTATAGAATTAGTGATGCCCATAATAGGTGCACTAAGAAACACTCCACCACTATCCTACTCAGGAATTTTATGTTGGTATCTCTAGCTGGAATAGATATGTTCTTGATTGTCTCGCGGGAGGTGCTCCCGCTTTAGAAGGTAGTTGCATTATTGAGAGTTTATTTGGAACACCACCTGTTAATTAAATTAAAATTGAAACCTCCCTTGAGGATGTTATGAAAAAATTGGAAACCATAGAGAAAAATTTTAGTGTTGAAACTAAGTTGGAGATGTTACTTGTTAAAACTGAACTTGATAAATCCTTAGAAGGAATTGATGAAAGAATTAGTGTCCTTTGTTGACCATGATAATCAAATTAATAGGATTGGCAAACTTGAAAAAGCTATGGGAACCTTGGGTTCAACCTTTTCATCTTTACAGTTTAGAGAGAAAGCTTATGTGGGAAGGAGCAAAAGTTTATGTATGCCTCTAAAGTGCCTAAACCAAAGAAATATTATTATAGGCCTAAAATTGACAAAGCCCCTAGTACCACTGCTAATGGGGGAGCTTATGATATCAATGCACCACCCTTTGATAATACTTGAGATACACTTTCTGCGCCTAGCTGAAAGGCGTTAAAGAAAAGCGCTTATGGGAGACAACCCATGTTTTTACTCCAGTATTTTTGTTTTATATTTTGTGTCTGGAAGTTGTTTACTACTGTAGCAACCTCTGCTTATCTTAGTTTTGAGTTTTGTTGCCAAGTAAAGTCTTTAATAGAAAAGTAAGTACTAGATTTGGATTACTGCGCAGTTCCAGATTTCTTTGCTGTCACGAATCTGGGTCTACCTCCTGTAGGTAGCTCAGAAAATTAAGCCAATTTACGTGCATGATCCTCAGATATGTACGCAACTTTCATTCAATTTGAGCATTTTCATTTGAGCAAGTCTGGTGGCCTAATAAATCCATCTTTACGGACTGTTCTGTTTTGACAGATTCTGTCTTTTATTTCGCATTGCCTCTTTTGCTATGTTGGATGAATTTCTTTGATCCATTAATGTCCAGTAGCTTTATGCAATGTCCAGAAGTGTTAAGAATGATTGTGTCACCTCTGAACATGTGAATTTTTATTATGCACTAACCCTCTAATGAGTTGTTCTAAGTTTGGTGTGGAGGAAGTTTTCAAGGATCAAGAGAGGAGTATGATGCAATATGATCAAGGAGTGAAAGCTCTAAGCTTGGGGATGCCCCGGTGGTTCACCCTGCATATTTTAAGAAGACTCAAGCTTCTAAGCTTGGGGATGCCCAAGGCATCCTTCTTCATCGACAACATTATCAGGTTCCTCCTGAAACTATATTTTTATTCCGTCACATCTATGCACTTTGCTTGGAGCTGCTTGTTTTTGTTTTGTTTTGTTTGAATAAAATGGATCCTAGCATTCACTTTATGGGAGAGAGCACCTCCGCTGTAGCATATGGACAACATGTCCTTAGGCTCTACTCATAGTATTCATGAAGTTTCATCTTCGTTAATTTGTTATATGGTTGGAATTGGAAAATGCTACATGTAGTAACTCTAAAATGTCTTGGATAATTTGATACTTGGCAATTGTTGTGCTCATGTTTAAGCTCTTGCATCATATACTTTGCACCCATTAATGAAGAAACACTTAGAGCTTGCTAATTTGGTTTGCATATTTGGTTTCTCTAGAGTCTAGATAACATCTAGTATTGAGTTTTGAACAACAAGGAAGACGGTAGAGTCTTATAATGTTTACCATATGTCTTTTATGTGAGTTTTGCTGTACCGCATCATCCTTGTGTTTGTTTCAAATAACCTTGCTAGCCTAAACCTTGTATCGAGAGGGAATACTTCTCATGCATCCAAAATCCTTGAGCCAACCACTATGTCATTTGTGTCCACCATACCTACCTACTACATGGTATTTATCCGCCATTCCAAAGTAACGCTTGAGTGCTACCTTTAAAATTCCATCATTCACCTTTGCAATATATAGCTCATGGGACAAATAGCTTAAAAACTATTGTGGTATTGAATATGTACTTATGCACTTTATCTCTTATTAAGTTGCTTGTTGTGCGATAACCATGCTTCGGGGGACGCCATCAACTATTCTTTGTTGAATATCATGTGAGTTGCTATGCATGTCCGTCTTGTCTCAAGTAAGAGAGATCTACCACCTTTATGGTTGGAGCATGCATATTGTTAGAGAAACATTGGGCCGCTAACTAAAGCCATGATCCATGGTGGAAGTTTCAGTTTTGGACATACATCCTCAATCTCATATGAGAATAATAATTGTTGCCACATGCTTATGCATTAAAGAGAGTCCATTATCTCGTTGTCCATGTTGTCCCGATGGATGTCTAAGTTGAGAATAAAAAACGAGAAATCCAAAATGCGAGCTTTCTCCTTAGACCTTTGTACAGGCGGCATGGAGGTACCCCATTGTGACACTTGGTTAAAACATGCATTGAAAGATCCTGTAGTCCAAGCTAATTAGGACAAGGCGGCACTATTAGTATACTATGCATGAGACTTGCAACTTGTAAGATGTAACTTTCATAACTCATATGCTTTATTACTACCGTTGACAAAATTGTTTCATGTTTTCAAAATAAAGCTCTAGCACAAATATAGCAATCGATGCTTTCCTTTGAAGGATCATTCTTTTACTTTTATGTTGAGTCAAGCTACCTATCTCTCTCCACCTCAAGAAGCAAACACTTGTGTGAACTGTGCATTGATTCCTACATACTTGCATATTGTACTTGTTATATTACTCTATGTTGACTATTATCCATGAGATATACATGTTACAAGTTGAAAGCAACCGCTGAAACTTAATCTTCCTTTGTGTTGCTTCAATACCTTTACTTTGATTTATGCTTTATGAGTTAACTCTTATGCAAGACTTATTGATGCTTGTCTTGAAGTATTATTCATGAAAAGTCTTTGCTTTATGATTCACTTGTTTACTCATGTCATTACCATTGTTTTGATCACTGCATTCACTACATATGTTTACAACAGTATGATCAAGGTTATGATGGCATATCACTTTAGAAATTATCTTTGTTATCGCTTTACCTCCTCGGGACGAGCACCAAGCTTGGGGATGCTTGATACGTCTCGACGTATCGATAATTTCTTATGTTCTATGCCATATTATTGATGATACCACATGTTTTATGCACACTTTATGTCATATTCGTGCATTTTCTCGGAACCAACCTATTAACAAGATGCCGATGCGCCCGTCACTGTTTTTGGTTTCAGTAAATCCTAGTAACGAAATATTCTCTAATTGGACGAACGAAGACCAGGGCCTATTTCGCCACGAACCTTCCAAGACCGAAGAGCATACGGGCTGGGCCACGAGGTGGCCAAACGGCGGCGCGGCCATAAAGGCCCGCCCGCTCAGTGGTGTGGGCCCCTCGTCGGCCCCCGACCGCCTCTTCCGCCTACTTAAAGCCTCCGTCGAAACCCCCGATGCGAAAAACCACGATACGGAAAACTTACTGAGACGCCGCCGCCGCCGATCCCATCTCGGGGATTCTGGAGATCCCTCCGGCACCCCTGCCGGAGAGGGGATTCATCTCCCTGGAGACTCTACACCGCCATGGTCGCTCCGGAGTGATGAGTGAGTAGTTCACCCTGGACTATGGTTCCATAGCAGTAGCTAGATGGTTGTCTTCTCCTCATTGTGCTTCATTGTTGGATCTTGTGAGCTGCCTAACATGATCAAGATCATCTATCTGTAATACTCTATGTTGTGTTTGTCGGATCCGATGGATAGAGAATACCATGTTATGTTAATTATCAAGTTATTATATGTGTTGTTTATGATCTTGCATGCTCTCCGTTACTAGTAGAGGCTCTGGCCAAGTTTTTGCTTTTAACTCCAAGAGGGTGTATTTATGCTCGATAGTGGGTTCATGCCGCATTGACACCTGGGACAGGTGACATAAAGTTCTAAGGTTGTGTTGTGTCGTTGCCACTAGGGATAAAACATTGGTGCTATGTCCGAGGATGTAGTTGTTGATTACATTACGCACCATACTTAATGCAATTGTCTGCTTTGCAACTTAATACCGGAAGGGGTTCGGACGATAACCTCGAAGGTCGACTTTTTAGGCATAGATGCGCTTGGATGGCGCCTATGTACTTTGTCGTAATGCTCAATTAAATCTCACTGTATCTACATGACATGTGTGCATTGTTATGCCCTCTCTATTTGTCAATTGCCCGACTGTAATTTGTTCACCCAACATGCTTTTATCTTATGGGAGAGACACTTAGTGAATCGTGACCCCGGTCCATTCTTTAACACTGAAATACAAATCTGCGTAATACTTGTTTTACTCAAGCTTTCGCAAACAATCATCTTCCACACAATACGGTTAACCCTTTGTTTGTTAAGCCGTGAGATTGACAACCTCACTGCTTCGTTGGGGCAAATGAAGTTTTGGTTGTGTGCAGGTTCCACGTTGGTTCGGAATCTTCGGTGTTGCGCCGCACTACATCCCGCCGCCATCAACCTTCAACGTGCTTCTTGACTCCTATTGGTTCGATTAAACCTGGTTTCTTACTGAGGGAAACTTGCCGCCGTGCGCATCACACCTTCCTCTTGGGGTTCCCAACGGACACACTACACGCATCAGTACATGGGTGCGTCGTCATGATGGGAAACCGAGCGCCGAAAGGACAGCCCTATTGTAGTGGTGAGGACACGTCCGACGATCGATAATTTCTTATGTTCTATGCCATATTATTGATGATACCTACATGTTTTATGCACACTTTATGTCATATTCGTAGCATTTTCTGAACTAACCTATTAACAAGATGTGATGCTTTCCTGTTTTTGTTTTTGGTTTCAAAAATCCTAGTAACGAAATATTCTCGGGATTGGACTAAACCGGGGCCTATTTCGCCACGAACCTTCCGTAAGACCGAAGAGCATGGTGGCCACGAGGTGGCCAAACCACATGGCGGCGTGGCCAAGGGGGCCGCGCCGCCCGTGGTGTGGGCCTCGTCGCCCCCCGACCGCCCTTCTCCGCTTACTTAAAGCCTCCGTCGCAAACCCCCGAGGCGAAAAACACAATATGGAAAACCTTACCGAGACGCCGCCGCGCCAATCCCATCTCGGGGATTCGAGATCTCTCTCCCGCCTCGCCGGGAGAGGGGATTCATTCCTGAGGACTCTACACCCATGGTCGCTCCTGGAGTGATGAGTGAGTAGTTCACCTCTGACTATGGGTCCAGCAGTAGCTAGATGGTTGTCTTCCTCCTCATTGTGCTTCATTGTTGGATCTTGTGAGCTGCCTAACATGATCAAGATCATCTATCTCTAATACTCTATGTTGTGTTTGTCGGGGATCCGATGGATAGAGAATACCATGTTATGTTAATTATCAAGTTATTTCATATGTGTTGTTTATGATCTTGCATGCTCTCCGTTACTAGTAGAGGTCTGGCCAAGCTTTTGCTTTTAACTCCAAGAGGGAGTATTTATGCTCGATAGTGGTTCATGCCCGCATTGACACCGGGACAAAGTGATGTAAAAAGTTCTAAGGTTAGCAGTTGCCACTAGGGATAAAACATTGGCGCTATGTCCGAGGATGTAGTTGCTGATTACATTACGCACCATACTTAATGCAATTGTCTCCGTTTTGCAACTTAATCCTGAAGGGGTTCGGACGATAACCTGAAGGTGGACTTTAGGCATAGATGCAATGGATGGCGGTCTATACTTTGTCGTAATGCCCAATTAAATCTCACTATACTTATCATGCCATGTATGTGCATTGTTATGCCCTCTCTATTTGTCAATTGCCCGAACTAGTAATTTGTTCACCCAACATGCTTTTATCTTATGGGAGAGACACCTCTAGTGAACCGTGGACCCCGGTCCATTCTTATACTGAAATACAAATCTCGCAATACTTGTTTTATCGTTTTCCGCAACAATCATCTTCCACACAATACGGTTAACCCTTTGTTACAACAAGACTGAGATTGACAACCTCACTGCTTCTTTGGGGCAAAGTACTTGGTTGTGTTGTGCAGGTTCCACGTTGGCGCCGGAATCTCTGGTGTTGCGCCGCACTACATCCCGCCGCCATCAACCTTCAACGTGCTTCTTGACTCCTCGTCTGATTAAACCTTGGTTTCTAATCGAGGGAAACTTGCCGCCAAAGCATCACACCTTGCTCTTGGGGTTCCAACGACGTGTCAATTACACGCATCAAGCAAATTTCTGGCGCCGCTGTGGAGATCAAGACACGCTGCAAGGGGAGTCTCCACTTCTCAATCTCTTTACTTTGTTTTGTCTTGCTTTATTTTATTTACTACTTTGTTTGCTGCACTTATATCAAAACACAAAAAATTAGTTGCTAGTTTTACTTTATTTACTGTCTTGTTTGCTATATCAAAAACACAAAAAAATTAGTTTACTTGCATTTAATTTATCTATTTTGCTTTATTTACTACTGCTAAAATGGCTACCCCTGAAAATACTAAGTTGTGTGACTTCACTAGCACAAATAATAATGATTTATTATGCACACCTATTGCTCCACCTGCTACTACAGCAGAATTCTTTGAAATTAAACCTGCTTTACTAAATCTTGTTATGCGAGAGCAATTTTCTGGTTAGTTATGATGCTGCTGCTCATCTCAATAATTTTGTTGAACTATGTGAAATGCAAAAATATAAAGATGTAGATGGTGATATTATAAAATTAAAATTGTTTCCTTTCTCATTAAGAGGAAGAGCTAAAGATTGGTTGCTATCTCTGCCTAAGAATAGTATTGGTTCATGGACTAAATGCAAGGATGCTTTTATTGGTAGATATTATCCCGCTAAAATTATATCTTTGAGGAGTAGCATAATGAATTTTAAACAATTGATAATGAACATGTTGCTCAAGCTTGGGAAAGAATGAAATCTCTAGTTAAAAATTGCCCAACCCATGGACTGACTACTTGGATGATTATCCAAACCTCTATGCAGACTAAATTTTTCTTCGCGGAATTTATTGATTCAGCTGCTGGAGGTACCTTTATGTCCATCACTCTTGGTGAAGCAACAAAGC
Organism: Lolium multiflorum; assembly: GCA_030979885.1. Taxonomy (NCBI): domain Eukaryota; kingdom Viridiplantae; phylum Streptophyta; class Magnoliopsida; order Poales; family Poaceae; genus Lolium; species Lolium multiflorum. Next base: position 194,491,376 of record CM061751.1, on the reverse strand, counting down.
TTCTTGATAATATGATGGTTAATTACTCTGAATGGCACACGGAAAGAGCTCCACAAGGTAAGAAGGTAAATTCTGTTGAAGAAACCTCTTCCTTGAGTAATAAGATTGATGCTATTATGTCTATGCTTGTTAATGGTAGGACTAATGTTGATCCTAATAATGTTCCGTTAGCTTCATTGGTTGCTCAAAATTCTAGGCCAAATCCTGCTAATAATAACTCTTATGGTAGATATGTTTCGCCTAATGAGGAAAAGATGTTAGAAATTGAAAGATCCACCAAGAGCTTTATGCAATCACAATATGAGCAAAATAAATTGTTTACTAAAACTATGAATGAGCAATCTACCTTGTTGAAGAATATAGGAAATCAACTTGAAAATCTGAATATGGAGATTTCTGGGTTGCAAACTAAACTTGCAAATGCTGAAACCCGAATCTCATACATGTCTGCGTCACAATCTTCTTTAATGGCTGCTAAACCTGAGGATATTGAAAATAAAATTGTTACTACAGCAAATGCCATCCAAGTTAGAATTAATGAGAATATAAGATTAATGGCTGAACTGCGTGCTAGGTGGGATAGAGAAGAAAATGAAAAACTAGCTAAAAAGGAAAATGTAGCTAAAGTTTGGACTATTACCACCACTAGCAATGCTAATGATTCACATGTTGCTGCACCTCCTACTATCAATGGTAAAATAATTGGTGTTGGCAATGCTTCTACTCCTAGTGCAAAGCGTGCAAAATTACCTGAAACTGCTAAAATCAAAACCTGCTGTGATAAAACCTGAAATTTTTTCCAACCTTGGGGATGATAATCCCATTGCTTTAGATTGTAATGATTTAGATTTTGATGATTGCCACATCTCTGAAGTTATAAAGTTCTTACAAAAACTTGCTAAAAGTCCTAATGCTAGTGCTATAAACTTGGCTTTACAAAACATATTACAAATGCTCTCATAAAAGCTAGAGAAGAGAAACTAAAACTTGAAACTTCTATTCCTAGAAAGCTAGAAGATGGTTGGGAGCCCATCATTAAAATGAGAGTCAAAGATTTTGATTGTAATGCTTTATGTGATCTTGGTGCAAGTATTTCTTATGCCTAAAAAGTCTATGATATGCTTGACTTGCCACCATTGAAAAATTGTTATCTGGATGTTAATCTCGCGATAATGCTAGAAAGAAACCTTTGGGGAAAGTTGATAATGTTCATATTATGGTTAACAATAACCTTGTCCCCGTTGATTTTGTTGTCTTGGATATTGAATGCAATGCATCTTGCCCCATTATATTGGGAAGACCTTTTCTTCGAATCGTTGGTGCTACTATTGATATGAAGGAAGGTAATATTAAATATCAATTTCCTCTCAAGAAAGGTATGGAACACTTCCCAGAAAGAGAATGAAGTTACCTTATGATTCTATTATTAGAACAAATTATGATGTTGATGCTTCTCTCGATGTTACTTGAGATACACTTTCTGCGCCTAGCCGAAAGGCGTTAAAGAAAAGCGCTATGGGAGACAACCCATGTTTTTACTCCAGTATTTTTGTTTTATATTTGTGTCTTGGAAGTTGTTTACTACTGTAGCAACCTCTCCTTATCTTAGTTTTGAGTTTTGTTGTGCCAAGTAAAGTCTTTGATAGAAAAGTAAGTACTAGATTTGGATTACTGCGCAGTTCCAGATTTCTTTGCTGTCACGAATCTGGGTCTACCTCCCTGTAGGAAGCTCAGAAAATTAAGCCAATTTACGTGCATGATCCCCAGATATGTACGCAACTTTCATTAAATTTGAGCATTTTCATTTGAGCAAGTCTGGTGGCCTAATAAAATCCATCTTTACGGACTGTTCTGTTTTGATAGATTCTGCCTTTTATTTTGCATTGCCTTTTTTGCTATGTTGGATGAATTTCTTGATCCATTAATGTCCAGTAGCTTTATGCAATGTCCAGAAGTGTTAAGAATGATTGTGTCACCTCTGAATATGTTAATTTTTATTATGCACTAACCCTCTAATGAGTTGTTTCGAGTTTGGTGTGGAGGAAGTTTTTAAGGATCAAGAGAGGAGTATGATGCAATATGATCAAGGAGAGTGAAAGCTCTAAGCTTGGGGATGCCCGGTGGTTCACCCCTGCATATTCTAAGAAGACTCAAGGTCTAAGCTGGGGATGCCCAAGGCATCCTCTTCTTCATCGACAACATTATCAGGTTCCTCCCCTGAAACTATATTTTTATTCCGTCACATCTTATGCACTTTGCTTGGAGCGTCGCTTTGTTTTTGTTTTTTGTTTTGTTTGAATAAAATGGATCCTAGCATTCAGTTTATGGAGAGAGACACGCTCCGCTGTAGCATATGGACAAATATGTCCTTAGGCTCTACTCATAGTATTCATGGCGAAGTTTCTTCTTCGTTAAATTGTTATATGGTTGGAATTGGAAAATGATACATGTAGTAACTCTAAAATGTCTTGGATAATTTGATACTTGGCAATTGTTGTGCTCATAAGCTCTTGCATCATATACTTTGCACCCATTAATGAAGAAATACTTAGAGCTTGCTAATTTGGTTTGCATATTTGGTTTCTCTAGAGTCTAGATAATATCTAGTATTGAGTTTTGAACAACAAGGAAGACGGTATGGAGTCTTATAATGTTTACAACATGTCTTTTATGTGAGTTTTGCACCGGTTCATCCTTGTGCTTGTTTCAAATAACCTTGCTAGCCTAAACCTTGTATCGAGAGGGAATACTTCTCATGCATCCCAAATACTTGAGCCAACCACTATGCCATTTGTGTCCACCATACCTACCTACTACATGGTATTTATCTGCCATTCCAAAGTAAATTGCTTGAGTGCTACCTTTAAAATTCCATCATTCACCTTGCAATATATAGCTCATGGGACAAATAGCTTAAAAACTATTGTGGTATTGAATATGTACTTATGCACTTTATCTCTTATTAAGCTGCTTGTTGTGCGATAACCATGCTTCTGGGACGCCATCAACTATTCTTTGTTGAATATCATGTGAGTTGCTATGCATGTCCGTCTTGTCCGAGAGATCTACCACCTTCATGGTTGGAGCATATATTGTTAGAGAAGAACATTGGGCCGCTAACTAAAGCCATGATCCATGGTGGAAGTTTCAGCTTTGGACATATATCCTCAATCTCATATGAGAATAATAATTGTTGCCACATGCTTATGCATTAAAGAGGAGTCCATTATCTGTTGTCCATGTTGTCCCTGGATGGATGTCTAAGTTGAGAATAATCAAAGCGAGAAATCCAAAATGCGAGCTTTCTCCTAGACCTTTGTACAGGCGGAGGGTACCCATTGTGACACTTGGTTAAAACATGTGCATTGCAAAGATCCGGTAGTCCAAGCTAATTAGGACAAGGTGCGGGCACTATTAGTATACTATGCATGAGGTTTGCAACCTGTAAGATATGACTTTCATAACTCATATGCTTTATTACTACCGTTGACAAAATTGTTTCATGTTTTCAAAATAAAAGCTCTAGCAAAAATATAGCAATCGATGCTTTCCTTTGAAGGACCATTCTTTTACTTTTATGTTGAGTCAGTTCACCTATCTCTCTCCACCTCAAGAAGCAAACACTTGTGAACTGCATTGATTCCTACATATTTGCATATTGTACTTGTTATATTACTCTATGTTGACTATTATCCATGATATACATGTTAAGTTGAAAGCAACCGCCGAAACTTAATCTTCCTTTTGTGTTGCTACCTTTACTTTGATTTATTGCTTTATGAGTTAACTTTGCAAGACTTATTGATACTTGTCTTGAAGTACTATTCATGAAAAGTCTTTGCTTTATGATTCACTTGTTTACTCATGTCATTACCATTGTTTTGATCGCTGCATCCACCACATATGTTTACAAATAGTATGATCATAGTTATGATGGCATATCACTTTAAATTATCTTTGTTATCGTTTTTGCTCGGGACGAGCAACTAAGCTTGGGGATGCTTGATACCTCCGACGTATCGATAATTTCTTATGTTCTATGCCATATTATTGATGATACCTACATGTTTTATGCACACTTTATGTCATATTCGGCATTTTCTGGAACTAACCTATTAACAAGATGCCGAAGCGCTTGTGTCTGTTTTTGGTTTCAGAATCCTAGTAACGAAATATTCTCGAATTGGACGAAACGAAGACCCAGGGGCCTATTTCGCCACGAACCTTCCAGAAGACCGAAGAGCATACGAGTGGGCCACGAGGTGGCCAAACCACATGGCGGTGCGGCCAAGGGGGCCCGCGCCCCGTGGTGTGGGCCCCTGCCGCCTCCGACTCGCCCTTCCGCTACTTAAAGCCTCCGTCGCGAAACCCCCGAGGAAAAACCACGATATGGAAAACCTACCGAGACACCGCCGCCGATCCCATCTCGGGGACTGAGATCTCCTCCCGCGCCCTGCCGAGAGGGGATTCATCTCCCTGAGGACTCTACACCGCCATGGTCGCTCCGGAGTGATGAGTGAGTAGTTCCCCGGGACTATGGGTCCATAGCAGTAGCTAGATGGTTGTCTTCTCCTCATTGTGCTTCATTGTTGGATCTTGTGAGCTGCCTAACATGATCAAGATCATCTATCTGTAATACTCTATGTTGTGTTTGTCGGGATCCGATGGATAGAGAATACCATGTTATGTTAATTATCAAGTTATTTCATATGTGTTGTTTATGATCTTGCATGCTCTCCGTTACTAGTAGAGGCTCTGGCCAAGTTTTTGCTTTTAACTCCAAGAGGGAGTATTTATGCTCGATAGTGGGTTCATGCCGCATTGACACCTGGGACAGTGACAGAAAGTTCTAAGGTTATGTTGTGCTGTTGCCACTAGGGATAAAACATTGGCGCTATGTCCGAGGATGTAGTTGTTGATTACATTACGCACCATACTTAATGCAATTGTCTGTTGCTTTGCAACTTAATACTGGAAGGGGTTCGGACGATAACCTGAAGGTGGACTTTTTAGGCATAGATGTTGGATGGCGGTCTATGTACTTTGTCGTAATGCCCAATTAAATCTCACTATACTTATCATGCCATGTATGTGCATTGTTATGCCCTCTCTATTTGTCAATTGCCCGACTGTAATTTGTTCACCCAACATGCTTTTATCTTATGGGAGACACCTCTAGTGAACTGTGGACCCCGGTCCATTCTTTTATACTGAAATACAAACCTCTGCAATACTTGTTTTACGTTTTCTCGCAAACAATCATCTTCCACACAATACGGTTAACCCTTTGTTACAGAAGCCGGTGAGATTGACAACCTCACTGTTTCGTTGGGGCAAAGTACTTTGGTTGTGTTGTGTAGGTTCCACGTTGGCACCGGAATCTCGGTGTTGCGCCGCACTACATCCCGCCGCCATCAACCTTCAACGTGCTTCTTGACTCCCATGGTTCGATTAAACCTTGGTTTCTAACTGAGGGAAACTTGCCACTGTGCGCATCACACCTTCCTCTTGGGGTTCCCAACGGACGTGTCAATTACACGCATCAGTGAGCCGTCCCGCTCTGGACATGAGCTTCCAGTGTCCGAGTCGGGAGGCAATCTTGTCGATGAGAGGTTGAATGTCGATCCTTCGCAGGCGGCGCAGCGATAGGGGCATGCCCCGGTAAGTGCATGGCAGCGTGGTGATCTGCAAGCCAACCGGCTGCAGGATGGTGGCGATGTCGATGCCGTCGCAACGAATGGGGATAGCCTGGCTCTTGGTGAGGTTGACAGCAAGCCCGGAGACCTCACCAAAGACCTGCAGGATTGCCTTAGTCGCAGATACCTCCCCGATGGAACCTTACTGGGAGTGGTTTATTCTTAGTGGCTTTTATGTACAATGTTTTAATCCAGCCAGACGTTCTAGTCGATAATAATTCCAAATTCTGGAAGATGAAGATACCTCTTAAAACGAAAGTGTTTGCATAGTATCTTCATCGTTGGGTCATTCTTACTAAGGATAATCTTGTCAAACGCAACAGACACAGAAGTAAAAAAAGTGATGTGTCTTTTGTCATTTTGATGAGACCATTAAGCACTTATTCTTCCAGTGTAAGTTTGCTGGATCTATATAGTTAGCCATCCAGATAGGTTTTGTTTTATACCCATCACGTAGTGTTGCCAATATTTTCGGCAATTGGCTGAATGGTATGGATACTAGGTTTAAGCGTCATATTAGGATGTGAGCGATTGTCGTTATTTGATCGTTGTGGCTATGTAGAAATGACAAGGTTTTTAATAATGTTTCTTCTTCTCTTATGAAGGTCATATACTGGTGCACAGCTACACTCCGTTCATGGTTGCCAATTCAGCGGGTGGAACATCGAGACCTCTTTACGGAGGTGTGTTCATGGTTTGAGGGTATGCCAAGGGATATGTTTTTCCAACATGGGTGGCAGCGTGATCTGCGCCTGGATCCACCTAGCAAGATGCGTTGCATTTCAATAACTTTAAGTACTTGTCATGTGTTTTGATGAGATTTTGTAATAACTATACTTGTATGGCTGTGTGCATTCTATCTACAACTATGCAGATACCAGATCTATTGCTTAAAATAATAAAGTGGCATTACTTAACCTGTGAGTGAAGAATAAAGTGGCATTACTTAACCTTCGAGTAAAGTAATAAAGTGGCATTTCGTCCTCCTCCTTGAGGCGGCAATGGTGGCCCGACCCCGTCGTTCGCCTCCTCAAGGAGGATGACGCATATTTGGGACGTCCTGTACACCGACCTGGTCGGTCACCGCACAGGGTAACTCGGGCCGTCATGGGCCGCCCCATCCCAACAATTAAGCTTTTTTTCCTTTTTCTTTCTGCTGTATCTTTTCTTTTATATTTCCGTTTTAAAATCTAACAATTTTTTTGGAAACACAAAACTATTTTTTGAGATAGAATATTCCGTAAAATTTGAACATTTTCAAAACTGAACAAATTTTAGAATTTGAACAGTTTTAAATTTAAACAATTTTAAAATTTGAACATTTTTTAAAGGTGAACATTTTTTAAAATTGAACATTTTTAACTGAACAATTTCAAAGTTTGAACAATTTTAAAAATTGAAAAGTTTCAAAGTTTGAACTTTTTTCAAAAATAAATTTGAACGGTTTTCAAATTTGAACGGTTTTTAGATTTGAACGATTTTCAAATTTGAATATTTTTGAATTTAAACATTTTCTCAATTTGAACAATTTTTAAAAATTAAAATTTTCGAATCTGAAAAATATAACAAAAACCGAAAACAGAAAAAAGAAAAAAAAAGAAACCAAAGAAAAAGAAAAAGCAAAACGAACAAACTAAACAGACTAAATGGCCCATACCCGACAAAATGTCGTGGCAGCCACCGACCTGGTCGGTGTATAGGTTTTCCCCGCATATTTTCGAGGTGCCACGACTCTGAAAGCTTGCCGGCTTGCATCACAAGGATACCAAGAATCGAATCACCTCTCTACGGTATAAGGGTTGACCTCTCCCCGTAGAGAAAACAAGTAAGGAGTACTCCAAGTAGTACGTAGAACATGTTACGACGAGGAATACTCTGGATGAGGACAAGTTGACTCTTCCAGATCAATGATGCGCTCCGTACTGCTCAATTTGATCGAGTCAAACCCATCCGACGGCCCAGGCAACACCGTCCGTCGCGTCTGCTGATCTCTCCCGCCACCGCACCAGAAACCATTACTCAGCTGACAGCTTCGTCCCCATTTCCGTCCCCCAATTCCCAACCTCTTCGCATTCGCAGCAGCTCGTTCCAATCCCACCACCACCTGCTTGCCTCGCGCGTCGCCATGGGCATCAAGCTCCTGCGCCTCGCGGCGACGCTCCTCTCCCCGGGAACCGCCACCACGGCCTCCGCCGCCGACGCGCAGAGCGCGGTCCTGCGCGCGACGCAGCACCACCCGTCCACGACCCCGCCGTACGCGCACCACCTGGACGCGCTCCTCGCCTTCGGCCGCGGCTCGCGGCTCTCCGCGGCCGCGCTCGCCACCGCGCTCACGGACCGCCTCCGCGCCGCGTCCGCCGGCCACGGCGACGCCGCCGTGGCCCTCAAGTGCCTCGTCCTGCTCCGGATCCTGCTCGCCCGCGGCGCCTTCATCCTCCGCGACCAGCTCCTCGTGGCGCTCGCCCGCCACCCGGCGTCCGGCCGCAACCCGCTCGCGCTCGCATCCTTCCCGCTGGCGCGCTCCTTCGCCGCCTCCTCCTGGGTCCGCTTCTCCGCCCGGCTCCTCGAGGTCCTCCTCCTCCTGCCCGACGCCTCCCGCGACGGCGACGCCGAGTACCTCGCCGCGCTCCCCAACCCGCGCCTCATCTCCGAGCTGGCCGCCTTCGCGTCCGTCGCCGCGGCGGCCCGCCAGGCCCCGCCCCCGTCCTGCGCGCCGCTGCGCAACACGCTCATCTGGGAGGCCGTCCATCTCGCCGAGGAGGACCGCGTCACGGCGGAGCGCAACATCGCCGCCAGGGTCCGCGAGATGGGCGAGCGGCTGGACACGCTCGGCCTCGCCGACGCGGCGGAGCTGGTGTGCGTGCTGAGGCGCGTGGAGGAGGGCGCAGCGTCGCCGGCTGAGTGGAAGTGGGCGGGGCTGGACGAGGCCGTCGTGGCCGACGCGGCTCGCCTGCGCGAGCGCGCCGAGGAGGTGCTGCTGCGCAGGACGGAGCAGGACAGCCGGCTTGTGCGGAGGGACCGCGCGGCGGCGAGCGCGTCCGCGCGCGTCGTCGCGCCGGCCCTCGGCGCCGACGTCCGGTTCGGCTCCTCGCGGTGGGCCGGCGCAGTTTCCTCATGGCGGTAGGATTGTTCTACTGTACATTTTTCACCTGTAAAGTGAGTACGTGTGTCATACTAGTATGGGTGTACTAGTGTAGGGAAACAACAACTAGCATGGAAATTCCGAATTCTTTTGTTCAAACTGGACTAGTAGTAGATGTTCTTGGTCTGTGCTTCGGGCTGATTGCTCGAAAAATGTTTCAAGTGGTACAATCACTTTGTTTCCGTGAAATTGTGCAATGGATATTGATCAATCAGGGCGAAAGCTCGCTAGACAGGAGCATTAAATGCTCATACCTCGACGGCGATCTTCGACTACTGACAGCTTCTACCGGAAAAAGACACCTGATGGTACTGTTCTCCCCAAGATGTACACTCGCGATCCGAATACGGCGCAAGAGCCGGTATTTTCCTTTCAGGTTAAGACTTACTCACTCCATTTCTTTTTTCTGTTTTATTCTGATTTAATATATTAAAAAGCAAGCTAAATTAGGGTTACATATATTACTACCATTTGAATATGTGAATAATAACGTCTGATAAAGAAAACAAAACCATCTCAATTTTTGTGTTGTTGTTAATTAAATGCTAGTAGAATATAGATTACTCGTATTTCAGAACTAATTTTGAAACCGGAATCCCAAACTTGCAATCTGTAGGGCTCAAGCGATGTCCACGCCTATGCAACCTTGTGTCTTCTGACTTCGTCGTGCAGGTATATACAATTCGGTCACTTTAGTCGAGTGTGCGTACACATCAAGCATCAGGGAGCACGTGTTGGGTGCTTCTCTTTTGACTTCTTCATTAATCATGTGATTAATATACTATTATCAGATTACTTTTACATCATGCTCCTCGTTTATAAATTAACTACAGCCGTCGTGCCACCACGCAATAGATTATCATGCTCGCTTCATTTCCAGGCACGTACCCTGCCACGCCACCGTGGCCTGTATTTTGCCCCTATAAACCGCTGCAAAATACACGATCGGTTCCCCATACTATAGTCCTATTGTACATACAGTACATGTACCACCACGACGGTGTACCAGCCACTTCATCTGATGGGTCAGTTTTGCTGCAGGCATGACAATATATAGCTAGGTGGTTGAGTGTTAGGGCATCTCCAACGGGCCGACGTATTTCGGACGTTCGAAATGTCCGATTGTGTTCGTTTCTGTTGCCCGCTGATGTTATGCCACCCAGGGCGACCGTTTGCGTCGGGTACCTCCAGCGGTACGGACGTTTTTTTTAGTGGAGTAAGCGTCAAGATGTTAATGGTGTTTTACGTCCGTCGGGGATCGCCGACGGTGATTAACTGTTCCCACGCGACGACGGTCGTTCCCGCGCATGCCCAATACATTGGCAGGTTTCGTCGGTGTTTCGCTCTCGCGGGAAACGACCTGCGCGGCAACGCCGTTTGCCGCCCCGCCGTGACTATATATGCTGGACACCGACGGGGTGACGGGCACACCTCAAGCTAAACCATAGCATCCATCCATGGCCGAGCACAACCTTAGCTGGGATCAGATAGTTCAAATGTGCCGCTACGCCCACCCGTAGGAGGACGAGGAGCTAGTCGCCGCCGCCGTTCAGGCCGACCAACTGGACCTGGAGGCGGCGGCGGAGGCGGCAAGCGCGCGGAAGCGCGCCTCGCGGCGACCAAGGCGGAAATCTCCGACGCAAGGGCCGAGCTCGCCAACGCCAGGGCGGCGCTCGCGGAGGCGCTGGCGGCCCCACCAGCGGACGCCGTCATGCACGCAATCGCCGCCGATGACGACGCCGTACCGTCCGCTTCGACTGCGGCGGCGACTAGTTCGTTCTGCTCGCGTCCTTCGAGACCCTGACTGGGGACGCCCTGTGCCATCAGGCTTGGGAAGCGGAGGAGGAAGCCACAACTATGGGATCGCCATGGCTCGGGGGTACATGTGCCCCGACCTGGACTCGCTCCAGCGGAGGGGCCCTTCTCCCGCGCGGGTCGAGTACGAGAACCGGGAGGCGCGGGCGCCATCGCCGCCGAGGACGAGCGGTGGCGGAGGCGGCTAGGGACAGGCCCGCTTCCACGCCCACCGGGCGGGGTTGCAGCGGAGGCGAGGCCAACTCTATAGCCGGAGAATCCTGTGGGACTCCTCACGCCGAGGCCCTCGAACGCCGCAGCGGCAGGACGAGGCCGATCGCCGTCGTGCGCGGCGCGCGGATTGCGTGAAGCGCTCCCGCTCGACGACGGCGCTCCCCTCCCGGCACCGTAGGGGCGCGCGCGACTGCGAGTAACCCAGGCCGTGGTAGGCCGCACGACGGCGAGTAGGTACGGCCGTTGTAGTTTTAGGTTAACTCGACCAACCATCTATGTAAAGATGATCCTTTTGGCCAATCAATAGTAATGAAAAAATATTTTACTTACCTAGTCACTGCCGACCGGGCCCGGATGCACCGAACGCGGATACTTCCGCGACCGCGCAGCGTCCACGGAGACGCAAACCTGTCGCATATTTGGGCCAGGTTTGTGTCGCCGCGGACGGCCCGGTCACTATGCGTCGCCCGCTAGAGGTGATATCGACGATGCGCCCCGGCGGACGCAAACGGACGCTGTGCAACTGTTCGCGTCCGCGCGGACCGGTAATGCGTCGCACCGCTCCAGCGGGGCGACGCAGCGTGTCCGGGCGTCCGCAGCGACGCAAACGCGGCGCAAATATGCGGCACGTTTGCGTCCCGCGGACGCTGCACGGTTGCGCCTAGTGTCCGCTCGCTTCCCCCACAGGGCCGCCGGCAGCGACCCCAGATCGACCTCGAATTAAAGCACAGCAAGCGCGCCGATGTCAACCGCCGGAGTGGCAACCGCGCCGATCAACAGGCCAACCGCCGGAATGGAGCGCCGAACCGCCGCGGAAGAGCAACCGCGGGCCTCTTCGTTATACGCGCCGCCATTAATCCCCGCAGAATATAACCCCTGCGCCTGTTGTAATTCACGTCAAACCGCCTGCAAATCTTCTTCTTCTTCTTCTCCAACACCGGCTAGCCAGGCGCCATGAGCTACTCGTCCTTGTCGTCGGACTCGGAGAGCGAGGGCAAGCCACCGGGATGGCGGCATTGGTGGGAATCTCCTGCGACGCCCAGCGACCCTTGCTCCACGCCGAGGGAGGTCAAGGAGGACGGAGGCGCCGTTGGCAGCGATGGCCAGGAGGAGGAGGAGGAGGAGGACGCAGACGCTGTTGGCAGCGACGTCGAGGAGGAGGACATAAATATACAGGATGTTCTTATGAGTGGCTCGTATCAGTATGGTGGGCATATAATTTTGTATTTTTTCGGATCTAAGTGACTCATTTTAGTAAATGTATTCTTTTAAGTGATAATGAATCATAAGAAGAAGCATGAATTATATTGTAGAATGTTGTTTGCATTTAGGGAAAGTGTGTCTGCAAGCAAAAGGCTAGAACTATATGGAACACCCAATTTCAGATGAACATTTCTCAAACCTTGCGTGGTTTTATTAAGTGTGATAGAAAATTATAATAGTTATAATGGTACATTTAGGAGCTAGGTTTTTCTCACTCGTGTGAAATAAATCTACCAAGTGATGCTATGAAAACTGAATCAAATGAACAACTACTGTTTTATTTTTAGTATAGTTTAGAATGCAAATGTTAGCTATAAGTCGATAATGATGCCCAATCTAATATGTACATTGCTAGTAACTATAAGTTCTACTGCACATACTTTTTAGATAGTAGCTAAAACATATTTGTAAGTTCCGTAAACTTTGAAAAACAAATGAGCAGATTTCCAATATGTGCTACGTTTTAACTACGGAATTTAGTCTTGTTTTCTTACTAGTTGTCAAGTTTTAGAAAAAAGTATCGAGATGATGTAAGTTTAAGTTACACATATGCTGCAAAATTCCGTTTGCTCGAATAACAAAGTGGCCCATGACTAAATTTTTGACAAAACACAACGAGTAAGTAACAAAGATAGGCCCAACTGGTTTTGGTTAACCCTAGTCGGCTTTAAAGTTTAAGTGTCTTATGAACTTATTCTTTTTAGATTGGAGAGTCAAACTTAGGCTTGTGCTCTTGACTTGAATGAGGCGGCCAAGTTTGTCCATAGCCTTAAAAGGCAAACCCTATTTGACACTTCATGCCCGTTGGATAACCTAGTCATGCTTAACCCCTCCATCGCAAGCGTTTCTAAGCGGGCCGGCCGAGTAGGATCTTGGTTTTCCTGTTTTTCTCTCCGGTTTTGGAATGCTCTATAACCTTCCAAACTGGTTTCTTCGGTTCCTTTGGTTTTCTGCTGGGTTTCTCTGGTTTTTATTTTTTATTTTTTTATTTTTTTATTTTCTCTTTTTATTTTTTTGTATTTCCTTATTTTCTTTTGTATCTTTTCTTCTTTGTTTTTAATTTTTTTTATTTTGAACATAAAAATTATTTTTAAAAATTTGAATATTTTTCAAATCTTAACATTTTCTAAAAAACAGAATATTTTAAAATCTTGCCATTTTTTTAAATCAGAACTTTCTAAATGTGATCATTTTTCAAATCAAAATATTTTTTATTTTGATTTTTTTCCAAAATCTGGACGTGTTTCAAATCTGAACAATTTTGTAGATATAAACTTTTTTACAAATCTGAACGCCAAATACTTCAAAATTAACACGAAAATAACGAAAAAGGATGTAGTTTAGCATCCAGTGGACAGAGGAAAAAAGGAAAGGTAAAGGGAGTCAAGTGAATTGAGCCGGCCCATCCGGGATCGTCTAACTTGTGTCGATGCCCTAATGTTTCAGGAGTCGGGAGGGGAAAACTCTAGAAAAAGGCCGACCTCTGGGAAGGGAATGGACTTGCTCCGCGCTCGACACGTGGGTGAACGTGGGGCGCGCAATTTGCCGGTGGAGTGCCTCCGCGCGCGACACGTGTTGCTTTCTGGTTAGTTTGCGAACCGTCCATTTCTCGTAACGGGCGCGCTTCCCAGTTAACGGGTTTACGGGTACCCGATTCGCGTTTGCCTTTATCTCCGTTTTTCCCTTAGTCTTCTTCTTTCGTCGCCTATCTTCGTGGCTCGCTGTTTCGGCTTGTCGTCTCGTCGGCGGCGCTGCTATTTTCCCTTCTCCTCCGTTGCTGTCGGGAACCTCTCGCAACTCATCGTCGGCGGACTTTTTCCTGCTCCAGTGGTAAGCGCCGTCGTGTTTTTCTGCCTGCTTAGGGTTTCTAAGATCTTGGTTTTTCCCTTTGATTCGATTAGATCGAATCAGTTTTTCCCTTTGTATTTCCGGGCTGTGAGTTTTCTGGGGAATTAATGGGAGGGAGGTAGCACTTTCAATTGGAAAATTGCGGAAGGCGGATGCAGATGCGTTTTCTCTGAGTAAAGTCGGTACTTTTTTCGTCGATTTCTTTCGCCGCCTCTTGGTTACACACCTTCTGAGGAACATTGCCGTTGATTATGCGGCGCCGGAGTAGCCGCTCCGTTACACATCTCGTGATGACATGCATGTTATTATTTACGGTTTGTTTGTCTTTTTTCTTGACGATTTACCCACCTTGGAGGAGCCGCTGAGTTTCCCGTCTCGTGTTGACATGCAAATGCGACGATGCTGCTTGTTCTTGTGGTTTCTATCTGTGTATTTTGTTTTAGGGTTTATATGTATCCCACATCGTACCTGAACTAGTTTTAGGGTTGTGCAGTGCTTGTTCATAAGATGGTTTTGTACTTCTGTGTGTTATTATCTAGTACTTGTGTGTCCAGTCTTTTCTGCCGGGACTTGCTTTCCTTTGTCTCTGGTACTTGTTATTGTTTGTCCTTGATACTCGTGTGATAATTTGTTCTGTACCTGTGTAGCTCAGTCTATCGTACTTGTGCACCTAAAATTCTTGTACTTGTGCTCCTATATCTCTTGTACTTGTGCACCTATATCTATCGTACTTGTGCACCTAAAATTCTTGTACTTGTGCTCCTATATCTCTTGTACTTGTGCACCTATATCTATCGTACTTGTGCACCTAAAATTCTTGTACTTGTGCTCCTATATCTCTTGTACTTGTGCTCCTATATCTCTTGTACTTGTGCTCCTATATCTCTTATACTTGTACTTGTGCACCTACTTGTATTGTAATTGTGTACTGGTAAATTCATATTGGTCTGTTTTCTATAGTTTTCGTTGTGCTAGTTTTTATCTAGTTGTCTAGTTTCCTTTGGTCTATTTGTTGTAGAGTTAGCGGTACCAAAGGTGCTAGTGTTTCCTTTTTTCTAGAGTTTTCGGTTTGTAAATTATGTTGGTTTCTCTTGGTTTGTTTGGTTGTCGATGTATCTGTGCCAGATGCGCGAATCGTTTTAGAAGTTTAGTGAAGATATGCAATTGCGACGACGTAGGTGGTCTGTGTGGTTTCTCTTGGACTCTTTTTTCGTCGTCCTGTTTTCTCTAGTTTCAAAAGTTATAAGATGCACACATCGTACCTGAACTATTTTTACAGTTCTCCAGTGCTTGTTAAGAAGGTGGTTTGGTACTTCTTTGTGCTATAGTTTTGTAGCTGTGTGTGTGTCCAGCCGTTTGTGGCGGGTACTTGTTCGATTTTGTCTTTGGTACTCGCGTGGCAATTTGTTCTTTAGTTGTTCTCCTATTTCTCTGGTACTTGTGCACCTAATGGTGTTTTAGTTGCATACCCATATAATTGTGTAATTTGTGTTAACAGGTTGGAAAAGATGTCAGAGCCAGGTTTTCACTCTCGTGCGGATATTCCCGACCATCTTCGTGAAGCAGTTGATCGTCACATTTCAGATATGTTTCCTGGTGAAATGCATAATGATGTGAGCTTTTTGTTATGTTTTTTGATTTTTAAATATTGTGTTATTGTAAACTGCATTCTTAATTGTGTTTTTTTTTGTTTACAGTTACGTTGTAAGCTTAAAGAAATGTGGAAGACTTTCTTCACTTCCTCAATGATAAGAATGGGACATGGTCTTGTTGACCAGATGCGTGATATGGTTTCTCTTTTGTCAATTGAGTTGAAAAGGCAGCCATGTACTTGCAAGGGAAAGGAGCCTGAAACTGAAAATGTTGTTGGAGGTAGTTCTATGGCCCAGAAGTATGATGCCTATCCAGACACCGATTCTGATGATTGTCTTGAGCGTTTGGAGCTAACTGAGGAAGAGGATATTCCTGTATCTGCTTTGCATAGAATTTTGTTTGCTGATGTACTTCAGGCTCCTAGGAATTACATTGAAGGGTAACTGTTGGAATTCAATTTTCCATTTATTTTTCATCTATTTTTTTATAGACTGATGGTTATTCTTGTTGTTTTTAACAATTGCAGTAGTGAGAAAATACTTGAAGTTGGTGGAAAGTCTGTCAGCTGGCATAGTTTCTACCTTGCAATGAAGGGTGGTGGGTTTATGGATCCTTCTGTTATGGATGTTTTTCTTAAGTGCGTTGATGATGGTCTTGATTTCTTATATATTCCAAGTTCTTTGGCGGTACGTCATGTGTATATGTTTTAGATTTTTTTTAACTAGATATTTTAGCATTTAGTTTTTTAGTCATTTTCTTGTTGCTTTTTTCAGCATATCCTTGATGTGGATGAGGCGGACCCTATTCATCTGGCTGCAAGTTTTGCTGAACATGATCTGAAGTACTATAATTTGAATAGGGAAGAGGTATGTTTTGTCTTGTTTTGTTTGACGCTTATGTTTTTTCTATTACAAGTATCTTGGATGCTTTCTTATTTCTCGTGGGATTGTTTATTTTCAAACAGGTCTACATTACTTGTTGCGATTACACCCATTGGTGGGTTATCTTTGTCGACATCCATTTCAGGAAATTTAGAGTGTCTAGCTCACTGGAGTTGACTGAAGCTCAGATGGCTTCTACTGAAAGAATTGTATGGTTTTCGTTGTAATCTAACTAATTAAATAATTATTTACACATGACAGCACTAACTTTTATTTTTTATTGTTTTCAGTGCAAATCATTCAAGAAACTTTACAGTCATCTTCATGGTGTTGAGGGATTAAACATCTCATCGTTCAAGATAAAAGTTTGCGGCACCCCTTCTTGTTCAGAGTAATCGTCTTTTCATAATGTGAATTATGATTTTATTTTATTTACTGTGTTTGGATTTAGTTGTTTTTTTCTTTTTTGTCCATTAGGAGAAGCGCGAGGCGTGACTGTGGTATCTATGCAATGAGGTTTATTTGGATGTTCAAGGCTAATTTTTACCCACATGTATTCAAGGTAGGTAATGTGTTGTGTACATAGTTTTATACTTTTATTCAATAGAATGTAAGGCGGTTTTTTTAGTATCTGTTCACTGTATAATACTACATGTCAATGGTTCTGTTTAGTACTTGTACATCTTGTGTACTTTTCCGTTCGGAGCATGTGCGTTCTGAATTTTTGTGTATTCTTGTTGAAGATAATTAACCATTGTGTTGTTTCGTGTTTTTCAGACTGACATTGAAAGTTTTCGACAGTACTTCGCTGGAGTGATGCTCACTTATGATTCTCCTGATTATTTGGCAAGTTTCGTACGCGAACAGATTGAAGAATTCGAAAGTAAGAACTGTTTTACAATGGTTATCCTTTTTTCGTCCAGTGAAGTCAATGAAGTGAACTTGATTGTACAAAATAAGGAAATGAAGTACATAAGAACATTACATATTCATTCCATTGTTTCTATCATATATTCTAAAATATTCCTGTGGCCTCCTCCTTGTGTGATTTCTATTTTTATTGTTCTCCTTTGATATCCTTTGCTCATCTTCGACCTCTGCAAAATAAATATATTTCAAATTTATGTTTAGCTTTTTGGAGAAAGCTTAATATTTACATCAGTAGGTTTTCATAACTGACAAAAGTAATTTCATGGGCACACTTACCGTTTTAATATGTCTTGTGTTCCAAATACTAGATATTCCATGTTACACCTTATTCTTCCGTTGTGGTAGTACATACCGTGCGTGTTTCCTGGTATTCTTGTTCTTTCTGTTGTGTTATTATCATCATTTGTGTGTCTATCTGTTGATTGATCCTGTGCTGTATTGCTTGTATACCTTTGCTGTGATGCTGCTTCCTGTGCTGCTGCTGCTTGTGCTGCTGCCTGTGCTGCCTGTGCTGCTATTTCTGCTTTCAGTGTTTCACATCCCGTTTTGTTGTGTCCTGATACTTTGCAGTGGCCGCATGTTATTTGTCTAGTTTTCTGTTTTTTTTCTGAACCTGGCATCATTCTGTCTCCTCTTTTTGTTCCTCTTCTGTCGGACATTGGTGGGTCACGTAATGTTTCGTTGCTAGCTGTTTCTTCATCGTGTAGTTTTTTGGCTCCTTCATCTTCTCTGATTGCTGCCAGCACTTTTGTTTCCATATCACGCATACACTGAATCATGACATTATATGCTTTGTCAATTGGGCACGCTTTGTTGCAAAGTTCTGCCATATGGCTCATCACACCGGCAAACTTTAGTGTTTCATCTCCGCAAGTAGCATCTGCGACATTTCCTAATGTTGCGAGTTCCGTGTCTATGTCTTTTCTCCATCTTTGAATCACAAAACTCTCTGGCAAATCACTGATCTCCATGTGAACCATTGCTTTTATCACATGGCAGCAATGTATACCATCCCTCTGCATCTTCTTGCAGGAACACATGAAGTTTCTTTTTTCATCGTCAAATGTGACGTCGAAACACTCCCTTTTGAATTCCATGTGGTCGTAGGATTTCACTATTCTTTTCAGCCGGAGGTGGCGACCAGGTTCAAGAGATCCATCTACCTTGAATGCTGTGTTGTTTGTTATCTCGATCTGGAACTTCTCGAATATGTTATTTGTGAATTGTTCAAGAGCTTGCTTCTCAAACGGGTGTCTTGTTACTGCTTTTGCTGTTTTGAGTGATGATACGAGCTTCTTCTTGTCCAGGGCAGATAAGCACTTGTCTTGTATAACCTCGTATTGTTCTAGAAACATTGTTATTGTGTCTGTGTGCTGGCTATAGCATTTCCACATGTTATTTGTGCTCTCGCTCCTTCCTGTGCTTGATGAGAATGGGAAAAAATTATCCATGAAGTACGCTGGTACCCACCTGTGTCTTATTCTGTATAACTTGCTTAGGTGTTTTTCTCCGCCAGCATTGTAATCCTTTATCACTTTATTCCATCCCATTTCGAACTCAGCTGGTGTGAATGCGTTCTTTGCAACGTACATTAGCATTTCTGACATTCCTGTATTTTTTGCAAAGAAGGTGCTCTCTTTCTGACTCATCTTGGTCACGATGTGGAAGTAGCAGTTCCTGTGGGTTGTAGTCTTTAGAACTGTCTTTATTGCTTTCTTCATTGCTTTGTCTTGATCTGTTATTATTGTCTTTGGTTCTTTTCCACCCATGGCCTGAACAAATGTTTCCAGCACCCATATGAATGTATCTGTTTTTTGATCCTTGAGCAGAGCAACGGCAAACAGTACTGTGGAGCCGTGATTGTTCACCCCAACAATAGGAACAAATGGTAAGCCGTACTTGTTTGTGCTGAAAGTTGTGTCGAAAGATATGTAGTCACCGAAGAGCTTGTAGTTCATTACGCACATTGCGTCCATCCAAAACAGGCTGCGTACTCTTTTTTCACTGTCTATCTCCATGGCATAATAGAAGCCAGGTACTGTTTTCTGGAGTGTCTTGAAGCGTTCCAGGCACTTCTGAATGTCATGGTCCTTTTCAATTTGTTGTTGTTGACTTTTTATGTTGCTTAGATCAACAGCATCGAAGGGTATTCCGCGGAATTTCCCTCTGATTGACCGGAAGATTAACATCATCTTCCTTGGTGGCAGACGTCCCATCTGTAGTAGATGAATTAATCTCCTGTCAAGATCAGTCATCCTTTTGTGACAGTGTGCAAACCTAATGAGATAGTCTGTTGGCTCCAGCGGATGGTTGTGTTCTAAGTGGACCTTCTTGATGTACCAGTATCCATCAAATTCTCTTACAATTATGTGTGCTTTACAGCCAGTCTTCAGTAGTATATTTGTTCTCCTCTGAGATGATGTTTTGGCATCTGTGTTTGTGCATCCTTCCTTGTTACATGTGAATGTTTGCATGTAAATTTCTCCGTTTTTTCCTGATCTCTTGCTGCTGAACTTCTTCACTGCAAATCCTTCCTTTCTTGCATACAGAGCGTATCTGTAGAATGCATCGTCTCTTGTTTTGAAGCGGGCACCTTCCTTTGGTATAGCTGCACTGATAATCTCTTCAACTGCTGGGTAGTCATCTGTGTTGAACATCTTGTCCATTTCTTCTTCCATCTTTGTTGGAGGATCTGGATTTATTTCTGGATCATCATCGTTCAGTTCTTCTTTTGTTTCTTGTTTAGTAGCTTGTTCCTCTGTGGACGAGTTTGATTGTCCTGTGCCGTGTTTCTGCGATGATGAATAAGCTTCCTTTTTTGTTTCCTTTGAGGCACTTGTTTCTTCATCGGTACTTCCCATTCCTCTGGTTTCCTGAATTCATAACATTTACATTGTGCATCAGTTTTGTAAGATGGTGTTTCAGAGGTCTATATATTTTAGTGTTTATTTTCCACATATAACACAGCGTGGACTGTTTCAAAAATCAAAATTACGTACCTGGTGATCGATGTTTTTATTTCCCGATGTTTCTGTACATGTGTATGCTTCATATGTTTCCTGTAAATTAAAGGTATACAGTTAATTTTTTTAATGCATTGTTTTAAATGAACTTGATAATTTTAGTGCATACATGTAGTTACTACCTTTGTATTGCTTGTTGTGCTATCACTGGAGTTGGTGTTGGCTGTAGCAAACTTCATTTCCTGAAGATAAGTAAATCAAGTAAACTTTATGTTAGATTCCTGGTTTACTGATGTTTCTCCAGAGTGCATAATCATTGTACCTTGCTAATTTTTGCTGGTATTGGTTGCTTTTGTGTTTTCCAGTTATTCTGTTTGTCTGGTATACCATATTTGCTGCTTGGACCTGCATGTTGTTTCATTCCTGCCTGGTTGCTGTAAACCTCCTGCAAATTAGATATAAATTCAATTTTGTCAGGATATTTTTTAATCACAGTTTCTGTTGTCGTCATTGCGAGAAGTGTTGATCAACTGTAATCTACATGCCTTTTTGATGTCTTCTTTGTTTTGTTGAGATTGTTGTCGGGAGGTCTCGTGCTTGTCTACTAGCTTGATCTGTGTGTTGTTGTTGTCGTTGTTGTCGTCAGACATATCATCGTCCTCGATTTCTTTGAATAAACCCTGAGAAATGGATAAATAATTATCAGGATTTATCCTAAAAATGTTTTGACTTTGTACTTTACTTCTATAACCTTTGTTACTTACCTCGTAACTTGATGAGCTTCTTTGCATGTATTTTCCCGCTGGTGTAGCTGAGCTGTTCTGGCTGCTTGTTGCTGACACATAATTATGCTTTCCTGTTTGTTCGTGATGTTTTTGTCTCACATTGTTGCCATCAGCATCCTGTAAGAAGATTGACAGTCAGTAATATTACTATCACAGAAAATAATTAATTTTAATTATATTTGTTAAATTGATTCAATAATATGTACTAATGAATTTTCAGTGGCATATGTATTAATTAATTTTACCAACCTTCATTGTGGAGTTTTGCGATTGATATGATTTGACGTTGCTTGCATGCAGGGAAGGATACTCTCTTGAACAAGCGTAGGAGGGAGCATTCTGATTTATATTCTCAGAGGTTAGCAATTTTTTTCCTTCATCCCTCTATCCAATTCCATTGTTGAGCTGTTGCTGGAAGCTTCTTCCTTCTTTACTTCAATTAGAGATCGTTTAAGGTGAGCACACTGCACTCTGTACTGTGACTCAGCTTGTTTAAGTTTATTTTGTTGCATTTTCTCCTTTTTATTCTTCCATGCGTGTATTCTTGCCTGAAAAAAAATGATTATAAATTTTTGTGTACATGCATGTCAAAAAAAAAAGGAATAATAGTTTATTTTGTGTACATTTTAAATGCAGATATATGATCACATTACAAATAAATCACAATAAGGTCATATTATAGGCACAGTACTAGAAGTTGTGTACCTGTTGACATGTGTAAGCTGTTATTGCCTGGAATTGTTTCTAGTGCTTCTTACTACTATGGGCTAGTACTTCTTGAACAACATAGGCACGATAATACTGTTGCTTTTGTTTGACAGCATGGAAATTGTTTTTCGAATCAATTGTTACTAGTACTTGTTAATATGAATAGTTACTAGTAATAGTTAATATGAAATCATTATATGCACAAGTTTGTCTGTTTTCTCCATGCAGTTTTACTAGTACTTGTTAACATGGTGAATTGGTACTTCCCTGTACGACAAAGTTTAGCACTATAGCGTAACGGGGAGGTGCTTGTAAGTAGATTGGATTTTGATAAGTTTTACCATTTTTGCAACTTTTGCCATCTGTTCAGCAGTTAGTGGTATCTTTACTCCAGGTGGCAGCTTGTTCAACCACATTATTTGTTGTTCTTCATCCTTGTTTTGTGGTGCCCATGTTTCATCCATCTTCTCTGATGATTCTTTTTTTTTCCTCTCCAGCCCTGCAGGAGTATGAAATGTTGAAGTTCAAGACTATGAAGAGCAAGCGTGTAAGGTTGAGAAGTTTGAGTGCTACTTTTTGACAAGTATTCAGAAGCAAATGTGCAAGTTTGAATTTACGACTAGTTTTGATGAGTATCCAGTGTTTGAACTTGTTTAGTGCGTGTTTGAGTGGTTAGTCTGTGCCTGTTTGTATTCCAGAATCAACGAGAAAGAAACCTGGTGAATTTACCTATGAGGTTGTTCCGATCAGATGTATTTTGCACTTTGCCTAATCCTGCAGATCTGCGATATCAGCTTCTCTCATCCCTTGTTTGTTCCCTTCTGTTGATATTTTCTGTCCTGCACGTCCGAATTTTGAATCTAAGGAAAAAAAATATTGATGAAAAATTGCGATTCACTAAAGTACATGTTAGTTGTGGATGGGGTTCCAGCTGTCGAGCGATAAAAATCGGGGCACGGAATAGTACGTTTCAAATCTACGAACGTGGAATTTAGATGTTTACCTTGAGTTCGTGATCGTTCGTCTTCCTTCGTCTTCGTTGGTGGCTTCGTCGTTCCCCTCGTCTGGATCTGGATTTGAATTTTGAATCTGTTGGAGAGAGAGGAGGAGATGGAAAGCGTGATCCTGTTGTCCACCAAAAGTGGACGATTAGTTAAGATTTCTACTTTCGATATAATTTTTCTCCTGCATTTGTGGGCCAGCATATTTCATTAAATGGGAGTTGGTGTTTCAGTATGACATGTGGGTCCTCCTTGTTCTGATCATTCCTTTTCTTCGTGGATGACATGTGGGACTGTGGATGGGAGGATTTATTCTACTTCACTTTCCCATTTTTCTTCTGTGACGTCCCCGTAATTTTTGGCGTCATTCATTGATCCCGTGAGCCATCTTCTTCCTCCCTCTTGCCCTCTTCGTACGCTTGCGCCCCCCATCTCAGATCTGTTTTTGAAACCTCTCGTCTAGAATGCTTCCTAACCCTATTTATCGTTTGATTTATTTCTTCGATTGTTGAATGTAGGCGGCGGGTTCTCAATAAAGATCCCCGTGGATTTTTCGGCTGGTTTTGTGAGTTATCGTTGTTTTCTCGTAGCCTGCTTTGTTCAATGGATGATGAAGCTGCTGTACCTCGTGATGGTGAAGATGAGGTCACCCCTCAATTATCTGATACGCAGTCTTTTTCCGTTGATGGTACTGAGTTGGTGACTCAGGAATTCATGGTGCGTGACCAGCTTGAGCAGGATAGGATGAGAATGGAGAAGAAAGTATCTGCTACTAATGAAAAAATTGAACAGCACAGATTGAGAAAATCTTGGTTAGTTTATATTGTTTGTTATTCCTATATATGTTTGTTCATGCTTCTGGTTTATTTTCATGTCTTGATCATGTGTTTATTTGTTTTCTGCTTTCCAGTTCTGGATCTATCCCTAATGGTTCATCAGAATTTAGTACAAAACTTAGCCTTCCAAAGTTCATTTCTGTTTGCAAGTCCCTTAGCCCCAAACAAAGGGGTTATGTTGCTGATATAGGTCAAGGATCTCTCCTTGATATTCGTCTTGAAGAGATACCAAGGGCTTTTGTTGCTTGGATTGTCAGCAACTATGTTGCTTCAAAGAGGATGTTTGTCTTCAAAAGTGGCTTTGACTTCGCTTTCAATGCACTGTGTGTCCATAAGGTTTTAGGCACACCAATTGGAGGACGGCGCATTCCTATCAAGTGCAGTGAGCAATTCAGGGATGTCGTTAGGAATCGGTCATGTTGTGAAGGCAGTACCCCAACTATAAATGAGCTAATGAATATGCTGTCTTCTGACTTGGAAGAGGAAGATTTCAAGATATATTGGATGATGTTCTGTATTACTGCATTTCTATGTCCAACGACGTATGAGTGCGTCAGTCCTGACTACCTTTCAGCACTTGAGGGTCCTTCTGAGGAAATCTGCACGTATGATTGGTCTTCAGCAGTGTTTCAGAAACTTTCAGCTTCCATGAAAACGTTCGTTGATTGTGGTCTACAGGGTGCTCTCTGTGGTTGCTTGGTTGTTCCTCTGGTTAGTAACTCCTTTAGTTTCTCATCAGCTGCTGTTGTCATGTTATTGATTAATTCTATCTGAGTGCCTGATTTTTTTTTTGTGCTTTGTTGTTCTTTGTAGATGACTTACTTAGAATATCTTGATATAAAAGTCAAAGAGCTTGCTAGTGTTGTTCCAAGAATTAGTGTATGGGATTCAGTGACAGTTAGTGAATTTGAAAAACTTGACTTGGTTTCTGCGGAGGATGGAACCTATGGCGAAATACCGGTTAGTGTATTTCATTGTCTGATGATGAGCAATACATGTTTTAAAATTTTATGTTTATGTGTTGTCCCTAAACTGTGTTTTTTATTTTTCATTGTGTGTGTTATAATTAGCTGAAGGATGTGAGACGTACTCCGTTTCATCAGAGTGGGTCTTCCACTTTCTTTATTGGAGATCTGCATCCCGGTCTCGAGACGTTTCTTTGCTCCTTTGTGAAGCCTGCGATGCGTCCATTGGTACGTTTATTGTGATGTTCTGTTTTAATTGACATCTGTAGTGTAATGTTTTATAGTTCGAAGCAGTTGTCTGCAATTACTAATTTTTTGTTTTGTTTTGTTTTTTTTTTTTTGATTTTGCAACAGGCTGTTGATGACCTGAAAGAAATTCAGCAGGGCTTGTACTTTGAGATATTTTCTGCAATTCAGCCAATCATCAACAATAAGATTGCCAATGTTTTGCAGCTTGCGAGCCACTATAATGAACGAAGATTTTGCGCATCTGAAGATAAACAGGGTGGTTCTTGTTCAAGGCCATGGTTCAGTAATATGGCGAATTGTCTGGGTATACTCAATGATTTTGATCATATATACCGCTCGAATGGAACGGGAGATAGCCCATGTGTCGTTAGAACTCAATCAAATCAAGAAGTCTCCGTATTGAATGACCAAACATACAGCTTGCCAGAAAGCCAGAACAGGAATAAGGGTATTGCTAGTAATGCTGAGATGTGCGATGACATGTGGCGTGAGCAAATCATGCCGATTAGTCAGAATGTTTATAAACAGATTAGGTTGCTTCAACAGCTCATTCCTATTAATTGCAAATACACTCCAAATGCATTGTATAAGGAGTATCTGCTGAATCTCGAAGCGTATCTTGATCGCGTCGTGGAGGATCTTCCATCAATACTCCCATCCGAAGGAGCGTTGGATTTGCTTGTGCAGAAGGGAGTTGTTTGCAACTGTTGTGGACTTTTGAATAGTCCTCTTGCTTCTGAAACTTGCAACTGCTCGGTTGCCTTAGATACTGGTAAGAGCGCAGTTGGTGAGAGGTTAAACATTCCCTCTGTTACCCCCGTGAAGGTGCATGACAATGTTAGACAAGTTTATGCATCTGTAGGAAATGAAGCTGTCCTTGGTAAGATCGAGGTTGGTTTTCCTGAGTCCACTAGCAAAGGGAGCGGCTCAGCTGCGTGTTCTTCGGGTGCTACTACGAAAACCTGCAAGGCCGACTCTCTGGCTTGTGTTAACGCTGATAGAGTAGATTGCAAAGATGGCTCATCCGGTAATTCTAACGATCCAACAGTTGAAGTTAAACAAATTGGCAAGAAACTGGAAGTCGAAACTCAATCTTATTGCACTACAGCTGCAGAACCTGCAATCAATCCCACTGCTTTTGCTGATGAGCATGCTAAGGTTTCCACTTCTAATAATCCAGCTACTGGTCTTGAAGATTCTCTTCTACTCCCGTCTTCGAAGAGAAATTCATCTGAGTCTCTCGGTTTCCAGCATGACTCATCTGCGAAGAAACAAAAGATGTCTGTACTGGAGGATGGTAGCTCAAAGATGGCAAGTGGAGCAGACCAAACTAGTTATATTGTTCCATGTGACCCGTTGGATGAACCTTCTGCTTGGGAAGAAATAGAAAGGATTGAGAGGACGAAAACGCTTGCAATGAAGAAATTTTCATATTCATCACCCTCAGATGTCTTGTTGGCTGAACATTTGGTGCCTGTTGGAAGTGTTTGTATGCCATCTAGTACTCAACACCAGTATCTAGACGGAGTCCCTGGTATGTCGCAGCCATCCCAACCAGGATTGTCATCTGGTTATCAGGGCATTCTCCGTGATCGAAATGGAAGAACATTCCATGGAGGGCGAAGGACTGTTAATTTCGCAGACCCTCCTGCCTCCCAAGCTATTATTTCTAACATTGATGGTTTGCACCTGTCAAATCATTCATCTTTGCAAGCAGTAAACACACCTGGAAGGACAATATCTGTGCCTGGTTTTAACACTGGGTTTGCTGGTTATAGACATGAGAGATCTATTGCTTATGAAGGGTCTTCTCTTCAGAGCTCTTACAACACTGGTCATAACAGCTCTTACAACACGCTTGGGCAGCAAAATTTTCAGAGCTCTCAAAGTGCAGGGAGGTATAATGGTAGCCAACATGACGATGAAGATGTGGGTGGGAACGCTGGTTATGTGGTTACTCCTTTTCCGGAATTCATGATTCGATCTCCACGTGCTTGTGCTACGCCGCAGTATCACCAGAGGAATTATGGTGAACAGCAGGTACGATTTAACACGAGTCTGTCACAAGGCACATATAATAGAGGATCAACAGCAGGGCTTTCACAAAGTCAACCTTTGCATCATGGAAACCATCGCCCCTTCCTCTCAATTAGAGATTCGACGCAGGCTGAGATTGATATGATGGAGTGGGTGCGAAAGTATTTACCAGCGCAATTTGGTAGAAGGTATCCTACTATTTCATGCCACTGGTTTTCCATTTTATTTAATCATTTTAAATAATCTTTTTGCTGTGTTGTGATTTTGTTTTGTTGTGCAGCCCAAGAATTGTTGAGACAAGGGGAAGATGGGCCACTCACAGAAATTTTGGGTTGTCAATGCAACCTGGTGGTTATGTTCATGACTACGTTATGAATGTATTTGCTGCCACTGTAATGGAAGAGCAGTATGACAACAGTGTCTTCCTTAATCAACAGCGTCCCCAGTGCCTAAAGTACATAATGTACAGTGAGAGTGTAGTAAGTTTTTACTATTTCTTTTTTGTTTATTAAATATGGATATTTTTCTACTTTTTTATGGATAATTGTTTGGCAGAATGGTAAAATCAGTTTTTTTTTTCTTTCTACTTTGCTAGAGGGCATTCAGGGAATTGGGTGCTGATCCGAACGCACTGAAGAATTACATTATGGAGCCTAATTTACCCTGTAGGATATATCACTTTGATGTTGTGAGTATTTTGTTTTGTATGATATTTGTATCTTGAATATATATATTGTCTAGTATGCCAAAAGTTTTCCTTTTATGTTTTATAATTGAATTTGGTTTCAACTGCTATTTCAACTCTTTTGCAACTATTTGATTTTTTGTATTTTAAAAATTACACTTGTCCTTTTAATTTTATTTTTTTAGCTATTTTTAAAAATTTGGTTGTTTTTCAGGTAATTCTTCCTGTTAGAGATAATCACTTTTGGATTGTGGTTGTCGCTAATTTCGCCCGACTGCGGTTTGAGACATATTGTCCTTATTATGATGCTACTGTAGCAGAAAATATTGCAATGACTGTTATTGATAACTTCAAGAAGGCTTATACAGCAGCATATTACTCTGAGCGTTATGATATTTATAACTTTCAGGTGATGCCTGCCCAAATCGTTTCTGACAACATCAATGAGTAAGTAAAATTTTAAGAGATTGTATTTATCAGTGTGTTTCTATGTGTCTTTGTTTTGTTCTGTGGTAATTCATATAGTTTTATTTTCTTGTTCTTACTCAAACTGTTTTTAGGAACGACTCTGGACCTCAAGCTATGAAAGTAATTCTTCAACATTGCGGTGGTTTCCAGCATAAGATAAGAGAAGTAAGTCTTTGTCTATGTTTTTCTTGGCATATGTAATTGTTGGTCTGCATATAATTTTCATTTGTTAATTGCAGAATGATGTTATCAAGCTGCGTGAGCAGCTGGTGTTCTATATGCTAACTTTCCAAGGTAATGCAAAGAAAATGCCTGCAGTCGTTGATATAATGAGAAAGCATGCAAGACGGTGAATGTTGCTCGATAAGGATATACAAACCCGTTCGGAAAGAAACATGTTTCTCTGTTTGTATTCCGACAGTATCGTTGATTCTCCGTTATGGTTCTATTTATATTTTAGTTTGTGCTTTAACTATTTGTAACTGAACCCAAGAATCTCCTGTTTTGTACTGTCACCTTGTGTTGAACATCTGTGGTTTCGCTTTTCTGGCATATATTTGTCTGTACTTGTACTCTTATGTCTTACGTACTTGATATTTGCTTCCTGATGTACTTACGCCTTTATTGTGACTGTGAGACACTTACTATTCCTTGCTATGTTTCCCTCAAGTTATGAAAATGTTATTGTGTCTGTTGCTGTAGTTAATACTTGTGATTGTAGTTTATATTTTAGCTTATATTTTAGCTGTATTTGTACTCTTGTGTATTATGTACCTACGACTTTCGTGTTGTTGTACTTAGACCTGTACCTTCATGCACCCATCACCGCTGTACTGTAGACACCTCACACACCTGTACCTTCCATCAGAACCCACAATTTGCAGACAAATATAAAGAAACAGTTATGTTTTTCTCTTGCTGCCTAAACTGTACTCGTGCACCCTTCACCGCTGTACTCCACCCTGCTGGCACATGTCCATTCCCAGAGAATCATAAAACATGCGGAAAACATAGGGAAACACTCCTGTGCTCCTCTTGCTAATGAAGCTGTACTTGTGCACCGATCACCTCTGTACTTGACACACCTTACACCTGTACTTTCTTGAATAACCCAAAATTTGCAGACAAAATTAGTGAAACAGTCATGTTTTGCTCTTGCTGCCTAACCTGTACTCGTGCGCCTTCAACCGCTGTACTCGACCTTGCTGGCACATGTCCATTGGCAAAATAACTAAAAACATGCGGAAAACATAGGGAAACACTCCTGTGCTCCTCTTGCTAATGAAGCTGTACTCGTGCACCGATCACCTCTGTACTTGACACACCTTACACCTGTACTTTCTTGAATAACCCAAAATTTGCAGACAAAATTAGTGAAACAGTTATGTTTTTCTCTTGCTGCCTAAACTGTACTCGTGCACCCTTCACCGCTGTACTCCACCCTGCTGGCACATGTCCATTCGCAAAATAACAAAAAACATGCGGAAAACACTCCTGTGCTCCTCTTGCTAATGAAGCTGTACTCGTGCACCGATCACCTCTGTACTTGACACACCTTGCACCTGTACTTTCTTGAATAACCCAAAATTTGCAGACAAAATTAGTGAAACAGTCGTGTATTCCTCTTGCTGCCTAAGCTGTACTCGTGCGTCTTCAACCGCTTTACTCGACCTTGCTGGCACATGTCCATTCGCAAAATAACAAAAAACATGCAGAAAACATAGGGAAACAATACTGTACCCCTCTTCCTAGCGAAGATGTACTCGTGCATCCATCACTGCTGTACTCGATACACCTTGCACCTGTACTCTCTTGAATAACCCAAAATTTGCAGACAAAATTAGTGAAACAGTTATGTATTCCTCTTGCTGCCTAAGCTGTACTCGTGCGCCTTCAACCGCTGTACTCGACCTTGCTGGCACATGTCCATTCGCAAAATAACAAAAAACATGCAGAAAACATAGGGAAACAATACTGTACCCCTTTTCCTATCGAAGATGTACTCGTGCATCCATCACTGCTGTACTCGATACACCTTGCACCTGTACATTCGTGCAGAACACAAAATTTGCAGACAAAATGAGTGAAACAGTTATGTATTCTTCTTGCTGCCTAAGCTGTACTCGTGCGCCTTCAACCGCTGTACTCGACTGATATTTTACATGGGGAACTATTGAGTACTATTGGTTAATAGTTTTTTCAAGTCTTGTTTTGTGTACTTGTTCCGCCATTGAAATGTACTTTATTCTTGATAGGTGCTGTGCTTATGCCTTTTGTCGCTGTACTTACGCCTTGAAATGTGGCATACTTGGGACTCTTCTGTCGTTGTACTTACGGCTTGTTTATGTACGACGGTGAACATTTACAGTTCTTTGGTACCGCTTTGTTGCCTGTGGCGGTGATTGAATTTATTAATAAAATAATGAGCTAGTAATGCGCATGTTTCATGGGGAACTGGAAACGATTAGTCAATAACCTACTTACTTCTCCTTGAATTTGCACTGGTGGCTGGTGCCGTGGAGCGTCGGAGAGTCCTGCGAGTGAGATTCTTTCCTTTCGAATTCCCGACTTTTGATTTACTTTCACTCACTGATGAGTGGGCCAACATAAAGTGGGTGCCGCGTGTTAGTGACTTGAAGCCACTCTCTGGTATGTAAAATGGCGCCGTTCAGTCGTCGTACTAGGAGCATCTGGTGGTTTGCGCTCCGAGTCCGCCGGTTTTATATTCTGTTCCTTCCTGGTTAGGGTTTCCGTCTTCGCTCCGCTCTCTGCTCACCATCTTCCCTTCCTGGTTAGGGTTCCCGTCTCCGCTCCGCTCTCTGCTCAACATCTTCCCTTCCTGGTTAGGGTTTCCGTAATATGTTCATTTCTTTGTTTGTTTATTTCCCTCGTAAATTCATTCTGTAATCCTATAGATATATTGTTTATGTTTCTGGTGTAGTTCTTATTTTGTTTCCTCTTTATTCCTCTTATACTTTTTCTCGGACATCCTCTATTTCTCACGCTTTGTAACTACCTCCTTTTCGTCTATTTCTTCCAGATCTGTATCTATTTCTTATCCTAAACTGCTGCTTTTGTAGATAAGGAGTTTACGAACCATAGATTTATCTTTTTTATATTAATAGCATGCTCGTTTGTTGCAAGATTTCTTATTCAAGTTAGTTGGAGGCATCATTTCCTTCTCTTCCAAACCATTAGTTTGTTCGGTCGATTGTATTGGTTTTTTCTTTATTTCTTCCAGATCTGTATCTATTTCTTATTTTTAAACTGCGGTTTTTGTAGATGATGAGTCTACGAACCATAGAAATATCTTTTTTATATTTCTAGCATGCTCGTTTGTTGCAAGATTTCCTGCTCTTATAGAACATTATTTTGTTCGGTGATTGTATGGGTCCAAATGATATTTGTTCTTTATTTTCATTATTCTTTCTTGTGGTGTTGTAGAAGCTGGAACACACAAAACACGGTTTGTGATGGATTCTGGTGAAGCTTCAAAAAGGCCCTTGGTTGATGATGCAGTTGATCTTGGAGAAGCTTCAGTTGATGTCGCAGATGCTTCAAAAATCCGTAATTTTGAAGATATTGCCAAGGTATTTGTTTAGTTCTTATTTTTTCAGTTATCTTGCACAGGAATATACGCGCTTACTAACTTTTATCCCTCTTGTTTGTAATTCAATTTTCTAGAGTATAAACCTGAGTACGAAACTTCCAAGGATTACAATGGATATGCTTGGAATTGATGTTGGTCCTGTCGATACAATTGGAAAAGCTACGTTTAGTGTATCCAGGTTTTTTACCAGCACATTCGTTGTCGCTCATGCTTTGAGCAAGTTTCTTGGTCACACAAAGTTCCTTGCCATTGAGAACTACCATCATGGAAGTGTTCTTGTCAAGTTCCAAGATCCTAGTGACCTGCAGAAAGTTACTGGCCACATATTCAATTATGAATTTTTTGGACCCTTCCATGTCAGTCAAGTTGACTATGTTGAAGCTCAACCTACCGATTATGCAGAGTTGTTAGATGGTTTTGCATCCAAATCCAACTTCTGAAATTGTTTGTGGCAAATTGTTACATCGTGCCGTGTTGGTTATGGTTGTTTTGTAAGACTTTATTGTGCCGTGTTGGTTATGGTTGTCTTGTAAGACTTTATTGTGTCGTGTTTGGTATGTTTATCTTGTAAGACTTTATGTTGTTGAGTACAATGTAATGTACCATGTACGTGGTACTTGACTTTAATTATCTTCTGTTTATTGATGTACTCACCTCGTATTTATCTTTGGTTTATAGTTCAATTTAGCTAGTATCTGTGGAATTTACATATTTACCTATGTACTATTATGGGGACTGCCAGTCTGTTGTTTTTTGCTCATATTTTCGATCATCCGTGTTGTTTTATCTTTATGTTTCCGTTTCTCTGCGAGGTAGGTACTGGTGCTAAGAGTGTCGAGTACATTTTTGCAGGAGAGACTAGTGCCTGTGTATCATGAATAGGGGAGTGCTATTTAATTTCTGTTGGTTTCTTGTCAGGTTTTCTATTGTACATCGTAGGTACAGGTGGTTTATGGTATGGAGTACAGTTTTTCTACTGAGACGAGTACGTCTGCAGGACGAGTAGGAGTACCAGAATATATGTGGTGGTTTTCGTTATTGCTTTCGATTCTGCGGAGTAGGTATTGGTGCTAGGAATGTCGAGTACAATTTTGCAGCAGAGACGAGTGCATGTGTATCAAGAATAGGAGTTTTAGATAATCTCTGTTGGTTTTATTGTCAGGATTTCTGTTGTACAACGTAGGTACAGGTGCTTTATTGTATGGAGTACAGTGGTTCTACTGAGACGAGTACATATTCGGCACGAGCAGGAGTATCAGATTATCTGTGGTGGTTTTCATTACTACTTTCGATTCTGCGGGGTAGGTACTGATGCTAAGTGTATCGAGTACAT
Source organism: Lolium multiflorum (assembly GCA_030979885.1). Classification (NCBI taxonomy): domain Eukaryota; kingdom Viridiplantae; phylum Streptophyta; class Magnoliopsida; order Poales; family Poaceae; genus Lolium; species Lolium multiflorum. The sequence continues at coordinate 194,458,355 of CM061751.1, read as the reverse complement.
TTTTTCAGTAGATACAAGTACATCTGTACCATGAATAGGAGTGCCAGTTAATTTCTGTTGGTTTTCTTTGTCAGGATTTGTGTTGTATAACGTAGGTACAGGTGATTTATTGGGTGGAGTACAGTGGTTCTACTGAGTCGAGTACCTCTGCTGCACGAGTAGGAGTATCTGATTATCTGTGGTGGTTTTCGTTAATACTTTCTATTCTGCTGGATTGGTATTGGTGCTAAATGTATCTAGTAAATTTATGCAGTAGAATCAAGTGCAGCTTTACCATGAATAGAAGTGCCAGATAATTTCTGTTTGTTTCTTGTCAGGTTTTCTATTTTATATTGTAGGTACAGGTGCAGCTTTATGGTGTATAGTACAATGGTTCTACTGAGACGAGTAGTAGGTACAGATCAGAGAGCAACATTTTGGTTTATTACTACTAGGTTGATTATAGGTTAATTTATGCAACCCGCGTAGTAGGTACAGATCAGAGAGCAACATTGTATTCCACACAGGAACACACATAATAGCTGTATAATTTAAGGTAATTGGTGTACACAATAAAATATGTCCAACATATTCGGCAAACATTGGGAAACACTACTGTACCCCTCTTGCTAACGAATCTGTACTCGTGCATCCATTACCGCTGTACTCGACAGACCTTACACCTGTACCTTCTTGCAGAACACAAAATTTGCAAAAAAAATATAGAGAAACAGTTACGTACTGCTCTTGCTGCCTAACATGTACTCGTGCGCCTTTAACCGCTGTACTCGACCCTGCTGGCGCATGTCCCTTCCCAAGGAAGAAACAACGTGCAGAAAAAAAATGGAAACACGCCTGTACTTCTCTTGCTGACGAAGCTGTACTCGTGCACGCATCACCGCTGTACTCGACACACCTGACAACTGTACTTTCTTGAATAACCCAAAATTTGCAGACAAATATAGAAAAACAGTCATGTGTTCTTCTTGCTGGCTAACCTGTACTCGTGCGCCCTTCACCGCTGTAATTTTCCTTGCTGGCACATGTCCATTCGCAAGTAACAATAAACATGCAGAAAACATAGAGAAACAATACTGTACCCCTCTTCCCAGCGAAGCTGTACTCGTGCACCGAACACCATTGTACTTGACACACTTTACACCTGTACTCTCTTGAATAACCCAAAATTTGCAGACAAAATTAGTGAAACAGTTATGTATTCCTCTTGCTGGCTAACCTGTACTCGTGCGCCTTCAACCGCTGTACTCGACCTTGCTGGCACATGTCCATTCGCAAAATAACAAAAAACATGCAGAAAACATAGGGAAACAATACTGTACCTATCTTCCTAGCGAAGATGTACTCGTGCATCCATCACTGCTGTACTCGATACACCTTGCACCTGTACCTTCGTGCAGAATACAAAATTTGCAGACAAAATTAGTGAAACAGTTATGTATTCCTCTTGCTGCCTAAGCTGTACTCATGCGCCTTCGATCGCTGTACTCGACTGATATTTTACATGGGGAACTATTGAGTACTATTGGTTAATAGTTTTTTCAAGTCTTGTTTTGTGTACTTGTTCCGTCATTGAAATGTACTTTATTCTTGATAGGTGCTGTGCTTATGCCTTTTGTCGTTGTACTTACGCCTTGAAATGTGGCATACTTGGGACTCTTCTGTCGTTGTACTTACGGCTTGTTTATGTACGACGGGGAACATTTACAGTTCTTTGGTACCGCTTTGTTGCCTGTGGCGGTGATTGAATTTATTAATAAAATAATGAGCGAGTAATGCGCATGTTTCAAGGGGAACTGGAAACGATTAGTCAATAACGTACTTACTTTTCCTTGAATTTGCACTGGTGGCTGGTGCCGTGGAGCGTCGGAGAGTCCTGCGAGTGAGATTCTTTCCTTTCGAATTCCCGACTTTTCATTTACTTTCACTCACTGATGAGTGGGCCAACATAAAGTGGGTGCCGCGTGTTAGTGACTTGAAGCCACTCTCTGGTACGTAAAATGGCGCCGTTCAGTCGTCGTACTAGGAGCATCTGGTGGTTTGCGCTCCGAGTCCGCCGGTTTTATATTCTGTTCCTTCCTGGTTAGGGTTTCCGTCTTCGCTCCGCTCTCTGCTCACCATCTTCTCTTCCTGGTTAGGGTTCCCGTCTCCGCTCCGCTCTCTGCTCAACATCTTCCCTTCCTGGTTAGGGTTTCCGTAATATGTTCATTTCTTTGTTTGTTTATTTCCCTCGTAAATTCATTCTGTAATCCTATAGATATATTGTTTATGTTTCTGGTGTAGTTCTTATTTTGTTTCTTCTTTATTCCTCTTAAACTTTTTCTCGGACATCCTCTATTTCTCACGCTTTGTAACTACCTCCTTTTCGTCTATTTCTTCCAGATCTGTATCTATTTCTTATCCTAAACTGCTGCTTCTGTAGATGAGCAGTTTACGAACCATAGATTTATCTTTTTTATATTAATAGCATGCTCGTTTGTTGCAAGATTTCTTATTCAAGTTAGTTGGAGGCATCATTTCCTTCTCTTTCAAACCATTATTTTGTTCGGTCGATTGTATTGGTTTTTTCTTTATTTCTTCCAGATCTGTATCTATTTCTTATTTCTAAATTGCGGTTTTTGTAGATGATGAGTCTAAGAACCATAGAATTATCTTTTTTATATTTCTAGCATGCTCGTTTGTTGCAAGATTTCCTGCTCTTATAGAACATTATTTTGTTCGGTTGCTTGTATGGGTCCAAATGATATTTGTTCTTTATTTTCATTATTTTTTCTTGTGGTGTTGTAGAAGCTGGTACTCACAAAGCACGGTTTGTGATGGATTCTGGTGAAGCTTCAAAAAGGTCCTTGGTTGAGGATGCAGTTGATCTCGGAGAAGTTTCAAAAAAGCCTAGGGTTGAAGATGCAGTTGATGAGGCATATGCTTCAAGAATCCGTAAGTTCGAAGATATTGCCAAGGTATTTGTTTTATTTTTTTTATTTTTTCAGTCATCTTGCACAGGAATATACGCACTTACTAACTTTGATCCCTCTTGTTTGAAATTCAATTTTCTAGAATATAAACCCAAGTACGGAACTTCCAAGGATTACAATGGATATGCTTGGAATTGATGTTGGTCCTGTTGATACAATTGGAGAAGCTACGTTTAGTATATCAGTGTTTTTTACCAGCACATTTGTTGTCGCTCATGCTTTGAGCAAGTTTCTTGGTCACACAAAGTTCCTTGCCATGGAGAACTACCATCATGGAAGTGTTCTTGTCAAGTTCCAAGATCCTAGTGACCTGCATAAAGTTACTGGCCACATATTCAATTATGACTTTTTTGGACCCTTCCATGTCAGACAAGTTTACTATGTTGAAGCTCAACCTACCGATTATGCAGAGGTGTTAGATGCTTTTGCATCCAAATCCAACTTCTGAAGTTGTGTGTGGCAGATTGTTACATCGTGCCGTGTTGGTTATGGTTGTTTTGTAAGACTTTATTGTGCCGTGTTGGTTATGGTTGTCTTGTAAGACTTTATTGTGTCGTGTTCGGTATGGTTATCTTGTAAGACTTTATGTTGTTGAGTACAATGTAATGTACCATGTACGTGGTACTTTACTTTAATTATCTTCTGTTTATTCTTGTATACACCTCGTATTTATCTATGGTTTATAGTTCAGTTTAGCTAGTATCTGTGGAATTTACACATTTACATATGTACTATTATGGGGACTGCTAGTCTGTTGTTTTTTGCTCATATTTTCGATCATCCGTGTTGTTTTATCTTTATATTTGCGTTTCTCTGCGAGGTAGGTACTGGTGCTAAGAGTGTCGAGTACATTTTTGCAGCAGAGACGAGTGCATGTGTATCATGAATAGGGGAGTGCTATATAATTTCTGTTGGTTTCTTGTCAGGTTTTCATTGTACATCGTAGGTACAGGTGCTTTATGGTATGGAGTACAATTGTTCTACTGAGACGAGTACGTCTGCAGCACGAGTAGGAGTACCAGATTATATGTTGTGGTTTTCGTTATTGCTTTCGATTCTGCGGAGTAGGTACTGGTGCTAGGAATGTCGAGTACAATTTTGCAGCAGAGACGAGTGCATGTGTATCAAGAATAGGAGTTTTATATAATCTCTGTTGGTTTTATTGTCAGGATTTCTGTTGTACAACGTAGGTACAGGTGCTTTATTGTATGGAGTACAGTGGTTCTACTGAGACGAGTACATATTCGGCACGAGCAGGAGTATCAGATTATCTGTGGTGGTTTTCATTACTACTTTCGATTCTGCGGGGTAGGTACTGATGCTAAGTGTATCGAGTACATTTTTTCAGTAGATACAAGTACATCTGTACCATGAATAGGAGTGCCAGTTAATTTCTGTTGGTTTTCTTTGTCAGGATTTGTGTTGTATAACGTAGGTACAGGTGATTTATTGGGTGGAGTACAGTGGTTCTACTGAGTCGAGTACCTCTGCTGCACGAGTAGGAGTATCTGATTATCTGTGGTGGTTTTCGTTAATACTTTCTATTCTGCTGGATTGGTATTGGTGCTAAGTGTATCTAGTAAATTTATGCAGTAGATTCAAGTGCAGCTTTACCATGAATAGGAGTGCCAGATAATTTCTGCTTGTTTCTTGTCAGGTTTTCTATTGTATATTGTATGTACAGGTGCTTTATGGTGTAGAGTACAGTGGTTCTACTGAGACGAGTACATTTGTAGCACGAGTAGGAGTACACAATGGTTATACTGAGACGATTACACGTTTGGCACAAAGAGGATTACTAGCTTGATTCTAGGTTAATTTACGCAACCCGCACAGTAGGTGTCCACAATAAAATATGTATTCCACACAGAAACACACATAATTTATGGTAATCGGTGTCCACAATAAAATATGTCCAACATATTCGGCAAATATAATACGCACATAACTTAAGCTACCAGGTTATAAATAAAGATCCATGCTTATGTATTCTTCCTCATTCATCGTCGGAAACTACAATCACTTCGTTGCAGCTTTTGCCTGGCGTGTCACACATGCATTTTCTTGCACGTCCACTGTCCCTGTTGATTCTATCATTGATTGCTTGTTTTTTGGATTGTGCGACTCCCATCAGCATATCAATGGTGAAGACAACATCATCTTTCCTCTGTTGTATTGCACCAGGAGTTGCTTCATGGTAGTTTAGGTCGTCCAGTGACTCTAGGCTGGCATAGTAAAGTTTCCTTTCATCCTCGTCCACTGGAATTAGGTCCTCCATGTGAATAAAGTCTCTGTATTTTTCATCATCGTCAGATTCTGATTCACTGTCCCTTGTTAGCATTGCTTCATCACCATCACCATCATCAGCATCATCACCATCATCATCATCAGCAGCAGCATTGCCTCCTTGCACAACATTATCTGAGTGATGTTCCTGTTCTTCATCACTTATAACAATCAGTTCAACCTCCTCGTGTTCATGATGGGTGCTCATGATTTCCTCATCTTTATCAACCTCTTTATTTTTATCCATGGCGTACTGATCCTTGTTCAAGCTTGATTCTGTTGCCTGCATTTATTGAACAGCAGTTGTAGTTTATATAAATTATTTTAGTTTGTCTTAGTATCCACTTGTACAACTGTAGATAGTGAACCCACACATCTGATCTAACTGCATTGTGATGTACATTAATTCCCAGACAGGTAGATTAAATTCACCACATGACAATGTAATACATATAACATGACAGAACAATTATATGTAGCATCTTATATTTGGATAAAACAACTCATATAATATATACTCTAGAGGTACAATAAAATCACTTACTCATAAATTCATCTTGTTTAATTGTAACAATATTATCTGAAACTGTAACTAATCAACATAGCAGTTTTTGTTTTAAAAGGTCAACAAGAACATATAATACTGAGCCGTTGTTTTCGTTTTACCTCATGAGCTGTCTCCCGGGCACATGACTCTTTGGGGAGAACCACAGCAGGGACGCGTCTGGAAGTTCTTCTGATTGTCGAGCAGGAGGAGAGGGATGCCATCCTTAGGAAGGGAGAAAAGCCGATGAACGATGCAGGTCTTACATTGATTGATCTGGGGGGGTCAGGGTACGCTCGTGTGGACACTCCCGTTCTTGAGCGGCGGTATGGCAAGACATGGGTGCAGATTTGCGCGCGGGAGCGGCGGCATGGATTCATTAGGCGAGGGATCTGTATGATTGATGGGAGGTACGGAATATGGCGCGGAGGGATCGGTGTGGTAGATCGCCTCCTCCATCGGCTATCCATAGCTACCCGCGACATCGATTTTGCCCACGGATTTGTGATGGGAGGAGGAGTTTTGTGTCGAATATGGAGATGAAACTAGGGTTTGGTAAGAGTTGTCTTCCTTCACGCGTGGGCGTGTGTCGTAGCGACATGTAGCATAAATAGAAGTCCACAGCGTTTGGCGGGAAAGTATTCCCGGACTCATCTTTTTCCCGCCAATGAATAATGGGATGTAGATCCCGCATCCTGGAGCTGTTTTTCGTTTTCTCTAGCGCAGGTACATTTTTCAGAGGGGCGTCGAGTACGGCAATGACGGCTAGTCGAGTAAAGGTGAAACAAGGGTTTGGTAAGAGTTGTTTCTCTGGAAATAATTATGTTTTCTCTAGGGCAAGTACATGTGCAACTATTGTGAAGCACCAATAGGAGCACGGTATTGTGTTTCTCTTTTGATTTATCTGGGAGAATTTCGTTTTCTCTAGCGCAGGTACATGTTATAAGGGATGTCGATTACGGCGATGACGGCTAGTCGAGTACGGGTTCCGCACCGGGAGGAATTCAGGTCTGTGTTTCTTTTCCGCTCTATCTATTGCAGGTACAAGTTCAAATGCAAGGAAAGTACAGCGTTGAAGGCTAGTCGAGTACATGTTTCGCACCAAGTGGAGTACATGATTTTGTCTCTTTCCGTTTGCTCTAGGGCAGGTACAAGTGTAAAAACGTGTCGAATACAGCGGTGACGTCTAGTCGAGTACAGTCTAGGAATGAAGAGGAGTACAGGATTGTGTCTCTCTCTTTTTTCTCTAGCGTAGTTACAGGAATAAATGGACGACCAAGATGGGCAGTCCAATGAGATAGATTTTGTGAATGATCGTATATTAGGAAATGCTACTACTATAATAACTGTATAGTGTTGTAACTACGGTGTTATTTTATTTCAAAAATAAATAACGCACATTTTGTTTAATTAACTAAATCATGGTTGATAAAATCTGTCTCTTATTCGGGACTGTTATCACCAGCAAGTCAGAGGTGGGCCGCGATCAAGACGAGCTTGAAGATATATGCGTGGAGACACATAGAGAATCGGCCTTGTGTATCAAGTTGGGCTAGTTAGCCCACGTATCTTTGTATAGTAGGTTACGTAAAAGTTAGAATCTATCTCGTGCACGGTTTGGTGCACGTCCACATTAGAAAGTCCGCTATAAATATGTACCTAGGGTTTATGGAATAAACAACAACCAACGTTCAACACAAACCAATCTCGGCGCATCGCCAACTCCTTCGTCTCGAGGGTTCCTCCGGTAAGCATCATGCTGCCTAGATCGCATCTCGCGATCTAGGCAGCACAAGCCTGCCTAGTTGTTCACGCGTTGCTCGTACTGCGTTTTTGATGGCGAGCAACGTAGTTATCGTAGACGCGTTAGGGTTAGCATCGTTCTTAGCATCATATGCTCGCGTAGTGCAACCCTTGCGCGTCTAGCCGTCCTTGTGCCTCATCATGGGTGCAGGGGCGGCACCCCGCTTGATCTTTATTTAGTAGATCTGATCTGTTATGGTCGCTCCTTGATTCATCAAGGATTAGTTTAATATCTGCAATAGTTAGGCCTTACAAAGGGTTGGAGGATCCAGCGGCATGCAGGGTGTAGTTTGCTGCCCCTAGACAGGACGTTCCGAGGATCAACCTAGTGTTGGTTTTTAGGCCTTGTCTAGGGCTGGCTTACGTTTACCGTGCGTGAGCGCGAGGCCCAATCGTGAGTAGGATGATCCGATTATGCGGTGAAAACCCTAGATCGTCGTGGATCTCATACGCTTTATATTGATCAAGCAGGACCACCATATCGGCCACCTTGGACGAATCATGGGTGAATCGGCTCCCGAGCCGATTCACAGGACAACCCGAGAGCCGATCGAGGCTCGTATTTAACGTGTACGTGTGTGCCCTGCAGGAAACTAAGCGAGGCATCATCCACACCTTCCCGACCGTATAGGTCGTGGCACGCCACCCAGCGGCGCGCGACCAGAGGCTTTGCGGGCCGTCGCTCCGAGGGATCGCCGCAGCCCTAGTCATTCCCGGGTTTCTGACGCCAACCATTCTGGCACGCCCGGTGGGACAATCTTCAACGACAAATCTTCAACGACACATCTTCAACGACAACCATCTCGCCATCCACATCAGAGATGGCGGAAAGCACTCCGGTCAAGCACGAGGGCCTGGCTGACGACCTCAAGAGGAAGCATAACAAGGCCAAGGCGGCCCTCGAAACCGAACTCATCGGCTCCTATGGGAAGACCCGTTCACACGGCATCAGGCTCGACGGAGACACACGTCCTTTGCCTGGCGACGATACGGTCGACCTCAGCCACTCCATAAGGGAACCAGGGTTCTCGTTCGATGCCAATATGGCAGGGTTCGTGATTCGCCATGACGCGGACAAAGCGGAGAGCAGCCACGCTCGTGGCAGAGAGAAGGAGGGAGCCGGTCCGCGAGACCGGCCCCAAGACGGCAATAAACGGTACCTGGCCAAGGAGGAGGTGAGGAACCCACAGCGTCCACGCTCGTTTCCCGAGCACCTCCTCAGCAAATACGATCAGCCATACGACCGACATCACCGCTACGGCGAAGGCGAGCAAAGAGATCATCGGTCTGATGCGGACGGGAGGTATCGTCGGACCAACGGCCACGACGACGGGTATGAACGTCGCGCCGGAGGAAGGTCTGAAGAGTCGGACAACGTGGATAGGCACTGGGACTGCCCCTTTTTCAGACACTGCTGGGATTCTGGAATGAGCCGACTACCAACAATCGGCAATTGCCCGGAATGTAAACGAAAGAAGAAGGGTGCGGTTAAGGTGTCCGTGTTCGAGCGTCTGGGACCTCTCCCGCCTTGGAGCGAGCGTACCGAGTCCGTTCAGGAAGAGGATCACGAGGAACTAGAGGACGGTGATGAAGACGACAAGTATCATCGGCCAAGATGGTGTCCTGACGGGCTCAGCCGCTCCCAGAAACGAAGGGTTCAGCGATTACGTGCGTTGGAAGAAGCCGAAAGGGTATATCTGCACGCGTTGAGGAAGGCGCGGCCTGACCTGGCCGCCAAAATTCAGCGAACCCTGGATGAAGAGGGTCTGCCACAAAGGAAAGAGTGGCGCCCTAGGCAAAGGAAAGCCGATGATGAAACATCGGCTGGGACCAACATGGTTTTTATCCTTCCTGCGGAATTTAGCGCTCCAAGGTTATATGAAGCACCTGTGGCACAACTGGACTGCGGCCCACGGCCGGTCATCTTCGAGAAGCCGCGAGAAAGGAGTTACAGGCATCTAAAGGCCCTGTATTTACGAGGTTACATCAATGGGCAGCTTGTCAATAAGATGTTGGTAGACACCGGAGCGGCAGTCAACATCATGCCATACTCCATGCTACGGCGGTTGGGACGCTCCAGCTCGGATTTGATCAAAACCAATGTAACGTTGAGCGATTTCAATGGCCAAGCATCTGACGCGCAAGGTGTTCTGAATGTGGATCTGACCGTAGGAAGGAAGACTATCCCTACAACGTTCTTTGTTGTCGACAGCAAAAGTACCTATGCTGTGATATTAGGGAGGGATTGGATCCACGCCAATTGTTGCATCCCATCCACGATGCACCAATGCCTGATACAGTGGGATGGAGATGAAGTGGAGGTCGTCCACGCCGATGACTCAGCCGAGATTTCAACAGCCGGCATGGGTATTTGGGAGGCATCAGGTCAAGAACCGCTCTCGGGCATCAATTTGGACGACTGCGAACGCATCGATGTGACAAAGAACGGGGTAAGATTAGTTCTATCCACCGGGCTGACCGTATAACGGGAACAACATCGATGGACAAATGTGTCGAGGCTGATCCTTGCGATCGGCCCCAAGGGTTTGTGGAAGAACATCATAAAACCTTCACCGGGCAAGCAATGTGGAGGCCGATTCCAGCAATCGGCCAAAATTATCCCCACCACCTATTTGGCCTGGGATTGATATTTGACCCAGCAGGGACTGCCTGAAGAGCCGATACCATCAATTACTTGACAAAATCGGCTCGGGGGGCACACAGAGGGATGGTACGGAGTTGGGGACGGATGTCAAGTTTCCAGCAGAACAGCTCAAGTGTGGGGGCCGATACATAAACAAATCGGCCACAAAAAATCGAAGACATCAAAACTTCTGAGCACAGCCGATGCACGGCCATCGGGCAGTCATCAGGCAGCGAGGCTCCACTGAGGGCTCTTCTCAATAGAATGATTGATACCCCAAGCGGATCATGGTGTTGACAATGTCGGGTCGCAGCCCCGTGAAGCAGTATGTCTCTTCTGGAATCAGGAGAATAGTCAATGATGGGGCGATTGGCTGCGGCATGTCACGGCCGAAAGGGGGGAAAACGTTGGGAAACATCTTCACCAAGGGCTGCATCAGCCTGTCAAAGACGCGGGACTTGAACGGAAGAAGCTCAGGGAGACAGTTGACCCTGAAGGGTCCTTCATTATAGGAAGCCGATTTTTTCCCAGTCGGCTAGCCCTACATCTCAGCTTGCCTGAAGAATGATGCTGTGGTCACCAGAAACATCAGTGTCTACATACAAACCAATTGAGCGACACGCACGGGGCTTTGTGATGGGCACCTACCGGAACCAGATGGCCAGCCCGCTGGATTGGCTAGTAGGGCTCGTAATCTTGTTGAGGACTCATGGGGCAAAGCCGACGCTTGGCCAACGACTCAAGGGGTTTGGTGAGTTTCACAGAGCATCCATCACCAAATCGGCAGTGTTAGCGCAAGCTTGCGGATCAGTCTAGGGTCATGAGAACAGCCGATGATCTTGAAGAGCCGAATCATTCTAGCCGAGCTATTCGCACCAGAAGCTGCATCAGTTCGCCCAAGAGGATGAGCTAATTAAGACAGCAAGGTGGATCCTCGGTTCAAGGGAACTGCTGACCCTTCCAAAATTTGCCAAAGGCTGGCTCCTTGAGCCTAACACAGTGATACAGTTGGGAAACCGATAATGGCTCAATCAGCTTGTCTGCTTTTATCCTCGCCTGAGCTAAGGCTCGGGGGGCAGCTCGCCCTTTAAGGATTCCTTGTTCTATGGAGCCGATTTGGTTAAAATCGGCTTGCTCTGCATCGTAACTCGTCAAGAGGGGGTGAGTTATTGCAGACGGGAAGGGCTGGAGGTAATGGGAGGAAGCAACGATCGCTGACGGACTTTGGACCAGGCGAGACTACGAAGAGATGAGGCATTATTAGGACAGTGGCGAAAAGGTTCTGGTAGATGAGAATGCCGCTGAGGTCCATTAGTCCGTGTGGTTGAGTTTGCATTTCCAGGATCTAGGATTTGCGCGATTGCGGCTCGTCCTAGGGGTGGAGGTCTGGATGGATCTACCCCGAGTTTATCATGAGAGTCCGATGCGTTGCCATCGGCTCCTTAAAGCGCCGACCAGTTTGGCAATCGGCAAGTACGGTATAAAGAGCAATCGGCTAAATTATCATAAAAAAGGACGACAGGATCGAGTTGGGGAAGTTCTCCATTGATTAACTAGAGTTCTTACATAAAGAGCTGATTGCTCTCAAAAGGAGATCCTAGGGGCTACATTGCCCATCTACTACTGATGGCCCTGAGCTAAGATCCTATCTAGGGGCCGTTGCTGCCTTCGTCGTCGTCGCCATCATCACCGTCGTCGGCGCTGCTCCCAGCCGGCTCGTCGTCGCTGCTGTAGCGACCGCCGGCAGGACCTTCGTTGTCCTCGTCTTCTTCATCAGCGCCGTCGTCGTCGCTGTCAAAATCGCTGAGATTGCCGGGCCAGGGGCAGTGGCGCTTGGCCGGCGGCTCGTCGGAGGAGCTGTCATCTTCTTCCTCCTCCTCCGGCCTCTCCTCTTCGGAGGAGGGGGCCCCGTCCCAGGGAAGGTGGTCGTCGTCGCTTTCCTCCACCGCCTCCTCCCTGGCAAGGAAGGAGAGGTCGCTCTCCCCGTCGGTCAGAGACTCGTCCTCTGACCAGGTGGAGAAGTCGTGGCTTGGCTCATCCCCGGCCTCGATGGCGCGGCGAATGTTGGCCGCGTGAGCTTCCTCCGGATTCCATTCCGGCGTCGGCTCGCGGGAAGAGGAATACTCGATGGGAGAGCCCGATGAGGCAGAGGAAGAAGAGGACATGGTGGCGCAGGAGGGTTTTTTGGGGCTGATGCGAAGGAGATGCAGGAATAAACTGTGCGGAGTGGTTAAATAACGGGGATATAGTGGGAGTTTAATGCCCAAGCAGTTTCCAAGGACGTGGTGCCCGAACCGTCAAATCGTGCAGAGAAGGTGTGGAGGCAAGACGTCATCATGAGGTATACTGCGGCAGTTCTGCTCTGCCACGACGTGACCCGGCGAGGAAAAAGCGTAATGATTTTGGAAATGTCATTTCCAAAACCAGGGGGGCATGTGTTATCACCAGAATTTGACCAAGTCAGAGGTGGGCCGCGATCAAGACGAGCTTGAAGATATATGCGTGGAGACACATAGAGAATCGGCCTTGTGTATCAAGTTGGGCTAGTTAGCCCACGTATCTTTGTATAGTAGGTTACGTAAAAGTTAGAATCTATCTCGTGCACGGTTTGGTGCACGTCCACATTAGAAAGTCCGCTGGACTATAAATATGTACCTAGGGTTTATGGAATAAACAACAACCAACGTTCAACACAAACCAATCTCGGCGCATCGCCAACTCCTTCGTCTCGAGGGTTCCTCCGGTAAGCATCATGCTGCCTAGATCGCATCTCGCGATCTAGGCAGCACAAGCCTGCCTAGTTGTTCACGCGTTGCTCGTACTGAAGCGTTTTTGATGGCGAGCAACGTAGTTATCGTAGACGCGTTAGGGTTAGCATCGTTCTTAGCATCATATGCTCGCGTAGTGCAACCCTTGCGCGTCTAGCCGTCCTTGTGCCTCATCATGGGTGCAGGGGCGGCACCCCGCTTGATCTTTATTTAGTAGATCTGATCCGTTATGGTCGCTCCTTGATTCATCAAGGATTAGTTTAATATCTGCAATAGTTAGGCCTTACAAAGGGTTGGAGGATCCAGCGGCATGCAGGTGTAGTTTGCTGCCCCTAGACAGGACGTTCCGAGGATCAACCTAGTGTTGGTTTTTAGGCCTTGTCTAGGGCTGGCTTACGTTTACGTGCGTGAGCGCGAGGCCCAATCGTGAGTAGGATGATCCGATTATGCGGTGAAAACCCTAGATCGTCGTGGATCTCATACGCTTTATATTGATCAAGCAGGACCACCATATATTCGGCCACCTTGGACGAATCATGGAATCGGCTCCCGAGCCGATTCACAGACAACCCGAGAGCCGATCGAGGCTCGTATTTAACGTGTACGTGTGTGCCCTGCAGAAACTAAGCGAGGCATCATCCACACCTTCCCGACCAGGTATAGGTCAGGTGGCACGCCTTGCGACCCAGCATCGGCGCGCGACCAGAGGCTTTGCGGGCCGTCGCTCGAGGGACGGGCCAGCCGCAGCCCTAGTCATTCCGCCTACCGTGTTGGCGATGCTGGGTTTCTTATTCGGGACCCACGTGTCAGCATTACTCTGTGCCGTTTCGTCCCCTCCGTCTTTCCGCCCACCGTCTTCCTCCCCTACCCGCAAAACTTCCCAGTTTTGAAAGCAGACTAGAATTGGGGAAAACCGCAAGAGCGTCGCCGGAGAAGCCGCCGCGCCGAGGAAGAGGGTCCTTTGCCTCCCATAACTGTTGCGCAGGGTATCAGCCGATTCGCCCGTACCTACTCTGCTGCTTTGCTCCGTTCGCGTCGGCCCTTATCGTGCTGGAATTGTTTTGTCGGTCCCGCCGCTGCTGATCTAGGGTTTCACAGTCGCCGCCTGAGTCCAAGGTCTTCTGCACCTGCAACGAGATGTCGTCATTTTCGCGATCATCCCCGCCGTTAAATCCTGGTACACTGCTCCGTTGTCTAATTTTAAGAAACCCTAGGGCGTAATAGCTTTTGGACTGTTGAATATTCCCAATCTGCTTTAGGGTTTCCTTAGTTCTACGGTGCTTCAGATTCGCTTGATCGGCAATTTGATTTTGGCTGTATGTTGTGTTCTGGTTTGTTAATACTTGAGGCCCGCCTTGATTTGTACTTCAGCCTCGTTTGTTTCTGTACTTGTACTTATCCCCATGTTCAAACTTTAGTCCTGGGACAAAACAGTCAGGTAGTAGTTAATTTGTTCTTGTTCATTCTTCTGTTGTTGTGTTTTCATTTATTTTTGCAGTGCAGCGGATTGATTGCGTTTGTGCCTGTACTCGTCAACTATTTAGAATTAATAGTTAAAGCTACTTTAGTCAGTATTTGCTTGTAATCTGTTTCTGAAAATCATTGGTTTCTTCTTGCTGTTGTGTATATATGCTTTGATGCATGAACCTAACACAGTTTTTTGTGGATATTTTATTTTTGTTACGCAGATAATTTCTCAAGATCTCCAACAAGCAGGACCATTGGTGATACACTGTTTCTTTTAAGCACACAAGAGGCAGACACGGAATACCCACTCGCAGAGAGTCTTCCAGTTGAAGATAGAGCTGATCCTGCAGATATTCCAGTTCTGAACCCGAGAAGGAAGGAAAAAACTTTTACTTCTGTTTTCTCAAGAAGGCCGAAAAGGAAGGCTGGAAACGACGACAAGATGCATAATTCCAACACCAATTGTAGAGATGATGAAGTAGCTGCTCGTCCTGTTGAAAATGCAAAGGAGTGTGCCACTTCACTGACTGCTGCTGATATTAAGAAGGGTAGTCAGGTGCCCAAGCCGTTTAGGACAGATAACAGAGACATAACAGTTGCTTGTGAGAAGAAGGAAATTGGGCATAAGAAGAAGGGAATTAAAAGAGCCAAGCATGCTAGAGAATCTGTAGTTCTGCATACAGAGGGGAAGGTAGATGAAGGAACAAATGACGGAGCTAATCCGGCATCTTCATCCCAGGTTGTATTATACGATCCCCGTGTTGAAAGGTGTGAAGTAGACACTTCAATGAAGGGAACGGTTGAAAAAAGGACCAAAAGGTCCTTACCAAGCAAAGACAGTGGAAAGAAAGTTTTGCCTGCAAAAAGGATAAAGGTAAACAAGGATCTTTTGCCTAGCGAAGACAGTGAAGATCCTTCGGACAAGGACCATGTTATGAGTCAGATGTCAATCCAAACAATTATTGATGCTGCAAAAGAACTGGCGAGGATCCCTAATCTTATAGAGAGTGTTAGAGATGCAGGGTTTGGTCCTTTCATAGACACTAAAATAAAGGGATCAGTCAACCGTAAGTGCATTTCTTTCATTCTAAAGAAGATAGATATTCCTACAATGACGGTGACATTCTCTGAAGAGAAGAAGATAGAAATAAATCGCTACGCTATCCACCATATATATGGCATACCAAATGGAAATGTGTCAGCTCCAAGGCCGAATGAAACCAGAGAAGTCCTGGCAGAACTCAGGCAAGAACTTGGGTTCAAATCAGGTGAAAATATCAATGCAAGGAAACTTCTTGTTAAGCTAAAATCTATGCTCGATGAGCATTTTAGTCCTAACAATCCAGTGGAAATCAATACAGACCTTGCACTGAAGATCTTCTATCTCATATTGTTTAATAAAGGTTTATGCGTTGGAATTGGATCACGCATAACTGCAAAAGAAGCAAGCATGGTTAAAGGACTTGATTATGGCAAAATGAAAGATATGGATTTCTGTCAGCTAGTGGTGGATGAGCTGCAGATTTCAGCGACTCACTGGCAGAGTTACAAGGTGTTAGCAAATAAGCACTTGGAAGGATTAGCTGTAGCACCGCTAATAATGTACCTGGATTCTCTTATTTACAAAGACTTAGCTCATATGGGAAAGGAGACACCTCGGGTGTTGGTTCTTGATGAACAAAAATTAACTGCAATTTCAAGAGCTGACAGGGACATGGCAGCGCAAAAAGGGAGCGAAGACTGGGCTTTTGGAAAAATAATTGTAAGCATGCTCTTGAAACAAACATTTTTCATATTTTGTTTCTTAGTTTTTTTCGATCTATCTATTTGCCATTGTAATGTAAGTTTAATCTTTTTATCAGACTTGGAAGGCACAAGATGATAGAGTTTACAGGACAATATCAGAAGAAAAAGCAGAGGAAACAATGGCAAAGAGACACAGATCCATTTGCTTTCCTGTTGCAGGAAGTTCATTTCACGGTGGCGATGACATGCCTGCGCGAACCGCACCTGAGCAACAAGGAGCCCTGATGATAGCAAACAGCTATACTGTCCAGAGCGATACGATTAACAGCATCAAGAACCTGATGCAACAGGCTTTAAATTTTACAGGCAGTCTGCAGACTACATCGCAGTTGCTAGATAGAGATATACCCGGGGATAATGATGACAGAAAGATTGAAAACCTCAAGGTCCAAACAGCCAACCTCTTATCGATGTTTGATTTGTTTGGAGATGAGCAGAGATATTTTCTTGACAGACACCGTACAGATGGACGTGTCAGTGAAACCAACAAATTGACATCAATTCCTGATGCGAATAAGACACATCAAACCGTGGAGGTTGATGCAGGGAAGGTAATCCTTTAATACACTCGCACATTTTTGTATAGCTTTGTATAGGCTAATTGGCAAAAGCATAAGCATGTGTGGAATTCAGTATTTGTACTCATTATTCATTGCTAACTGTACTCCATGTGTTGTCAGGCGACTTGCAAACAAAAGAAGAATAAGAAAAAACGTAAACTCTCGAGTAAAACAGGTAGCATTGGAGACAAGCTGCTAGAAGAAACCCATCTTGACCCCATGGAGCATCAGGCTGGTTTTCTCCCAGATATCTCCGAGAACATCCAAGAATCCAATAAGGATCTAGCCATCCAAATGTCCTGTGAAAAGGTACTAACTACAAAATAACCAATTCAGTGTTAATTTTTAAATTGCCCAAAACAGGGTGCTGCAGCTCACATGCCAGAGATTGTAACAAGTGTTGCTACAATCACTGAAATGAGTACCGATAAGCTAGCGGAATCACTTGATCCAAAAGTGAACCATAATTTTTTAATCATTACACTATGAAATAAATTATTATACAACTCATTAATTTTGGCCAACCACTCATTAACAGGATCAAGAGAAAACATGTACAAGCCAAACCACGATTGAAGAAGTTCATAACCCATCGGATAACATGCAGGAAGGAATCCAGGTACACTATTATATGTTTTTATATATCACTGTGTTTGTGCAATATGGAGACACAATTGCAATACATGTACACGGCAGCTTTGTAATAAATTATGGATATATATAATTTTCTGTATAACCTTAACGTGAAGTTTAATATCATCGGTGCAACCGAGTCTAGTTGGAGAAAAAATATAAATATAAGCATCCGCACATCCATGTGTTAACTGTATTAATAAATGTGCTTCATGTATTAACTTTATTTTGCCATCTCTATTATACGTAACTTCAGGCGACTGACGAACAACAAGCATGCATCGGAGAACAGCAGCTGAGAGAACCCCCTCTTGCTCCAGAGCAAACTATTGGACTTCTTCTACGTACAGAAGAATCCATCAAGGAACCAGCCACTGAAACGTCTGGTAAAGAGGTACTAATTTATATATTTTCAAATTTAGCACTATTTTGTTTCTCAGATATAAATGTTTCTAAATTCTTGTACAGGATGCGGGAACTTCGAATGCTAATGCCGAAGCTGATGCGCCATACGTTGAAACAAGTGCTGCTACTGTTAGTCAGAAAAGTGCTGATATGATAGCGGAGTCATCTGATCGAAACGTAAACCATCAAACATTTTATCATTCTAGTTAGATAACTTATTATATAACTCATTAACTATGGCCAACAGAATTCCATTGAAAAGCAGGATCAAAACATAAAATCTGCAAGTGCAACCAATAGTGAAGAAGTTCATAACCCAGGGGATTACATGGAAGGAGAGCAGGCGGAACATGATCTTGTGCCTGACGTAGCACATGCAGACCAGTGCACTTCAGACAACTTGTTGGAAGATTGCGTGGAGGGCTCAAAAGCACGAATAGAAGATGAAAACTCAGCCGCAGAGGAGCTATGCAATAAGGTTGTTGAGAATACACGCGCAGACGATGATGTGCAAGTTACCCAACAAATGGATCTTGCGTGCACAGGCAAGTTCATGGATGGGACCTTTTTTTTTTTACCGTGCTATTTGTTAATTTACATAATACAATTTCTTTTTATTTTCTTTCAGGCAATTATGACCAGCTCAAAATATCTCCACCAACGACTGAACAAATTGACGAAGAAGCCACAGGAGCTTTCTTATCGGTAACTTGTCGCAATGTAATACAAGTCCATCGATCTACCAAAGTTGTATGGAATTTGATGTTAGTTCATCTCCTAATGCTGCCAACCAGGATTCTAAAACCTCGACGGGCTCAGATGGCGATGGCTGTGACGTATCTGTAGTTGCAACCACTGTGGGGGAGCCCTCAACGGCTATAGCACCTGAGGATGGACAAACGCTTGAGGATGGCCAGCACATAGGCAAGTACAGAAAATACATTCTTACCTTTTTTCCAAACTGTACACTGAAATGTCCACCAATTCATGTTTCCACAGTACAAGAAACTACTCAATCTGTGCCAAGCGAACTTATGTCTGAGGAGTCAGGAGATGCAAAACTTAAGGAAATCATGGAGGGTTCATGTGCTACTGCTGACCAGAATGCAGATGATGCTCTTATCAAAGGTGCACACCCAATCATGGAATACATATTTTAAAAGTAGTATATTGTTCTCTCCATATGATGCACAACCAAAATTGATTACATTCATGCCAGCTCATGTATTTTACCTTTTTTTTTTGGAAAGATGTCTGCGATGATGGTAACAGAATGGAAGAGAACGAGTCAGCCAAAACTGGTGGTAACACAGCTGATGGGGGAGAGGAAACCAACGTCGTGTCATGTAACCGCGATGAACATGAGCAGGTGATTTTCCTATCTCTTTAATTGCATACGAGACATACAGCAAGACACCATTATGTTGTATTGTTCATTGTGTCATCCAGCAAATTATCAAGGAGACGTTTGAGGAGTCAGGAGATGCAAAACCTAAGGAAATCATAGAGGGTCCATGTGCTACTGCTGATCAGAATGGAGATGATGCTCTTATCAAAGGTGTACACCCAATCATGGAATAAATACTTTAAAAGTAGTATATTGGTATCTCCATGTGATGCATACCCAGATTTGATTACATTCATGCCAGCTCATGTATTTTATCTTTTTTTTTTTTTTGAAAGTTGTCTCCGATGAAGGTAACAGAATGGAAGAGAACGAGTCAGCCAAAACTGGTGGTAACACAGCTGATGAGGAAGAGGAAACCAACGTCGTGTCAGGTCACCGCGATGAACAAGAGCAGGTGATTTTCCTATCTTTTTAATTGTATAAGAGACATACAGCAAGACACCATTATGTTGTATTGTTCATTGTGTCATCCAGCAAGTTATCAAGGATACGTTGTGGGTGCAATCTGAAGCGAATGAAAACAGCAACATTGCACCAGAAGAGACATCAGATCCAACCATGACCATTCAGGACGAATTGAAAATCATCATGGATAATTACACGAGTGGAGGCAAGAGTCGAAAAACCCCTGTTGCATATTTAAAATTTTGCAAAGTTCGTAATCTATTTTTCCCATAAACTAAACATATGTTAGAATATACGGTGTGAAAAAAAGTATGATCATTCGCTGCAGTTGTTGACAAAACTCTTGAAGATGGGTATGATACCATTACTGATTTTGTCTATCAAGAAGTATGCAAGTACAGTACCAGATCATGTATCACTGAGAATCAGGATCCATCCAGCAGGGAACGCATGGAAAAATTTAGGTATCGTGTTTTGGCATATGTAAGTACCGTCAATGTAAAAACACTGCCTGACAAATAATTTATTAAATTTTTACAGGAATCAGAAGTTTATTGGACATGGTGAGATGGATGTTACAGTTGGTGATGTTGCTGACTCATTTGAAGATGGTGCTCCTATTAAAACTAGTATCATGACAATCATGGTAGATCTAGCGCGGGATATTTTTGTAAGCCCTGAAACCAAACGTCTAATAGTGCCATTCATGGCAGTGGTAAGAAAAATTATTATTATTATTATTTTTCTTCATGCATGTTTTTGTGCGGAATTTTGAGGCGGCGCTAACATAAAAATATAACACCCACACAGTTAAGGTGCAACACGATTAATAGGAACAATGATGGCAAAATGAATACGAGGAAATTGGTAAATCTCGTCAAGGCAATTAATCCGGTTGAAGATTGTTTCCTGCTGGACAAATACGATATTGTAAGTTTCAGTGTGGTGTCCATAATTATCTTAAAAGAAAAAGAGTGCCTCAAACAAATAGTTGGATTGCATTTTTTGTTCGTGCAGATAAAAATTCCATGTTTCCAAGAAGGAGATGAAGAGTGTCCTGTGGGTCACTATTTCGTCATGTCCGTGAATTTAAAGAAGAAGCGGTTTGAACTTCTGGACTCACTTGGAGGGACAGGAGCTGAACAGCACTTTGTTAACACTGCTGACGTGTTCAAGGAAATTTGGAAGGAAGCGTACAAACAAAGCAACGGAAAGCTGTCACCTGAAAACCTCGACGAATTTTCGTACCAGAGGCCTAAAGTTATTCCACTTCAGGGAGAAACGTAAGAATTGTTGGACATTTATTAAATAAGAATTGCTGAACCTTTATTTATATATAAAGACATGCTAATGATTTCCATGGTGATCAACGCAGGTTAAACTGTGGAGTCTACATGGTGATTTTCCTCATGTTCTGGAGTGGAAAGTCTCTGATGTTCATTCGACCGGACGATGTATTGTACATCAGAAAAAGATTATTATACATGATCCTTATGTGGGAAAGTTTGGATGTTAATTTTGGTCTGATTGAAACAATCGACAAAGGTAGTTAGTACTGCGCATTTCTTAATAAAGATTTACTGCGCATATAGAAATTTCACGACATATTTATATTCTTGTTTTTTTTGTTTGTTGTAGGTAAGCTTAAAAAAATCGTTTCGGGAGAGTACAAAATAATCAGGAAGATAACAACTGTGAGGCCAAACATGGTTGTTATCGTGGACCTACCTGATGTCAATATACCAGAACCTAGGGAGATCGATGATGGAAAAGAAAACTATCCTGAAGAACAAGAATATATACTCATCGGTAGCCAGGAAGACTACAGCATGGAATGCTTGAAGGAAAGACGCAGAGCGGAAGAAACAACAGAGGACGGCAAAGAAGACAAAGAAACAACAAAGAGCGGCGAAGAGGACAAGAATCAGAAGCAACAGAAATCTGTTGTCGCCATAAACTATGAAGACAACAGCACTGAATACTTGAGGAATAGAGAAGCAAGAGTTGACGATCCCTCAAGATTGCAGCAAGTTTTGTTTACTCCAATAAACAGAACCTCTTCTTCACCGCCTGGTTATAAAATTGATAAAGATAAGTACTGTAGCCTCACGGGGTCACAAAGTCTTGAGACTCAACCGAAGGTTTTAAATTCCAGTTACGTAGAGGTTGAGCATAGAACTAATTTAGACAAACTGAAGAGGGACATTGTTACTCCGTCCAACGTCACGACAACAAAGAGACCGAGAGCTACTGCAAAAAGGTTTTGCGAGCCTATACCAGATCATAGACCAAGGAAGTTCAAGCACCAGAAACAAGCAAACTCCTTATATGACATCGTACTGAAAAGAAAGAAATATGATGAGTAAGTATTTCATCTTGCACTGCATAATGTTCATCTCTTCAACTTGTTGTTTTTTAACCTCTGGATTATCATGCAGGACTGAGGTATTCAATGCACCAATTATGCACAGTGTTGTTGGTGGCCTTGATTGCTCTTACACGGGCGCTGAAATTAAAAATCAATTTGGTGTTAATCAGTTACTGGATGGTACTTCCATGGACTACATCATTGACGAGATGAGGAGTACGTCCGATTTGTACGCTACTGGAGAACGAGTCTTGTTAAGCCAAGGATTTATCATGGTACGCATTGCAGTCAATAATGTATGCTGCACTATAACAATTATTATATTGTGCACTAACTACTGATATAATCCATGTTTGATATGTATGATGCAGCATGTTCTCGGGGTGACTGTTTGGTCTCAGACACAAGAGCAAGTCGAAGAATCCGTTCAAAAAATGAATGATTCAACTACCTACACAGAAGATTTTAACCTGGATATTGCAATGGAAAATTTCTATAGCTATGTTGACAGATCAAAGTGCCTCCTCGATGCAAAACTTGTAAGCTCCCTGCCTCTATAGGTGCAACATCATTACAGCGTACATATCTACTATTTCCATCTTGTTCTTATATGTCCAATCTCCAAACAGATAATGATGACGTACTTCAAAAGTTCTCACCATATTTTGTATGTGATGAACAAATATACACAAAAGTTCGAAATATTGGACTCTAGAAACTATGGTGCGAAAAAAGGTGATGTCCAACTTTATACAAGGAGCAGATTCCACACGGAATGCGGGAAAATAGTAAGTAGAGAAAAATTCCAGATGCATGCTTTTCAAATAATACTATTTGTTGTTGTCAACCATTATTTTACAATCATTTATTCCCTTATTCCTACAGATGGCAAGGATGGAACTTTTACTCAGGCGTGTTTACGGTAACGACAAATACAGTAAAAGTAATCAACCAAAGAGCTGGGTTGCCTGTGCAAAAAAGCCAAGATATATCCCATGCCCACACCAAGGAAT
Organism: Lolium multiflorum; assembly: GCA_030979885.1. Taxonomy (NCBI): domain Eukaryota; kingdom Viridiplantae; phylum Streptophyta; class Magnoliopsida; order Poales; family Poaceae; genus Lolium; species Lolium multiflorum. Next base: position 194,435,276 of record CM061751.1, on the reverse strand, counting down.
AAACCAGTGTGCATTTTATGTTCTGAAGGGTGCGTACCTATATGATGGGATTCGTCTATTGGATGAAAATGACGGATATGAGCCAATTGTAAAGGATCATGTAAGTGTTACTGAAATACACATTTTTTAATAAGATGCAGTGTCTGTAGGATATGCTGTAATTGTAACTACTGTCGTCTCCATTCATTGCAGCCCAAGATAAACTCCATCAAAGGTGAGTATCTGTACGCTTTAATATTCACCCTGCGCAACAAGGTGATTTTGCCACATGGAATCCAAGAGTTACAACCAACTACCCCACTTTACGGATGATGCTGTCATAGTAAGCATGTTCACATGTTCAGCAATGAATTTTAACAAGACAATGACTTGTCTCATTTATTTATTAATTACTTTCATCTACTGTCTTTTTGTAGCACATTCCCTATGGTGAATGGTGGACAGTGCACGTACATCAGCTGTGCTTGCGTAAATTTAGTACTAGTACATGTGAAACATCTTGGTTAATACAACCGCACCGTGAACCGTCAGATAGTAAACTTCACTACATTGTGATTTATTAGTACTTGTGAATATGCTGGAGGTGTACTTTTGTATCAGTACTTGTTAATCCCATAGAAGCAGTCATATACTCTTCCTGGTGCAACATTCCCAACTGTACTCCTCTTGCTAACGATGCTGTACCTTCATGCACCTGTACTTTCCTGCAGAATCCAAAATTTGCAAATATTTATTTAGAGAAACAGTAATGTACTCCTCTTGCTGCCTAAGATGTACTAGTGCGCCTTCCACCGCTGTACTCGAAACAGCCGGCACCTGTCTCTTCACAGAGAACAACAAAAATGGAGAAAACATAGGGAAACACTACTGTACCCTCTTCCTATCGAAGCTGTACTCGTGCACCCATCACCGCTGTACTCGATACACCTTACACCTGTACCTTCTTGCAGAACCCGATATTTGCAGACAAATATAGTGAAACAGTAATGTACTCCTCTTGCTGCCTAAGATGTACTCGTGCGCCTTCAACCGATGTACTCGAAACAGCCGGCACCTGTCTCTTCACAGAGAATAAAAATCATGCAGAAAACACATGGAAACACTACTGTACCCCTCTTCCTATCGAAGCTGTACTCGTGTACCCATCACCGCTGTACTCGACCTTTGCACCTGTACCTTCTTGCAGACCCGATATTTGCAGACAAATAGAGTGAAACAGTAATGTACTCCTCTTGCTGCCTAAGATGTACTCGTGCGCCTTCCACCGCTGTACTCGATACGCGACACTGTCTCTTCAGAATAAAAATCATGCGAAAACATAGGGAAACACTACTGTACTCCTCTTGCTGCCTAAGATGTACTCGTGCGCCTTCCACCGCTGTACTCGATACAGCCGACACCTGTCTCTTCACAGAGAATAAAAATCATGCAGAAAACATAGGGAAACACTACTGTACCCCTCTTGCTACGAACCTGTACTCGTGCATCCATGACCGCTGTACTCAACAGACCTTACACCTGTGCCTACATGTAGAATCCACAATTTGCAAAAAAATTATAGAGAAACAGTCATGTATTCTTCTTGCTGCCTACGATGTACTCGTGCGCCTTTAACCGCTGTACTCGACCCTGCTGGCGCATGTCCCTTCCCAAAGAACAAACAACGAGCAGAAAACACACGGAATCACACCTGTACTTCTCTTGCTAACGGAACTGTACTCGTGTACCCATCACCGCTGTACTCGACAGACCTTGCACCTGTACCTTCTTGCAGAACCCGATATTTGCAGACAAATAGAGTGAAACAGTAATGTACTCCTCTTGCTGCCTAAGATGTACTCGTGCGCCTTCCACCGCTGTACTCGATACAGCCGACACCTGTCTCTTCACAGAGAATAAAAATCATGCAGAAAACATAGGGAAACACTACTGTACCCCTCTTGCTAACGAATCCGTACTCGTGCATCCATGACCGCTGTACTCAACAGACCTTACACCTGTGCCTACATGTAGAATCCACAATTTGCAAAAAAAATATAGAGAAACAGTCATGTATTCTTCTTGCTGCCTAAGATGTACTCGTGCGCCTTTAACCGCTGTACTCGACCCTGCTGGCGCATGTCCCTTCCCAAAGAACAAACAACGAGCAGAAAACACATGGAAACACTACTGTACCCCTCTTCCTATCGAAGCTGTACTTGTGTACCCATCACCGCTGTACTCGACAGACCTTGCACCTGTACCTTCTTGCAGAACCCGATATTTGCAGACAAATAGAGTGAAACAGTAATGTACTCCTCTTGCTGCCTAAGATGTACTCGTGCGCCTTCCACCGCTGTACTCGATACAGCCGACACCTGTCTCTTCACAGAGAATAAAAATCATGCAGAAAACATAGGGAAACACTACTGTACCCCTCTTGCTAACGAATCCGTACTCGTGCATCCATGACCGCTGTACTCAACAGACCTTACACCTGTGCCTACATGTAGAATCCACAATTTGCAAAAAAAATATAGAGAAACAGTCATGTATTCTTCTTGCTGCCTAAGATGTACTCGTGCGCCTTTAACCGCTGTACTCGACCCTGCTGGCGCATGTCCCTTCCCAAAGAACAAACAACGAGCAGAAAACACATGGAAACAGGCCTGTACTTCTCTTGCTAACGGAACTGTACTCGTGTACCCATCACCGCTGTACTCGACAGACCTTGCACCTGTACCTTCTTGCAGAACCCGATATTTGCAGACAAATAGAGTGAAACAGTAATGTACTCCTCTTGCTGCCTAAGATGTACTCGTGCGCCTTCCACCGCTGTACTCGATACAGCCGACACCTGTCTCTTCACAGAGAATAAAAATCATGCAGAAAACATAGGGAAACACTACTGTACCCCTCTTGCTGACGAATCTGTACTCGTGCATCCATGACCGCTGTACTCAACAGACCTTACACCTGTGCCTACATGTAGAATCCACAATTTGCAAAAAAATTATAGAGAAACAGTCATGTATTCTTCTTGCTGCCTAAGATGTACTCGTGCGCCTTTAACCGCTGTACTCGACCCTGCTGGCGCATGTCCCTTCCCAAAGAACAAACAACGAGCAGAAAACACATGGAAACACGCCTGTACTTCTCTTGCTAACGAAACTGTACTCGTGCACCCATCACCGCTGTACACGACACACCTTACACCTGTACCTTCTTGCAGAACCCGATATTTGCAGACAAATATAGTGAAACAGTTATGTATTCCTCTTGCTTCCTAAGCTGTACTCGTGCGCCCTTCACCGCTGTACTCGACCCTGGTGGCACATGTCCATTCCCAGAGACAAAAAATATGCAGAAAAAATAGGGAAAGCTGTACTCGTGCGCCCTTCACCTCTGTACTCGTGTGCCCTCCACCACTGTACTTCTGCACCCGTAAAAGCTGTACTCGACACACCTTACACCTGTACTTTCTTGAATAACCTAAAATTTGCGGACAAATATAGAAAGAAAGTCATGTACTCCTCTTGCTGCCTAAGCTGTACTTGCGGACCCTTCACCGCTGTAATCGACCCTGCTGGCACATGTCCATTCGCAAGGAACAAAAAACTTGCAGAAAACTTGGAGAAACACTCGTGTACTCTACTTGGTGAAATCTGTACTTTTTCAACTCTCTCCGCTGTACTCGAGCCAAGCTGGCACCTGTACATTCCCAGATAACTCAAATCTTGCAGAAAACATATAGAAAAAACTCCTGTACTCCTCTTGGTGCCATTGCTGAACTCGATACATCTGACACCTGTCCCTCCCCAGTGAACTAAAAAACATGCTGGCAAAAAGTACTGCGACAGTGGCAGGGTTTCAATTGAATATATTCTTTTGTCAGTTTTTCGAGTGAATATATTCTGCACAGAATGACACGACAGTGGCAGCATAAAAAGCATATAAAGCATATAAAGCATGCAGCGACAAGCAACTAAGTGACAATTCTCTGACACTCAGTGACAGTTTGTGGCAATGCTAATATAAAATGCAGTCACTCTGATTACACCATCTTACTGTGTTACTTATTTATTTATCCTATGTTTTGGGTGCTTGTTGAAATTATGTAATTAACCAACGTTCTATGACAGCACTTCTGAAACATTTATTTAGTTCCTGTGCAATCCTGGAATCTTTCTCTATCTTCCTCGGCTTATAGTAGTTGCTTTGCGTTGATGATTACGGCTTGGGTCCTGTGCCCTGTCAGTGTTTCGAGTGAATATATTCTGCAAAGAATGACAAGACAAATGCAGCATAGAAACCATAAAAAGCATGCAGCGACAAGCAATTGAGTGACAATTCTCTGACTGAGTGACAATGCAATTAAAAAATGGACTGATTCTGATTCCACTGATTCCACTGATTTCTTGTAGTGACTTCTACTTTTTTCATATAAATAGTAGCTACTGCATTGTTGGTTTGCAGATAGAAGCCATGCAGTATTCTCGGAGATCCACTGGTTCCAGGACACAAGAACCTGCTCCTGCCAATCTCCTAGTTTACCACAGGAGAAGTGCAAGAGAGAGGGAGTTGGCAGATGAGAGGAATAGAGCATTCCTGGAGCAGGAAGCTGTGGATGGTTTGGAGCAGCTAGGTGAGTGTCTTGTTAGAACAGCTATCATGGCACTCCCTTCTCCAAATGCTCCACCTAACATTAGAAGGGCTTGTAGACCTGGCATGCCATCGATGGCTGAGTTGCCAAGAAGAGTCGATGGATTGCATCCTATGGAGGCGAGAAATCGGCATATTTGTGCAGGGGAGTACCCTCCGCTGGAACACTTGGAAAGGGCTCTTGAAGGACAGTACCTTCATGCATTGGTACCTCCTGAGACGGAGAAAGAAGTAACTGCTTCAATTGTTCTGTGCAAGGTCAAAAGGGCCATGAAGAGATGGTTGACTAGGGTGAGAAATAAATTAAGGAAGCAATAGCGTTTTGTGTCTATGCAGCCATGTAGTGTATGTGTTTCTCTGCAACCATATAGTGTGTGTACGTGTGCCACTATGTATTATCGTGCAAGGTACAATAAAACGTGTCGTTCTTAATTACCAGCACTTGCCACATACATAGAAATGCATATGCAATTAGTTAATTGCATTACTTACACGATTTTACACTAGGGATAATACAAACAAGTACGGCGTAGTCTGATTCGAAAGTACAAAAAAACATAGTACGCACGTACTGAAATATTTTTGTATCAATACTTATTAATACCAGAAAAAGCATTCATGTATTCCTCTTGCTCCCTAAGCTGTACTCGTGCAACATTCCCAATTGTACTCAACCCCTGCTGTGATGGCATCTGTCTCTTCACATAGAACAAAAAACATGCAGAAAAACATATGCAAACACTACTGTACTCCTCTTGCTATCGAAGCTCTACTCGTGCACCCATCACCGCTGTACTCGACGCACCTTACACCTGTACTTTCTTGCAGACAGATATAATGAAACTCGTGCAACATTCCCAACTGTACTCGACCCCTGCTGGCACCCCTCTCTTCCCAATGGACAAAACACATGCAGAAAACATAGGAAAACACTATTGTACTCCTCTTGCTATCGATGCTGTGCTCATGCACCCATCACCGCTGTACTCTGCACATCTTAAACCTGCACCTTCTTGCAGAACCCAATATTTCCAGACAAATATAGTGAAACAGTTCTGTATTCCTCTTGCTTCCTAAGCTGTACTCGTGCCCCCTTCACTGCTGTACTCGGTTCTGCTGGCACACGTCCCTTCCCAGAAAACAAACAACGTGCAGAAAACACAGGGGAAAATCCCTGTGCCCCTCTTGCTAACATCACCGCTGTACTCGACAAACATTACACCTGTACCTTCACAATATTTGCACACAAAAACAGAGAAGCTGTACTGGTGCACCCTTCACTACTGTACTTCTTTTGCTTCCTAAGCTGTACTCGTACCTCCTCCACTTATGTACTCGGTCCCTTCCCTGAAAACAAATATTTATTATTTTTTATAAAATGAAAGTAATGCCTCCGCCGGACAAGTGCCAAACTGACTTAGGCACGATACAGACTACGCAAGAAGATGAACCGCCTTGCGGTTAGTCGAGTAGTGGAACCGCTTTGCGGTTAGAGGAATTGAATCGTATACATCTGTAATCTAGCGCTCTACATTCCTCTTTAAATAACCACCACCATCGCCACTAACTCCCACTTTCTCCCCTATTTTGCTTTCCAATTCCAAGGATTGATCGCCGCGGCTTACACTGCTCATCGGTAGCGATGGAGCAAGGTGACAGCAGCAACTCGAACACGCACGCGCATGTTCTTGCTTCTGGTCCGCTGGCAAACATCACTTCGCGATCAGATATTCTTACCACCGCTCGCATTGCATATGGTATACCTGAAATGCGCAATGCAATCCATGAAGACCGGAGCCTCCCGTTCGGGTCGCCGTGCATTTTGCACAGTCCACGGCCACAGGAGTATTCTGCTGATCGCAATTCGCAAGTATGTAGTTTCATTACTAGTTTGTTGTTTATGTTAGATTTTCAACTACTGTGAGATTTATGATGCAAAATTCCTATATAGGGAATTGAGGCTACCCTGACGCCATTAGACTCTGCTGCGGTACCAGCATTCGTTCCATGTAGGGTGATCGGCCGTAATAATAAACACTGGGTTGGTGCGAATGGGGACTGGGTTGCATTTGTTCAGGATCAGGCACAATGGACCTTGCTGAACGTCTACACAAAGGCGGAGATAACACTTCCTTCGATTCGCAATGTTGGGATCCATCCGGATGACCATTTCAGGTATTGCTGGACAAGTCACTATTTCACCATATTTTGATTCATTTAAGCCAACAGTTCTTATATAATACCAATCAGGTATCACTGGGAGATGGCTAGTCTCGTGTTACTAAAGATTCAGATTACTGGTGAACCATTCTTGTTTGAAGGCAGATGGCACTACTGTGCTATAGCGGTGTTTGACAAGACAATAGCAATCATGATGGGTGGAACGGACACTGACTGGAGGATCCTTAGAAATGACTTCCTTCGTCCGTCACTTTACTCGATCCATTGTGTCACCTGTACCTTCCCACACATAACCAAATTCTTGCTGAAAACATGGAGCAACATACTTGTAATCAACTTGCTGTTTAAGTTGAATTCGTGCAACCTTCACAACTGTACTCGATCCATTGTGGCACCTGTACCTTCACAAAGAACCCAAATATTGCAGAAAACATGGAGCAACATACTTGTAATCAACTTGCTGTTTAAATTGAACTCGTGCAACCTTCACATCTGTACTCGATCCATTGTGGCACCTGTACCTTCCCACACATAACCAAATTCTTGCTGAAAACATGGAGCAACATACTTGTAATCAACTTGCTGTTTAAGTTGAACTCGTGCAACTTTCACATCTGTACTCGATCCATTGTGGCACCTGTACCTTCCCACACATAACCAAATTCTTGCTGAAAACATGGAGCAACATACTTGTAATCAACTTGCTGTTTAAGTTGAACTCGTGCAACCTTCACATCTGTACTCGACCCATTGGGGCACCTGTACCTTCCCACGCATAACCAAATTCTTGCTGAAAACATGGAGCAACATACTTGTAATCAACTTGCTGTTTAAGTTGAACTCGTGCAACCTTCACATCTGTACTCGACCCATTGGGGCACCTGTAACTTGTCAGAGAACCCAAAATTTGCAGAAAACATGGAGAAACACTCTTGTACTCAACATGGTGCCAAAGCTGAACTCGTGCATCCTTCAGAACTGTACTAGACCCATTGTGGCACCTGTACATTCCCAAAGAACACAAAACTTGCAGAAATCATAGAGAAACACTATTGTACTCGACTTGGTGCCAAAGCTGAACTCGTGCAACCTTCAGAAATGTACTCGACCCATTGTGGCACCTGTACATTGCCAAAGAACCCAAAACTTGCAGAAATCATGGAGAAACACTCCTGCACTCAACTTCCTGTCGTAAAAGCTGAACTCGTGCAACCTACATAACTGTACTCGACCCATTGTGGCACATGTACATTGCCAAAGAACCCAAAACTTGAAGAAATCATGGAGAAACACTCCTGCACTCCACTTCCTGTCGTAAAAGCTGAACTCGTGCAACCTAAAGAACTGTATTGTACAACAGAAACCAATCATTGCAGAAAACATAGAGAAACACTCATGTATTCTACTCGGTGCCAAATATGAACTCGTGCAGCCTTCACTACTGTACTCGACGATTTTCGGCACCTGTACCTTTCCAGAGAACACAGATCATGCAGAACACATGGAGAAACACGCTTGTAATACTCTTCGCACCGTAGCTGTACTCACGCACCTTTCACCACTGTAATCTTTACAAAAAAACATGCTGTACTAGATCGCCCAGTGAACAAAAAACATGCTGAACATAGATAAACACTTATGTACTCCTATTGCTTCCCAATCTGTACTCGTGCGCCCTTCACAACTATACTCGATACAACTTGCACCTGTATCCCAGACTAAAAGCGGGTATACTTAAGGCCCTTATCGAATGTACGTACAACAACTGGTACTCATACTTTATCAGCAGCTATACTCGTGCCAATACAACCGCTCAACCCAGTACTGATATACAAAAGAAAATTTCAATATCCAAATCACAAATTAACACACATTACATTGATTAATAATTGTATATAAACACATTACAGTAAATCATATGAATGATAACAGTATCAGTCATACATTGTAAATTTATCCAGTAATATCGTATCCCTTAATTGTCCATTTTTTCCTAGGAATTTCAAAGCTTAGCCGTGCATCCAAGGCTGCATATTTGACCTGCTCAAAACTTAATTCGGGGCTTGCCCAACCTTCCTCTCTTATTTTCTTGCACGAATCACCTTTCTTTTCCAAACTTGTCCCCAACACAGAATTTGACAGGTCATAGAGTGATGGTATTCTTACATTCTTAACACCTTGACCTAGTTTATGGATATTGATCATCTTCTGCAAGTCGAAGGCACACCTGATTTTTAATCCGTACGGCATCAGCATCCTGCGATCCATATCAATTGCTGCACCAAAAAAACAGACCTTCGCCGAGCTCAAGAATTTCTTTAACAAATCTGGAACCTTTGTTGCGTGAAATATCTGAGAAAATCGAAAATAAAGATGAACGACGTATATAATTCGGAACATTTGGTAGAAAAAAAGTATGGTCTAATTCGTGATACCTGGAAAAGAATGATGTCATTGGCAACACATAGCTGCAAAACCGCTGCACGTTGCCGTCTATCCTCTGGAAGATGTTTCTGCTTTATTCCTTTCACTTTGTCAGTGAACTCGCAATCAAGACCAACAATCTTTGGCCTGGCGTCGCAAAGGAAATCTTCTGATACGCGGTATATCCACTTCTCCATTGTTGCAGACCTTGTAGTTACAGTGACCTTGAAATCCATTGAGAGATGCTCGAACGAATATACGGTGTCACTTCCTTGGCGAGACATAACGATGGGAGAAGAAAATGATTCAAATGATGGTTTTGACACTTATCTGCTTGGTTTGAGGTTCTATTTTATAGAAGATTAACGTGGTGACGATGAGTGAGAAAACATCACTGCCGAATTATATTCCCTCATTCGGATGTGAACAGCCAGATAGCCTAAAAGCGGATTAATTACATTTAATAAATAATAACTGTGAGTTATACGTGCAAACGTGCAGACGTACGGACGTGCGAATAAGGAAGGCGTGAGGAGGGATGATTATAATCAATTTTCCCTACTTATCCTATAGGGTTATCAACAAAACGGCAGGACGTTGACCGACAAAGTGCTTCCTTTTTTTTGTTCTTGCGATCGTTGTGTTCCTAGCACTTTAGATGTGACACGTGCTTCAATTGATTCGGCCATACCATGTCTAGCAGGAAGCACCGTTCCGATGTATCTGCCACACTACCATATACTACATTAAATACATAACAAATGACATATTTTTATCCACTACATTGCGCGGAAATTCTCCCGACACGACACGGTGCGGGAGGTTTCCTGCCTAGCCGACGTTCTATATTATCCCTCCCTCCCGCCTCATTGGTTCAAAAACCCTAGAAATATAACAATGTTCGATTCGTGCGACGACACGGCGCTAGAGACGGCCGTATAAGTCGTGTTAGCGGAACCACAACTTGCATAGTATGAGGCGTCGGAGGAGATGACACCATCAGCAACCTTAGGTGCCTATGTCGCAGACGAGAGGCAGAGCTAGGAGGCGGAGCGAAGAGAGCGCAAGGAAGCACAACAACTGTAGGACGCACGGCAGCAGGCGGAGTAGTGGGGTCAACAGAAAGAGCAGTAGAAGCGGTAGGAGGAGGAACAACTAGCATTCAAGGAGGCGGAACGACTATATCGCCAGGAGGCATGGCGGTGGCGGGAGGCGGCTTGCGTGAAAAACGAAACATTAGGGCGTCACCCATAGCGAAGTGCCGACGTCTCTGCCGACAACTATTTCGGGGGCGCAGATGCTCTTACATTACAAATGAAATGATTATATCACCTGTTATAATAATAATAATAAAAAAATGTACAACAGGTGTTGGATAGAAGATGATGTGACACAATTTACTAACAATTACAACCGCTGTTACTAAACTGTCCCACATCACCTCATATCCACACTCAGTTTTACCTCAACATAAATGACACGTAAGAGTAGTTGAACTCACGACCTATGCGTAACACCTTCGAACCACTAGGATATGTCATCCTTTGTGTTGCAATTCTTGTCTAATTAAACAAATACTAGTACTACCAGTACTACATAATATTCTCCCATTCCCGATGATTTTCAAAGCATTATTAAATTCGACTGACTGCCAAACACGGTTAGGGTTAGGTTTATCCACTCCTCAGCACCAGCACGGCGCGAACTATAACAGGATATTCAGAATTGCTGATATACTATAAGTCTGCCTGTGGTGAGCCCCAAACTCCCATAGGTAATTTTGTGTCAATTTTACTTTCCTGGTCCTGAATTAGACATCTAAATTATGAAAGTTCAACATAGCCAAAGATGGCAGAGGAGAAGCGTCAGACGAAACTGTGACGGAAGCTACTGCTACTGCAGATATGTTTAGCATCATCGTGGGCACACTTGTCAGGGCAGGGCCTAGAGGAGCAAATTGCAGCGGCGCAGGCAATGTTTGGATCTCAGGGGTGAGGATGACACATCGCGGAAGATGGCGGTTAGAGGACTCAACGATCTGCAGGAGATGACGCCGTAAGAGTCGTCGTGCCGGTGGTGAACCAGCTCTAACAGGCGACTCATTTAACAGACTATGTTTAAAGGTTAATGTAACAAAACATGTTTAGAGGAACAAACAATGATACTTTTAATACAAACAAAAATGGTTCCAATTTTACATATATTATTATATAGATGGCTTTGTTGGTGCCACAGCTGTACTTGTACTAAAGTAACATATGTACTCCACCACGCTGGCACAGAAAAGGTGTGGATAAACAGATAAATAAACAGTTAAGAACAACAACATCTTGAATAACCAGAAGTCTGTTAAAATTTACAATACTACATATAAGATTCTTCAATACAACACAAACAAAGGAACATATAAGAATAAAACATCCTTGAAACAAACTTTAATACAAATTCAACCCATGGTTTAAAGAACACATCTGCAATAGAACTGACTTAAAAATACTTCACTAGCGACACTTATAGAGTTCTCAGACACTTCTTCATCTCTAAAAGCCAAATCCCCACACTACAACTGGCAAAGTAGGAATAAACCACATAGGAGACTCCACAATATCACCCCAGTTAGCCACACCATACTCAAAAGTTGAACCAATGCCAACTCCACCATTGACTGACATCCTGCACCAATCTGGAACAGGCTGTGGTACTTGGTGGAAACGCTTGTGAGTAGCAAACACACAGTCTGGTGTGAAAACAGGAGCTGCATGGACACCGTCGACACCAGCTTCATCAGGAGGACCAAGAAGAAAAGGGTAGTTTATACCAACGAACACAGATGTGCCTTGCAGATCTTCAAGCCTGACCCAATTTGGTGTGACGGGGTCTTCATTGTAAGAATCTCTTGCATAAACATGACAACGCATCGACGGGTAATTCAGTAGCGCCCTACCCATATGATCCATGGGATCACCTTCACTGGGTTCACCATGACCTCTAACATTAATCCAAAGAATGGTGCCTTCATGCCCCGGAGAAAGGAACCACGTGCCGGGAGGAATGTTGTTACCATCATGAACAGCACCATGTAAGTTTGGCTGCTCAATAATCTCTGGAGCAGCTATCACCCGAGGAGCAGCACCAGCACCTGTTTATTTGTTTAGATGTAGTTAAGATACATCAGATATTACATAACTAGGAATAACGTCATGCAAAGAACACTACGCAATAAAAAATAATAAGAGCAAAAATAAAGAAAAAATTAAACTATAAGCACAGAAATCAAAAACTAACCCCAAATAGTAGGTTCCCAAACAAGGACGTCCCCTCTTGGTGCAGTAACAGCGTAGATCCTACCAGTCGTAAGAATGGCATCAACATACCTTGAAGGTGCAAGGTAATCATTGCGAAGGATCCTCCACTGCACGTCCCTACTACCACCACGCATGATTGCAATTATCTTATCAAACACTGCTATGACATAGTAGTTCCATTTGTTTCCAACCCTGTATGGTTCAGCAGTTATCTGAATCTTCAACAACTGCATGTGTGCCAAATCATACCGATACAAGAAAGGCCCATCAGGAACGATGCCAACGTTACGAACGGATGGCAGAGGGATCTCCTCATCTGTGTAGACGTTAAGCAGAGACCACCGTGCTTGCTCCTGAACAACTGCAACCCATTCGCCATTGGAACCAACCCAGTGCTTGTCGCCAGGCCCCTCCTGTGTAAAAGGAACAAATGCTTTTGCGGAAGGAGAGTCCAGTGGCATTAGCGATGCGTCAATACCCTGCGAATTTACGAATTATCTAGTGTAAAATACAGTACACAAACATTTTCATGCAATCAATGGAAAACAATGAATACCTGTTCAGTGCGATCAGCGGGCCATGAACGAGGATCAGAATGCAGCAGACACGGCGATTCAAAAGGAAACCTTGCATCCTCACGGATAGCATTGCGCATACCTGGCATACCTCGGGACATTCTAGCAACGGTGATGACGTCTGAGTGAGCGCTGATATGGGTCAATGGACCAGAAGCGATCTCAGAAACGAGAGAGGAAGAACCCTGCTCCATTGATGATGATTGCAGAGAAAAAGAGTGGATTTTCCTGTACGGCAGTATGTTGTTGTTTCTCAGCGGATGATGTGGTAGAGACACAAGGAAATGTTCATGTTCAGAATATAAGGACTGGAGTTGGCAGTTAGTAGTAGCGGTTGCTAATTATAGACCATGAAAAACACTTATGCGCCAACACCTATAAAACCGTCAAAAGTAGTGGGGGTGAAAGCAGTTACAGGGATCAAGGGGTCGTCCATCAGTTCCAAAAATAAGTTTAATACATAGCATTAAAATAATCCATTTCATTTTATGTAACCGTACTTACGCATCGATTGCATACTATGCAACCATACTTATGCATCATGTTGTACAGCAGTACAGTGCACCTGCTGGTTTAGCACTCCATCAACAACATAAATGTACCTATGCAGCACATCGTTAGGTACTTATACATACTATGTATTAGTACTCGTGATTCTGATTGGACAGTACTCCATAACTATCAACTGGGATCAGCTGTACTCTACCCTATTACCAACTGTACCTATCACATAGAACAGAAGAAACCAACGGAAACAATCTGGTTCTCCTCTCCATGACACAACTGTCCTCGATTTAGTTGCAACACTGTACTCTACGATATTACTAACTGTACCTATCCCCTAGAACCGAAGAAACCAACTATACCAACAGAAACAATCTCGTACCCCTCTCCATGCAGCACCTGTACTCCTTTCAGTTGCCACGGACTACTCCAGGCTATTAACAATATATACCTTATATAAAATGAAACATGAACAAAAACAAACAGAAACAATCTGCTGTTGCTCTTCGTAAATCAGATGTACTCCCGTCAATTTCATTTTTGTACTCCGCCCTCTTAGCAACTGTACCTACAAGAAAGAGAAATTATTATCTAAAACCAACAGACACGATATTTCTACTCGTTCCCGTTGAACAGCTGTACTGATGACAGTTTTACCACAGTACTCGTAAAGAATGTATACCATTTGAATAAGAACAAAACCAAGAAGTACAAATTCAAAAAAACAAGTACCCAGAAATCCTTGCAACTTCAGTAATACCATGAAAATTACATCATACGGAAATACAGAACAGAATACAAGAACGAAGAGTGAAACAAATCAGAAGATTCCACAACCAGGTTCGTTGTAGACGACGTCGCTAATACTAGACCAACAGTGGGAGGAATGAAACGCGGCACGCCTCGTTGTTGAAGACCTTGACAACGAAGCTAGCAGTATCCTCCCTGTGGCGAAACGACAGGACATTCCCAGACTGAAGACCGTAGAGAGCAGCGAACATGCCCCAATCGCCAGCAAGGTACAGGCTTCCATGCTCCCAGACAGTCGACACCTTCCATGGCTCCTGCTTCGGACTCGCCTCTCGCAAGAGTGCATAGCCCGGATCGTACCGCGCGTACGCCTTGGCAAAGGCGACCGGAAGCCTCAGCTTCATCAGTCCTGGGACGGTGACGAACACCAAGAACTCGTGCGCCGGTGACAAGGTCATCGACACCTCCTTCCACGAGCATTTCACTGGCGGCTTATTTTCCACGACGGCCACGGCCGGAATGTCCCGTGGCACCGAAAAGGTTGTTACGGCACCGGCGGACGCGGCGGCCGCGACGCTCACGAGGCAATTCTCGCCGGTGGCAGTGACGCCCCAACTGGGCCTCGGTACATCCGCAGGCGGGGCAGCGGCAGCCTTCAACTTCCTCGACGCCCGGGGGACCTTGTCCTTGCTTCCAATAGGGCGACCGCGTCCCCGCTTCAGGTTGCTGACCGTGGAATTGGACGCCATACCTACCGTAGATGAAACAACCTGAAAAAGATGAACAAGACAAGACTTTGGTGGATTGGAGCAACGGAGAAGCACAGGAAGTTATGGAGAGCTCCACGCAATCTATATAGAGAGCGAAAACAGATTCCGAGGCGACGGATGGGACATGAATGAGCTCCCCACAGTCTCCAGTCGGGAACAGTTTTCGGAGCGACGGATGAGACTCGACGATTCCTCTCTCGAGGCAGATCCAACGGCACCACAGCAACTGCCGTTCCGCATTCGCGGCGAAGATACTAGCAACGTGTCACGCGTCCTGCCACATGCCACCGGAGGTACATGTGCAACCTTGGTTCAACCCTTACCAACAATCTGTACCCGTTTTCGTGCCACGCCTGTACTCGCGCATACAGCACAAACGAACTACATAATATCAGCAACATTAGATATCACAGAAAACATAAACTATCAACTAATACCAAAAAGATACAATATTTGATCTTCGCGCCGCATCTGTAGTATCCCCAACAAAAACCAAAAGAAACAACCTGGTAATAATATCCATTATTAAAATAATGAATTAAATCGTTAGAGTATAAGTGGTATTGTTCAGAATATCAAAAAATCCCGCAAAAACCTGACGTGGTGGGTCCCACAATATCAACCAAATTCGTCTTCTACATCTATATTAGAACTGTATTAGGGCAAAAACCTACATACTCAACTCTAATCTACTCAAACACACACGGAAGAACTCAGCGCAAGGACGCGGTACAGGCCGACCCCGTACAAGAACTTGTCGGAGAATCAAGAAAGTCTCCACTGCTGCTCCATCCGAGGTTAGTTTCCCATCAAGCAACAGACTGCACTACGATGCCTGAATTCGTTGTCTCCACAACTGTATTCCTTATATACAAATTAGAACAAATAGACTGTGTGGCAGCTCCCATTTCTTCCCCATCACCGGTCAAGCAAAAAGTGAGGGCAAACCCTAGCGAGCAGCCAAACACCTATCCTCTCTACAATCCCCTCCTCCTCATCGACCAGCGGTGACGGAAGCTGTGGAGATCTGAGTTGTTGCTGCGGGGATTACAGTGGCTACTCTACTCACTCCGCCGACTCCGCCGGCCACACTTCAATCCGCGACGGCGCGTGCCTTTAGAGATCTCAGATCTGTGAGTTCGGGCACAGTATGGATCAAGTCAACCGATTGCTCATCCTTTAGTTTCTTCTCCAATGGAATAGAAATTAAAGAAATAAATGGCATCTGCGTATAAAGAAGACCTTTCGTTATTAAATATTTATCTGCTTAGTAATCTGACTGTTGTAAACAGTTTTAGAACTGTAATGCACTCTGTATCTCCAGGTACAAACCTTATTAATCTAAGGCAAAACTACAGCAATATGTGTGTAACCATGAGTAGAAACCAAGGAAAATTTAAATAATAACTTTAACCCCCTGCACATATTGCCTTATCAAATTAAAACATAATCACAGCTTTATGTGTGAAAGTGCGCTATGGCACTCATCTTAACAAAATTAATTTAAGAATAGTTTCCATGATAAACTTAAACAATTGCTTTCCTCCCATGCAGATTTTTGCATTTCAATTTCAGGAAGAATAGCAAAACTCCGGTATGACAAGTCAGCAGGAATCACCGTCCTTGAATGAAGGTAATGTACAAACTTATCAATCAATGCAAAAATGTGTTACTCTTATGATTCTTTTGAAGTCAAACAGGCTTATCTTTAAAGCATATAAAAACAAAAAAATTCAAAATTTCTAATATAAAAATTTTCTGGTACTTATCATCCGTGACAATGAGTTTAAGATTAACTAAAACGTCTCTACAACTAAAACGCGTCTATATAAAACTATAATAGCTTCAAACTATTATATTAAATTTTAAATACGATTTCCATGTATTAACCTTTGGATAGATGATTTCTGCGATATTATTGCAGCCACTATAAATCACGAGGAAGCTCCAATTGCCCCACTAAACTTGAAGCCACTGGCGGTTGTGTTCCCAGAAGATCAAGACAACATAAATGCATTAAATGCAAATATACACTCTAAAAGGAAAAATTGTGAAGCAAGAACAAGCGCAGATTGCTCTAAAAATATTGCAACAGCAGTCAAACCGCCTCCTCGCAGAAACAATTTGAATAGCCTTGCAGGAAGAAAGCACAAGAATATATCATCAGAGAAAGAGGCAGCAAGAATGGAAAAAGAGTCTGAAACTGCCGATATTGGTTCTAAAAGTCCAAGGAGAAGCAAACGATTGTCATCTACAAAAGAGACAGTAGTCACCAGCTCTAGCCAAAGTGCTCCAAATATCAATGAAGAAGAAAAAACACAGCCTACAAAATCTGACAAAGGAGGAAAGAAATCAGAAAACGCCGCCGCAATAAGAAAATCGTCTCGCAATACCAAACATCACGCTGAGCATGACGACAACGAAGAGAACAACACCACCGTTGAAGAAAACGATGAATACAACGAGGTAAATATGAGTATTTTCTTAGTACATTGGATGCAAAATAAATGCATTTATTATATTGTTAAACATTTTTGTCTAACACAATTGATTTTAATCATGCAGAAAATATCTGAAAATTCAGAAGATAAAAAAATAAAGGCAAGAAACAGGAAAAGGCAAAAAGGATTGCAAAAAAGGCAAAAATAAATTTTATGGCCAGAACGATCAACAAGACAGTAAGATGCTCACTTAGACAGCTATTCACCTGTGTTGAAATATTGGAGGAACGGCATATAAAAAGGCTTCGGGATGCAGGTTTGGGTCCTTTGCTTGACAGCAAGATCAGGCAAAACATTAATATCCGACTTGCCTGCTTCCTTATGAATAGAATAGATCCAGCAACCATGACTCTGAATCTAGGAGTAGCAAACAAAGTAATTGAGATTACTTCTTATGCTATCCATCTGCTGTTTGGGCTGCCAGACGGTTCAAACACAACTCCTAGACCATCAGAAAGTGGCAACGACAAAACATTACATGAGTTGAAGATTGAGCTTGGATTTAGGAAAAATGAGGATATGAATACTGATGACCTTCGCAAGCTCCTAAGACTGTTGGTTAAAGACGAAGCAAACGACGATTTAGCTCTGAAAGTATTTGTGTTGATTATGTACATGAAATTCATATGCCCTGGAACAGCTGTCCGTGTGTCAAGGGAGGCAGCAATGGTAAAAAATCTGGACATATCAAAGTTGAAGGACATGGATTTGTGTCAGTTGCTTGTAGATGAGCTCAAGAGAGCAGTCATCCAGTACAGAAAATCTAAATCAAAATGGACTGCCCTGCCTGGCTGCATCATAGCACCAGTTCTGTTATATCTTGACTGTTGTATGAAACAAGGCCTTTCAGACCTGGACACAAGAACACCTCGTACACACTTCATGGATTATGAAAAACTAAAGAGCATCGCTGCAGCAGACTGTGCTAAAAAAGGCGGGGAAGACCCCAATACCTGGATATTTGGAAACTTACCTGTAAGAAAATTACAATGACCCTTTATCTTTTCTGTTAATTATATCTCGTACTGCATAAGTTAATACAATGTTTTCATTTTCTCATAATAACAGTGGAAAGCACCAAATGACATAGTTTACTACCAGAAAAGGAATCCACTGAAAAGAATGTATCCGCATCATGAAGACCAAATGATGTCGGCAAAGCGTACTTTCAGAGGATCAAGCATTCCAACTGGTGGTTCCATTGAAGAAGAAAACACCAGTATATCAGAAGATACATTGGAACAGATTGACATCTTGCTGACTAGCGCATACGACCTATCACACAAAGTACCAACTACATTTGACCGACTCAAAAATGGAACAGCTGCTGAAAACCAAGCAACTACTGTCAAAGAAATTTCTGACAACGAAGCTAAAGTTATAGAAAGTTTACAGAAGACAACATTTCATCTCAGACAAACTTTCGCATTGTTCAAGAAAGCACAGGATGAACGTTGCAAGCAAATTCAGCAAGATGAAAGGATAGCAAATAATGAGGTACGACAAAAGACATAATCACACTTGCAATTTTTTGTTGTCTCTGTTCAAATTTAACTAATTGAACTGCTTACAAATCATAAATTTAAAGTTAAAAGTACAACAATTTAAGACTAACAAAATTTAAATACAAAAAACCAGGTCGACAAAGAAGCTGCATCTCCAACTCAAGAAGGCACTGCAGAAAAAACAAGAAGTGGAAAAAATGTGAGTTAACCTCAACTACATGTCCAATACAGCAACCGTTTAAATTGTTTTTTAAACTTGTTAATGTATCATAACAGGGTGCGAAGTAACCTGCTTCTCCAAAACAAAGGATTCAGGTACAATCAAAAAATAAAGATAATATTAATTTGCTCATTGAATACAAAATAAAGTAATATTATTAAGTTGTTGTAGTGAATTTAC
The DNA here is from genome assembly GCA_030979885.1 of Lolium multiflorum. Lineage (NCBI taxonomy): Eukaryota > Viridiplantae > Streptophyta > Magnoliopsida > Poales > Poaceae > Lolium > Lolium multiflorum. The sequence continues at coordinate 194,415,720 of CM061751.1, read as the reverse complement.
AAAATAAATAATGTTTTCCTAATTTTTGATTTTAAGGTGCAAAATGATGGCCCAGTGGAAGCATCAGGAAACTTTTACTTCTACAACTGAAGTTTGATAAAAGATGCGAATGCAATACTTTTCTTTTTCAAACCTCTGTACTAAGAAGTTGCTTTGAACTACCTACAACTTTTTTAGTGTCTGTACTTTTGTAACGTATGCAAAGTTGAAACTCCGCAAACATATGTTTCGAACCAGTGTTTATCAATGTGTAACAAGTGTACTCTTTCGAACAACCATGTTGGTTGGTGCATAAGTTTCTGCTCCTCTTAGTGCGGACGCTGTAATATTTGAGAAACTCCTCGAATTTATTGACACTGTAATGTTAATGCTAGTATCGTATGTCTGAAATTCTATTGCTGCGAACTCTACTCGATTCGTCATCACCGCTGTACTCGACAAGCCTTTGCACCTGTAACTACGGTAGAGAAAAAGGAAAGAGACACAGTCCTGTACTCTTCTTACTACATAAGTTGTACTCCTCTTCCTGCGCTAGACAAAACGGAAATCTATCCAGAGAAACAAACAGAGAAACAACGACCTTCGTACTCCTCTTCGTTCATACGCTGTACTCGTCTCTAAGGCGGGGACGTACTTCACAGTCCTCGGAACATGTACCTGCACTAGACAAAACGGAAATCTATCCAGAGAAACAAACAGAGAAACAACGACCTTCGTACTCCTCTTGGTTCCTACGCTGTACTCGTCTCTACGGCGGGGATGTACTTCACAGTCCTTGGAACATGTACCTGCGAGACAAAACGGAAATCTATCAAGAGATAAAACAGAGAAACAACAACCTTCGTACTCCTCTTGGTTCCTACGCTGTACTCGTCCCTAAGGCGGGGATGTACTTCACAGCTATTGGAATATGTACCTGCGCTAGACAAAACAGAAAATCTATCAAGAAAAACAAACAGAGAATACTCCTCTTGGTTCCTACACTGTACTCGTCCCTAAGGCGGGGATGTACTTCACAACCCTTGGAACATGTACCTGCGCTAGACAAAACGGAAAATCTATCAAGAGATAAAAACAGAGAAACAACGGCCTTCGTACTCCTCTTGGTTCCTACGCTGTACTCGTCTCTAAGGCGGGGATGTACTCCAGAACCCTCGGAACATGTACCTGCGCTGGACAAAACGGAAAATCTATCAAGAGAAACAAACAGAGAAACAACGGCCTTCGTACTCCTCTTGGTTCCTACGCTGTACTCGTCTCTAAGGCGGGGTTGTACTCCAGAACCCTTGGAACATGTACCTGCGCTGGACAAAACGGAAAATCTATCAAGAGAAACAAACAGAGAAACAACGGCCTTCGTACTCCTCTTGGTTCCTACGCTGTACTCGTCTCTAAGGCGGGGTTGTACTCCAGAACCCTTGGAACATGTACCTGCGCTGGACAAAACGGAAAATCTATCAAGAGAAACAAACAGAGAAACAACGGCCTTCGTACTCCTCTTGGTTCCTACGCTGTACTCGTCTCTAAGGCGGGGATGTACTCCAGAACCCTTGGAACATGTACCTGCGCTAGACAAAACGGAAAATCTATCAAGAGAAACAGAGAAACAACGGCCTTCGTACTCCTCTTGGTTCCTACGCTGTACTCGTCTCTAAGGCGGGGATGTACTTCACAACCCTTGGAACATGTACCTGCGCTGGACAAAACGGAAATCTATCAAGAGAAACAAACAGAGAAACAACGGCCTTCGTACTCCTCTTGGTTCCTACGCTGTACTCGTCTCTAAGGCGGGGATGTACTCCACAGTCCTCGGAACATGTAGCTGCGCTAGACAAAACGGAAATCTATCAAGAGAAAAAAACAGAGAAACAACGACCTTCGTACTCCTCTTGGTTCCTACGCTGTACTCGTCTCTACGGCAGGGATGTACTTCACTGTCCTTGGAACATGTACCTGCGCTAGACAAAACGGAAATCTATCAAGAGAAACAAACAGAGAAACAACGACCTTCGTACTCCTCTTGGTTCCTACGCTGTACTCGTCTCTCCGTCACCTTCGTACTCCACAATCCTTGCACATGTACCTCCGCCAGACAAAACACAAATTGCTGCAGAGAAAAAAAATAAACGCGGTTCCGTGTTACCCTTTGTGCGGACGCTGTACTCGTCTCTCCGTCACCTTCGTACTCCACAATCCTTGCACATGTACCTCCGCCAGACAAAACACAAATTGCTGCAGAGAAAAAAAATAAACGCGGTTCCGTGTTACCCTTGGTGCGGACGCTGTACTCGTCTCTCCGTCACCTTCGTACTCCACAATCCTTGCACATGTACCTCCGCTAGACAAAACAGAAATTGTTACAGAGAAACAAAGAGAAACACGACCCCGTGCTCCCCTTGGTGCAGACACTATACTCGTCTCTAAGTCACCTCCGTACTCCACAATCCTAGCACATGTACCCGCGCTAGACAAAACTGAAATTTTCGTAGAGAAACAAAGAGAAACACGGCACCATACTCCTCACCGTGCGGACGCTGTACTCGTCTCTCCGTCACCTTCGTACTCCACAATCCTTGCACATGTACCTCTGCTAGACAAAACAGAAATTGTTACAGAGAAACAAAGAGAAACACGACCCCATGCTACCCTTGGTGCGGACACTATACTTGTCTCTCCGTCACCTCCGTATTCCAAAATGCTTGCACATCCAGAGAAACAAAGAGAAACAAGGTCCAGTGCTCCTCTTAGTGAAGACGCTGTACTCGTATTTCCGACACCGCTGTACTGTATAAGCCTTGCACTCGTACCTGCGCTGGAGAAGAAGGAATTTTTTTCTTATTCCCCTTGGTACCCGCGCTTTTGTCTTTCCTATTCTTGTTTTTTCGAGAACAATCCCATCCACAAATTTGAAACTAATGAACCACAACATCCACAGGATACTGGAACAATATAATATATGTAAAAAGCAGTGGACGACAAAGCCCCACAGTAGGTCCCGTATATCATAGTGTAAAAGAGAGTGGACGACAAGGCCCCACAGTAGCTCCCGGGTGTAATAGTGGCAGAATAGAATAAACATAAAAGCGAGTGGACGATAATGCCCCCAAGTAGGTCCCAAATGTATAGAGGCATAATAGAATAAATATAAAAGTGAATGGACAATAACACCCCGAAGTAGGTAAGAAATGTCATAGGCTAGAAACCACACCAAAACTACTCCAGTTGGCTTGTAAAATCAACAGTTCCACACCAACCGCTTTGCAAGAATCCACCTCCTTATCCAAAACAGGAAAAGAAAGCAAGGGAGCATCGCCGGCATCTCCATCACAGCACACCAGCTGCAATTCGGAAAACTATCCAAGGTTTCGGATCATTGGTATGTATATCTCCAAAACTTGTAGATTCGGTGGAAACTCTATGATCTAAATAGATCAGTCGCATACCACAATAATGCAGAAAACAGATCTAGGGTCTAGTCGAAAACAGTCTCACTACGCTTTCTTTTTTAACCTCGTGAATCAAGCACGAACTTGAAGTTCCGCTCATGGATCTGATAGGAACAAACATTACACACATACATCGTATTCCAGGTCAACCAAGGAAAAAAGGTCAAATCTAGGCGGACACAGAGATATTAATAAGTATATAAAATTTTAATCCCAAATCAACCAAGAAAACAAGGTTAAATGATTAATATAGATCATGAACAATATATTCGTTGCTAAAATATACTAATACTCCACACTATGATATTTAAATGACAAATAACAAAAGATATAACTATAAATAACATGAATTTAACTATCACTTCGAACTAAATTGAAAGAAATAAATTATTTATATCCAAAATTTATTTGTTTGCATTCATCAATAAACTGTAGTTCTATGGTCTCCAAAATATATTGCAAGCATATGAAATTTGATGGTTACCTTTTTGTTCTACATAGAAAATGCTTTCAAGACTGCAAGAGGCTGCACACAACAGGGCAAAGAAGTACGGATACTTGTGCAGAAGCTGTCCAATATGCGAGTCCGACCCTCACTACCAGGTTTCAAATAATCAAATTTAATGCTTTGTTCAACAAAAAATATATTACTACTCATCAAGTAAAATGAATGTTGACCTAAATTCAATTTAAATATGATTTACAATGAATGAACTGATACTAATTGAAATGTCAACTCTAGGAAACACTGCTTGCAAGAATTCAGGAGACTGCGCAATCAAGGGCAGAGGAGTACGGATACTTGTGCAACAACTATCCAACATACGGCGTCAACCCTCAAGACCAGGTTTTCAAATAATCATAATTTAATGCTTAGTTGCCTAGAAACCATATTATTTCATGCCGTGCAATGAAAGTTGATTTGATTTTGTTTAAATCTTAATGCATCTAAACTATATGATCTACAAACAATGAATCATCATATTCAGGAAATTCAGGCATCAGGTAATCAGGGTACAACCAACACTGCCATTGAAAACAGCCAAAGCAATGATGAAAGTGACAACAGCACAGACAAAACTGTTGACAGAGATATTGATGAAAGTTATGCACAGTTTATCTCACATATGGGCAAAATAACTGTTAGAGGTACAAATACTAGCAACTAAGAAAGCAAACATTACAGTCAATATATAGTTTTCAATGAAAATTAATACCTCTTGATTGTAGGACCTGGACTCTATGGAGACGAAAATTTTGACGAAGCATGCGTCTTTGGAAACCACGTGGAGATGAATTACACTCAAGTACTCCACCTGACAAATGAAGTCATCACGAACCAGACACCAGCTATTAAACATTATATTTGCACCATGACTAAATCATTTGTTACAAGAGACATATGTAAGATGGTAAGTTTATCGGAGTTTTCGTAAGTTTATCTCGTCAATTATATTAAATACTTACTGTCTACATGACAAGAAAACTTCTGACATAGTGTACCACAAAACTAATAATGGTTCGTTAATATCTTTTTAGGAATTTTCAGAAGAATTCACTAATGAACACATTTGGGGATTCATACAAGAACCGGTTAAAGTTGCTGTCAGCTGCTCATCGGGAGACATTACAATGTATGCTACCATGAAGATGGATAAGAATGGGAAAGCTATGATAAAGAAAGGTTTCCGAGATATAGTTGAAGAATTTTACCTGAAAGAAGGAGACATTTGCTCATTTACCTTCAAAGATGAAAGAGGATCTCCATTCTTACGTGGCAGTGCCTGGCTCAAGCTGGTCATAACAAAGTTACAATGTGAGGCGTAAGTTAAAATAAGTACAATGTGTCGTACTGAAACAATGTGAACAACGCAACGAATTACGTACAAGTATTTCTATTTGGTTATTAGTTAATGCTAGTGTCATGCGTACTTTTCAATATTTTATATGTAATATTTGAGAAACTCCTCGAATTAATTGACACTGTAATGTTAATGCTAGTATCGTATGTCTGAAATTCTATTGCTGCGAACTCTACTCGATTCGTCATCACCGCTGTACTCGACAAGCCTTTGCACCTGTAACTACGGTAGAGAAAAAGGAAAGAGACACAGTCCTGTACTCTTCTTACTACATAAGTTGTACTCCTCTTCCTGCGCTAGACAAAACGGAAATCTATCCAGAGAAACAAACAGAGGAACAACGGCCTTCGTACTCCTCTTGGTTCCTACGATGTACTCGTCTCTACGGCGGGATGTACTTCACAGCTATTGGAACATGTACCTGCGCTAGACAAAACGGAAATATATCAAGAGAAACAAACAGAGAAACAACGGCCTTCGTACTCCTCTTGGTTCTACGCTGTACTCGTCCGTAAGGCGGATGTACTTCACAACCCTCGGAACATGTACCTGCGCTAGACAAAACGGAAATCTATCCAGAGAAACAAACAGAGGAACAACGGCCTTCGTACTCCTCTTGGTTCCTAGGCTGTACTCGTCTCTACGGCGGGGATGTACTTCACAGCTATTGGAACATGTACCTGCGCTAGACAAAACAGAAAATCTATCAAGAGAAACAAACAGAGAAACAACGACCTTCGTACTCCTCTTGGTTCCTACGCTGTACTCGTCCCTAAGGCGGGGATGTACTTCACAACCCTTGGAACATGTACCTGCGCTAGACAAAACGGAAAATCTATCCAGAGAAACAAACAGAGAAACAACGGCCTTCGTACTCCTCTTGGTTCCTACGCTGTACTCGTCCCTAAGGCGGGGATGTACTTCACAACCCTTGGAACATGTACCTGCGCTAGACAAAACGGAAAATCTATCCAGAGAAACAAACAGAGAAACAACGGCCTTCGTACTCCTCTTGGTTCCTACGCTGTACTCGTCCCTAAGGCGGGGATGTACTTCACAACCCTCGGAACATGTACCTGCGCTAGACAAAACGGAAAATCTATCCAGAGAAACAAACAGAGAAACAACGGCCTTCGTACTCCTCTTGGTTCCTACGCTGTACTCGTCCCTAAGGCGGGGATGTACTTCACAGTCCTTGGAACATGTACCTGCGATAGACAAAACGGAAATCTATCAAGAGAAACAAACAGAGAAACAACGACCTTCGTACTCCTCTTGGTTCCTACGCTGTACTCGTCTCTACGGCGGGGATGTACTTCACAGCTATTGGAATATGTACCTGCGCTAGACAAAACAGAAAATCTATCAAGAAAAACAAACAGAGAATACTCCTCTTGGTTCCTACGCTGTACTCGTCCCTAAGGCGGGGATGTACTTCACAACCCTTGGAACATGTACCTGCGCTAGACAAAACGGAAAATCTATCCAGAGAAACAAACAGAGAAACAACGGCCTTCGTACTCCTCTTGGTTCCTACGCTGTACTCGTCCCTAAGGCGGGGATGTACTTCACGACCCTCGGAACATGTACCTGCGCTAGACAAAACGGAAAATCTATCCAGAGAAACAAACAGAGAAACAACGACCTTCGTACTCCTCTTGGTTCCTACGCTGTACTCGTCCCTAAGGCGGGGATGTACTTCACAGTCCTTGGAACATGTACCTGCGCTGACAAAACGGAAAATCTATCAAGAGAAACAAACAGAGAAACTACGGCCTTCGTACTCCTCTTGGTTCCTACGCTGTACTCGTCTCTAAGGCGGGGATGTACTTCACAGCTATTGGAATATGTACCTGCGCTAGACAAAACAGAAAATCTATCAAGAAAAACAAACAGAGAATACTCCTCTTGGTTCCTACACTGTACTCGTCCCTAAGGCGGGGATGTACTTCACAACCCTTGGAACATGTACCTGCGCTAGACAAAACGGAAAATCTATCCAGAGAAACAAACAGAGAAACAACGGCCTTCGTACTCCTCTTGGTTCCTACGCTGTACTCGTCCCTAAGGCGGGGATGTACTTCACAACCCTTGGAACATGTACCTGCGCTGGACAAAACGGAAAATCTATCAAGAGAAACAAACAGAGAAACTACGGCCTTCGTACTCCTCTTGGTTCCTACACTGTACTCGTCTCTAAGGCGGGGATGTACTCCACAACGATTTGTAAAGAAAAATATCCAGAGAAACAAACAGAAAATCAAACGGAAATATTTCCAGACAATAAAAGAGAAAACGGAAATCTTTCCAGACAATAAAAGAGAAAATCAAACGAAAATATTTCCAAAGGAATAAAATAGAAAAAAAAACAATAGTTTGATGCGCCGAAGGCGCCTTGATACGAGGCGAAGCCGAGCCGTAGCACTCGCTTCGACATATGGGGGTAACGACAAACGGGGACAACGACATATGTTTGCCATTCATTATGTTTATTAATGTTTGATGCGCCGAAGGCGCCTTGATACGAGGCGAAGCCGAGCCGTAGCACTCGCTTCGACATATGGGGGTAACGACAAACGGGGACAACGACATATGTTTGCCATTCATTATGTTTATTAATGTTTGATGCGCCGAAGGCGCCTTGATACGAGGCGAAGCCGAGCCGTAGCACTCGCTTCGACGTATGTCATCTTGTAGCACTCTGTTGGAATTTAAAAAAAATGTTATTTGAAAGTGCTACCTCCCTCCCATTAATTCCCCAGAAAACTCACAGCCCGGAAATACAAAGGGAAAAAGCCAAAAAGGAAGTCCCGCCCAATTTTTTGAAAACGTACAGCGCGCGTAAAGGGAAAAAGAAGCGTAACGGGTCCGCATATTGTTAACGGGTCTACCGGAGCGCAAAGGGAAAAAACCAAACCCGGAAAACGATTCGCGTCTTTTCCCGGGGACACGTTCCGCGCGCGACACGTGTAGTCGCGACAGCACGCGCGCGGGATGGGTTTTTCCCTTTCAAAGGTCGGTCTCTAGGTAGTGGTACCCGTCGGGAGGTCCTATTCCCCGCTTTGTGCGGCCTCGAGCCTGGCATCGCTGAAGAAAAAAAAAAAGCCGGGCCAGCCCATTTACCAGTCGGTAGCCGCATTGCTAGCTCGTTCGCACGAACGTAGACATAGTGGTTTCCCTGTTTCAGTTTTTTGGGGTTTGCGGTTTCCTATTCAGATTCAAAAAGCATTCAAATCTAAAGAATTTGTAAATTTTGAAAAATTAATATTTTGTTCAAATCTAAACATATTTAAAACTAGAAAATATTAAATTTGAAGCGTTCAATTTTGAACAATGCTTAAAAATGGAAATGGTTCAAACTTCAAAAAAATTCAAAACTTAAAGAAATTCAGATTTTAAAAAGTTCAAAACAAACCTTAAAATGAAAAGAAAAAGGCAGAAGACCATTAGATGTACGGAAAAAAACCGAAACCAAAAATCACCCTCCTACTAATGGGCCGGCCCAGTCGCTTCTTCATGGCCTCGACCATCGAGGTTGCATTGAGCGGTGAATAGGTTTCACCTGAGTTGTCGAGGTAAACTAGGGGAGAGCCTACCTCCCGCTCATTAGCGGGAGCGACCAGGCATCGCCTTAAGGATAACTCGGGTAGGCCGGCCCATTAATTTGTTCCCTCATTTATAAGAAGAACAATATTATTTTCTAATAGTACACCAAGAAAGCACAAGCTTTCTTGCTGTGAACTCCGGTCCGGATCAAGGAGACCCAAGTTGGAACAACTTCTTTGCCAATTTCTCAACCAGTTTTCGAATCTGAACAATTTTAATTTGAGCAAATTTGAGTTAAACAAATTTTAAATTTAAACAGGTTGGGATTTTGAAAACACATTCAAAAAGTTCGAATTACAAAAATATTCAAGTCTGAAAATTTGCTCGAATTATAAATTTATTCAAAATTTAAAAATGCTCGAATTTAGAATTTGCTCAAATTTAAAATATGCTCGAATCTAAAAAATGCTCAAATTTAAAATTTGCCCAAATTTAAAAATTGCTCGGATTTGGAAAATACTCAAAACAGAAAAAGAAAAAAGCAGAAAAGGAAAAAAAAGAAAAAGTGAAAACCTATAGAACCAGTAAAAGAACCGAAGGAAAAAAAGAAATACCGTACCAATATCAGAAAACCGACGAAAAAGAAAAGAAAAATGAACAAAGATGGGCTGCTGCCCGTTTCCTCCCGTGCGGGCGTTAATCTCTGCCCCGCAGCTAGGCCGGAGATAGGGGTTGCCGTCAACTAGAAGCTCCCGGTTTAATGAACTAGGCGTGGATGAAGGCTCTGGTCGTCTGGATATTTGCTTCGAGAATGGCTAGACCGGGCCAAGACTGACTAGCGCAATTCAAATGTACCACTAGGTAAAAACCGATCTTCGTAAGGGAAGATTCATCGCGCACATCACACTACCGAACGACACGTGTTAGCCTCAGTCCGCCCCGCGAGCGAGTCAAACCATCGCGCGATAAGTACATCCCGTGAGAACAAGTACACCCCGCGCGAGTACGGACTCAACGCATGTGCGGCCACGGCCCGGGAACGAGTGCGCGAGTACACCCCTGCATGCAGCATGCATGGACACATGCAGCCATTCGTTACGCGCGAGTACACATCAGATGCACGGACGAGTACACATGCAACCATTCGCACACTATCTGGAAGGCTAGTAAAAACATGCATCCATCGACCGGGGACCGGGTTAATCAAACCACTCGATCTGTTTCTTTTTAATTGACTCAAATTTAGTATTATTAATTTGTACTAAATCCGAGTTAATTAAAAAAGAACGGAGGGAGTACATCTCACTCAAATGCACGAGTACACCTATATACAAGACACACTACGGTTACGTACGAACTACATACAATGTACTAGTACACACTGGCGGAGCTCCTTTGGGGCCAAACTGGGCCATGGCCCGCCCATGTTTTTTTCACAAATTCTTTTAACCCCTAGACATGTAAACCTCCAAGGCCCAGCCCACTCCACAGGCACACGTTGTCTTCCTGTACGCTGCTTCCAAGCTCCTCTGTTCCTGTGGATTCGTTCCTCTTTCTCTAGGTTTAGCTATTACGACCGAATAGAGGGGGAATCAGGGTGAGGTACAGCAGCGCGCCGCCGGCAGCCTGGGGTCGGCCGAGGAGTCATCGCATACCGCGGGCACGGTTGCACCGCACGGGGCGGTTCTAGCAGCTGACGGTGTGACTGGGTGACTGATACGTCCCTGACGTATCCATAATTTCTGTCGTTCCATGTTTGTTTTATGACAATACTTACATGTTTTGCTTGCACTTTATGATGTTTTTATGCGTTTTCCGGAACTAACCTATTAACGAGATGCCACGGTGCCGTTCGTTTTTCGTTTTTGGTTCCGAAAGGCGTTGGGCAATATTCTAATTGGACGAAATCAACGCCAAAGATCTTATTTTTTCCGGAAGGCTCCAGAACACCGAAGGGGAGACGGAGAGGAGGCACAGGGCCCCCAGACCATAGGGCCGCGCGGGCAGGCCCTGGCCGCGCCGGCCTGAGGAGGGCGCCCTGGTGCCCTCGACGCCGCCTCTTCGCCTATTTAACCCCTTTCGACCTAAAAACACCGTACCAGGACGAAACTCAGAAAGACTCAGGCGCCGCCGCCATCGCGAAACTCTCGGGGAGGAAGTCTCTGTCCCGGCACCGCCGGACGGGGAAGTGCCCGGAAGCCATCTCCATCAACGCCATCGCCTCCATCATGCTCCGTGAGTAGTTCCCCCATGGACTACGGGTTCTAGGTAGCTAGTTGGTATTCTCTCCCCCATGTACTTCAATACAATGATCTCATGAGCTGCCTTACATGATTGAGATCCATCGATGTAATCGGTGTTGTGTTTGTTGGGACCCGATGGATGATACATTATGATTAGTCTATCTATAAAGTTTGTGAAGTTATTGTTGCTGCAATCTTGTTATGCTTAATGCTTGTCACTAGGGCCCGAGTGGCATGATCTTAGATTTGAGCTTTATAATTATTGCTTAGATTGTATCTACAAGTTGTATGCACATGTCACTGTCCGGAACCAAAGGCCCCGAAGTGACAGAAATCGGGACAACCGGAGGGGATGGCGGTGATGTGAGGGACACATGTTTTCACGGAGTGTTAATGCTTTGCTCCGGTGCTCTATTAAAAGGAGTACCTTAATATCCAGTAGATTCCCTTGAGGCCCGGCTGCCACCGGCTGGTAGGACAATAGATGTTGTGCAAGTTTCTCATTGCGAGCACGTACGACTAAATATGGAAAACATGCCTACATGATGTCAGGATCCCGGTGGATCTGACCGAAAGAGGATCATCAAGGATAAGAATTTGAGGAGAATTCGAGATAAAAGAGATAAATTGCTAGAACTAAATGAAAGATAAATTGCAGAAATAAAAGATAAATTTAGGGTTCATATTTCCTGATTGATTGCAAGGGGATACAAGGGTAGGCTTATATAGACCTAACCAACTACAACATGACAACATAGGTGGAATACCGATACTACCCTTACAGCTAATAACCCACTACTCCATAGCACTACTAGTCCCTGACATTACTCCCCCCTCAAGACCATTGCTCAGCAATGGACAAGTTTCTACAGAAACTTTTCATCAATGATCAATAATCCTTCAGAATGCATTCACCATATCAAGGAGGTAGAAAGGTAATGAAAATAATATCTATTTCCCATGTCTGAAGATAGTTCTCTGAAGGTAGCATATTCTTTGCATTGCAATTCTTCTGAACACCTTGCTGATAGACAAAAGCAATTCCAGTGGTCCCATTGTAGTTTTACACTGTTTTCCAATGAAGATAACCAGCGAGACAAAACACGAACATGTGCCTTAGGAATTCGAGAACCGATCGTTGGACTCGAGGCATGTAAGCTACTTGTCCATCGCTGAAATCACTCATATTCTGCAACACCTCGTGCATTAGAAGAAACTCCAAAGGGTGTATCTTTGTGTCACTTGCACTGCTTTAGTTGCACATAGTGATTGCATGAACAGCTTGGGATGCCTTGTCCTGCTACTGTCACCATTTGACAAGAACAGAAAATGCATAGCTACAAATGTGCATGCAGAACATGGAACAACTAGGACAATTAGAACCGATGCATTCACTTCCATCCCAAGTAAAAGCATATGAACACTTCATAGCTGAAGCAAAAATAGGTTGCAGCACTTCAGTGAAAATTCCAGGATGTGTACCAATAGGATGGGTCGCACTATATGAGTGCAGAATTTCAGAAACTCCGGATCCCATTTTAATCTTGTTGCCGGTCTGATTGAGAACTCCCACAAACCATGGTGGAGTAGAAATATTGCAGACCATTGATCCCAAGGCAAAGGGCGTCCAGCTGAGAAGATGCTGCCCTTTTTCATTGTCGAATCAAGAAAATGCTGAGCTGAAAGGATACTCCATTGTACACTTGCTGACTGAGGTAATTCGCATGAAGTGGGACTTGAAAATTTCGACCATTCAGTATCTGTTGTAGTCCTTGTACTATTGATTGTAATCCCAGAATGCATGTGCAGAGCACCTGGATCCCATAGCAGCCTCAATTCTGTGACACTAGGCGCAGTACAGAGCTGGGTGGACCTTGTGACATCTGAATTGTTGGCCTTTAGGACTGGACAATTGCATGCCCTCTCATCGTCTTGTTGCTTGCTGAAACACCTTAGAAGTTGTTCAGTTTCCTGTTTCTCTTCTTCATGTGACTGCTCCTCAGGAGTGCTAATGAACACATGAACAAACTCATTTGAGCAGTCATCTGGCTTGTCATCATAGACTACAAACACCGGCTCAGGAACAACTCGCTCTAAGGCAAAATTTTCTGGTAGCGCATAGTAGATACACTCAGTACCATCTGCTAAGAACACACTGTGGCTACTGAGATTGTTAAAACCATAAGATTCTGTCACTTCATCAACAGGTTGCTCACCAAGATTGGCGCTTTCACCGTGCACACATGAACTCTGAACTGGAGTTGTATGCCCATAGCAGTAATTCTCAACATCAGACCGTGGTGTTGGCATTGCATCGAACATCTGTGGGGCAACAGAAGCAGCAGCAGTACTGGGGGATTTTGAGGGATCAGATGAGCATCGGGAAGAGGTGTTACTTGTGGCTGTGCTTACTGATGATGATCTGAAACCAAAAAGTAATGTCGAGGCAGGGATCGTGCTTGACACGGACGAGCCAGAGGTGGCTCTAGAGAAGGAGTCTGGCAAGGACGCAACGGACGAAGTGTCCTGCTTGTTTTGTTGGGCTTTTGAAGCGGAGAACACAGGTTCCATCTCTGTGAGGGCGGAAACATAAGCGGGGAGCTCGAACCGGGACGCCCGGTCAGGAATCTCGAGCAGGCTACTTGCCTCCCTCATCAGCGACGGAGGCGTAGTGATTGGCTGCCGGCGCCTGGAAGTCTTGGGAGAGGAGCAGTAGGTGCGTGAGGTGTAGGTCGGGATCGGGTCCGATGGTGTGTACGAGCCGTGGCTCTGGGGCGGCCGGTGCTCTCGACTGGGAGTGGTCGGCCTAGAGCTGCAGGAGGGGATGGGAGTACTGCGGACCTTGTCCGGACGGCGTGTGGGTGTGGTGGCCGGCGTCTCTGCAGGTGGTGGTGGTGAAAATCGCACAGGGAACTTCCCCACATCCTTGGGCGGCGACGAGGCGTGGTAGGCCGGCAACGGGGTGGAGTCCATGGCAGGCGACGCTGTCGATTCAGGCAGCGCTGGGGTGGTTGTGGGGGCGCCGAACGTGGGTGCGGGAAAGGAGGAGAAGGTGGGTGGCATGGTGGAGGGGGTCAGGTCTAGAGAGAAGCGGTGGCCAATTTGGGGAGAAGCCCGCCGGGGATGGGAAGGTGGGCGTGTACATGGAGGCGGGATGCGTGTAGGGGAAGGACGGTGGGTTGTTGTAGAAAGGGTAAGGGAGGTGTAGTAACCGCCGAAAAGGAGGAGATGAGTAGGCGGCGCGGGAGGAAAGCTGCAGGGGGCGTACGGTGGTGCTCCGCGCCACACGGGGGCGGGGGAACCACGGTGGTGGGGAAGAAGGGGGTAGGCGCGGTTGCCATGGACGCGAATCGGAGCCAGAGCTGATTTCGGGAAGGGAGGGTGGGAAATCGCGAATCGGATCGAAAAGAGCCGCCGGGGAGAAATTTGGTCAAGAAATCGCTCGCTCTGATACCACTTTGTCGGATCCTGGATCCGACCGAAAGAGGATCATCAAGGATAAGAATTTGAGGAGAATTCGAGATAAAAGAGATAAATTGCTAGAACTAAATGAAAGATAAATTGCAGAAATAAAAGATAAAATTAGGGTTCATATTTCTTGGTTGATTGCAAGGGGATACAAGGGTAGGCTTATATAGACCTAACCAACTACAACATGACAACATAGGTGGAATACCGATACTACCCTTACAGCTAATAACCCACTACTCCATAGCACTACTAGTCCCTGACACATGATTAATGAATTGATGTTCTTTCTTAATGCCTTATCAATCCTATCAATTGCCCAACTGTAATTTGTTCACCCGACACTTGTTATTGGAGAGTTACCACTAGTGTAGATAGCTTGGAACCCCGGTCCATCTTTCATCATCATATACTCGTTCTACATGTCAACTATTTTCTGGTACCATTGCTCTCATATTACTACTACTGCTGCTGTGTTTACTTATTGCTCTCACTGCTACTTTCACATCACCCCTGTTACTAGTGCTTTTCCAGTGTGTGAATTGACAACTCAGTTGTTAAGGCTTATAAGTATTCTTTACCTCCCTTGTGTCGAATCAATAAATTTGGGTTTTACTTCCCTCGAAGACTGTTGCGATCCCCTATACTTGTGGGTCATCAAGACTATTTTCTGGCGCCGTTGCCGGGGAGGCATAGCTCTACTCATAAGTTCACCTGGGAGTACACTCTACATCTCTCTCTGCATTTATTTTATTTTGTCTTGCTAGTTTACTTTTGCTTAGTTTCTTTTTGTCTTGTTTTATTTTCCTCATATACCCAAAAATCCATAAAAATTTGAAAAATCTAAAAATTAAAAACTGCTGTTATGGGAGAACCTACAACCTACTTGGAGCTTATAGAATGTTATAATAATTATAGAGAATCAAGAACTGGTAAAATAATGAGTGCTATGATAGAAAAATTAAATACAATTGCTAAAATCTTGCTTAAACGCCATGATATAAACTGTTGCTCTGAACATGATACTAAACATCTTAAATTTCAATGTGGCTTTAGTGAGGAATTTTTAATTAAGAACTATAATCGGAATTGCTATATTCATTATGGGTTCGAAGAGGTAGAACAATTTGTCTTATTTATGGGAGCCTCCGAGATAGAATCCTTCATGGTTGAGAATTATGAAACTTGTGCTATTTGTAAGGACCTTAAAGATTATGTCTCTACTATCCTTAATTCATGCATAGAATGCTACAGTAGGAATCCTTATATCCTTGATTATAAAGAGAGACACATTAATGCACAAGAATGCACTCACAATTTGCAGGAACCGGTGGAAGAAGAAATTGATGAACCTGAAAGCTCATTGGATGAAAAGGAGGAGGAAATTGATGAACCTGAAAGCTCATTGGATGAAAAAGAAGAGGAGAGCGACGAACAAAAGGAGGAAGAATGGATTAGCTACCCATGCCAACCTTCTAATGAGAGTAACTCTTTATCTCTTACACTATTTGATTGTCCTCCATGCTTACCGGAAGAGGTTGAATGTTATGTTCCTGTGGATTCTCTTGAAATAGTACCTATAAGTAAAACTTGTGAGAATAATTATGCTACTGTTATATATGATAATCCATGCTACTTTGATAAATCTTATGATAATGCTTTGTTTGTGCCTGATGTCGAAATGCATGGTACTAAAGAATTTTGCTTAGCAAATGTTTATGATAAAGCTTTAGATGATGGTCCTATGTTACTTGATAATATTAATTGTACTACTAATGAAAATGGGATTCGAGAGTTCTTGACATTATCTATGTGTCCCATATCTCTTGAGATTGATCAACTACCTTGTTATATTATTGATAAAAGTAAGTTTGAAAGTTTTAATTCCACTATTCTTGAGATTGATAAAAATTATGTGTTTGGAAATCATGAAAAGTATGCTGCATGTGATAGTTATATTGTTGAGTTTATCCATGAAGCTACTGAAAATTATTATGAGAGAGGAAAATATGGTTGTAGAAATTTGCATGGTACTAAAACACCTCTCTATATGCTTAAAATTTTGAAGTTACACTTGTTTTATCTTCCTATGCTTGTTACTTTGCTCTTCATGAACTTGTTTATTTACAAGATTCCTTTGCATAGGAAGCATGTTAGACTTAAATGTGTTTTGAATTTGCTTCTTGATGCTCTCTTTTGCTTCAAATACTATTTCTTGCGAGTGCATCATTAAAACTGCTGAGCCCATCTTAACGGCTATAAAGAAAGAACTTCTTGGGAGATAACCCATGTGTTATTTTGCTACAGTAATTTGTTTTATATTTGTGTCTTGGAAGTTGTTTACTACTGTAGCAACCTCTCCTTATCTTAGTTTTGTGTTTTGTTGTGCCAAGTGAAGCCTCTAATCGAAGGTTGATACTAGATTTGGATTCCTGCGCAAACAGATTTCTATCTGTCACGAATCTGGGCAAATTTCTCTGTAGGAAACTCAGAAAAATCTGCCAATTTACGTGCGTGATCCTCAGATATGTACGCAACTTTCATTAGTTTTGAGTTTTCTGATTTGAGCAACGGAAGTACCCCGTAAAAATTCGTGTTTACTGGCTGTTCTGTTTTGGCAGTGTCTCTGTTTTTTTTTGCATTGTCTCTTGTGGACTTTATGTGAGGCTTTCTAGACGTGGAGAGCTGTAGCTAATGTTTTATTGAGTTCTTGCAATGTGCCACTACAGGACCAAGGTGGATTCAAATTTTTTGAGTACTAACCCCTCTAATGAAGTTTATGAGAAGCTTGGTGTGAAGGAAGTTTTCAAGGGTCAAGAGAGGAGGATGATATATGATCAAGAAGAGTGAAAAGTCTAAGCTTGGGGATGCCCCGTGGTTCATCCCTGCATATTTCAAGAAGACTCAAGCGTCTAAGCTTGGGGATGCCCAAGGCATCCCCTTCTTCATCAACTTATCAGGTTTCTTCTATTGAAACTATATTTTTATTCGGTCACATCATATGTGCTTTACTTGGAGCGTCTGTGTGTTTATTTTTCGTTTTGTTTATGTTTGAATAAATTCGGATCCTAGCAATCCATGTTTGGGAGAGAGACACGCTCCGCTTTTTCATATGAACACTTGTTCTTCGTTTTACTTTTAATGTTCAATGAATAAAAGTTGGAAGCTACAATATTTATCTTTATTTGGTTGGGAAAAGAAAATGCCTCATATGTCTTGGATAATTTGATACTTGGCAATTGTTTTGAGCTCTCAAGTAGATCATAAGTTTTTGCATGAAGTTTAAACCTATTAGTGGAGAACTACCGTAGAGCTTGTTAAAATTGGTTTGCATAATTGATCTCTCTTAAGGTCTAGATATTTTCTGTAAAAGTGTTTGAGCAACAAGGAAGACAGTGTAGAGTATTATAATGCTTGCGATATGCTCTTATGTAAGTTTTGCTGTACCGGTTCATACTTGTGTTTGCTTCAAACAACCTTGCTAGCCTAAGCCTTGTATCGAGAGGGAATACTTCTCGTGCATCCAAAACCTTGAGCCAAAACCTATGCCATCTGTGTCCACCATACCTACCTACTATGTGGTATTTCCTGCCATTCCAAAGTAAATTGCTTGAGTGCTACCTTTAAACAATTCAAAATTTATTACCTCTGATTTGTGTCAATGTTTTATAGCTCATGAGGAAGTATGTGGTGTTTATCTTTCAATCTTGTTGGGCAACTTTCACCAATGGACTAGTGGCTTCATCCGCTTATCCAATAATTTTGCAAAAAGAGCTGGCAATGGGATTCCCAGTCCCAAATTAATTAACAAAAATAGACACTCCTCCATGGTATGTGATTGTTGGACGGCACCCGAGGATTCGGTTAGCCATGGCTTGTGTAAGCAAAGGTGGGGAGGAGTGTCATCATAATGAAACTAAAATAAAAGGGCACTCCTTCATGGTATGAGATTGTTGGCAGGCACCCGAGGATTCGGTTAGCCATGGTTTGTGAAAGAAAGGTTGGAAGGAGTGCCACCCAAAAATAAAAATAATTCATGGGAGCCGCTCTTGAAGGTTTGTCTAGCAAGGGGGTTAGAGTGCCCACTACCATTCGTTGACAACAACAAACACCTCTCAAAATTTTACTTTTATGCTCTCTTTATGTTTTCAAAACCAAAGCTCTATCACAAATATAGCAATCGATGCTTTCCTCTTTGAAGGGCCATTCTTTTACTTTTATGTTGAGTCAGTTACCTAATTCCTTCCACCTTAGAAGCAAACACTTGTGTCAACTGTGCATTGATTCTTATATACTTGCATATTTGCATTCATCATATTACTCTATGTTGACAATATCCATGAGATATACATGTTGAAAGTTGAAAGCAACCGCTGAAACTTATATCCTCCTTTGTGTTGCTTCGATGCCTTTACTATGAACTTATTGCTTTATGAGTTAACTCTTGTGCAAAACTTTTGATGCTTGTCTTGAAAGTACTCTCCATGAAAAGTTTTGCTATATGTTATCTACTTGTTAGCAACTATAGATCATTGCCTTGAGTCACTTCATTCATTTCATATGCTTTGTAATAGTATGATCAAGGTTATGTAAGTAGCATGTCACTTCAGAAATTATCTTTGTTATCGTTTTACCTGCTCGGGACGAGCAGAACTAAGCTTGGGATGCTGATACGTCCCCGACGTATCCATAATTTCTGTCGTTCCATGTTTGTTTTATGACAATACTTACATGTTTTGCTTGCACTTTATGATGTTTTTATGCGTTTCGGTAACCTATTAACGAGATGCCACAGCGCCCTGTTTTTGCTGTTTTTGTTCCAGAAAGTTCGGGCAATATTCTCGGAATTGGACGAAATCAACGCCAAAGATCTTATTTTTCGGAGGCTCCGAACACCGAAGGAGACGGAGAGGAGGCCCAGGGCCCCCACCATAGGGCCGCGGGGCCCCTCGGCCGCACCGGCCTATGAGGAGGGCGCCCTGGTGCCCCTCTGACGCCGCCTCTTCGCCTATTTAACCCCTTTCGACCTAAAAACACCGTACCACTGGACGAAACTCCGAAAGACTCCGGGGGCGCCGCCGCCATCGCGAAACTCCAATTCGGGGACAGAGTCTGTCCCGGCACCGCCGGACGGGGAAGTGCCCGGAAGCCATCTCCATCAACGCCATCGCCTCCATCATGCTCCGTGAGTAGTTCCCCCATGGACTACGGGTTCTAGCTGTAGCTAGTTGGTATTCTCTCCCCATGTACTTCAATACAATGATCTCATGAGCTGCCTTACATGATTGAGATCCATCTGATGTAATCGGTGTTGTGTTTGTTGGGACCCGATGGATGATACATTATGATTAGTCTATCTATAAAGTTTGTGAAGTTATTGTTGCTGCAATCTTGTTATGCTTAATGCTTGTCACTAGGGCCCGAGTGGCATGATCTTAGATTTGAGCTTTATAATTATTGCTTAGATTGTATCTACAAGTTGTATGCACATGTCACTGTCCGGAACCAAAGGCCCCGAAGTGACAGAAATCGGGACAACCGGAGGGGATGGCGGTGATGTGAGGGACACATGTTTTCACGGAGTGTTAATGCTTTGCTCCGGTGCTCTATTAAAAGGAGTACCTTAATATCCAGTAGATTCCCTTGAGGGCTGCCACCGGCTGGTAGGACAATAGATGTTGTGCAAGTTTCTCATTGCGAGCACGTACGACTAAATATGGAAAACATGCCTACATGATTAATGAATTGATGTTCTTTCTTAATGCCTTATCAATCCTATCAATTGCCCAACTGTAATTTGTTCACCCAACACTTGTTATTGGAGAGTTACCACTAGTGTAGATAGCTTGGAACCCCGGTCCATCTTTCATCATCATATACTCGTTCTACATGTCAACTATTTTCTGGTACCATTGCTCTCATATTACTACTACTGCTGTTGTGTTATGTTACTATTGCTCTCATATCATCGCTACTTTCACATCACCCCCGTTACTAGTGCTTTTCCAGGTGCTGAATTGACAACTCATTGTTAAGGCTTATAAGTATTCTTTACCTCCCTTGTGTCGAATCAATAAATTTGGGTTTTACTTCCCTCGAAGACTGTTGCGATCCCCTATACTTGTGGGTCATCAGTGACCCTGAATCGATCACTTCTTTTATGCAGTTCCCTGTGAAGGTGATATTTTTTCTTTCCCGAAATTCTTAGATAATAACTTATAACATCTGTTGTTCTTTGTTCACTAAATTGGGAATTGTTCTTCAACTTTGCAAATTGCAGCAGCAAATAGCAATAGTAAAGGTCAATCAGCGAAGAATTAATTTTGTCTTGAAAAGAAAAAGCGATGGGACAACTGAAATTGAAGGTCCCTTGGCAGCAGCGAATGATTTTTTGCCCTTGCTAATTTCTAGTGAAGTTGTGTGTTTGAGAACACATTTTTTGAGTTTATTTAGCCTGGCCCGCCCAAGAAAAAATTTCAAGCTCCGCCACTGCTAGTACAGCAAAGGACATGTACAAGTCAGTGAACATCCGAGTACAGTTGCGTACAAAGCACAAGTACAGTCACACACGCGAGCGAGTACAGGTATAGCTACACACACGAGCGAGTAAGTATAATTGCACACATAAGCGAGTACAGGTACAGTCGCGGACACGAACAAGTATATGTACAATCGCCCACACAAGCAAGTACAATTACCGGATAAGAGGAAAAAACTGCACCAAATACACTAAAACCATAAGTTTTATTTCAAAAGGAAGCATGCATATTTACGATAAGGTGATCCAAAACATTATGTAATATTGTGGTAGATACATGGGACCAAGAGGGAGTGGGGTCACACACAGCTGCTTATGACTAGCATTTCATACACCAATCAAGGGCCCAGCCGGCCAACTTATGGAAAACCCTAAATAGAGAGGGGGGAGAGGGCTTGGCCGCTGGTCCTAGGGCTTGGAGGAGGGGGCAAGATTGGCGCAACCCTCCCCTGCCCCCTATAGCAAGAGGGGAGGGTAGGGGTTGGCCGCACCCTTCCCCCAAAACCCTAGCCATCCTTCCCTCCTTCTCTCTCCACCGTTGCTCCGACTTAGGCGAAGCCCTGCAGAAATACCTCACCACCACCATCATACCGTCATGCAGCTGGATCCAATCTTGTTGCAAGGGACAACCAGACTTGATGCGAGGGGTGGCTAGCATTGCTTCATAGAGCTTGCGACATTGCTACCATGCATGCCGCAACGATGTTGCTGCCAGCGGCTAACGGTGTTGCTACCAAGGCACATCAAGATTGCTACCAGGGTATAATGGCGTTGCTATATTGCACCATCGATGTTGTTGCAAGCGCCCTTCATGCTGTTGCATCGGCACTAGCCATAACCAGTAGAGGAGCGATGCCGGCGTGCACAAATGGAGGGTTCGGAGGCAGAGTCGTCAGGAAGGATGCCAAAACATGAGGATGGCTTATACATCGGCGACACCACGATGGGTTCTCTGCGCAATGCCACGACGTGGTTCTCCAGCCATGTGGTTCTGCGACGAAACCACAACGGGCAGCGATGCTGGCATACCAGATTCCTTTCGTGGGTGTGCTTTTTTTTTTCTTCTCTGGTTTGTAGGGAACCTTGACCCGGAGTGGATGGTTATGATCAACTCCATCGTACGGCAGCCGATCGTGATCGAGGGATTTGATCCAGGGGCAGTGAGCACACCCCAAATCTATATGCCGGTGTTCCCAGCTCACTTTGTGTGACATTTAGAGCATCTCCACCGGCGCCCCCGATAGCGGTTCCGGGGCCGGGAGCGAAAATGGGCTCACACCGGCGCGCCCCAAACAGCGTCGGCGCTTTCCCGAGCCCAATAGAAGCGTCGGCAACCCCGTGCCGGCCCCTTGGCCAAGGGAGCGAATCGGGCGCCCGGCACCTCGCGAGGCGGAAAATTTTGGGCATGGGATCCACCTGTCAGTGACGCCAGGGCGTCGCGCGGGATATTTTACCGCCACGACGCCGGGCCGGAAAATCTCCCGCCACGACGCCGCGCGGGAAATTCTCCCGCCGCGACACCCGTTGGAGTTTCGGGGCGGCGATCGCTGAGCACCGTGGGAGCGCGCCGCGCAGGGGTGGGAGGAGCTTGCGCTGCGGCGGTTGCAGCGGGAGGAGACGCAGCGTCAGGATGAAGTCTACGAGCGGCGGCGTTTGGCGGAGATGCAGCTCCGGCTACAGAGGCATGAGTTGGATCACCGTCGGCGGCGGGAGGAGCTGGAGTAGCAGCTGCGTCAGGAGACGGTGGCCGCGGATAGAGCCGCGTACTTGACGTTCGTGGTGGAGAGAGCAGCGGGGGACGACGATGGAGGAGCACCGGAGAGAGCAGGGGAGAGAGCACCGGAGAGAGCAACGGGCGATCGTCCACCTCCATAGAGCCGGGTGGCCAGTAGGTAGTAGGCTAGAGATGAAGCAGGTTTCACATGTCATCCGGGTCGAGGAGTGAATACTGTATTACTCGGATTTTCCCGAAATATTTTCATTCCTCGATCCTAAATGACATTAAAATGAAACTACAAGTATAAATATGTAGTTTATGTAAGAAAACATCTAGCAGGGCCGCCGGTTTGGGGATGCCGGTGTGGGAAGAGCAAATAGAGGATACAGTGCCAGCGTCCCCCATACGGATGTGCCGGCGCCTCTCGGCGACTATTTAGAGGGCACCGGTGGAGATGCTCTTATAAAAAGCAGGGCCTTTGTCTTCTTCTCCAAAAGTATGTGCTCTCCTAAAATGGGCTGCCAACTGCTCCAAGAAGTGTTCTCCATTAAGTTGGCCCAAATATTCTCCCGACGAGGAGTATATGCTGGTTACTGGGCCGAGAAGCGTGGTGGGATACCATACAAAATGGGGTGCACCGCAACTAGGACTGTAGTTTGTGATGTTGAGAGTTCCCTCAACAGTGGTGCAGGTACCAGCTATTCATTGACGTCGGCGGGCCACTCTCATCCTACTCCTAGCCCATTGTACTTACTACAACTACAAGTTTACACTTGAAGTGCTCAGTCATAAACGCCTCAGCTGTCGCATCCGGCTCCCACGGCTGCAACGATGCCACACAATTCAAGTGTGCTCAGTATGTTACCGACTCAGTGCAATAAGTGGCCACCAAGCTCAGTCTGTTCAGTGCAATTGAAGTGCCCCAGAAGAAAATATGGCAGTGCAAACGAGCACTAAAGTCAGTACCAATAACTTCCTCAATTCATTCATATCAAAACCGCCGTGTGAGTGCCAGCTTCCAAAAAAATGCAGTTTCAGAGACAGATACCGGCTAGCCTCAGCGCACATACATGATCAGCACTCAAAGACGCACCCACACTCGGTAACGTAGTAGGCATGGACACGCTCCCTGCTCCGGCGACGGTCATGGACGTAGAAGCTGTTGAATGTAGATGGGCTGCAGCCCAATAAGGCAGCCCATGTAGACTACAATTACTGAAATCTCAAGGCCCATCACGTTGGCAGCTTGGGACAGCCTTGGGACAAAGTTTAGTCCCACATTGCTAGTTGGGAGTGAGTTGGAGTGGTATATAAGGGCTGCTGTTCTACTCCTTCCAAGTGAGTGAGAATAGAAGGAGCCCTCGCGCACTCCTCCTCCTCCGCCCGCCCCGCCTCGTCACGCACGTCGCGTTTCGTGACTCGAGTTCGCGGTCGGCACTCCTCCCAGGCTATACCAAGAGACGGATCAGATCTGGAGTCTCATACGCTACAGTTCATCTCTCTCACGAAGAAGTTCCTTTTGCTGCGCTACTCTCTAGTCTTCCCCATCCCGGCGACTGCGTGCACAGCCGTCCGGGAGAGCAGGCCTCCGAAACTCCGTCCGTTGAGATCCTGCACCGGGAGACGGGCGATAAGGTTTTTGGGGAGCGTCTCGGCGCGACTGCTCGCTACTGTTCGTGCTCTTCTTCGACGGATCGGCTGCTTCATCGACAGATCCGACTACACCATGGGCGACATCAACAATACCCATGGTGGTGGTGCTGCTGCTGGTGCGACCTTCCCGGTCGCGATGTACGTGCTTTTCCTCTCCTACCTTGCACTGCTACTTGTTCCATGTTCAGATCTGATGCATGTGCTTAGTCTGATGTGCGTGGTTAAGTATGCTTGTGCATCTGTAATGTTGCTTTCGGTAATTAATCTCATACGGAAATTGCCTAATAATCCAACAATCCAAAAACCTTATATGCTTAGGCAATTTTCACCGTCTGGTTTTGCTGCTGCGCTTAAACCGAGCCCGTTTACGGGATCTCATTTCAAGAGATGGCAGAATAAGACCCTCTTGTGGCTCACTGCTATGGGCGTGCACCGAGTTGCGGAAGGTATTCCCAGAGGTCCGCTTACTCCTGAAGAGGATAAAGCGTTCGGGGATGCCACCGTAATCTTTGTGGGTGCCATCCTAAGTGTGCTTGGAGACAAGTTGGTTGATGCTTATCTGCACATCCGAAATGGGAAGGAACTGTGGGATGCACTGGACGCTAAGTTTGGTGCTGCCGATGCCGGAGGTGAACTGTATGCTATGGAGCAGTTCAATGACTACAGAATGGTTGAGAACCGATCTGTAGTAGAACAAGCTCATGAGATACAGATCATGGCAAAGGAACTTGAGCTCCTCAAGTGTGTGCTACCGGACAAGTTTGTCGCGGGATGCATTGTCGCTAAGCTTCCCCCTTCATGGAGGAACTTTGCCACTTCTCTGAAACATCAGAGGCATGAGTTTTCTGTTGAGAATATCATGGGCTCTCTGGATGTTGAGGAGAAGGCGAGGGCAAAAGACAAACACACTGGAGGAACCGAGGGACGTTCTGCCGCCAATATGGTGCAGAAAAATGCCCACAAGTCCAAGGGAAAGAACAAGGGAGTCTCCCAGACTACCAACTTCAAGAAGAAGGGGAAAACGGAGAAGAAAGATCCTTGCTGGGTGTGTGGCGAGACGGGCCATTGGGCTAATCGCTGTCCACAACGCAAAGGAAAGAAATGTCAGGCTGGACAGAACTCAAATTCTGTCAGCATGGTCATTGGTAACACAGAGGAAGGAACTACAGGGTATGGTAATATTTTACCTACTGTTCTTTCGGTGTTTCAGCCCACAGAATGGTGGGTTGATACAGGTGCCAATGTTCATGTGTGTGCTGACATCTCCATGTTTACCTCTTATCAGGCACGAGGTTCCTCAGTAATGATGGGGAATGGGTTACATGCTACTGTTCGTGGTGTTGGCACGGTAGATCTGAAGTTTACTTCGGGAAAGATCGTGCAACTGAAGAACGTGTTGCATGTCCCTTCTATCAAGAAGAATCTCGTTAGTGGCTCCCGTCTTATGAAAGATGGGTTTAAGTTGGTGTTTGAGTCCAATAAAGTTGTACTGTCTTGTTGGAGATATGCCCAAGAGGCAATAATAAATGGTTATTATATATCTTTGTGTTTATGATAATGTTTATATACCATGCTATAATTGTATTAACCGAAACATTGGTACATGTGTGATATGTAGACAACAAAGAAGTCCCTAGTATGCCTCTTAACTAGCTTGTTGATTAATAGATGATTAGTTTCATAATCATGAACATTGGATGTTATTAATAACAAGGTTATATCATTGTATGAATGATGTAATGGACACACCCAATTAAGCGTAGCATAAGATCTCGTCATTAAGTTATTTGCTATAAGCTTTCGATACATAGTTACCTAGTCCTTATGACCATGAGATCATGTAAATCACTTATACCGGAAAGGTACTTTGATTACACCAAACACCACTGCGTAAATGGGTGGCTATAAAGGTGGGATTAAGTATCCGGAAAGTATGAGTTGAGGCATATGGATCAACAGTGGGATTTGTCCATCCCGATGACGGATAGATATACTCTGGGCCCTCTCGGTGGAATGTCGTCTAATGTCTTGCAAGCATATGAATAAGTTCATAAGAGACCACATACCACGGTACGAGTAAAGAGTACTTGTCAGGAGACGAGGTTGAACAAGGTATAGAGTGATACCGAAGATCAAACCTCGGACAAGTAAAATATCGCGAGACAAAGGGAATTGGTATTGTATGTGAATGGTTCTTTCGATCACTAAAGTCATCGTTGAATATGTGGGAGCCATTATGGATCTCCAGATCCCGCTATTGGTTATTGGTCGGAGTGAGTACTCAACCATGTCCGCATAGTTCACGAACCGTAGGGTGACACACTTAAAGTTGGATGTTGAAATGGTAGTACTTGAATATGAAATGGAGTTCGAATATTTGTTCGGAGTCCCGGATGAGATCCCGGACATCACGAGAGTTCCTGAATGGTCCGGAGAATAAGATTCATATATAGGAAGTCATATTCCAAGTTTGGAAATGATCCTGTGCATTTATGGAAGGTTCTAGAAGGTTCTAGAAAAGTCCGGAAGAATGGCACTTTGGAAAGTGGAGTCCCGAAGAGACTCCACTTGCATGACCAGCCAACCCTAAAGGGGAGGAGTCCAAGGTGGACTCCCCTAGGGTGGCCGGCCAACCCACCTCAAGGAAAGGTGGGAGTCCCACCTTGAGTGGGACTCCCTCCTTGAGTAGGTTTCCCACATATGGGAGGTTTTAGTGTTGGGGTCTTATTCGAAGACTTGGACTAGAACTCTTGGGGCTTCCACCTATATAATGAGGGGCATAGAGAGGGGGCTGACACTTCAAGCCTCAGCCTTGGCCGCACCCCTTAGAGGGCCGGCGCCCAACCCCCCTCTCTCCCCAAACCCTAGCGGTCTCTCTCCTCCACCATATCCCGCACGCTTAGCGAAGCTCCGCCGGATTTCTCCACCGCCACCGACACCACGCCGTCGTGCTGTCGGATTCAAGAGGAGCTACTACTTCCGCTGCCCGCTGGAACGGGGAGGTGGACGTCGTCTTCATCAACAACCGAACGTGTGACCGAGTACGGAGGTGCTGCCCGTTCGTGGCGCCGAACCGATCGTGATCAAGATCTTCTACGCGCTTTGCAAGCGGCAAGTGATCGTCTACCGCAGCAATAAGAGCCTACTCTTATAGGATTTGGAATCTCTTCAAGGGTTAGTCTTGATCATCCCCTCGTTGCTACCGTCTTCTAGATTGCATCTTGGCTTGGATTGCGTGTTCGATAGGAAATTTTTTGTTTTCTATGCAACGTTATCCTACAAAGGTATCAGAGCCAGGTTTATGCATAGATGGTTGCACGAGTAGAACACAATGGTTTTGTGGGCGTTGATGCTTATGTTGTCTTTAGTTTGAGTACTTTGCATCTTTGTGGCATAGTGGGATGAAGCGGCTCGGGCTAACTTTACATGACCGCGTTCATGAGATTTGCTCCACGCTCGACATGCAACTTGTATTGCATAAGTGGCTTTGCGGGTGTCTGTCTCTCCTACTATAGTGAAGATTCAATTTACTCTTCTATTGACAACACTAGTATCACCGTTGTGGTTCATGTTCGTAGGTAGATTAGATCTCACTCGAAAACCCTAAACCACGTAAAATATGCAAACCAAATTAGAGACGTCTAACTTGTTTTTGCAGGGTTTGGTGATGTGATATGGCCATAATATGATGATGAATATGTATGAGATGATCATTATTGTATTGTGGCAACCGGCAGGAGCCTTATGGTTGTCTTTATATTTCATGTTGAGTAGTATTTCAAAGTAGTTGTAATAGTTGCTACATGAGGTGAACAATCATGAAGACGGCGCCATGGACCTTGACGCTACGCCGACGATGATGGAGATCATGCCCGTTGATGATGGAGATCATGTCCGTGCTTTGGAGATGAAGATCGAAGGCGCAAAGACAAAAGGGCCATATCATATCACATATGAACTGCATGTGATGTTAATCCTTTATGCATCTTATTTTGCTTAGATCGCGACGATAGCATTATAAGATGATCCCTCACATTAATATCAAGATAATAAAGTGTTCTTCCCTCGTATGCACCGTTGCATTGTTCGACGTTTTGAAGCATCTCGTGATGATCGGGTGTGATAAACTCGACATACAACGGGTGTAAGCCATGTTGCACACGCGAATACTTGGGTTTGCTTGACGAGCCTAGCATGTACAGACATGGCCTCGGGACAACGGAAACCGAAAGGTTGAACACGAGTCATATGGATGATATGATCAACATGTTGATGTTCACCATTGAAGCTACATCATCTCACGTGATGATCGGTTTTGATGTAGTGGATTTGGATCGTGTACCACTTAACAACTATGAGGGATGTTGTATTAAGTGGGAGTTCATTAGTAATTAGATTAAAACATGAACTAATTATCATAAACATAGTCTGAGTAGTATTTTGAATTAATTTTGTAGTATTGGCATCCGTTTACTACTATGCGCTAGTCTTGTTATTGAGATAGAAATACTGTTAAAATCTGATAAGAAACTTTACGGATTAGTACCGTATTGTTAAAGAATCAAGAATTGATTAAGTCCTATTGCAAACTTTTAGTGAAACTCACTTTGTTGATTCAGAGAGCTATGGTTTCAATTAGTACCTAAAGTTATCTTGTCTCCGTGAAACTTGAAGTTCAAATCTGTTTGAAAAGTAAGGAGCTGAAAATTTAGTTTTCAGAAATAATCAAGGTATGAGATATATGTGATATCTAAGACCTTATTGCAAGATGATAGAATATAATTTGGTGAGACTACATAAACTCATAAGTTTTATGGGAATGTATGAAGGTTGAAGACGCCAGGCGTCACAATCCTCCAACTATTGGAGCACTAACGATATTCGCATATCCATGAAGTTATCATCCTTAGTATGCACCGTTGCTAAGACTCGTCGTATCGAAGCATCACGTGATGATCGGGTGTTATAGATTCTACGTGTGCTTACAATGGGTGCAAGCCAGATTTGCACATGCGAATACTAAGGTTAAACTTTATGAGCCTAGCATGTACAGACATGGTCTCAAAAAGTCGTCATGATATGATGGATAAAATTATGAGTGAAATTGTTCATCATATTAAAAGGTTACTAATAGTGAAATCCGGAACACTTGTCATATGATGATCAACTTCAAAGAACCTCAAGGTTATTGGTATTTGATCAACAAACCTAGAAGTTATTGATATTGAAGTGTTTTTCTGAATAATGAGGAAAGCTAAAAGAGAAACTACAAAAGATTATTGGCAGAAAGAAAGAAAGAAAAGACTAGAAAGTCTAGCTCAGGTGTATATAAATGATATACATGTTATGGATGTATTCCTCATTTGGTCACACAATAAAATTCTTGGGTATTTGTACCACATTGGTTGGTATGAAGTGTCATACAAAACAACGCAATACAAGAGTACAATGGCCTAAGTGACTAACAAGGAATATGATAGGTATGCACGTCTGGAACAAAAATAAAGTGTTATTATGTTCGTCGTTGGCATTCTATCTAGCCCTTAGAATTTATAATAAAGAACTTAATAATTGTTATTTTGCTCTGGTCAAATGAAAACAATGAGTTGTTCAAATTATGACATTACTCCATGTACGATGGATAAGTTATTATAAACCTTAATGGTGAAACACACATACATAACACTGACGCTAAAATGCCATAAGGCAAATGCTTTGAATTCCACTTATTTGTGGAACCG
Source organism: Lolium multiflorum (assembly GCA_030979885.1). Taxonomy (NCBI): domain Eukaryota; kingdom Viridiplantae; phylum Streptophyta; class Magnoliopsida; order Poales; family Poaceae; genus Lolium; species Lolium multiflorum. Next base: position 194,385,506 of record CM061751.1, on the reverse strand, counting down.
CCATTTAGGTCATGTTAGAAAGGAACGCATGAAGGAACTCCATGCAAATGGATTTTTGGAGTCACTTGATTTTTGAATCATTTGACGCTTGCAAATCTTTTCTAAAGAAAATGATTAAAATACCGTTCATAGGCCAAAAGTTGAACGGGCAACTAACTTAGTGAAAAAATACATGATGATGTATGTGGTTCACTGGGCATAGTTGTGTGCGGGAGATTCTTCTACTTCATGAAAACTTTCAACAATGAATTGAGTATATATATGTGGATATATTCAATAAGGAAGAAGTTTGAAACATTTGAATGGATTCAAATAAATTTCAGCATGAAGTGGAAATCATCGTAATAGAAAAGTCAAATATATATGATTGGATCATGGTGGAAATATTTGAATTACGAGTTTTAGCGAACATCTAAGAGAGTTATGAAATTGTTCTACAACTCACATTTCTTGGAGTATCATAATGATGATATAGTATCCAAGATATGTATCCAAACCTTGTTGGATTAATGATGAGATAAAATATTATGACGCCATTATATTTTTTGTGGATTATGCTTTAGTGACTACCGCTTTTACACTGAATAGAGCATCATCATGATCCGTTGAAATGACACCATACGAGTTATGGTATGGGTATAAACCCTAATAGTCTTTCTTTAAATTTTGGTCTAAGAGTTTACAACCAAAATCGGATGAATGTCTTTGTTGGTTATCCCAGAGATTTAATTGGGAATTCTTCCCATGAGACAAAGACAAAAGTGTTTGTCAATGTTTCTTATTTCCGAGAAATTGTTTCTAGTGAAGTTTTTGAGTGGGAGGACAATATAATTTGATAAGGTTTATGAACCTGAGCATAATGATCAGAGTAGCGCAGCATCGGAATTTTGGAAGCGGCCACGACGATCATGGCTCCCATGACTACAAAGTGTTTTAGCCATGGAGATCGAAGTACATATTGAACCTTGTAGGTATGGTTTACTTTGTGATCAAATAAATGATTTGTGAACAAAGGATTGATTTTGAATAATGATAAACCAACTACAAACAAAGAAGTTATGATGGGCCCTGACTCCGTTAAAATGGCCATGCGCCATGAAATCCATAATAGATGAATACTTTTTGAAAGTAAATGGATCTATAGACTTGGATGAAATATCCTTAAAGAAGCTCGACTTGTCGAAAAATTGTTTACGACAAAGTTCAAAGAGTTGACTACGATAAGATTAGATCTTCCGTAGCAATGCTTATAGTCTATGTGGTTTATTCTAGTAATCACTACATATTTGTTTTATGAGATATGCTAGTAGGATGGCAAAATACATTACTTATCAGAAGTATGTATTAAAGGTGTATACAAAATACAACCAAGAGTTTTGCCTGTCCGTAGAATACTAGATAGGTATACAAACTTCAATTGGATGAAGTGAGTATCGCGGAGTTGGAATCTTCACCAGATGAAATAGTCAAAGAGTTTTTGATTTCATCAAGAGACGATGAAGAGGCTTGTATTTGCAAGAAATTAAGTGGGAGCGCTGAGACATATTTATAATACTTTATGTAGGTGACATATAGTTGGTTATAAATGATGTAATTATATACTTGATTAAAAGGTTTCATTGAGAAATTAACTTCAATGAAAGAATATGGACTGAAACATATTTAGTGTCAAGATCTATGAAGATAGATTGAAACACATAATAAGTTTAAGTCAAAGTACATAGAAAGGATATTGAAGTAGTTCAATATTAAGAAAATGTTCTTGTCATGTGAAGTTTTAACAAGACTTGAGTGTATCTGACACTCAATGAGTAAAAACACATGAGTGATTTTAAATCACAATTAATATGTACACAATCAGATGTCCTGAGCTCTAAAAGTTAGGAGCATATACCAAAATGATTCATGTGATGATCATTGACAAACAGTAAGAATATCCATGTGTGCTTTAGAAGGACCAAGGATATATATATATATATAGTTTTATATGGGTAATGACAAAACAAAATCGTTGTAAAGTGTTGCACCGATATTAGTTTGGTCATATATAAAATTCAATTTCAATCTCAATTAGGCTAAGTGTTATTAAAAAGGTAGCACAATGCTAGATTTAGAAGAGTTCTAAATATTGTGACGGATTCTACAAAAGAAGGCAGAGTATGTCATTGTTTTGACAATGATTGAGGATGTTGAGTTAAGAAGTTCTTTGAGAACTTGGTGTAGTTCCGATAGTGTCAGAACTTTGAAGCTATATTGTGTGTGACAATATTAGTGACATATTTCAGACCGCGGAATTAAGGTTCCACCAGAAGACCAAACATATTTAATGCCGACTCATTTGGAAAATGAGTGATGCGTGAAGACGCAAATGAATTGCAAAATACATACGTTTCTGAGTGTGTCAGAACCGTTGACTAAAACCTCTCCCGTGAGCAAAACATGATAAAACACCAGAAGGCCAAGGTGTTATATCTTTACATATGTAAACTAGATTATTGACTCTAGTGCAAGTGGGAGACTGTTGGAGATATGCCCAAGAGGCAATAATAAATGGTTATTATATATCTTTGTGTTTATGATAATGTTTATATACCATGCTATAATTGTATTAACCGAAACATTGGTACATGTGTGATATGTAGACAACAAAGAAGTCCCTAGTATGCCTCTTAACTAGCTTGTTGATTAATAGATGATTAGTTTCATAATCATGAACATTGGATGTTATTAATAACAAGGTTATATCATTGTATGAATGATGTAATGGACACACCCAATTAAGCGTAGCATAAGATCTCGTCATTAAGTTATTTGCTATAAGCTTTCGATACATAGTTACCTAGTCCTTATGACCATGAGATCATGTAAATCACTTATACCGGAAAGGTACTTTGATTACACCAAACACCACTGCGTAAATGGGTGGCTATAAAGGTGGGATTAAGTATCCGAAAGTATGAGTTGAGGCATATGGATCAACAGTGGGATTTGTCCATCCCGATGACGGATAGATATACTCTGGGCCCTCTCGGTGGAATGTCGTCTAATGTCTTGCAAGCATATGAATAAGTTCATAAGAGACCACATACCACGGTACGAGTAAAGAGTACTTGTCAGAGACGAGGTTGAACAAGGTATAGAGTGATACCGAAGATCAAACCTCGGACAAGTAAAATATCGCGAGACAAAGGGAATTGGTATTGTATGTGAATGGTTCTTTCGATCACTAAAGTCATCGTTGAATATGTGGGAGCCATTATGGATCTCCAGATCCCGCTATTGGTTATTGGTCGGAGTGAGTACTCAACCATGTCCGCATAGTTCACGAACCGTAGGGTGACACACTTAAAGTTGGATGTTGAAATGGTAGTACTTGAATATGGAATGGAGTTCGAATATTTGTTCGGAGTCCCGGATGAGATCCCGGACATCACGAGGAGTTCCGGAATGGTCCGGAGAATAAGATTCATATATAGGAAGTCATATTCCAAGTTTGGAAATGATCCGGTGCATTTATGGCAGGTTCTAGAAGGTTCTAGAAAAGTCCGGAAGAATGGCACTTTGGAAAGTGGAGTCCCGAAGAGACTCCACTTGCATGACCAGCCAACCCTAAAGGGGAGGAGTCCAAGGTGGACTCCCCTAGGGTGGCCGGCCAACCCACCTCAAGGAAAGGTGGGAGTCCCACCTTGAGTGGGACTCCCTCCTTGAGTAGGTTTCCCACATATGGGAGGTTTTAGTGTTGGGGTCTTATTCGAAGACTTGGACTAGAACTCTTGGGGCTTCCACCTATATAATGAGGGGCATAGAGAGGGGGCTGGACACTTCAAGCCTCAGCCTTGGCCGCACCCCTTAGAGGGCCGGCGCCCAACCCCCTCTCTCCCCAAACCCTAGCGGTCTCTCTCCTCCACCATATCCCGCACGCTTAAGCGAAGCTCCGCCGGATTTCTCCACCGCCACCGACACCACGCCGTCGTGCTGTCGGATTCAAGAGGAGCTACTACTTCCGCTGCCCGCTGGAACGGGGAGGTGGACGTCGTCTTCATCAACAACCGAACGTGTGACCGAGTACGGAGGTGCTGCCCGTTCGTGGCGCCGGAACCGATCGTGATCAAGATCTTCTACGCGCTTTTGCAAGCGGCAAGTGATCGTCTACCGCAGCAATAAGAGCCTACTCTTATAGGCTTTGGAATCTCTTCAAGGGTTAGTCTTGATCATCCCCTCGTTGCTACCGTCTTCTAGATTGCATCTTGGCTTGGATTGCGTGTTCGCGTTGGTGTTTGAGTCCAATAAAGTTGTACTGTCTAAGTATGGAACTTTTGTTGGAAAGGGATATGAATGTGAGGGAATGTTGCGCTTCTCTCTAGAAGACTTCTGTGATAATGTTGTGAACCATGTAAGCACTAGTGTTAATGAAACTAATGTTTGGCATTCACGACTTTGTCATGTTAATTTTGGTTGTATGACGCGGCTTGCTGATATGAGTTTAATTCCGAAATTCACCTTTGTCAAAGGCTCTAAGTGCCATGCTTGTGTGCAAGCAAAGCAGCCTCGCAAGCCTCACAAGCCTGCGAAGGAAAGAAACTTGGCACCACTAGAGCTCATACATTCAGATCTATGTGAGATGAATGGTGAGTTGACAAGAGGCGGAAAGAAATATTTCATGACTTTGATTGATGATTCCACTAGGTACTGTTATGTGTATCTCCTGAAAACTAAAGATGAGGCTCTTGATTTCTTTAAAATCTATAAGGCTGAAGTTGAGAACCAACTTGAAAGAAAGATTAAAAGGGTTCGGTCCGACCGTGGTGGAGAGTACTTTTCTAATGAGTTCAATTTATTCTGTGCGGAACATGGTATAATCCATGAGAGGACGCCTCCCAATTCCCCACAATCCAATGGGATTGCGGAAAGGAAAAACCGTACTCTAACAGATTTGGTTAACGCCATGTTAGATGTTTCGGGTTTATCCAAGGAATGGTGGGGGGAGGCTATATTGACTTCATGTCATGTCCTAAACCGTGTTCCAACCAAGAATAAAGAGATTACCCCTTATGAGGAATGGGAAAAGAAAAGGCCATCACTCTCCTACCTACGAACTTGGGGTTGTTTGGCTAAAGTGAATTTGCCAATCACCAAGAAGCGAAAGCTTGGACCAAAAACCGTGGACTGTGTCTTTCTCGGCTATGCTTCTCATAGCATTGCTTATAGATTTCTTGTGGTGAAATCTGGAGTGGACGACATGAATGTTGGCACCATCTTTGAATCAAGAGATGCTACATTCTTTGAGGATATATTTCCTATGAGAGATATGCATGGCATGTCTAGTTGGGAATCTGATCCAATACATGAAACTCCTATGGAGTCTGATGAGGAATCTGATGATGAGAGTTCAGATTCTGATGAGGATGACAATGAAGCTCCAACAAGGAGTAAGAGACAAAGGACTGCAAAGTCTTTTGGTAATGATTTCATTGTGTATCTTGTGGATGATACTCCCACTACCATTTCAGAAGCTCTCGCATCTCCTGATGCAGACTACTGGAAGGAAGCGGTTCAAAGCGAGATGGATTCCATCTTGGCTAATGGAACGTGGGAGTTAACTGAGCGTCCTTATGGGTGCAAACCTGTAGGATGTAAATGGGTATTTAAGAAGAAGCTTCGAGCTGATGGTACTATTGAGAAGTACAAAGCTCGGCTTGTAGCCAAAGGCTATACCCAAAAGGAAGGCGAAGATTTCTTCGATACATACTCACCTGTGGCGAGATTGACCACCATTCGTGTACTACTGTCATTGGCTGCCTCACACGGTCTTCTCGTTCATCAAATGGACGTTAAGACGGCTTTCCTAAATGGAGAGTTGGACGAGGAAATTTACATGGAACAGCCTGATGGTTTCGTACTACAAGGTCAAGAAAGAAAGGTGTGTAAATTAAAGAAATCTTTGTATGGTCTCAAACAAGCACCCAAACAATGGCATGAGAAGTTTGAAAGAACTTTGACATCTGTGGGCTTTGTTGTTAATGAAGCCGACAAATGTGTGTACTATCGCCATGGTGGGGGTGAGGGAGTTGTCCTATGCTTGTATGTGGATGACATACTAATTCTTGGGACAAGTCTCAAAGTGATTGAGGAGGTAAAAACCTTCTTATCTCAATGTTTCGAGATGAAAGATCTTGGAGAAGCTGATGTTATATTGAACATCAAGTTATTGAGAGATGGGAATAATGGGATTACACTTGTGCAATCTCATTATGTTGAGAAGGTGTTGAGCAGATTTGGTTATGCTGATTGCAAATCTTCTCTCACACCTTATGATCCTAGTGTCTTGCTTCGAAAGAATGAAAAGGCAACTAAAGATCAATTGAGATACTCTCAAATCATTGGTTCACTCATGTATTTAGCTTGCGCTACGAGGCCTGATATCTCGTTTGCTGTGTGCAAACTTAGCCGGTTTGTGGCCAACCCGGGAGATGATCATTGGCATGCTCTTGAGAGAGTGATGCGCTATCTAAAGGGAACCATGAGTTATGGAATTCATTATACCGGGTATCCAAGAGGATTGGAAGGGTATAGTGATTCCAATTGGATTTCTGATGCTAAAATGAAAGCCACAAGTGGATATGTTTTCACTCTTGGTGGTGGCGCTGTTTCCTGGAAGTCTTGCAAGCAGACCATCTTAACGAGGTCAACTATGGAAGCAGAACTCACAGCATTAGATACAGCTACTGTCGAAGCGGAATGGCTTCGTGAGCTCTTGATGGACTTGCCTATGGTTGAAAAACCAATACCGGCCATCCTCATGAACTGTGATAATCAAACTGTGATTGTCAAAGTGAAAAGTTCTAAGGATAACATGAAAAGTTCCAAACATATCAAGAGGAGATTGAAGTCTGTCAGAAAACTGAAGAACTCCGGAGTGATAGCATTGGATTATGTCCAAAGTGCTAAGAATCTGGCAGATCCTTTCACAAAAGGACTATCAAGAAATACGATAGACCTTGCATCAATGGAGATGGGTTTGAGACCCACTTGAGTTGCCGAGGGGGTAACCCAACCTATGTGATCGGAAATTCCGTGAAGTAGGACCTGGGAAAACAAACCGGAGTAACTGAGTTGAGAGAAAATTTAATACTCCCACTCCGCTGCAGATGCAATTCTCTCATAGCTACTGTAAGGCAGGTTGACAATGTCTTAATGTGTTCTAAGCGGCTCTTGATGAGCGAAGACGCTGGCCTACAGGGCGATCTTTTGAAGAACACACCTATATGAGTGACACTACTGGTCATAGTGTGGGAGATTTGGGTGAATCTCTAGTAAGCTCATGAAAGGCCGAGGAGTATGACTTATAAGCTCCACCCGAGGGGAAGGCTATGGTAGCCTAGTACCGTGCCGGCATTGAGCGAAACTTGCTGCACAAAGACTGACAATTCAAGGCATAGTCCATTGTTCGGTTGTAGTCAAGCGTAGCACCTTGCCTAAGTGGAAGTTCAACTTAACAGTCTCCACTGAAGTGCAGGTATATTAAACAGTGAATGGAACTAATGTGTCATCTGATGTGCATATGAGATCTGGTGGGGGATTGTTGAATGTAGATGGGCTGCAGCCCAATAAGGCAGCCCATGTAGACTACAATTCCTGAAATCTCAAGGCCCATCACGTTGGCAGCTTGGGACAGCCTTGAGGGACAAAGTTTAGTCCCACATTGCTAGTTGGGAGTGAGTTGGAGTGGTATATAAGGGCTGCTGTTCTACTCCTTCCAAGTGAGTGAGAATAGAAGGAGCCCTCGCGCACTCCTCCTCCTCCGCCCGCCCCGCCTCGCCTCGTCTCGTCACGCACGCACGTCGCGTTTCGTGACTCGAGTTCGAGTTCGAGACACACTCAAGGAAGCCTAAATTTTTGCTTGGTGCACCAACTGAGTTGGGTACGTGTCGACCTGCATGTGCATGCTCGCCGCGTGTCCCTGGCTTCCTACGCGTGGCAACGCGGTCGGGTCGGCTTCCCAGGCTATACCAAGAGACGGATCAGATCTGGAGTCTCATACGCTACAGTTCATCTCTCTCACGAAGAAGTTCCTTTTGCTGCGCTACTCTCTAGTCTTCCCCATCCCGGCGACTGCGTGCACAGCCGTCCGGGAGAGCAGGCCTCCGAAACTCCGTCCGTTGAGATCCTGCACCGGGAGACGGGCGATAAGGTTTTTGGGGAGCGTCTCGGCGCGACTGCTCGCTACTGTTCGTGCTCTTCTTCGACGGATCGGCTGCTTCATCGACAGATCCGACTACACCATGGGCGACATCAACAATACCCATGGTGGTGGTGCTGCTGCTGGTGCGACCTTCCCGGTCGCGATGTACGTGCTTTTCCTCTCCTACCTTGCACTGCTACTTGTTCCATGTTCAGATCTGATGCATGTGCTTAGTCTGATGTGCGTGGTTAAGTATGCTTGTATATCTGTAATGTTGCTTTCGATAATTAATCTCATACGGAAATTACCTAATAATCCAACAGAAGCTCCCAAGGACATGCTCGCGCCGCTACTGGTCACCCGGGCGCGGATACTGCTCGCCGTGGTGCGGCGTCGGGCTGGCCATGGGCGTGGATTGTGCGGGGCTGTTCCGATGACCATCGAGGTTTTGCTATTTCCTGAGTGTAATCTCATTTCGTGGAGTTATAGCAAGCAACCCGTTTTTTCTCGTTCTAGCATCAAGGCTAAATACAACGTGTTGGCGAATGACACCGCTAAAGCAATGTGGATCCAATGCGTTTTAAAGGAGCTTGGCGTTCATCACTCATCAGTCGCATCCACCTAGACGCATCCATGGTGCGACAATCTTGGCGGTATATATATCTATGCTACACCTGTGCATTTCTCGGGCCGGGCCGACCAAGGCCCGACGCAAAAAATCCCGGCCCGACCGTCGGGCCGAAAAAACTGGCCCAAACCCGGCCCATCAAGGAGAAAGCCCGTCTGGCCACGGGCCGGGCCGCTTTAGTAAAACGCAGAAAATGACGGCCCAGGCCCGGCCCAGAGACATGGTCGGGTCAGGCTTGGCCCGGGAATTTCGGGCCAGGCCGGGCTGCCCATGGCCAGGTATTTGTCTGCTAATCTGCTGTTTCATGTCCGCACTAAGCATATCGACATCGACTTTCAATTTTTTTTTGATGAGAGGGTTGATTTTTGTGCATTCGGATGTGCGTTCCATCATTTCTGGAGATCTGATTGTTGATGTGTTCACTAAGCCGGTTACACTAGGGCACGTTTGGTAGCCTGCAGATGCCTTTTTTGCATGAGCTGAAAAGTGAAACTGGCCGTTTGGTTGCCTGCAGTTCACCGCATTGTTGCATGAACCGGGATTTAAAGCACCCCGGGACAGGCCCTGGAGAAACGCCCGAAATGGCAGTTTGGAGCCAGGTCCGTTTGTCGCGAGAAGCTTGCACGCGTGGGGAAGGGAGACAGAAACGCTGCGTCCCTTCGGGAACACACGCCATAACTAGTCCCACCGCCCCCTCTCCTTCGTCTCACTCGCGACCTCACTCTCACTCCCAAACTGTCACATCACCAAGGCGGTTCCCCTACCGACGACTAATCTTCCGCACCGCCGCAGGAGGGCACCAGTATCGGAGGAGGAGACGATGGCGAGAAGCCCCGTGACATCGGGCGCAACATGCACCGCGGTCTTCACCGGCATCTCGAGTTCGGTCGCGAACTCGACCTCATCCTCGACCGGGACAATAGCGGTACGTCCTCTTCCTCTTACCTTTGTACTCGGTGTGCCAGAACAAGCCATGCTTGACCATTTGCGACGACATTCAGATTAGATATGCTATGGTTTCTATTAGGATTGGGTTCGGATAGACGTTTGCTAGGTGTTCGTCGCGATTGCTTGCTGTTCTTGTCGAGTTATTGGTGTTCACGGTCGCGGTCTGCTTAGATATGTTAGTGTAATCTCCAATCATGGTAGATCCTTTGTAGATCGGGCGAGGATTGGTCAAACTGTCGATTTACTGTGCATGCAAAGGAGTTTTTTTGCTGTGGTTTAGCATGTTGTGATTGATGTGTGAAAGATTAAGCTGAGTCGCGCTAGTTTGTTCAGTCGGAAGAGGAGATAGAGGACTTGACGAACGAAGTTGTTGTGCTTAAGAATTTGCAGAGAACGCAACCATAGGTGATGAGGGCTAAGAAACATGAATGGGAGGCAGAAAGAAAAGCTTTGGACGCTGAAAAGAGAAAGCTAGAGTATGGCATATACAATCTGCTCCAAGTGAATTTCGCAATCATATCAAGGATAAGCTCAAGAGGATCAGGGCTATTTGTGAGGCGTGATGAATGTGTTGTAGATGTACTGTAGGAGATCCTGCGAAAGGTTGAGCTAGGGAGAGTTTGTAATGTACCCTAGGTAGAATTTGTAATGTACCCTAAGTACCACTCGTAATGTACTTTATTTGAACTACTACTTGTGTTGTTTCTGATTAAACTAAGCAGATGATTATAACCTGGGATCATAGTATGAGGAGATGATTGATCAGAACCTATGGCATGACTGAACATGACCATGCCATTGGTTCTGATCAAACATCTCCTCCATATGTCCTCATATTATGAGGCCTATGGTACCTTGCTTTGCATGTTTCTGCTTCTTCAGTTCTGCATTGGCCAATGATTGAACAATGGCACAATGGAAGGCAGGTGTTGCCCTCAAACTAAATAAGTCATGTGTGCCATATTCGTTGCACACTAGACTTTGTTTGTGGACAATCCCTCTGTCTGCCGTGTGATCCAATATATGAGGCCTCATTTTGGTTTGTCTATTGCATTGGCCAATGATTCAACAATGGCACAACGGAAGGCAAGGTGCTGCCCTCAAACTTAGTCATGTGTGCCATATTACTTGCACACTAGACTTAGTTTGAGGATCCCTTTGTTTGTCTTGTGAATCGGCCAATGATTGAACAATGACACAATCAAAGGCAAGGTGATGCCTTCAAACTTAGTTGTGTGTGCCAGTTTTCCTACACACTAGACTTAGTTTGGGGACAGTCCCTTCGCCTGCCGTGTGACCAAATGTATGAGGCCTCTTTTGCGTTGGCCAATGATTCAAATATGGCACCATGGAAGGCTAGGTGGTGACCTCAAACTTAGTCATGTGTGCCACAATCGTTGCACACTACACTTAGTTTGTGGCCACTCCCTATGCATGCTTTATGACCCAATGTATGAGGCCTTGTGTGCTTCTTCACTTTTGCATTGTCCTGTGATTCAACAAATGCACAACGAAAGGCAAGGTGCTGCCCTCAAACTTAGTCGTATGTGTCACATTACTTGCACACTAGACTTAGTTTGAGGGCAGTCCCTTGAGCTGCCGTGTGAGCCAATGTATGAGCCCTCATTAATGTTTTCAATGTCCGTTTTCATTTATACGTGTGAGTAGGCACACCTCTAATGACATGTGTTCTTGCGGCAGACTGAGAAGATCATGCTTGAGTCACCTGCTGAGACCGCCAATGAGGGACCGTCGAAGAAGCGAAGGGAGGCTAACGTCGGCCACTTCCAGGACGAGGTAGGGCCGGCTATGCATCGTTTTCAGGCCCACCTTCTGCCGGCTCCTGATCCCTCAAGATTTGTCAAGTGGTTCGGAGAAATCCCTTCTGACATCATCGTCTGCACCAACACTGGCTACAACTAGAGGATGACTGCGATGAGAGAAGACGATGACGCATATATCGACTAGGGGCGGGCGGGCTTCGCCATCGCCCATCAGCTCAAGGTAGGCCAGTTTCTCACCTTCAAGAAGGTTTCCTCCTTCGAGTACAGTATGGTCATCTTCGACCACACCTGCACTGAGGTGATAAGAAGGTGCCCTTACCATGGCGATGTGTGGTGTGTCGAAAGCTTACACAGTGCTTGTCTGTTTGCTACCATGTCGTGTCTAGTGTCTAATGGTGTATGTTTGTTGTTCGTGTCGTGTCCTGAACTATGATCGTGTCTGAACAATGGTGATGTGGGCATTACCCTTCGGTTAACAAAATGTTACGCTACCTCCTACGGCCCAACCAGGGGCCCATGAAGATCAGCCACCGACCAAGGTGGGCCGTTATGTCGGTTCCGAAGAAGGATTCTTGATGAACAAGGCAAGAAGACGAAGAACAAGGAAAGTTTAGACATAGAACTCTTTATAAGCTAGCCGAACCCGGACAGAACTCTCGAGACCTAGCCTGCAATATAAGGGCCAGGAGAGGGTCTATCGAGGAACACACAATCACCGCAAGTATAGAGCTAGGTCATTAGAAATCTTAGCCTCTCGACGAGATCTTAGTCTTAGCCTTCGGCTACCCCATTGTAACTCGATAATTTCGATAATCAAGATCAGACAAGCAGGAAGTAAGGGTTTACCTCATAGGCATCCCCAATGGGCCTGCCAAAGATGGTACCCGGGGTTTAATCAAAGCCCAGGACTCGAAGAATAAGAAGACTTGGAAGCCCATTTAGTGTTAAGGAAAGATAGTTTGTATTAGGAAAGATAGAGATTTGTAATCTTACGGGTTGGGTACGAAACCCTCCCGAACTCTGTAACTTGTGTACTACGAAACCCTCGGCTCCGCCTCCTATATAAGGGGGAGTCGAGGGACAAAGAAAGGATCAATCTCTGTCAACATAACCCTAGTTTTCATAATCGTCGAGTACTTTTCGGCTGAAACCTTCGAGATCTACTTGCCCTCTACTTCTAGCAAAACCCTAGTCTACGATCTGTAGGCATTGACAAATTAATCCTTTGTCAATTGGCGCCGTCTGTGGGAATTAGAGGTCGCAAGGAGCTGATCTCGATGGCACGTTCAAGATCGTCGACTTCGTCGGTGGCGAGCAATGCGATGGATCGAGGTAACCAGGAAAAAACTGATCTAGTCGATTTTATTCCTCACCCGCCCTCCCGTGTGGATGCATGTGCCTATCTGGAGGAGCCCATCATCATGATGTTCGGAGAATTCCGATTTGGCGTCAACAAGGAAGGATCCTACCGTCTCGAAGTTCCGATCTCGTCGGAATTTTCAGCGGTCGATTCTAACTTTTCGTCGAGTGACGAGGAGTTTTCGTCGCCACGCTTCGTCGACAACAAGGCAAGCGGAAAGCTCGCCAAGATCTTCAGCAACACATCCTTCGAGTCGTCTGCGGACTCCTTTATAAGCAGCGATTCCGACAGCGTCGACAGCTTCAACTTCATCGACAAATCTGCTGCCATCGGAAAGGTCTTCACCACTCTATATGATGGTGTCACCAATCCCGACAAAAATCAATACGCAAAATATCATCAGATCTATGCGATAGAAGAGGCAGGCCGATCAGAACCAGAAACGTCAGAGGCTTTCGATGATTTGGGAAATCCTTACATCGATCCCGCTGATCTCAGAAAAGGCTTACACTACAAGAAAAGTTCTGATAGACAACGTCCCAAAATCGTCAACTAAGGGGTATTTTTCGTCGCCTATGGGCCTAACCCGACGATATGGGTTCTTGTCGAAACTGCGTCAGCAAAGTCCAACGACGATTTTTCGATGTCGCGCTTGGGCGCCCTTCCGCCACGGAAAATCGGACCGTTGCGGAAGTGTTTCGGGAGCCCGTTGACTCGACGTCATGCAAGCCGACACGTGGCAGACAGTTAACTGCGCGGTCTGCGTTAACCGGCTGAAACCCCGTGGTAGATGGTAGCCCCACACGAGCCTGCCACGTCTTAAGCGGGCCGGGCCAGATGACATAGGTTGACCGGTCAACTATATAGCTGGGCTGGTCCATTAGTTACGTGGGCCGGGCCTAACCTCTAAGGTTGACTGGTCAAAACTTAAATGGGCGGCCCATTTAACATGTGGGGTCCACCTTACACAGCTGGCCGGCCCAGAAGCAAGTGGGCGGGCCAAAAACACAGGTGGGTCCCACTATCCGTTAAAAGGCCGGCCCATTTAGTGTGTGGGGTCCACCGTATAGAAGTGGGCCGGCCCAACAAGCTAGTGGGCGCCAAAAACACAGTGGGTCCCTTTCCGATTAAAGGATCGGCTCATTTAGTTTGTGGGGTCCACCATATAGCAAGTGGGCCGACCCAACAAGATAGTGGGCCGGGCCAAAAACACAGGTGGGTCCCACTTTCTGTTAAAGGGCCGGCCCATTTAGTATGTGGGGCCCACCATATAGCAGTGGCCGGCCCACCAAGATAGTGGGCGGGCCAAAAACACAGTGGGTCCCACATTCTTAATGGGCCGCCCATTTGGTATGTGGGTCCACCATAAAGAAAGTGGGCGCCCAACAAAATAGTGGTAGGGCCAAAACACAGTGGGTCCCACCTTCCACTTAAAGGGCCGGCCCATTTACCATGTGGGACCACCATAGAGCAAGTGGGCGGCCCAACAAGATAGTGGGCGCCCAATAAGCGCAGGGCCCTTTCCTGTTAAAGGGCCGGCCCAACTAGTATGTGGGGTCCACCATATAGCAAGTGGGCCGCCCAACAAGATAGTGGGCGGGCCAAAAACACAGGTGGGTCCCACTTTCCTCTTAAAGGGCCGGCCCATTTATTATGTGGGGTCCTCCAAAAAAGCAAATGGGCTGGCCCAACTAATTAGTGGGCCGGCCCAGTAGTTGGTGGGGTCCACCTTAAAGCAAGTGGGCGAGCCCAATTGGTGTGTGGGGTCCACCGTAAATCAAATGGGTGGCCCAAGAAGTAAGTGGGCCAGCCCGTTTAGTTGTTGTTTATATGCCGGCATAATATGCGCTTTAGGATTTTGCGGGCACATATGTGATTTCGCTTAATTGGGCCGTTTAAGGGATGGGAATTCGTGATTTAGATACTGAGAATATTTACGCAGCATTGATTTCTGTCGGATAGCCTCACTTACCACAAGCACCAAAGAAAAAATGCGCGAAAGAACTATAAAAACTAAATATTACATCAGCTGCAAGGCATTGAAAAAAATATTACAGAACCCAGAGAAATTGAATGGTAATTAAACCTAGCAATACAATGAAGCGATCCGGCAATCTTTTAAGTTGTCCATGCAGCACCTATATCTGAAACAAAGACATTACAAGTTAAGACAGCAACAATGGAAAGACAAAGACACTACAATATTGTTTGGCAAAGAATTTGGAACTCATCATTTCGTCGTTATAACAAGATCATTGTAATGCGCACAATAAGCAAACAAAGAGTGCATGCCGCATACCAACAGCCAATATAACAGAGCATGTTAGAATGAAACAGCAGACTTACTACTGTCGAGTCCCATGCAAACCAACATGTTCAGGGAGTACAAAATTGGCATGAACAACATAGTAGCAGGCTATAAATTTTGTAACAACGACTGAGCAAGATGAAGTTATGATGGCTACATCTACAGAGCAGGGAATGTAAACCAAAAATAGAAGTTACGATGGCAAAAGCTAAAGAGGAGGGAATGTGAACCAACATGTGCCAAGTGCAATTACTTCATTTTGGCCGTGAACTAAATAATACTCCTGAACTTATAGTGAAGGGGATGCAAATCAAGATGTTTCGGGATATAAACTTGTAATGAGCAACACATGGAGGATAGTTAACGCTGGAGCTTAGGATGGACCAGATACAGAATATAGTGGGATCACCTGTGAACTTGTATAAGAGGGAATGCAAACCAATATGTTCAGCTTTCCATATGTGAGCGTCATGCCAAGTCAGAGAAACAAGTCAATAATGCAGCTTTTGAAGAACAAGATGGCACGCAAAATTATTATCTAGTAGTATGACAAGTTTATTTGTACTACAGGCTAGATAGCAGAGTGATAGCATGCCAAACTAAGTCCTTACTTTGTTAGCTTACAATGAACTAGATACAAAACAATGGCATCACCTGTAGTACAGGGAATGCAAGCCAACATGTTCATGGAGTAAAAAATTGGCACAAACAACATAGTAGCAGGCCATAATTTTTGTAACAACGACTGAGCAAGATAAAGTTATGATGGCTAGATCTACAGAGCAGGGAATGTAAACCAAATATAGAAGTTACGATGCCAAAAGCTATAGAGCAGGGAATGCGAACCAACATGTGCAATTACTTAAAATTGGCCATGAACTAAATAATAGCAGGATGTTACTATAATACCTACAGTATAATTTTTGTAACAACGACTGAGCAAGATAGAAGTTATGATGGCTACATCTACAGAGCAGGGAATGCAAACCAAAATGTTCAATCGCTTAAAGTTAGCAATGAAGTAGAAAATAGCAAGGTGTTACGGTCATAGCTAGGAATGAACTAAAAGAGCTTCAGACAAACAAGCATCTGAACCCAGAACATGGCGCTAAAACAAGGGACTTACATTAGGAGAAGCACTCTGTGGGAGTCACAGCAGATCTTCCTGGGGTTGATAGATCCGGTGATGAAGTACGCTACATGTGCTACTTGGGGTTGGAGAGACGGCCATTACACTTCATGGTTACTCATCTCATCTGCAAAAACGTAACGGCGCGTCGTTAGCACAAACAGGTTCCCCCAAGATTAAACAAGAACTTGCAGGCAAGCAATAGAAAAGCGACAGTAGAAGAGTTTAGATCATGCACTGCGCCGGTGAAGCAGATCCGGTTCATGCACAGCGGTGTCGGTGAGCAAGATCCGATGCGGTGGACGACGGATCCGGCGAAGCGGCTCCGGCGGGGTGGACGATACCGCAGCTGAAGCGACTGCGGTAGACTGCTGGATGAGCATATGGTTTCGAGGTTCGGCGGGGATGATCCGGTCCGGTTGATGACGGCGTCGATGAAGCGGCTCCGGCAGGCAGCCGGATGACGAGGATCGCGAGGCCTCGGGTAGGCCAGGGAAGTCCGGCGGGGATGTTCCGGTGCGGTGGTCGTGGAGGTGGGAGAGAGGGACTTGGGAAGTTCCGGTGGGTGGTCTGAGGGAAATGAATTTTTTTGGGAGGGTTTCCGGGCTAGGGAGGTGGTGATCCAAAAAATGACGGGCAGACCCCCCCACCAACCGACTTTGCTGCCATCTCCACAGGGGTAGAATGGGAATTTGGAAGCGTGTGAAATTTTTGTATTTTGTGGGCGGGAAGTTTTGCCGCTATGAGATTTTGAATTTGGCCACCGTCCAAGTATAATGATAAAAAATTGTGAGACCGTACTAGTACCTCTGTTCAAGGCCGAGTGCAAAATCAAATCATCATCACGTTGAAAATTTGTTACCAACTTACCATGATCATGATCTACCTCTGAAAATGGGCGCATCCACTAAAACTTGCAAAGTATAATGATACAAATTTGTGAGACCGTACTAGTACTTATGTTCAAGGTCGAGTGCAACATCAAATCATCATTATATTGAAAATTGTGTTACCATGATCATGATATTTCTCTGAATTTGGCGCAACCGCTAAATCTCGCAAAGGATAATGATAAAAAAAAGGTGAGATTGTACTAGTTCTTATGTTCAAGGCCGAGTACAAGATCAAATCATCATCACGTTGAAATTTGTTACAATGATCATGACATATCTCTAAAATTAGTGCATCCGCTAAATCTTGCACGTGGCGCATCTCGGTGCGGAGCAACAAGTCGGTGCTATCAAGGTTGAGGCGTCGGTAGCGTCATCGGGCTCTCATCTCTTGATAGATCTTCTACATGGCGCGGCGCACCACCCGCCGATAAGCAGTCACATGTGAGACCGAGGTGGAGACGTCCCCGGCATCCTCGAGGCGCGTCCGCCCTTCTACGAGCCAGCGTCGACTCAAGGTATGAATCCATGTGGTGTCTTAGATTTATTGTTCTTCTCTTATGATTATTTTGAGCCGAACATGTGTGCTCTTTCTCTGAATATATTGCTTGAAAAGCTTACCAAGTTACTTAAATTCACTTTGTTCTTAATCTTGCGAGCTAATATTGTTATTTTTAATGAACGGTGGTGTGCGCAAGCAGAGTTATTTGTGGATGTGTTGAGCTGTTAGGCATAAGTCGAAATCCTCATCTAAACGAGGCCTCAGATTAACACATAAAAAAGGTGTTCAATCTCGCCCACAATACCCTCTTCTTTCCTCTCCCTTTATTGGAACTTGTTTTGCAGACAAGGAAAGTGGCACGTGTAATGTGAGTAAAACCCTCTTAGCCAAAATCATCTACGAGCAAGATTTTCTATATTGTAGATGCCCCAATTGACTCTCATCCCCAAAGTAGTTTTTTATGTCAGTATAGACTTCTTTACTGGATGTATACTATCGTACATGGCATGCATTTGCCTAATGAGCAACATTGTATTGCTATTCTAGCCAACCTGATCGATATGTCAAGCTTCATGCACGAGATGCCATGTTTAATTTACTCCCTCGCTCTGATCCATATTTCTTGATGTGAAATGAATGTGAATCGGAGGGAGTACTTTTCTTAGATAGTACTATATCATTTCAAAAAAAGTACTACTACATCACAAATGCATCAAAAGAGTACTACATCACAAGACCACCACGGTTGTACTAGTAGAGTTTAATGCTGAACTTCCAAAGGGATTAAGATTACACATATGAACTTTAAACATGACCAGGAGCATGAGGGCCAGCAGCAGGGGCGTTGACGTGGAGCAAGCTAGGCAAGACGTAATTCTGGAGGAAGAGGCCATATGATGCGTACTTGGCCTTGGTTGCAGGGCGGTGTTTCCCCCTATGTACTTAGGCCTACACCCATCGCATGTTGGATCAGGCTGTGGATGTCCTTCTAGAGAAATTTGCCACATAATGGGCAAAATAGCTCCCCGCGCATGCAGAAACGAATTTCACCACCCTTCAGCCGCTTGAGAACATAGCGGCTTTTCCGGTCCCTGCGCACCTTGTTGTTGTCCATGTCATCAGAATACTCCTATGAATTATTAAGTACTACATAATCAGGTTTTTTATGACAGATCGAATAAATACTCCACTAACATAATCAAACCTTAGAAACCCTAAAATTAAATGTGTAGAACAAGTAAATGGCAGAAGAAATCGTAATAAATCATGAGAAACCCTATGAACAACCATGAACATTAGCCACAACAATTGCAAGTCCACTAAGTATGAACACATAAATTGATTATATGACTACATGGCAGATTAGTCGAAATTAAACTAGAATCTGATCTTACGAATCGTAGAATCAATTACATCTACAAGAACAAGGTAGGATATCAAATCAATCAAGAACCAGGCTCGTGCAAACCATGTGAACAACAATATGACACAAAGAGGGTTGGGACAGTTTCGGTAAAAGAGAAGTACCTCCTCGTCATCACCCTCAACATCCTCCTGGAACTGAACGTTTGGGCCGAAATCGTCGAAGGGGTCGAGGTTCGCGTCCAGCATCGGGCCTAGGAAGACCTCGCCGTGGTGGCCTGCAACGCCGTGCACATCTTCGGCGGGATAAACAACGTTGGTATCCACCTTCTGCTCGACGGCCAGGACGCCCGTTTCGACCGAGGTCGAAGAACCAGACAAGCAGAGGAGACGAGCGGCATGGGTGCCCGGTGAAGCCTCACCCGTCGTGACGGCCAGGATGCCCATTTCGACCGAGGTCGAAGAATCCGACAAGCAGAGGAGACGAGCGGCTTGGGTGCCCGGTGAAGCCTCACCCACCACGACGGCCACTACCGTAGAGGCATCCTCTGCGTGGGCGGTCGCCTATTGCTCCGCCTCGTATGCAATACCTATCTTCATGCTGTTGTGGTTGGAAACGGGAAAGTCGATGCCTCAGAGGTGCGGTGAGTGGATGGGGGTTTTCACAGTGTGGGGGAGGCAAGTTGGGGGAGTGGAGAGGACGAGCTCGCGAGAGATGATGAGGCCGATTATGTTATAGCCTCCGACTCCCTGTATCCAGTAGTGGACGCGTGAAGTCATGCATGTACTCGACTTTCCACTTTCTGGGAGACGTGTACGAAACTTTTTTTTGGACCATTTAACTTCATGTGGGACTCATGTATACCAATACTTCCAAACGTCATAAGTAATTCAAAATCATTCAGAATAATATGAGACCTTAACATTTTATTTTTTGTGTCAGATATTGTCTATGAAAAATAACATCCTTCAAAAAATAAATCGCCTATGCCAATCCGATCATGCCCGTCTACTCCAACTAGCTTCCTCGAGTAATTTGTCACCTTACATTCTTAAAATGAACCAAAATTTGGCACAGGGGTGCATCATCACATGGAAAATGATGTTACCATTCTGTCTTCCCATTTTTTTTTGAATTTTTCAAAATTGTCATGCCCTAACGGAAAAAATGTACTCCTTCTAAGAAGCATGTATCAGAATGGCATTACCAAAACCTAGGGGTGGGGTGGGGGGAGGGGGGCACATGGTGGTGTGATGATACATCACATTTGGACCACACAACACCATTTGGACCAACCAAAAAAAACACCCTACACAAACCCTGGTCAAAACTAGTTTGACCAATATTACAAAAGTTGTACGGAGTACATAATTCAGAAACCGTCAGAAATATACGAAGCATTCACGAGTCCCCAAAGTCAGTGACTTTGAGTCACTTACAACTGTGGTCCACATATCAGTCACCCAAAGTCATGGCAAAGTCAGCTTGGCAAAGTCACCGACAGACAAAGCAAGCAGTGAACAGACAACTCCGTAGCACTGAAAAGACATCTCACAGAAAAGGCTAGTACTACCTTTTCTTCCCGGATAAGCAAAAATAGCTGATCGGTACTGACGAAATGCACCAGGTCCGCAATGTACTCCAGCTATAAGTGAAGCATGCCTACCACTGAAGAGGAAATTCAAGATTCCACCAGATCCCCATATCACTCTTTTGCATAAAACACGGACATATCTTTTGCACAATTCACCACTTGTTGGTCTAATCTATCGCAGCTTCCATCAGTTGGTCATCCAATTAACGATTTAACGGATTAGAAAAATAAGCGGTGGAATTAGAAGTACTAGTAGCGAAATGTGCAAAATATACCGCCCTTCCCGAGGGGGTTTGTCCAGAAGAGGGCCGGATGACAATGTCCCGGGTGCATCCAGAAACGAGAGGGGTAGTTTCTAATACATGTAAGAAATTATTTTACAAAAAGGTACATATTAAGTAGTACAACTATTAGTACAGTACTACTATTTCGAGGGAAAATGCCATGTCGTGCGACCTCTAATCAATGAGTAGAAGTTGTAGGTGCGCCTAACATGCATTGCTGAAAGCTGGTTCCGCTAGAATTTGAGCTCAGCCGGGGCGGATTCTGCGAAGTTCGCCCGACGTCACTCATGTATCCCACCAAACTGCTCACTTCTTTCAATGTCTCTTCTCTTTCACTGCAGCTCTCCAACATCAGGTGCATCAACTTATCTTGTGCCTTCTGCCTCTCGAGAAGGGCAAGGATGGCGATGTCAGCATATTCAAGGTTCAACTTTTGGAGCTGTACTTTATCCTGAAGAAGGATTTTGTACTCTATATCAGACTTGTCTCTGTCGAGGCACACAGTCTTGAGTATGCTGCTGGCTTTCTCCGCTGATGCTTTCTGCTTAATCAGCTCGTTCTTCAACATATCGCGCTCATTTCGAAGGCTGCAAATGAGCTCCACAAGAGTTTTCGAATTCTTCTTCTTGGCAGCCAAATCGTCTCGGAGGCGATCACACTCTAAGCTGAGCTCCTCGTTTTTTTCCATCAAGATGGCGACAGTGGTGTCGATAGTCGGCGCCGCTTCCTTCAGGGCGAAATCATCGGTAGCAAGTAAGCGCAAAGGAAGAAGAAGAAGAAGAAGAAGAAGAAGATAACTACACAGTGCTTGGTGCTACCTCATTTCGCCGGGGTAGGGCCGGGTTGAAATCATCGGACGACGATGATTCCTTGGTCGTGGAAGTTGGTGCAGTAGGGGCGTCGTTGGAACTTCCAACCCTTTAAGATGTATAACCATAGAGACTCTTAAAGAGCTTGAGCCCGGGCAAGAAGAAACGAAAGTACATGGCGAAGGAAACTAACCCGGTGAGCACAGCACGGACGCGTTTCGGCGGCGGCGGCGGCGACGGCGAGCCCACTTGGTTTCTGGAAGCGTCTCTCGAAATTTCGAGCCGGCGTTTTTTATCCGCGTACTTGACCGCCGGCGACTGATACGTCTCCAACGTATCGATAATTTCTTATGTTCCATGCTACTTTATTGATGATACCTACATGTTTTATGCACATTATATGTCATATTTATGCATTTGGAACTAACCTATTAACAAGATGCCGAAGAGCCAGTTGCTGTTTTCTGCTGTTTTTGGTTTCAGAAATCCTAGTAAAGAAATATTCTCGAATTGGACGAAACTTTCGCCCGGGGTCCTATTTTTGCACGAAGCTTCCGGAAGACCGAAGACCTAACGAAGTGGGCCACGAGGCAGCCAGGGGGTGGCGGCGCGGCCCCTGGCCGGCGCGACTATCCTGGGCCCCTCGTGTGGCCCCCGCGTTGACCCTCCGCCTACTTAAAGCTTCCGTCGCGAAACCCCCAGCAGAGAGCCACGATACGGAAAACCTTACAGAGACGCCGCCGCCGTAATCCCATCTCGGGGGATTACGGAGATCGCCTCCGGCACCTGGGAGAGGGGATTCATCTCCCGGAGGACTCTACACCGCCATGGTCGCCTCCGGAGTGATGAGTGAGTAGTTCACCCTGGACCATGGGTCCATAGCAGTAGCTAGATGGTCGTCTTCTCCTTGTTGTGCTTCATTGTTAGATCTTGTGAGCTGCCTAACATGATCAAGATCATCTATATGTAATACTATATGTTGTGTTTGTCGGGATCCGATGGATAGAGAGTACTATGATTATGGTGATTATCAATCTATTGTTCATGTGTTGTTTATGATCTTGCATGCTCTCCGTTATTAGTAGAGGCTCTGGCCAAGTTTTTACTCTTAACTCCAAGAGGGAGTATTTATGCTCGATAGTGGGTTCATGCCTCCATTGAATCTGGGACAGTGACAGAAAGTTCTAAGGTTGTGGATGTGCTGTTGCCACTAGGGATAAAACATTGATGCTATGTCTAAGGATGTAGTTGTTGATTACATTACGCACCATACTTAATGCAATTGTCTGTTGCTTTGCAACTTAATACTGGAGGGGTTCGGACGATAACCTGAAGGTGGACTTTTTAGGCATAGATGCGGTTGGATGGCGGTCTATGTTCTTTGTCGTAATGCCCAATTAAATCTCACTATATTTATCATGTCATGTATATGCATTGTTATGCCTTTCTCTATTTGTCAATTGCCCGACTGTAATTTGTTCACCCAACATGCTTTTATCTTATGGGAGAGACACCTCTAGTGAACTGTGGACCCCGGTCCTATTCTTTACATAGCATACAATCTACTTGTGTTTACTGTTTTCTTTGCAAACATCTTCCACTCGATACGTTTAATCCTTTGTTACAGCAAGCCGGTGAGATTGACAACCTCACTATTTCGTTGGGACAAAGTACTTGGGTTGTGTTGTGTAGGTTCCTAGTTGGCGCCGGAATCCCGGTGTTGCGCCGCATCACGGACCATCAACCTTCAACGTGCTTCTTGGCTCCGACGGCGATTAAACCTTGGTTTCTTTCTGAGAACCGTCTCTCGAAATTTCGAGCCGGCGTTTTTTATCCGCGTACTTGACCGCCGGCGACCTGAAGTTTGAACACATTAATTGCTGGAGGAGAGAGCGACGAAAGAAACGAAAGTACATGGCGAAGGAAACTAACCCGGTGAGCACAGCACGGACGCGTTTCGGCGGCGGCGGCGGCGACGGCGAGCCCACTTGGTTTCTGGAAGCGTCTCTCGAAATTTCGAGCCGGCGTTTTTTCTCCGCGTACTTGACCGCCGACGACCTGAATTTTGAAGACATTGCTGGAGGAGAGAGCGACGAACAAATGTTTGTTAGGTGGAGAGAGGAAGAAAGTGAATGGAACGAGAGAGTTTAGCGTTTTGCCCTTATAGTCATAGTCGCTAACCGTGACGCGGGAAGGTTGGTCGTCGGCGTTTAATGGTCTCCCGCGTGGAAACCGAGGCGGCCACGAGGCAGCGGCTGGCCACGCGGCGTCCAGTCGCCTACGCCGCCGTAAATGAGGGTAGTTGCCTACCACCACCAGGTGACATGCACCTTTTGCATGTCACCGTGTGACATGCGGCCTAAATTCAAATTTAAAACATTGCGAAAAAAATCATGCATCCGGTGACATGCCCATGGCATGCCACCGATGAAGAGTTCCGTGCCATGCACTCTGGCACTCTGCGCCGTCTTGGATCAGAAAATGAGCGAAGAACGAGGACGAGGCACTAGTTCAAATTTAGGATGAAGTTTAAGATTTATTTTGGTTTAAATTAGATTAGAGGGAGTAGTACTCTTACTTTATTACTCGTACTTGTGTTAATGTAGTAGTATTATTATGGTGGTGTACTTGCGTTCGTGTACTTGTTTCAGCTGTTTTGGTGAAGGAGACATGCATCACCTTTTTTGGTGATATATCTAGTCGTCATGTAGCCCTCTACCATGTACTATTTTTGCTATGAATATATGTGGTATTGATTGTCAAAAAAAAACCCCAAGATCCTGAAAAACTGTTGGTCTATCCCGAGAAACGAGGAGGTTTAAGGAAACGAGGAGTCCAGCGCGTGCGGAAGGAGCTTTAATCGTGCGAGCATGCAGGGGCAAAATGAGGAAACTAGCGATTACTTTCTCTCCTGCCAGTCTTATACCTTAATAAATGGGCAAACTGAGCACGTTGTAGCTAATCCTTTTATTAATTAAACAGCTATATTAGTCAATAAGATTGCCTTATGTTTTTCCTCAGTTTTCGCCAAGCCCTTATTTGTAACCCGCAGAAGGAGCTCAGACGGGAGGATTCCAGTTTAGTTGACCGTTCCGTGCTGACGTGTGGGGCTAGTAGAAAGGGACCGCGTGGGACAGGACGAGACCGCGTTTGGTTGTACGTGAGCAGGAGCTGGGTTCTGTCTCTCTCGGCGCGAATTGGCATTTTTAAGAGCACCTTTTCCCCCTCTGTCTCTTTGTCTTTATTAACCAAATTAGTATCAAATCTAGAGAAGCTTGCATTTCTGTCTTTCTTCAATTATTTGTGCCTTTTGGCCCTCGTTGTTTGCCCAATATGGCAGCAAATCTAGTACTCCCTCTGGTCCATATGTATGTAGTTAAATCTAGAAGCAAATCTCCAGGGTAATGTACTCCGTACGACAAATTCGCAGTAATAGTAAATCGAGAAAACAAAGTAGGGCCAACAAAATATACTCCAGTAGAATAGGGATAGATAATAGGGATCCCTCCCTAGATAATAAGCTGCATACACAGCAGCCAACAGGTTCGAGGTTCTTCACAACACCATCATACTAACAACATAACAACAAGGGATCCCTAGCTAACAACAAAATAGAAGCTGCTTTGCAGCAGCAGCAGCACACGTCCAGGACTCCGCCTACCCCATCTGCCTCCACTTGTTGCTCCCCTTGGGAGCCTTGGGCTTGAGCGGAGGCATGCGCCCGGCGGAGATCTCCACCCGCTGGATGCTGCGGAGGTGCATGCCGAGCGCCATGTGCTTGGCGCGGAAGGAGTGGGGGTTCACCGACGCGCCGACCTTGGGGTTGGTGTTGCCGATGTTCTCGGCATGCGTGAGGAGGCAGTTGAAGTCAGTGCGGCCGAGCCTCCTAGTGCAGAAGGGGCACCTGTAGACACCCTTGGCGAAGTAGGAGACGTACTGGCCGACCTGCAGCCTCCGCAGCACCTGGCGAGTCTTGACGTCATGGTGCTCGTCGTCGCTGCCGACGTCGCTGCCAGACAGCTGATCCATATCAAACGGGAACTATTAGTGAATGAGATGCAACGATGACTAACGTGCATGATAACAAAGTAAGGAAAAACAGAGCCAGCCTCAGTTAGAGTGGACACGATTATATGTCTACAGGGATGGTGTTAGCGAACCATAGCTCATGCACAACAGATTTGTACACAGCAATGGTTCGCTGAACCCACTCTGTAAAAATTTGTGCCCAACGATTCATCATAGGCAAAGAAACAGATTCCAGATCTGATTTTGAACAGATTCCAGAATATTTGCAAAATTAAACGGTTGATATCTTTTGATTCCTGCATAAAATAACTGACTGAGATCCCATAAATTAACTGATTGAGATCCCATTATTACTTGCATAAATTAACCGAACGGCCGAACTCCAAATCTTAAACGAAATCAAGAAGGGATCAAAGCAAAATGGAATAAAATCGGCGCAAATATTAACCCAATACTCAACCATCTACAGATCGGCACTAATAGTTACTAGGGAACCAGCAAAAATAGGGTTCAAAAAGGAATGGGGAAGAAAAAAGGGAGCAAACCATAGTTACCTCGTTCCATGGGTCGTCCATGAAGGTGTCGTAGGGGTTCGGAGGCGAGATGTACGGCACCGGCTCATAGGGGTCCCATCCCGGCGGGATACGACCGCCACCGGCGGCGGCGACGGCCTTTGAGGGGACGACGTCGAAGAGGGAGGCGTCGCGCTTGGAGCCGACGGCGTCATGGACGATGGGATTCGCATTCTCCATGTCCATCTCGCCTGCAGAGAGGGAGAGGGTTTTTGCTTTGGAGAAGATGATGGGACGTGAGAGGCGGCGTTGCATGAGCGAGTGAGAGTGACAGAGATAGTGCGAGGAGGCGTCTATAAAGGCGAGGGGTGGTTAATGCGACCCGCGTCCTACGCGTCCACCATTTAACGTCTGCACGTCTTGGGCTTGAGTACTAATACTGGCTAGTGCAATATACTCAGTTTTACCTCAAGTGCCTGGTCAACAGAGAGTCAACAAATGGGATTAACTAGTTAAATGAGTCAACAAATGGGATTATCAGTTCGTTTTCACGTGTTAAACTTGTCTAAATATTGGTCAAACCAAGGATTTGACCAAGATTCAAATGGGCAGAAAATTAAAAAAATCAGAAAAATGAAAAACCAAAGCACATAGTCTTCTTATGTCATATAGTAAGCATTAAAGGTGATAAACAAGGTCTACACATATTCAAACCATACAAATCATGTATCTACTCCCTAACCCCTAAACTCTGTCTTATGAAGTCAAGCATGAAGAGAAGTGGTTTTGGGTTTCAAACATGGAAATTTCAAAAACCTCCCAAAAACTTCATTTTAGAGTGACTAAGAAGGATACATGCTTCCCTTTTCATTTTCATGTTTTAAACTTGTTTAAATCTTGGTCAAACCTAGGATTTGACCAAGATTCAAATGGGCATTAAAATTTAAAAATCAGAAAAATGAAAAACCAAAGCACATAGTGTTCTTATGTCATATAGTAAGCATGAAAGTTGATAAACAAGGTCTAGACATATTCAAACCATACAAATTATGTATCTACCCCCTAACCCCTAAACTCTGTCTTATGAAGTCAAGCATGAAGAGAACTGGTTTTGGGTTTCAAACATGGAAATTTCAAAAACCTCCCAAAAAATTCATTTTAGAGTGACTAAGAAGGATACATGCTTCCCTGGTCATTTTCATGTTTTAACTTGTTTAAATCTTGGTCAAACCTAGGATTTGACCAAGATTCGATGGGCATCAAAATTTAAAAAAATCAGAAAAATGAAAAACCAAAGCACATAGTTTTCTTATGCCATATAGTAAGCATTCAAGTTGATAAACAAGGTCTATACATATTTAAACCAGACAAATCATGTATCTATAACCCTAAACCTTAAACTCTGTCTTATGAAGTCTAGCATGAAGAGAAGTCGTTTTGGGTTTCAAACATGGAAATTTCAAGAACATCCCAAAAGCTTCATTTTAGTGTGACTAAGAAGGATCAAGGCTTACCTTTTCATTTTCATGTTTTAAACTTGTTTAAATCCTGGTCAAATATAGGTTTGACCAAGATTCAAATGGGCATAAAATAAAAATATAGAAAAATGAAAAACCAAAGCACATAGTCTTCTTATGTCATATAGTAAGCATTAAAGTTGATAAACAAGGTCTAGTCTTATTCAAACTAGACAAGTCATGTATCTACCCGCTAACCCCTAAACTCTGTCTTATGAAGTCTAGCATGAAGAGAAGTCGTTTTGGGTTCAAACATGGAAATTTCAAGAACATCCCAAAAGCTTCATTTTAGTGTGACTAAGAAGGATCAAGGCTTACCTTTTCATTTTCATGTTTTAAACTTGTTTAAATCCTGGTTAAATCTAGGATTTGACCAAGATTCAAATGGGCATAAAATAAAAAAATAGAAAAATGAAAAACGAAAGCACATAGTCTTCTTATGTCATATAGTAAGCATTAAAGTTGATAAACAAGGTCTAGACTTATTCAAACTAGACAAATCATGTATCTATCCGCAAACCCCTAAACTCTATCTTATGAAGTCAAGCATGAAGAGAAGTGCATGGTTTTGGGTTTCAAACATGGAAATTTCAAAAAACTCCCAAAAATTCATTTTAGAGTGACTAAGAAGGATACATGCTTCCCTTTTCATTTTCATGTTATATACTTGTTTAAATCTTGGTCAAACCTAGGATTTTACCAAGATTCAAATGTGCATCAAAATTCCAAAAAAATAAAAAAATGAAAAAACAAAGCACATAGTTTTCTTATGTCATATAGTAAGCATTAAAGTTGATAAACAAGGTCTAGACATATTCAAACAAGAAAAATCATGTGTCTACCCCCTAACCCTAAACTCTGTCTTATGTAGTCAAGCATGAAGAGAAGTGCTTTTGGGTTTCAAACATGGAAATTTCAAAAACCACCCAAAAGCTTTATTTTAGAGTGACTAAGAAGGATCCATGCTTATCTTTTCATTTTCATATTTTAAACTTGTTTAAATCATTGTCAAACCTAGGATTTGACCAAGATTCAAATGGGCATAAAATTAAAAAATCAGAAAATTGAAAAACTAAAGCACATAGTCTTCTTATGTCATATATATAGTAAGCATTTAAAAGATGATAAATAAGGTCAAGACAATTCAAATAATACAAATCATGTATCTACCCCTAACCCTAAACTCTATCTTATGAAGTCAAGCATGAAGAGAAGTGGTTTTTGGTTTCAAACACAAAAATTTCAAAAACCTCCCAAAAGCTTCATTTTAATTAGACTAACTTATTAATTATGAAGGATCCAGGATTGATTACCTTTTCATTGTCATGTTTTAAACTTGTTTAAATCTTGGTCAAACCTGGGATTTGACCAAGATTCGAATGGGCATAAAAATTAAGAAAAAAATCGTAAGAATGAAAAACCAAAGCACATAGCCTTCTTATGTCATATAGTAAGCATTCAAATTGATAAACAAGGTCTAGACATGTTCAAACCAGAAAAATCATGTATCTACCCCTAACCCTAAACTATGTCTTATGAAGTCAAGCATGCATGAAGAGAAGTGGTTTTGGGTTTCAAACATGAAAATTTCAAAAACCTCCCAAAAGCTTCATTTTAGAGCGACTAATAAGGATCGATGCTTACCTTTTCATTTTCATGTTTTTACTTATTTGAATCTTGGTCAAATCCTAGGTTTGACCAAGATTTAAACAAGTTTAAAACATGAAAATGAAATGGGAAGTGTGTATCCTTCTTAGTCGATCTAAAATGAAGCTTTTGGGATGTTTTGAAATTTCCATGTTTGAAACCCAAAACCACTTAAGACAGAGTTTTTGGTTAGGCGTACATGATTTTTCTTGTTTGAATATGTCTAGACCTTGTTTATCAACTTGAATGTTTATGACATAAGAAGGCTATATATGTGCTTTGGTTTTCCATTTTTTTCATTTTTTCGAATTTTTTATGCCCATTTAAATATTGGTCAAATCCTAGGTTTGACCAAGGTTTAATCAAGTTTAAAACATGACAATGAAAAGGTAAGCATGAATCCTTTCTCAGTCACTCTAAAATGAAGGTACTTGAAATTTTTATGTTTGAAACACAAAACCCCAGTTCTCTTCATATGTTTGACTTCATAAGACAAAGTTTAGGGTTGGGGTAGATATATACATGATATTTCTGGTTTGAATATGTCTAGACCTTTTTTATCAACTTGAATGCTTACTATATGACATAAGAAGGCTATATATGTGCTTTGGTTTTCATTTTTTATTTTTTTTGAATTTTTCGCGTTTGAATCTTGGTCAAATCTAGGTTTGACCAAGGTTAAAACAAGTTTAAAAAATGCAATGAAAAGGTAAGCATGGATCCTTCTTAGTCACTCTAAAATGAAGCTTTTGGAAATTTCCATGTTTGAAATCACTTCTCATCTTAACTTCATAAGTTAGGTTAGGGGGTAGATACATGTTTTGTGTGTTTTGAATATGTCTAGACCTTGTTTATCAACTTGAATGCTTACTATATGACATAAGAATACTATGTGCTTTGGTTTTTCATTTTTCTGATTTTTTAATTGTTAAACCCATTTGAATCTTGGTCAAATCCTAGGTTTGAGCAAGATTTAAACAAGTTTAAAACATGAAAATGGAAAGCTAAGCATGAATCATTCTTAGTCACTCTAAAAATCTTTCGGTCTGCAGAAGAGTCGAATCTGCAATCAGTAGTTACAAAAGCGACCCACCTTAGGGATGGATAATAAGACTTGGGCAATATAAACGTTGATACTTACTTTGTGATACTAAAATATATGTATCTAGACATATTTCAGTTGTAGATACATCCATTTTAACATCAAGTAATATGGATCGGAGGACTAGCTAAAGAACAATGAGAGGCAGTGTTTCTCTCCCCCAGCCTACTTGGCGGAGTGGCCCTCCATCAGGACAGGTGGTGATTCCGCTTCTCTCGTTGGAATTCCTTATCCCCCAGCCTACTCGGCGACGTGCGCTCCTCAGTGACCTGCGCGAGGGCGCCTCGGCGACCTACGCAAAGGTGGCTGGACTCGGAGCGCATCGACTTCCTTCTGCGGTGCCTGGATTGGATCGACCATCCCGCGCGTGTCCTCCACCATATTGTTTTTCTTCAAGATGCTGTCATCCATCATCTTCTTCACCGCATCATGTTGGGTGTTGAGGCTCCCGTTGAGAGCTTGAACGCACCTGTTTGATAGCTCGACGTTTTCTTCGCGAAGAAAGCCGCACTCGATCTTAAGCATCAAATTCTCGCCCTTGAGCTTCTTGATGACAGAGTTCGTTTCCTCACTTGATGGAACCCTCACATCATGCAGCTTGCCCCGGCCGGTGACCTCGTCCTTCAAAGTATCGACATCATCGCGAAAGTTGGAGGCGAGTTCCACGAGAGTTTTAAGCTCATCTCTGAAACACGCCGATGCTTCCTGCATGGCAATATCATCAGTACCGAAACAAAGTGACGAGAGGAAGACGAAAATGTCCAATCAGTGGTAACCTCTAAGCGCAGGAGACAGGGGTTGAAGTCGTCATGAGAAGATGTCAGGGTGCGTCGTGGGGCACTGAGATATGTATAAAAAGGATTAATACGGAATAAAGAGTTGGGACCTCCGGGCCAGGAAGAATCAAGAAACATGGCGATGGAAACCAACCAGGAATCTTCGACCGCACGACTGACGCCGTTCCGAGACGAGCGCGAAGCAGGGCCTTCGTTTTCTGGCGGGCCCTTTCTCGCGGCCAGCATCTGGATAGACCGCCGGCGGGAACTCTCCGCGTCCTTGGTCAACACTAGATGGTGCTTCTTCAAGCGAGATGGTGGCCTTGACTTCGGAGGCATCGCTGGAAGTGGAAGGAGACTGGAAGTGAAGCAAGAAGGGGATGGAAGAAGTACTCCCCCTATTAAAACCAGACAACCGTCTCCTGCCCTCGCTTCGAGCAACCTGGTCCGCCCATCCTAAATCAACGGCCGAGAGGGGGCTCCCTTGCGAACTGAGATCCAGTGACTTTACCCAACAGAAGTTACCATGAACTTTACCTATACGAGCCATCAGGTTAAGATCCAACGAACATGGTCGATCTAAAATTTGAAATTAAAATTTATGTAGCTCAGAAAAAACAGAAAAACTTTACATTAAGACGTATTCTCGGAAAGTTCCA
This sequence comes from Lolium multiflorum, assembly GCA_030979885.1. Lineage (NCBI taxonomy): Eukaryota > Viridiplantae > Streptophyta > Magnoliopsida > Poales > Poaceae > Lolium > Lolium multiflorum. Next base: position 194,353,483 of record CM061751.1, on the reverse strand, counting down.
GTCCATTTAAAATATTAGTTTAGTTTAAGTTCGAAATTTGGATCAACCGCGAGCGTTGGATCTTGATCGAGTGGCTCACGTGTGTAAAGTCGCATGGTGACTTCTCTTAGTGAAGTCACTGGATCTCAGTCCGCGAAGGGTCAGGACGCGGGAGCAGAAGCAAATGAATCGAGAGCGGTCCGGAGTATCCTGTCCGTCCACCGTAAATCAACGGGACAGAGCGGCTACCTTCTCTTCGAAGGCTCTGGCGCGCAACCCGAGGAATGGACATCTGTCGGCTAGTATAGAATTTTATAGCACGCCATTAATCGAGCTAGCAGTACTGTACTACTGACTACAACTCTGATGGACGTCCAAAGCTCTGAATAGTCAGGGGAAACAATGAATGCGAGCCAGGGTAGTACTACTGTAGTAGTGAAGCAATGGGGATTATCTGGAGCAAGTACGGAGTACCGAGTACAGTACTACAAAAGTGCTGTTCGTTGTTTTCGCAGTTCATTTTAGCGTAACGTCCAGGTTGTTGTCGAACCAGCTGTTAGATTTTGGGTAATTATTGTTAAGTTGCTGCTTCTTAATTAAAATTTATCAAAGTCATGTAGACTAGATCGATTTGTGAGAACATCCCAAAAGCTTCATTCATTTTAGAATGACTAAGAAGGATCCATTCTTACCTTTTCTTTTCATGTTTTAAACTTGTTTAAACCTTGGTCAAACCTAGGATTTGACCAAGATTTAAATGGGCATAAAAATTCGGAAAAAATCAACAAATGAAAAACCAAAGCACATATATAGCCTTCTTATGTCATATAGTAAGCACTCGAGTTGATAAAAACTCTGTCTTATGAAGTCAAACATATGAAGAGAACTGGTTTTGGGTTTCAAACATGGAAATTTCACAAACCTCCCAAAAGCTTCATTCTACAGTGACTAAGAAGGATCCAGGCTTACCTTTTTCATTTTCAATTTCTTAACTTGTTTAAATCTTGGTCAAACCTAGGATTTGACCAAGATTCAAATGGGTATAACAATTCAAAAAAACGGAAAAAAACCAAAGAACATAGTCTTTTGATGTCATATAGTAAGCATTCAAGTTGATAAACAAGGTCTAGACATATTCAAACCAAACAAATCATGTATCTACCCCCTAACCCTAAACTCTGCCTTATGAAGTCAAGCATGAAGAGAAGTGATTTTGGGTTTCAAACATGGAAATTTCAAAAACCTCCCAAAAGCTTCATTTTAGAGTGACTAAGAAGGATCCATGCTTACCTTTTCATTGCCATGTTTTAAACTTGTTTTAACCTTGGTCAAACCTAGGAATTGACCAAGATTCAAATGGGAGTAAAAATTCAAAAAAATTCAAAAAAATGGAAAACCAAAACACATATATAGCCTTCTTATGTCATATAGTAAGCATTCAAGTTGATAAACAAGGTCTAGACATATTCAAAGCAGAAATATCATGTATCATATCTACCCCTAACCCTAAACTCTGTCTTATGAAGTCAAACATATGAAGAGAACTGGGGTTTTGGGTTTCAAACATAAAATTTTCAAGTACCTTCATTTTAGAGTGAGTAAGGAAGGATTCATGCTTACCGTTTCATTTTCATGTTTTAAACTTGTTTAAACCTAGGATTTGACCAAGATTTAAATAGGCATAAAAAATTCGAAAGAAATCAAAAAATGAAAAACCAAAGCACATATATAGCTTTCTTATATCATATAGTAAAAAATTCAAGTTGATAAACAAGGTCTAGACATATTCAAACAAGAAAAATCATGTATCTACACCTAACCATAAACTCTGTCTTAAGTGGTTTTGAGTTTCAAACATGGAAATTTCACAAACCTCCCAAAAGCTTCATTTTACAGTGACTGAGGAGGATCCATGCTTACCTTTTGGCTTAAACGTTTGAAACCAAAAACCACTTCTCTTCATGCATGCTTGACTTCATAACACAGAGTTTAGCTAGGGTTAGGGGTAGATACATGATTTTCCTGTTTGAATATGTCTAGACCTTGTTTATCAACTTAATTGATTGCTTACTATATGACATAAGAAGACTACGTGCCTTGGTTTTCATTTTTTTGTTTTTTTGAATTTTATGCTCATATATTTGAATCTTGGTCAAATCTTAGGTTTGACCAAGATTTAAACAAGTTTAAAACATGAAAATGAAAAGGGAAGCATGTATCCTTCTTAGTCACTCTAAAATGAAGCTTTTGGGATGTTCTTGAAATTTCCATGTTTGAAACCCAAAACGACTTCTCTTCATGCTAGACTTCATAAGATCAACAGGGGGTAGATACATGATTTTCTGGTTTGGATATACCTAGACCTCGTTTAACTTGAATGCATACGATATGACATAAGAAGACTACGTGCTTTTGTTTTTCATTATTCTGTTTTTTTGAATTTTGTGCCCACCCATTTGTATCTTGGTCAAATCCTAGGTGATAATGATTTAAACAAGATTAAAATATGAAAAAAGGTAAGCATGGATCCTTCTTAGTCACTCTAAAATGAAGCTTTTGGGAGCAAAACCACTTCTCTTCATATGCTTGACTTCATAAGACGGAGTTTAGGGGTTAGGGGGTATAGATACATTATTTGTCTAGTTTGAATATGTCTAGACCTTGTTTATCAACTTAATTGGCTTACTATATGACATAAGAAAACTATTTGCTTTGGTTTTTCTTTTTCCTGATTTTTTTCAATTTTGATGCCCATTTGAATCTTGTCAAATCCTAGGTTTGACCGAGATAATTTAAACAAGCTTAAAACATGAATATGAAAAGGGAAGCATGTATCCTTCTTTGTCACTCTAAAATGAAGTTTTTGGGAGGTTTTCAAATTTCCACGTTTGAAACAAAACCACTTCTCTTCATATGCTTGACTTCATAAGACAGGGCGGGTTAGGGGTATAGATACATGATTTGTCTAGTTTGAATATGTCTAGACCTTGTTTATCAACTTTAATGCTTACTATATGACATAAGAAAACTATTTGCTTTGGTTTTCTTTTTTCTGACTTTTTTTCAATTTTGATGCCCATTTGAATCTTGTCAAATCCTAGGTTTGACCAAGATAATTTAAACAAGCTTAAAACATGAATATGAAAAGAGGAGCATGTATCCTTCTTAGTCACTCTAAAATGTAGTTTTTGGGAGTTTTTTGAAATTTCCATGTTTGAAACCCAAAACCACTTCTCTTCACATGCTTGACTTCATAAGACAGAGTTTAGGGGTTAGGGGTATAGATACATGATTTGTCTGGTTTAATATGTCTAGACCTTGTTTATCAACTTTAATGCTTACTATATGACATAAGAAGACTATGTGATTTGGTTTTTCATTTTTCTGTTTTTATTTTTCTGCCCATTTGAATCTTGGTCAAATCCTAGGTTTGACCAAGATATAGACAAGTTTAACACGTAAATGAGTTAACTTGGATTTCCCACCCTTGAATCCATAGGAAACTTTGTTCTAATGCACTATTATAATCAACCGAGTTTTTACACCAACAGGTCTGTCACTTACGTGTGGTGCCCACGCTTGAGATCCCACACTTCAGTGAGCACAAGTCACGTGCAATAGGTACGCAAACTCCCAGCCATTTTCTTTGTCAAGAGAAGACGCATCAGGATGCGTATTGGAAGTCTGTGGGTCCTTCTGGTTCCTTCGGTCGTCCCTCTCACAAAAAAAAACAAATCTCTCTCATTCTCGGCCTCGCTCGACTCGCTCGCTCGCTCGCTCGCTCGCACCTCCTGCTCACTGACAAACCCTGCACAAAAGTCAACATCATCACCCGAAAGGGGAGACACCATAATTCTCTCCCTTCTTCTCTCCTTCCGAGTGATCCCTCTTCCTCCGAGTTTCACTCGACGGGCAAACACCCATGTGCTGCATAGTAATAATAAAAAGGTAGTACTCGTAGAAAAATCGATATACGAATCTGTAATTAAATAGGTTAAACTAGGGTTTTGCCCAGTTCTACAGATCAAGGGTTCAAAAAAATCCAACTACGGGGTTCGAACAACACGATTCTAATCCAAGAATTTTTTCGACCTAGGTCACCCAAATGGCCTCAAACTATAGGGTTAGCATCTAGTGCAGTATGTGTGAAAATGTATGCACTATGTGTGCTATAACTTGTATGTCTTTCATATTTGAACCAAATTTGAATAAGTTTGAAATATTTGAAAAGGGGCTTTTGGCTTAAACGTTTGAAACCAAAAACCACTTCTCTTCATTCATGCTTGACTTCATAAGACAGAGTTTAGCTAGGGTTAGGGGGTAGATGCATGATTTTCCTGGTTTGAATATGTCTAGACCTTGTTTATCAACTTAATTGAATGCTTACTATATGACATAAGAATACTATGTGCCTTGTTTTTTATTTTTTGATTTTTTTAAAATTTTATGCCCATTTGAATCTTGGTCAAATCCTAGGTTTGAACATGGTTTAAACAAGTTTAAATCATGAATATGAAAAATTAAGCATCTATATATCCTTCTTCGTCACTCCAAAATGTAGCTCTTCGGAGGTTTTTTCGAAATTTCCATGTTTGAAACCAAAACCACTTCTCTTCATGCATGCTTGACTTCACAAGACAGAGTTTAGGGTTAGGGGTAGATATATACATGATTTTCTGGGTTGAATATGTCTAGGCCTTGTTTATCAACTTGAATGCTTACTATATATATATGACATAAGAATGTTATGTCCTTTGTTTTTTCATTCTTTTGGTTTTTTATGAATTTCCATGCCCATTTGAATCTTTTGGTCAAATCCTAGAGGTTTGACCAAGATTGAAACAAGTTTAAAACATGAAAATGAAAAGGGAAGCTTGTATATCCTTCTTAATTAGTCACTCTAAAATGAAGTTTTTTGGAGGTTTTTGAAATTTCCATGTCTGAAACCCAAAACCACTTCTCTTCATGCTAGACTTCATAAGACAATTTAATTAGGGGTTAGGGGGTAGATACATGATTTGTCTGGTTTGAATATATATATGTCCAAACCTTGCTTGTTTATCAACTTGAATGCTTACGATATGACATAAGAATGCTTACCATATGTTTGAATTTTAAAAGCATATAGTCTTCTTATGTCATATAGTAAGCATTCAAAAGTTTTTCTTTGAGAGAGTAGCATGCATTCAAAAGTTGATAAATAAGATTTGTACATATTCAAACCAGACAAATCATGTCGTATCTACACCCCCTAACCCTAAACTCTGTCTTATGAAGTCAAGCATGAAGAGAAGTGCTTTTGGGTTTCAAACATGGAAATTTCACAAACCTCCCAAAAGCTTCATTTTACAGTGACTAAGGGCTCCTTTGATTCATAGGATTTGCATAGGAATTGTGTAGGATTTGGTTCCTATGGGAAAATTTCCTATACATGTTGTTTGATTCATAGAAACATATCCTATAGGAAAAATTCCTATAGGAATCTTGTAGTGTAATTCCTATAGGAAAAAAGCATTAGCTCATACCTCATGAAAAAATTCCTTTGCTACAATCAAACACACTTCATCTTTCTATAGGATTCAAGTAGACATGTGTCATTCCAATCCTATGCCTTTCCTATTCCTATACTTTTCCTATCCTTTAAATCAAAGGAGCCCTAAGAAGGATCCAGGCTTACCTTTTCATTTTCATTTTTAAACTGCTTGTTTAAATCTTGATCAAACCTAGGATTTGACCAAGATTCAAATGGGCATAAAAAATCAGGAAAAAATGAAAAATGAAAAAACAAAACACATATATAGCCTTCTTATATATGTCATATATATAGTAAGCATTCAATTAAGTTGATAATTTTAAACAAGGTCTATACATATTAAAACCAGAAAAAAGCATGTATCTACCCATGCATATATATATAACCCTATACTTTTGTCTTATGAAGACGTCAAGGATGAAGAGAAGTGGATTTGGGTTTCAAACATGGAAATTTCAAAAACCTCCCAAAACATGTATATATCTACCCCTAAACCCTAATCTTTGTCTTATGAAGCCAAGCATATGAAGAGAAGTGATTTTGGGTTTCAAACATGGAAACTTCAAAAACCTCCCAAAAGCTTCATTTTAGAGAGACTAAGAATGATCCATATGCTTACCTTTTCATTGCCATGTTTTAAACTTGTTTTAACCTTGGTCAAACCTAGGATTTGACCAAGATTCAAATGGGAGTAAAAATTCAGAAAAATTCAAAAAAATGAAAAACCAAAGCACATATATATATATATATATAGCCTTCTTATGTCATATAGTAAGCATTCAAGTTGATAAACAAGGTCTAGACATATTCAAAGCAGAAATATCATGTATCATATCTACCCCTAACCCTAAACTCTGTCTTATGAAGTCAAACATATGAAGAGAACTGGGGTTTTGGGTTTCAAACATAAAATTTTCAAGTACCTTCATTTTAGAGTGAGTAAGGAAGGATTCATGCTTACCGTTTCATTTTCATGTTTTAAACTTGTTTAAACCTAGGATTTGACCAAGATTTAAATAGGCATAAAAATTCAAAAGAAATCAAAAAATGAAAAACCAAAGCACATATATATAGCCTTCTTATATCATATAGTAAAAAATTCAAGTTGATAAACAAGGTCTAGACATATTCAAACAAGAAAAATCATGTATCTACACACCTAACCATAAACTCTGTCTTAAGTGGTTTTGGGTTTCAAACATGGAAATTTCACAAACCTCCCAAAAGCTTCATTTTACAGTGACTAAGGAGGATCCATGCTTACCTTTTGGCTTAAACGTTTGAAACCAAAAACCACTTCTCTTCATGCATGCTTGACTTCATAAGACAGAGTTTAGCTAGGGTACGTTAGGGGGTGTAGATACATGATTTCTGGTTTGAATATGTCTAGAGACCTTGTTTATCAACTTAATTGATTGCTTACTATATGACATAAGAAGACTACGTGCCTTGGTTTTTTTTTTAATTTTATGCTCATATATTTGAATCTTGGTCAAATCTAGGTTTGACAAGATTTAAACAAGTTTAAACATGAAAATGAAAAGGGAAGCATGTATCCTTCTTAGTCACTCTAAAATGAAGCTTTTGGGATGTTCTTGAAATTTCCATGTTTGAAACCCAAAACGACTTCTCTTCATGCTAGACTTCATAAGATCAACATGGGGTAGATACATGATTTGTCTGGTTTGGATATACCTAGACCTCGTTTAACTTGAATGCATACGATATGACATAAGAAGACTACGTGCTTTTGTTTTTCATTATTCTGATTTTTTTGAATTTTGTGCCCACCCATTTGTATCTTGGTCAAATCCTAGGCTTGATAATGATTTAACAAGATTAAAATATGAAAATGCAAAAGGTAAGCATGGATCCTTCTTAGTCACTCTAAAATGAAGCTTTTGGGAGCAAAACCACTTCTCTTCATATGCTTGACTTCATAAGACGGAGTTTAGGGGTTAGGGGGTATAGATACACGATTTGTCTAGTTTGAATATGTCTAGACCTTGTTTATCAACTTAATTGGCTTACTATATGACATAAGAAAACTATTTGCTTTGGTTTTTCTTTTTCCTGATTTTTTTCAATTTTGATGCCCATTTGAATCTTGTCAAATCCTAGGTTTGACCGAGATAATTTAAACAAGCTTAAAACATGAATATGAAAAGGGAAGCATGTATCCTTCTTTGTCACTCTAAAATGAAGTTTTTGGGAGGTTTTTCAAATTTCCATGTTTGAAACCCAAATCCACTTCTCTTCATATGCTTGACTTCATAAGACAGAGTTCAGGGGTTAGGGGGTATAGATACATGATTTGTCTAGTTTGAATATTTCTAGACCTTGTTTATCAACTTTAATGCTTACTATATGACATAAGAAAACTATTTGCTTTGGTTTTCTTTTTTCTGACTTTTTTTCAATTTCGATGCCCATTTGAATCTTGTCAAATCCTAGGTTTGACCAAGATAATTTAAACAAGCTTAAAACATGAATATGAAAAGGGGAGCATGTATCCTTCTTAGTCACTCTAAAATGTAGTTTTTGGGAGTTTTTTGAAATTTCCATGTTTGAAACCCAAAACCACTTCTCTTCATATTTGTAGCTACTGATAGTATGTAATTTCATAGCTAATGAACGAGGCAATTGTGGTCTACTAGTTACAACTGTTTTGTAAAGAGGTGGTCTATAAGTATACCCCTCTCTTCATTGATGCATTTGTGGTCTACATGATGGTACTCTTAAATATATGGGTGTGGCTCCTCAACACATAATGTGGGGGTATTATTGTGTTAAAGTTGAAGGCTTGATCAACTATAGGTTCACTTCTCTAGTTACATTACTAGGTACTCCGGTTGGCTATGTTGTGATGAAATTGTGTTCTGTTGTTCGGTGAAGACAAAAGTAGAACTATGGTATGCTTATGTTTAAGAGCAAGCGAGGGTTTAGCTTGAGATGTTAAAATTCAGATTTGAACTATTTTTTGATATGGAAATTTGAAATATATATGGTACTGTATATGATTATGTGTAACAACAAGCGACGAAAGGGCTGATGCTCCTATTCCTTGTCGGCGGGAGGACTATGTGTGCGGCGACTTGAGCCAAATTAGAAGGCCATAGCTATGTTGATTGGTCCTTGAAGTTGGAGGGGCTAGGATTTCGGATGAGCGGAGTGGGGGAAGTTGTTGCTCATGGAACATAAGTCCTTAAAATAGTAATGTTAGTATATAGGAGTACAAGGTATATACTTGTACTATTTTAGTACTATAATAAGTATATCGGGTTCATCAAAAAGAATTATCTCGGGTTCACAACCACGTGGGGTCAAGGTGAGGGAAAGTTGGTCAATACCTCTTACCGCTATATCCCCGCCCCAAGTTCTAATGCGCAAGTGCTGTTATTTTTTTTAAGGGAAATAGTGGTTCCTCTCCCCCGGAAACATGCCCCGCATCTCCACCTCCTAGTATCGTAGTACTACTACTGCATCTTCTCCAAAAAAAACCTCTTCTGTCTCTTTCTCCCGTTCACCCCTCTCTCCCTTGCATTGGATTACCGACTCCAATGAAGCAGAAGCGTAAGATTGAGGAGATTCCTGATTGCTACCACCAGTCCATGGGGTGGGGCAACCTCCACTACCCACTGGTGGAGAACATAGCCGAGCGGGCGGATATCCTCAGCACTGGTCGCCTCGCTCGAGGCATGATCGGCATGCGGCATGCCATCCGCGGAGCGCATAAGGTTCCGTTCGGTTTACCGAGCCTGCTCCACTGCGACCCCGAGACATGGCCAGACGACCGCGACAATACTGTAAGAGTATTTATTTATTTACTCATCTCGTTTCAGCTTGTGTTTTTTCAATCAACTTTTCTTATTGCCAAACATCATGCATGAATTTAGACTCAACATAATCACCTGATTTGGGAGTACTGTAAGGTTTGCTGCCTTCACTATGCACATGTACTCTTCGGAATTGCTTTATTTATCCATTACATCTGTGCTTCAGTTCTGCACAATCCGCTCTTCATTCTGTCGAATACCTTGCATGCATAGACAATTTTGAAACAAATCCTATTTGCAGGGCATTCACGCGTTGCTGATGCCATTAGACAAGCCGACAGTTCCAGCATTTATCCATACCAAGGAGGAACTGGATGGACATGGACCCATGCACTGGGTGGGTTGTAACGGCGACTGGGTGGCATTTGTCCAGCAGGACGGGCACTTGACGATCCGCAACATATACATATCAGATACTATTATACCTCTTCCATCTCTGCAAGATGCAGGAATTTCTTTGGGCCCTACTAGTGAATGGTGGCATGGCAGCCCACCATTCCTGTTCAAATACAAAATAGATAAAAGTTTGGAACTGCTCAAAGTACGGATCGTCAAGAGGCCGTACAAAGATGATCTAGCAGGGCCATGGCATTACGAGGTAATCGTTGTATTTGACGAATTGATCGCTATCCTACAAGCGCCCCTAGAAAAGGAGTGGAATATCCTGAGAAACCCTGAATTCTTTGATAGAAACAGCTATGTCGATGCCATGGGCATTCCTGGATATGGTACAAGTTCACACCTACATCGTGTATACGCAGTTACATATCCGTATGGAGATGTTCTGGTTTGGGAACCATATACCTGTGGTGAGTCTTTGTTTTATGTCTTAACTAGTAAATGGCATGCTGCACATGTTGGACCAATTACGATTCGCAATACTGATGTATAAAAGTTGCGTTCTAAATGTTGTTCAAACTTTCAATACAACTAATAATTTGGTTATACCATCAAAATAAGTGTGAGCATACAGTTTATAAATATGAACAAAAATTTGGAACCTTTCTTAATCACTATCAAGTGGGACGTGTGATATCGGTGTGAGACTGCTCTGATTTTTCTTCATAATGGAAACATGACGGTTCTAGAAACACGTGGACACTGGTGTGGTATTTTTTTCACGCGAATACCTCTAATCCCAACCGTTAGATTTTGGACACCAACAGTTGGAATTGCTGCTACATGTCTTGTTAAAAACTGGTGCCTTATAGTAGTAGAAAATAGAAGATAGAAGAGAAGAGATAATTTTCAGTGTAGTTCCTACTTGCTGCATTGTGGTTGATCTTTGTGCATTGCAGGGACACATGCAGCCCCGCGTCTCATTGACGCCCCTGTCATTGAAGATGAAGAAGCAGAAGTGGCTGCAATTTTCGCTCAAATCGAGGGAGATGCTGTCATGGAAGATGATGAAGCAAATGTGGCTCAAGGCGATGGAGGTGCCGATGAAGATAATGATGCTGATGAAGAAGAATTAGAAGAAGAAGAATTAGAAGAAGACGAATTAGATGATGAAGAATTAGATGATGAAGAATTAGATGATGATGGTGATAATCATAATTATGAAGATGAAGATGTATTTCTTGGATTTTCTGACCAGCGCACTTGGTTCCTGGCACCAATGAGAGCAGAGTCCATTACTGGTGAATCTGATCTCGCGTGGATTCAGGTTAAAGGTTATCGGCCCATCCTCGGTCCTCCAATATTACATATGGGTAACAAGCTGAGGTCTTATCCTTTGGTACGGTGCTACGTTTTCTTGAGATCTGCCCATACCTTGGACCCTGTAGAAGAGGCAAGGTGGGAAAGATTGAACAATTTGAAGGGGCGTTCTTTATTTCTTGGACTCAATCACCCAATTTTCATGCTACCCCCGCCAGTCGACGCAGAGGCTGCAGAACCAGATTTCCAATTGTTCAAACCTGACTGTGTCTTTGCTACCCACAATCGCGCCCGTGATACATGGATACGTCCAAGGCCAAATTGGTGCAGAATGCACGTCAATGGAGGTCCTGCCATAGGCTCAAGATTGCAGTACAAAAAAGAGAAGATTGAACATAGAGCCGAAGCACCCATGTGGTTCGTCCCAACACTTCCACCTGTTTTTCCTTGAGAAATAAGAGACAGATGGTGACCTTATTTTATAGAGAAAACATAGTGTTCGTGAACTTAACCTCATGAACATTCGCTGTTCGGTTTTTGCTGAAATCAAAATTTTGCAGAGATGAAGATCTTTGTTTGAATCCCGTGCTGAACATATTTTTCACAAATTAGCTACCCGTATTGTGATGAATACATGCTGGTTTGTTGTTTGGTGCAGTAGCAGACATGAAGATCTTTGTCCTGAATACCACAATGGACATCTTTTTTTCTTCAAAAATTAGCTAAGCTCACGCTATTAGGCGCAAATGCCTATTAAGAGATTTGGTGCTCTTGGGCACCATTGCTCCTGCTATTTTAGAAAAAAATAAAAAATATATTTATTTGTTCAAAAAATTAGAAAACAAATCATGGAGTAGCTAATGAATTGTCCCATAAACGTGCAAAATTTCAGTTTCAAATACAAAAAATTCTGGGCTACACAAAAGTAACAAACGTGTGGATCTGGGTATGCATATTTCAAATCTCCAAATTTCAACAGATTTTGTCTTTTTTGTGTAGTCTACAATATAAAGAATATCATATTAAAATTTTACACGCTTGTAGGTTACTTTATTTATTATGTCTACATTCATTTTCAGATTTTTTTGAAACAAATATGTATGCTATTTGATTTTTTTTAAACAGCAGAGCACTGGTGCCCATTAGCCAAAGACACTTTTCGCAAATGCCTACAATAAAGGAACGGATGGTGACCTTATTTTATAGAGAAACCATAGTGTTTGTGAAGTTAAAGTCATGAACACACGCTGTTCGGTTTTTGGTGAAATCAAAATTTAGCAGAGATGAAGATCTTTGTTTGAATCCCGTGATGAACACATTTTTCCTAAATTAGCTACCAGTATTGTGATGAATACATGCCGGTCTGTTTTTCGGTGGAGTAGCAGACATGCAGGGGATCGAAAGAAACGGCAAAGTAGCCAGAAATCAGGGGTCAAATATAAATTCGAGAAAGGAAACGTTTATTCAACAGTCAGGCTGACATGTGGGACGTATCTTGCAGCCGCGGCCCCAACATTTATCATTCAGAGAGGATGACATGTGGGACCCACGAACCAGTATCGTTCTCGGCGTTTCTCAAAGGGGGCAGGAGATCGAAAGAAAAAGGCAAGTAGCTCGAAATCAGGTGTCCAAAAAATCCAAGAAAGGAAAGGTTTATCGCACAAAGAGGCTGACATATTGTACCCAGTTTGCAGCAGCGTCATCAACGTTTCAAAGGCGGTGGAGTTCGAAAGAAAAAAGGCAAATAGCCAGAAATTAGGGGTCAAAAATAAATCCAGCAAAGGAAACTTTTATCGTACAAAGAGGCTGACATGTGGGACCCAGCCAGCAGCGTCCTCAACGTTTCTAAGGTGGCAGGCAATGGAAAAAAGGCAAATAGCCAGAAATTAGGGGTCAAAAATAAATGCAACAATAGAAACTCTTATTGTTCATAGAGGCTGACATGTTGGACCCATGAGCCAGCAGGGCCCTCAACGTTTCAAAGGCGTCACGGGATCAAAAGAAAAGAACCAAGTAGTCATTAATTAGGTGTCAAAAATAAATCCAAGAAAGTAAATGTTTTACTTTTCATAGAGGCTGTCATATGGGACCCATGAGCCAGCAGCGTCCTCAACGTTTCTAAGGCGGCTGGGGATCGAAAAAAAAAGCGAAGTAGCCATTAATTAGGGGTCAACTATAAATCCAAGAAAAGAAATGTTTATTGTTCTTAGAGGCTGACATGTGGGAGCTATGCGCCAGCAGCGTCCTCATCGTTTCAAAGGCGGTCGGGGATCCAAAGAAAAAGGCAAATAGCCAGAAATCAGGGGTAAAAAAATCCAAGAAAAGAAATATTATTGTTCATAGAGGCTGGCATGTGGGACCCATGAGCCAGCAGCGTCCACAATTTCAAAGGCGGCACAGGATCGAAAGAAAAAGGCAAGTGACCAAAAATCAGGGGGTAAAAAATCCAAGAAAAAAACTTTATTGTACATAGAGGATGACATGCGGGTCCCATGAGCCAACAACTTACTCGTCGTTTCAGAGGGCCGAGGCGGCATGAGATCGAAAGAAAAAGGAAAGTGACCAAATATCAGGAGCAAAAAATAATCCATGAAAAGAAACTTTCATTGTACATAGAGGATGACATAGGGTCCCATGTTGTAGCAGCGGTCTGAACGTTTCAAGGACGGCATGAGATCGAAAGAAAAAGGCAAGTGACCAAATATCAGGAGCCAAAAATAATCCAAGAAAAGAAACTTTTATTGTACCTTTGAGAGTCGGCATGAGATTGAAAGAAAAAGGCAAGTGACCAAATATCAGGAGCCAAAAACCTAGAAAAGAAACTTTTATTGTACATAGAGTATGACATGCGGGTCCCATGACGCTGCAGCATCCTCAACGTTTCCAAGGCGGCAGGGGATCAAATGAAAAGGAAATAGCCAAAAAGCAGAGGGTGAAAAAAATCGAAGAAAAGAAACTTTTATTGTTCATAGTGGATGACATGTGGGACCCATGAGGCAGCAGCATCCTCAACGTTTCCAAGCAGCAGGGGATCGAAAGAAAAAGGAAATAGCCAAAAATCAGAGCGTGAAAAATAATCCAAGAAAAGAAACTTTTATTTTACATAGAGGATGACATGTGGGTCCCATTTTGCAGCAGCGGTCTCAATGTTTCATATGCGGCTTGAGATCAAAAGAAAACGAAAGTAGCCCGAAATTAGGGGGAATAAAACTCCAAGAAAAGAAAGTTTTTTGTACATAGAGGATGACATACGGGTCCCAAGGCGGCAGGGGAACAAAAGAAAAAGGAAATAGCCAAAAATCAGAGGGGTGAAAAAAAATCCAAGAAAAAAGAAACTTTTAGAGTTCATAGTTCATAGAGGATGACATGCGGGTCCCATGAGGCAGCAGCGTCCACAACGTTTCCAAGGCGGCACACAGGACCAAAAGAAAAAGGATGTACCCCTGCTGGGCCTTTTGATCAAAAAATAATCCAAGATAAGGAAGATATAAATTGGGGCTGCCTGGCCATCTGGGCCTTCTAACCTGCTGGACGTCTTTTGACTCGTACAATTTCAGCCCACTCCAAAACAAGAAAGTCCTATGCTTCGCAAAAACAAAACAAAAACAAGGAGATTCATATTAGTTCGTTTATGTAAAAATAAAGATTTAATTTATCCGTTTGCAATAGCTCAGAGCGAAATACACTTTTTATTGTCTGTAAAATAATCAAGATATCACATGTTTCTTGTACGGGGAGGCTGACATCGGGACCCATGAGCCAGCAGCGTCGTCAAAGTTTTAAAGGCGGCAGGGGATCGAAAGAAAAAATAAATCAAAAATCAGTTGGTAAAAAAATCGAAGAAAAGAAACATTTATCGTTCTGAGAGGATGACATGCGGGACCCATGTGGCAGCAGCATCCTCAACGTTTCCAAGGCAGCACGGGATCCAAAAAAAGGCAAAATAGCCAGAAATTGGGGTCAAAATAACTCCAAGAAAAGAAAGGTTTATCGTCCATAGAGTCTGACATGTGGGACCCATTAGCGAGCAGATTCTTCAACGTTCAAAGGCGGCAGGGGATCAAAAGAAAAGGAAGTAGCCAGAAATTAGGGGTAAAAAATAACTCCAACAATGGAAACTTTTATTGTTCATAGAGGATGACATGCGGGACCCATGAGCCAGCAGCTTCCTCAACGTTTCAAAGGCGGCATGGGATCGAAAGAAAAAGGCAAGTGACCAAATATCGGGAGCCAAAAATAATCCAAGAAAAGAAACTTTATTGTACATAAAGGATGACATGCGGGTCCCATTTAGCAGGCGGTATCACCGTTTGAGATGCGGCAGGAGGTCTCGAAAGAAAAAAGGCAAGTGACCAAATATCGGGAGCCAAAAAAATCCAAGAAAAGAAAGTTTTATAGTACATAGAGGATGACATGCGGGTCCCATTTAGCATCAGCGGTATCACCGTTTGGGAGGCGGCAGAGGATCGAAAGAAAAAGGCAAGGGACCAAATATGAGGTGCCAAAAATAATCAAAGAAAAGAAAGTTTTCAACGTTTCAAAGGCGGCAGGGGATCAAAAGAAAAAGGAAGTAGCCAGAAATTAGGGGGCAAAAATAACTCCAAGAAAGGAAACTTTTATTGTTCGTAGAGGATGACATGGGGGACCCATGAGCCAGCAGCTTACTCAACGTTTCAAAGGTGGCATGAGATCGAAAGAAAAAAACGCAAGTGACCAAATATGAGGTGCCAAAAATAATCAAAGATTTATTGTACATAGAGGATGACATGCGGGTCCCATTTTGCAGCAGCGGTCTCAATGTTTGAAATGCGGCTTGAGATCAAAAGAAAAAGAAAGTAGCTAGAAAGTAGGGGGTCAAAAAAAATCCAAGAAAAGAAAGTTGATGGACATAGAGGTTGACATGCGGGTCCCATGTGCCAGCAGCTTACTCAATGTTTCAAAGGGGCCAGGGGATCAAAAGTAAAAGGCAAGTGACGAAATATCAGGAGCCAAAAATCAGAGGGTGAAAAAAAATCCAAGAAAACAAACTTTTATAGCACATAGAGGATGACATGCGGGTCCCATGAGCCAGCAGGTTCCTCAACGTTTCAAACGTGGCATGAGATCGAAAGAAAAAGGCAAGTGACGAAAATATCAGGAGCCAAAAATAATTCAAGAAAAGAAACTTGATTGTACATAGAGGATGACATGCGGGTCCCATGTGTAAGCAGCTTACTCAACGTTTCCAAGGCGGCAGGGCATCAAAAGAAAAAAGGAAATAGACAAAAATCAGAGAGTGAAAAAAAAACCATAGAAAATAAACTTTTATAGCACATAGAGGATGACATGCGGGTCCCACGAGCCAGCAGGTTCCTCAAAGTTTCAAACGTGGCATGAGATCGAAAGAAAAAAGGCAAGTGACCAAATATCAGGAGCCAAAAATAATCCAAGAAAAGAAAGTTTATTGTACGTAGAGGATGACATGCGGGTCCCATTTTGCAGCAGCGGTATCACCGTTTGAGAGGCTGCACGGGATCGAAAGAAAAAGGCAAGTGACCAAATATCAGGGGCCAAAAATAATCCAAGAAAAGAAATTTTATTGTACGTAGAGGATGACATGCGGGTCCCATTTTGCAGCAGCGGTCTCAACGTTTCCAAGGCGGCACAGGACCAAAGA
Organism: Lolium multiflorum; assembly: GCA_030979885.1. Classification (NCBI taxonomy): domain Eukaryota; kingdom Viridiplantae; phylum Streptophyta; class Magnoliopsida; order Poales; family Poaceae; genus Lolium; species Lolium multiflorum. Next base: position 194,336,820 of record CM061751.1, on the reverse strand, counting down.
AAAATGAAGTAGCCAGAAATCAGGGGGTGAAAAAATCCAAGAAGAAAGATTTCAATTGGGCTGCATCTGGACATCTGGGCTTTCGAACTATCCTGCTTGGCCTTTTGACTCGTACAATTTCAGCCCACTCCAAAACAGGAAAGTTCCGAATTTTCTAAAAAAACAGGAAAGTCCTATGCTTCGCAAAGACAAAAAAACAAGGAGATTCAACATATAAGTTTGTTTATGTAAAAATAAAGATTTAATTATCCGTTTGAAATAGCTCAGAGCGCAATACATTGTTTATTGTCTGCAAAATAATCAAGATATCATATGTTTCTTGTACGGGGAGGCTGACATCGGGGACCCATGAGCCAACAGCGTCGTCAACGTTTTAAAGGCGGCAGGGGATGGAAAGAAAAAATAAAAAATCTGTTGGTAAAAAATCCAAGAAAAGAAACATTTTCGTTCGAGAGGATGACATGCGGGACCCATGAGGCAGCAGCATCCTCAGCGTTTATTGTTCATAGAGGTTGACATGTGGGACCCGTGAGCCAGCGGCGTCCTCAACGTTTTAAAGGCTGCAGGTGATCGAAAGAAAAAATAAGCCAAAAATCGTTTGGTCAACAAAATCCAAGAAAATAAACATTTACCGTTCTGAGAGGATGACATGCGGGACCCATGAGGCAGCAGCATCCTCAACGATTCCAAGGCGGCAGGGGAAATATCCAGAAATTAATGAGGGGTTCAAAATAAATCCATCAAAGGAAACTTTTATTGTTCATAGAGGATGACATGTGGGACCGACCTGCCAACAGCGTCCTCATCGTTTTAGAGGGGGCAGGAGATCAAAAGAAAAAGGCAAATAGCCAGAAATTAGGGGTAAAAAATAACTCCAAGAAAGGAAACTTTTATTGTTCGTAGAGGATGACATGCGGGACCCATGAGCCAGCAGCTTACTCAACGTTTCAAAGGCGGCATGAGATCGAAAGAAAAAGGCAAGTGACAAAATATCAGGAGCCAAAGATAATCCAAGAAAAGAAACTTTATTGTACGTAGAGGATGACATGCGGGTCCCATTTAGCAGCAGCGGTCTCAGCGTTTCAAATGCGGCTTGAGATCAAAAGAAAAAGAAAGTTGATTGTACATAGAGGATGACATGCGGGTCCCATGAGTCAGCAGCTTACCATACGTTTCCAAGGCGGCAGGGGATCAAAAGAAAAAGGAAATAGCCAAAAATCAGAGGGTGAAAAAAAAGAAAATAAACTTTTATAGTACATAGAGGATGACATGCGGGTCCCATGAGCCAGCAGGTTCCTCAACGTTTCAAACTTGGCATGAGATCGAAAGAAAAAGGCAAGTGACCAAATATGAGGAGGCAAAAATAATTCAAGAAAAGAAAGTTTTATAGTACATAGAGGATGACATGCGGGTCCCATTTAGCAGCAGCGGTATCAGCGTTTGAGAGGCGGCAGGGGATCAAAAGAAAAAGAAATTGCCAAAAATCAGATGGTGAAAAAAAACCAAGAAAATGAACTTTTATAGTACATAGAGGATGACATGCGGGTCCCATGAGCCAGCAGGTTCCTCAACGTTTCAAACGTGGCATGAGATCGAAAGAAAAAGGCAAGTGAAAAAATATCAGGAGCCAAAAATAATTCAAGAAAAGAAAGTTTTATAGTACATAGAGGATGACATGCGGGTCCCATTTAGCAGGTATCACCGTTTGAGAGGCGGCGGGGGATCGAAAGAAAAAGGCAAGTGAAAAAATATGAGGAGCGAAAAATAATTCAAGAAAAGAAAGTTTTATAGTACATAGAGGATGACATGCGGGTCCCATTTAGCAGCAGCGGTATCACGTTTGAGAGGCGGCAGAGGATCGAAAGAAAAAGTCAAGTTACCAAATATGAGGTGCCAAAAAAATCCAAGAAAAGAAAGTTTTATAGTACATAGTGGATGACATGCGGGTCCCATTTAGCAGCAGCGGTATCACCGTTTGAGAGGCGCGGGGGATCGAAAGAAAAAGTCAAGTGACCAAATATGAGATGCCAAAAAAATCCAAGAAAAGAAAGTTTTATAGTACATAGAGGATGACATGCGGGTCCCATTTAGCAGCAGCGGTATCACCGTTTGAGAGGCAGGTGATCGAAAGAAAAAGTCAAGTGACCAAATATGAGGTGCCAAAAAAATCCAAGAAAAGAAAGTTTTATAGTACATAGAGGATGACATGCGGGTCCCATTTAGCAGCAGCGGTATCACCGTTTGAGAGGCGGCAGGGGATCGAAAGAAAAAGGTAAGTGACCAAATATGAGGTGCCAAAAATAATTCAAGAAAAGAAAGTTTTATAGTACATAGAGGATGACACGGGTCCCATTAGCAGCAGCGGTATCACCGTTTGAGAGGCGGCGGGGATCGAAAGAAAAAGGCAAGTGACCAAATTTGAGGTGCAAAAAAAACTCCAAGAAAGTTGATTGCACATAGAGGATGACATGCGGGTCCCATTTAGCAGCAGCGGTCTCAACGTTTCCAAGGCGGCAAGGGATCAAAAGAAAAAGGAAGTAGCCAGAAATCGGGGGTCAAAAAAATCCAAGAATAGAAAGAATTTTGGTTCATAGAGGATGACATGCGGGACCCATGATCCTGCATCGTAAACGGCTCGATCGGAGAACGTTGAACGAGATGGCGCGATCTAGAAAAAAACAATGCCAGAGAGGCTGCCATCTGGGCCCTACATCCCTCGGCGGTGCGGATTTGCGTTGACTCGGCCGGCGAACCCGAGATTTCGAGATGCACCACGTCCCGGGCCACCATACGCGACGTTTTGGCCGCTTTCGTCGGGCTAGGTGGCCTCAAAAACGAGAAAAAAAAGTTTTGACATGCACCACGGAGGGACCAAAATCGTCGGCCATGGTACACCACACGGCGATCCCGCTGATCTCAGAAAAGGCTTAGGCACTAAATATGCTGGGACTTCAACTCGAGCACAAGTCCAACTCCCGCAAGCAGCGTGGGATAGGGCTGCAAGAGCCATGGATGGTTCAGAACCAATGACCACCACTGCTACTGTGCAAGAACTACAAGCATATCAATATAGACTTGCTCGAGTAAGTAGAGAGTTGGAAAAACAGACAGCATCCTTGAATAGGAGAAAAGAGGCAGCTTCCGCGTCCAGCAGGCGTCGAGCAGAGCTCAGTCGACAATCAGAAACTTCGGCGGATAGCCATAGAGAGGCTCGAAGGAGATCAAGATCTCGGCTGCAAAATATACCCGAAGAAGAGAGAGGAAACCTAATTCAAAATCTCGACATGTCCTTCATGACGATCGATGAAAGGGGAAATATCATCCCAAAAACGCCAGAAGCAGGTTACATGGCAACGCAAGCTTACATCCTCGCGTCCAGACCACCTCCTGGGGACCCGAGAGAACCATTGTTCAATATGGCAATGGCTGGAGTAGGAGTTATGGGAACAGCGTTTGCAGCCACGCCTCCCGAAGGAAATCCTAGGCAAAATAGTCCACGACCCGCTACAACGGTTCAAGATCCACCGAGAACAAGTGGAGCCAATTGGGCCCCGAACCTAGGTAAATCTCTCTCCCCGTTTGTTTGGTATCCGATGTCTCGTGTCAGCCTGCAGGATTCCGTCAAACCTAAGCCCCAAAAGGTGGGCATTGCCGAGGAGCACCCTCGACAATTGGCGCCGTCTGTGGGAAACCTATCGGTACAAGGCATGTCATCGGTAGCTCCGGTCACATCAGCAGCGTTCGTGCTGACTTCACCAACACCTTCAAGTCCAAGAAACTCAATTCGTTACGGTTCCTTCGAGTTCACTCCACGCGCTAAAGCATCGCGTCCGATCTCTTCGGAGTTGCGCAGCAATATGGATGCAACCTTCGGCAGTGTCCACTTCATCATCGATTCTGGAGGATTTCTTTGACTTCCAAATTCAACCACATCATCAAGCTTATGGACTTGAAACCATTGTCTCAAGGATAGGGAAAACCTCTCGAACAACAAATAAACGGGAAGAGAGGAGCGCTGAGGCGAAGATCTTCGAGAAAAAGAACGAGCAGCGAGCTCCTGACATAGGCATCCCCAATGGGCCTGCCGACGATGGTACCCGGGGTTTACGAAGGCCCACGAGTCGAAGAATGTGAAGTTCGGAAGCCCAGTTAGTATTAAGGAAAGTTAGAGTTGTATTAGGAAATATAGAGACTTGTAATTTTACGGGACGGGTTAGAAACCCTCCCGGACTCTGTAACTTGTGTATTACGAATCCCTCGGCTCCGCCTCCTATATAAGGGGGAGTCGAGGGACAAAGAGAGGATCGAATCCATTGTCAACATAACCTTAGTTTCATAATCGTCGAGTACTTTTCGGCTGAAACCTTCGAGATCTACTTGCCCTCTACTTCCGACAAAACCCTAGTCTACAATATGTAGGCATTGATAAGTTAATACCTTGTCAATTGGCGCCGTCTGTGGGAATTAGAGGCGACAAGGAGCTGATCTCGATGGCACGTTCAAGATCGTCGACTTCGTCGGTAGCAAGCAACGCGATGGATCGAGGTAAACATGTCGAAACTGATCTAGTCGATTTTGTTCCTCACCCGCCCTCCCGTTTGGATGCATATACGTATCTGGAGGAGCCTATGGAAGTGACGTTCGGACAATTCCGATTCTGCGTCGAGAAAGAAGGATCGTATCGTCTCGAAGTTCCGATCTCGTCGGGATTATCAGCGGTCGATTCCGACTTTTCAAGCGAAGAGGAGATTTCGTCGCCACGCTTCATCAACACCATGGCAAGAAAAGCTCGCCAGGATCTTCAGCGACATGTCCTTCGAGTCATCTGCGGACTCGATATAAGCGACGACTCGCAGCGTCGACGCTTCAACTTCATCGACAGATCTGCTGTTATTGGAAAGGTCTTCACCAATCTCTATGATGGTGTCACCAATCCCGACAAAAATCACAATTCAAAATATCATCGGGTCTACGCAATCGAGAAACAAAGCGAGCCGGAGACATCAGAGGCTTTCAACAATGTGGGAAACATATATGTTGATCCCGCTGATCTCAGGAGAGGTCTAGGCACTAAATATGTTGGGCCTAGTCCACGTCTAAGGGTTCAGCTCCCGCAAGAAGCGTGGGACAGAGCCGCAAGAGCCATGGACGGTTCAGAACCAATGACCACAATACGGCAGAAGAACTACAAGCCTATCAATATAGATTCGCTCGTGTGAGTAGGGAGTTGGAAAAACAGACAGCTGAGCTGAACAGAAGAAAGGAGGCAGCCTCTGCATCAAGCAGGCGCAGGGCAGATTTAAGTCGATAATCAGGAAACTCGGGAGATAGTCACAAAGAAGCTCGAAGGCGAGCAAGATCTCGGCTGCAAAATATACCTGAATCAGAGAGGGAGAATCTAGTTCAAAACCTCGACATGTCTTTTATGACAATTGACACAAGGGGAAATATTATCCCAAAAACACCGGAAGCTGGGTACATGGCAACACAAGCTTTTATCCTTGCGTCTAGACCACCTCCTGGGGATCCGAGAGAAGCGTTGTATAACATGGCAATGGCAGGAGTTGGAGCCATGGGAACAGCGTTTGCAGCCACACCTCCCGAAGGAACTGCAAGGCAAAATAGTCCGCGACCCACCGCAGCAGTGCAAGATCCACCGAGAGCAAGTGGAGCAAGGGATTCAGCGGCTCAGGCAAGGGTGGATAGAGCGCGACAAGAAAGAAGGAACACTGGCAGTCACCAGAAGTTGTTGAGGAAGATATGTGTGGACTTCCGTGTTTCACGAGACAAGTTCGAAAAACTCGAGTCCCGTCAGGGTTTAAGTTGCCCGAAAATTTCAAAAAATTCGATGGTCTACAGGATCCCGAGGATTGGCTCGTTGATTACCTCGACACGATGAAGTTGATAGGCGGGACCAGGGCAACAGCCATGCAGAGCATCCAAGTCCACTTGAGTGGAGCCGCACGATCTTGGATAAAGAAAACTCCCCCAGGTTCCATCGATAGTTGGGATAGTTTTGAGGATGTCTTCGTGAAGAATTTCCGATCTATCTGCAAAAAACCAGCGTCACTCGAAGAGTTGAGGTCGTGTAGACAGAGACATGATGAGTCGATGAGAAAATATATACAGAGGTGGAACATCATCAAAAACTCGGCAGAGAACATATCTGACGAGAGAGCCATAGATGCGTTCGTGGCAGGAATTCGACGAGGAGATTTTGTCGAAGATCTGGGGAGAACAAACCCAAAGACAATATCAGCATTGATGGAAATAGCAAACAGATGGGCAGATGGAGAAGATGCTATACACAATAAGCGGCATAGATCGCCGGAGGAGGATTGCAGTCGAAATTTCCAAAATAGACGACGATTCTCTCGACAGTTCTATAGTAATGATGCTCCTGGCCACATATCGGCTGGTTTCCGAGGAAACACTGGAGGAAACAATCGAGATGATTATCAAAGAAGTAGCGAGCAGCAAGGCGACAATAGAGGTGATTTCCGTAATAGACAAAATAGTGGACCAAGGTTCCAGAGACCATACGTGTCTCCCGAGGATATGATGAATGGACCGTGCCAGATGCATTTTTATCTTGATAACAATGGGAAAAGACAGTCAGGGCATTTGCAGAAGGACTATCGAAATCTTCAAGCGATGTTGAGGTTTGCATGGCAAGCTAACTCTCACGCAAATAGAAACCCTCAGGGGCCAAGGAGTGAGATCCACCTTCCACCTCCTCCCGCAATTACGGACGAAAATCGACACCAGCTCAGAATAGCGGCAGCACCACATCCACCTCCATATGTCGATCCTAACTCCAATGGCGCGGTCTCGATGATTCAGAAAGCCAGGCCATCTAATAGAGCTCAGAAAGTAATCTCGCGACAAGTGTTCATGGCAGAGAAGATGCCTCCACCAACGATTGAGTACCTAAATTGGTCGGGACAGGACATTGGCTTCACAATTGCGGATCACCCGCAACAAGTTCCTCGACCAGGGCAGTCAGCACTTATCTTACCAGCGGTGATCGCAGGATTTAACGTATCTCGAGTATTCATTGATGGAGGTAGCAGTCTAAACCTTATGTATGCAGATACACTAAGGAAAATGAATATATGGCGTCAAGGCTTACAACTGATTATGATGCGTTGCCAGATGCAGGAAGGACACTCAGGGAACCAACCTTCAACAATACTAAGGATTCCAAGGAGGTACAGATTCACCCGGACCCAAAGAAAACGACGTCCATTGCAACAAACATGGACCTCGCATAGGAAAGCGCGCTCGTCGAGTTCCTCCGTGAGCACTGGAAAATCTTCGCATGGTGTCCAGCTGACATGCCAGGAGTACCCAGGGAACTTGCCGAGCACCACCTAAACTTGGATCCAATAGCGAGACCAATCAAACAACCTTTGCGGCATTTTTCGGAACCAAACCGCAAAGCCATGCTGTCAGAAATTGATCGACTCAGAGATGCTGGTTTTATTAAAGAGATATATACAGAAGCCACGTGGGTAGCTAACCCAGTGATGGTCCCAAAGAAAAACACGAAAGTCCTTCGCATGTGTGTCGACTTTACGTGTCTCAATAAACACTGTCCAAAGGATCACTTTCCCCTCCCAAGGATCGATCAAATCATCGACTCCACGGCAGGATGCGAACGTCTTTCCTTCCTGGACGCATATTCTGGTTATAACCAGATCAGATTAAAAGAAGATGATGAAGTCAAGACAGTCTTTATAACACCTTATGGCGTGTTCTGCTACAGAACAATGCCTTTTGGTTTGAAAAATGCGGGAGCAACATATCAACGGATAATGCAGAAGTGCTTGGCAACACAGATTGGAAAAAATGTACAAGTATATATTGACGATGTCGTCATAACAAAAAAAAGGGTCAACCTTGATCGAGGATCTAAACGAAACTTTCGACAACCTTGACAAGTTCTACCTGAAGTTAAACCCGACCAAATGCTCCTTTGGTGTTCCCGCGGGAAAACTTCTCGGGTTCCTAGTTTCAGCGAGAGGGATCGAGGCTAATCCAGATAAAATCCAAGCCATCGTAACAATGAGGAAGCCAACAAAGTTAAAAGAAATACAGCAGCTAACTGGGCGAGTCGCAGCTTTGAGCAGATTCGTCGCCAGGCTAGGAGAGAAGGCATTGCCGTTCTACGCTTTGATTAAGCAAGGAGAGAAGTTTCAGTGGAACGAAGAGGCAGACAAAGCTTTCGAGGATCTCAAACGCACAATCTCGACACCAGCCAGTGTGATAAAGTATGTTATAGCGTGCAATCAAGCAAGAATCGCAGCGTACACCTTATTTATCAGCCACGGAGCTTGTCGCACCATGTTATTTGCACTCTTATATCGACCCAAAGGATAACATCGAGAAGGCCACACATTTACTCAAAGAATGTCAGCAGTTCCTCGACATTCGAAGTGTGCGAGCGAGGTTTGATTCGAATGCGGAAGGAAGAACAACAGCTTATAATTACCCTCCGCAACAACACTATGTGCGAGAAGAAGATATCTACATACCAACCGAAGTTTACCCTGCATCTCCAAGGCAAGTGAACATGATTCACAAGACTAGCTTTTCGAAGAGAGGGAGGCCAAGAAGTTTTCACGAGAAATAAAATTTGCAGGGCTATGGCGAAGTACCCGATTATATCGATTGGTCGGATCAAAGATCTTGTTCAGCAGAGCAGATCACCCGATAGCCGTTCCAAGGCCCGGTCACGCTGCCCTAGTCCTTGAAGCACAAATCGGAGGATACAACATGAGCAAAGTGTTCATGGATGGAGAAAGTGGTCTAAATCTTTTATTTGCAAGTACAATGAAAGCGATGGGATTATCAGTCGATATGCTAAAAGAATCTGACACTGGTTTCCATGGCATCATCTCAAAACCCGACCCGATTATCCCCTCAGCAAAATTTCATTGGATGTTTTCTTCGGCACACCCAACAACTTGACGAAGGAGAAACTCGAGTTCGAGGTGGTAGATTGGGAATCAAAGTACCACGCCATCCTCGGCAGGCCAGCGTTCGCCAAATTCATGGCAGTTCCACATTACACGTATTTGAAGCTGAAGATGCCAGGCAATAATGGGACAGCAATAACTGTTCACGGGAGCTTTTCTCACTCTGATAACTGCGATAGAGATTTCCAAAAGATCGCGTCAAAGTTTGGAGTCAGGGAAGAACTTAATGCACTTGACGTGGTCACCGATCATACACAACCACCTGCCGACAATCGGAACACAAAATCTGACGAGTCTAATGTTGCCAAGGAAGCCAAGAAGCATCAAGTGCACCCCTCTGATCCGAAGAAAACCGGTTAACACATCGGCAGATCTTGCTGCCGCACAGGAAAGCGCGCTCATCGAGTTCCTCCGTGAGCGCTCGGAAATATTTGCATGGGAACCATCCGACATGCTAGGTAGTCCCAGGGAACTCGCTGAGCACGCCCTCAAATTTGACTCCAAAGACAAACCTACGACGGACGTTACGTCGTTTCTCAGAACCAAAAAGAAAATCTATTGGCGAAGAAGTTAATCGGCATAGATCGCCGGAGGAGGATTGCAGTCAAAATTTCCAAAATAGACGACGATTCTCTCGACAGTTCTATTGTAATGATGCTCCTGGCCAGATATTGGCTGGTTTCTGAGGAAACACTGGAGGAAACAATCGAGATGATTATCAAAGAAGTAGCGAGCAGCAAGGCGACAATAGAGGTGATTACCGTAATAATAAACAAAATAGTGGACCAAGGTTCCAGAGACCATACGTGTCTCCCGAGGATATGATGAATGGACCGTGCCAGATGCATTTTTATCTTGATAACCACGGGAAAAGACAGTCAGGGCATTTGCAGAAGGACTGTCGAAATCTTCAAGCGATGTTGAGGTTTGCAGGGCAATCTAACTCTCACGCAAATAGAAACCCTCGGGGCCAATGAGATCCACCTTCCACCTCCTCCCGCATTACGGACGAAAATCGACACCAGCTCAGAATAGCGGCAGCACCACATCCACCTCCATATGTCGATCCTAACTCCAATGGCGCGGTCTCGATGATTCAGAAGGCCATCTAATAGAGCTCAGAAAGTAATCTCGCGACAAGTGTTCATGGCAGAGAAGATGCCTCCACCAACGATTGAGTACCTAAATTGGTCGGGACAGGACATTGGCTTCACAATTGCGGATCACCCGCAGCAAGTTCCTCGACCAGGGCAGTCAGCACTTATCTTACCAGCGGTGATCGTAGGATTTAACGTATCTCGAGTATTCATTGATGGAGGTAGCAGTCTAAACCTTATGTATGCAGATACACTAAGGAAAATGAACATATCCCTGGCAAATCTAAAACCAACTGACACACGTTTTCATGGAATTACGCCAGAGAAGCCGAGTTATCCGTTTGGGAAGATCAATCTCGACGTTCAGTTTGGGACCCGAGAAAACTACAGGATAGATAAGCTGGAGTTTGAAGTTGTGGATTTCCCGTCGCAATATCACGCCTTATTGGGACGACCAGCATATGCCAGGTTTTTGGCGGTACCACACTACACGTACCTGATGTGGAGGTTACCTGGACCTAAGGGACCAATTACATTCAAAGGAAGTTTCGCGTTAGCGGATAAATGCGACAAGGATTTTCATCGACTGTCAGAAACTTTCGGGATGCATGCAGAATATATGGCGTCAAGGCTTACAACTGATTATGATGTGTTGCCAGATGCAGGAAGGACACTCAGGGAACCAACCTTCAACAATACTAAGGATTCCAAGGAGGTACAGATTCACCCGACAGACCCAAAGAAAACAACGTCCATTGCAACAAACATGGACCTCGCATAGGAAAGCGCGCTCGTCGAGTTCCTCCGTGAGCACTGGAAAATCTTCGCATGGTGTCCAGCTGACATGCCAGGAGTAACCAGGGAACTTGCCGAGCACCACCTAAACTTGGATCCAACAGCGAGACCAATCAAACAACCTTTGCGGCGTTTTACGGAACCAAACCGCAAAGCCATGCTGTCAGAGATTGATCGACTCAGAGAAGCCGATTTTATTAAAGAGATATATACAAAAGCCACGTGGGTAGCTAACCCAGTGATGGTCCCAAAGAAAAACATGAAAGTCCTTCGCATGTGTGTCGACTTTACGTGTCTTAATAAACACTGTCCAAAGGATCACTTTCCCCTCCCAAGGATCGATAAAATCATCGACTCCACGGCAGGATGCGAACGTCTTTCCTTCCTGGACGCATATTCTGGTTATAACCAGATCAGATTAAAAGAAGATGATGAAGTCAAGACAGTGTTTATAACACCTTATGGGGTGTTCTGCTACAGAACAATGCCTTTTGGTTTGAAAAATGCGGGAGCAACATATCAACGGATGATGCAGAAGTGCTTGGCAACACAGATTGGAAAAAATGTACAAGTATATATTGACGATATCGTCATAACAAAAAAAAGGGGTCAACCTTGATCGAGGATCTAAAGGAAACTTTCGACAACCTTGACAAGTTCTGCCTGAAGTTAAACCCGACCAAATGCTCCTTTGGTGTTCCTGCGGGAGAACTTCTCGGGTTCCTAGTTTCAGCGAGAGGGATCGAGGCTAATCTAGATAAAATCCAAGCCATCGTAACAATGAGGAAGCTAACAAAGTTAAAAGAAATACAGCGACTAGGGCGTCGCCTTTAGCGGATTCGTCGCCAGGCTAGGAGAGAAGGCATTGCCGTTCTACGCTTTGATTAAGCAAGGAGAGAAGTTTCAGTGGAACGAAGAGGCAGACAAAGCTTTCGAGGATCTCAAACGCACAATCTCGACACCAGCCAGTGTGATAAAGTATGTTATAGCGCGCAATCAAGCAAGAATCGCAGCCGTACACCTTATTTATCAGCCACGGAGCAGCTTGTCACACCATGTTATTTGCACTCTTATATCGACCCAAAGGATAACATCGAGAAGGCCACACATTTACTCAAAGAATGTCAGCAGTTCCTCGACATTCGAAAGTGTGCGAGCTAAGGTTTGATTCGAATGCGGAAGGAAGAACAACAGCTTATAATTACCCTCCGCAACAACACTATGTGCCAGACGAAGATATCTACATACCAACCGAAGTTTACCCTGCATCTCCAAGGCAAGTGAACATGATTCACAAGACTATCTTTTCGAAGAGGGAGGCCAAGAAGTTTTCACGAGAAATAAAATTTGCACAGGTGGCTATGGCGAAGTACCCGATTATATCGATTGGTCGAGATCAAAACATCTTGTTCAGCAGAGCAGATCACTCGATAGCCGTTCCAAGGCCCGGTCACGCTGCCCTAGTCCTTGAAGCACAAATCAGAGGATACAACATGAGAAAAGTGTTCATGGATGGAGAAAGTGGTCTAAACCTTTTATTTGCAAGTACAATGAAAGCGATGGGATTATCAGTCGATATGCTAAAAGAATCTGACACTGGTTTCCATGGCATCATCTCAAAACCCGACCCGATTATCCCCTCAGCAAAATTTCATTGGATGTTTTCTTCGGCACACCAACAACTTGACGAAGGAGAAACTCGAGTTCGAGGTGGTAGATTGGGAATCACAGTACCACGCCATCCTCGGCAGGCCAGCGTTCGCCAAATTCATGGCAGTTCCACATTAGGCGTATTTGAAGCTGAAGATGCGAGGCAATAATGGGACAGCAATAACTGTTCACGGGAGTTTTTCTCATTCTGATAACTGCGATAGAGATTTCCAAAAGATCGCGTCAAAGTTTGGAGTCAGGGAAGAACTTAATGCACTTGACGTGGTCACCGATCATACACAACCACCTGCCGACAATCGGAACACAAAATCTGACGAGTTTGATGTTGCCAAGGAAGCCAAGAAGCATCAAGTGCACCCCTCTGATCCGAAGAAAACGGTTAACACATCGACAGATCTTGCTGCCGCACAGGAAAGCGCGCTCATCGAGTTCCTCCGTGAGCGGGAAATATTTGCATGGGAACCATCCGACATGCTAGGTAGTCCCAGGGAACTCGCTGAGCACGCCCTCAATGTTGACCCCAAAGACAAACCTGTACAGCAGACGTTACGTCGTTTCTCAGAACCAAAAAGAAAATCTATTGGCGAAGAAGTTAATCGGCTTCGCAAGGCTGGTTTTATTCGGGAGCTCAAGGAAGCTGAGTGGGTAGCTAATCCAGTCATGGTGCAAAAGAAAGATACGTCAGTTCTTGATGCGCGTAAATGTACACGTCCGTTGGGAACCCCAAGAGGAAGGTATGATGCGCACAGTGATAAGTTTTCCCTCAGAAAGAAACCAAGGTTATCGAACCAGTAGGAGCCAAGAAGCACGTGAAGGTTGTTGGTGGAGGAATGTAGTGCGGCGCAACACCGGTGAAACCGGCGCCAACGTGGAACCTGCACAACACAATCAATGTACTTTGTCCCAACGTAACAGATGAGGTTGTCAATCTCACCGGCTTGCTGAAAACAAAGGATTAAGCGTATCGAGTGAAAGATGGTGTTTGTTTGCAAAGAACAGTAAAAAGAGTAGAATGTATTCAGATGTAAAAGAATGGAACGGGGTCCATAGTTCACTAGTGGTGTCTCTCCAATAAGATAACTAACATGCTGGGTGAACAAATTACAGGTGAGCAATTGACAAATAAAGATTCAATACATATCAACGATGATTACTATGTGATTTAATCAGGGCATTACGACAAAGTACATAGACCGCTATCCAGCATGCATCTATGCCTAAATAATCCACCTTCAGGTTATCATCCGAACCCCTTCCGGTATTAAGTTGTAAACAACAGATAATTGCATTAAGTATGTCGCGTAATGTAATCAACACAAATATCCTTAGACAAAGCATCAATGTTTTATCCCTAGTAGCAACAGCACATCCACAACCTTAGAACTTTCTGTCACTGTCCCAGATTAAATGGAGGCATGAACCCACTATCGAGCATAATTACTCCCTCTTGGAGTTACAAGTATCAACTTGGCCAGAGCCTCTACTAGCAACGGAGAGCATGCAAGAACATAAACAACACATATATGATAGATTGATAATCAACTTAACATAATATTCTATATTCATCGGATCTCGCCAAACACAACATGTAGCATTACAAATAGATGATCTTGATCATGTTAGGCAGCTCACAAGATCTATAACAATGATAGCACAAGCGGAGAAGACAACCATCTAGCTACTGCTATGGACCCATAGTCCAAGGATGGACTACTCACGCATCAATCCGGAGGCGGACATGATGATGTAGAGCCCCTCCGGTGATGATTCCCCTCTCCGGCAGGGTGCCGGAGGCGATCTCCTGAATCCCCGAGATGGGATTCGCGACAGCGGCGTCTCTGGAAGGTTTTCCGTATCGTGGCTCTCGGTACAGGAGGTTTCGCGACGGAGGCTTTAAGTAGGCGGAAGGGTATGTCAGGGGGCGTCACGAGGGGGCCACACACCAGGCCGGCGCGGCCAGGGCTTGGGCCGCGCCGCCCTGGTGTGTCCCCACCTCGTGGCCCCACTTCGTCTCCTTTCGGTCTTCTGGAAGCTTCGTGTAAAAATAGGCCCCTGGGCGTTGATTTCGTCAATTCCGACAATATTTCCTTACTAGGATTTCTGAAACCAAAAACAGCAGACAAACTGGCACTTCGGCATCTTGTTAATAGGTTAGTGCCGGAAAATGTATAATAATGATGTAAAGTATGTATAAAACATTCAAGTATTGTAATAAAAGTAGCATGGAACATAAGAAATTATAGATACGTTTGCGACGTATCAGTTCTTCGTATGTGTATCGATTACACAAGCCTCAATAAGCATTGCCCAAAGGATCATTTCCTGTTGCCTCGCATCGATCAAATAGTCGACTCTATAGAAGGCTGCGATCGCCTCTCCTTCCTCGATGCTTACTCAGGATATAATCAGATCAAGCTCAAAAAAGAAGACCAAGAGTTAACTGCATTCATAACCCCGCATGGTGTTTACTGCTACAACGTCAGGACCTTCGGGTTAAAAAGCGCAGGTGCAACCTATCAGCGGTGCATGCAGGCCTGCCTTGGAGAGCAGATTGGCTGAAATATTGAGGTTTATATCGACGACATCGTCATCAAAACCAGAAACGCAGCTACGCTCATCGATGATTTGAGAGAAACTTTCGACAATCTCGACAGATACAAAATCAAGCTGAATCCGAAGAAATGCTTCTTCGGGGTACCAGGAGGCCAAGTACTTGGGTACTTTATTTCAGCCAGAGGAATAGAAGCTAACCATTTGAATATTAAAGCTATCCTTGACATGGAGCCACCGAAGAGTCAACAGCAAGTGCAGCAATTGGCAGGACGATTGGCAGCCCTTAGTAGATTTATTGCAAAATTGGGAGAAAAGGCATTACCATTCTATCAACTGATGAAAAAATCCGAAAAGTTTGAGTGGACAGCAGAGGCACAGGATGCTTTCGAAAACTTGAAGAAGGTTTTTTCAACCTCCCCAGTCCTCGTAACTCCACATGACAGGGAACCAATGCTACTCTATATAGCTGACGTGGGCATTACCCTTCGGGTAACTGTTATTGCCCTATCCTATACGGCCCAACTGGAGGCCCATGAAGACAGCCGATGGCAAGGTGGGCCACTAGGTCGGTGCCGAAGAAGATTCCTTGAAGAACAAGTTGGAGAGGAACCGAACAAGGAAAGTTTAGAACTAGGACTCTTGTAAACCTAGTCGTACTCGTGCAGATCTCTTGGGACCTGGCCTCCTATATAAAGGCCAGGAGAGGGGCTGCCGAGGGACACAATCAATCTTAGCAGTCTTAGCCACCAAAAGTTTAGAGCTAGGTCATCGTTAAGCTTAGCATCTCGACGAGATCTCAGCCGAACTATTCGGCACCCCATTGTAACCTATTTTTCATCATAATCAAGAACAGACAAGCAGGACGTAAGGGTTTTACCTCATCGAGGGCCCCGAACCTGGGTAAATCGCTCCCCCGTTTGTCTGTGAACAGATGTCTCGTGTCATCAACCCTAAGCCCCTATCGGAGGGCATTGCCGAGGAGCACCCTCGACAATTGGCGCCGTCTGTGGGAACCCTGCTGGCGCAAGATCGGTCATCGGCAGATCCGATCATGTCATCGACGTCTTCATCGACACCGTCATCACCAAACCTGGGAAGTTCGATTCGATTCGGCTCCTATGAATTCACCCCGCACAGCGATTCTTCTCGATCAAACTTCTCGGATCTACAAGGGAACATGGAGATGACCATTGGCAGCGTCCACTACAACGTCAACGCAGAAGGGATTCTTCAGCTGCTGGAATCACCCACTTCTGGATCAACGAGTCCGAGTGCATCATCATCACTCGACCTGTTGGCTGGTCTGACAGAATCGATGAGTTCGCCCGTGCCCTCGACTCCCCGTTCGGCGTCTTCCATGTCAGTAGGATCCGATGATCCTACATCTTCGGAGTTAACCTCGTACTACTGCTTGAACTGCGACGCCAGGCATGGCTTGGGGTCGAGTGACACACCGTTCATCTGCAATGCCCAATATTCATCGGAAGAAGACACCCTCGACAGCATCGCCCGAGGAATCACCCGGAGAGCGGCGCACCATCAGGTTTATGCCGCCAACAACACAGGAAACGCAAGGCACGGAGGAGACGGAGACCGCACGCCTCGTTCTAGTAGGCGAGCAAGCTTCGAGAACAGCGCCAGCAACCGCGACAGCGATTACACCATCGCAGACGAAGAGTGGGCAGCAGCTAGGGCAGCCGTGCTTAACAACACCCCGCTCCCCGCAGGAACCTCGGTCGGAACCTTAAATGCTTACCGCTCTATACTAGAGAAAAACCGGGAGCACCTGTCGAAAGAACAGGCCACCCTCGAGAGACGTCTATCTGCAGCAGACCGATCCAGCGAGCGACGGAGAGGTTCGCAAGGAAGCGCCTCCCGAAGTACTCATGGGGCAGGCAAGCACCGGTCAAGGCTGTCCAGGCTCTCGGAAGACGACGCTAGAGAAATAACGTCGAACCTAACCAAGTCCTTTATGACCACGGACACCGCGGGCATGCCACGGCCGAAAAACGTTGCGGGAGCAACTGCTAATCTCGCTGCGTACCTCATCAACCAGCGCCCTGAAGGATCCATGGCTCAAGCTCACCGAGGCGCCCTGGAAAGTCTCGCGATATTGGGAAAAAATCTAGTCCCGCAAAAAGAGAAGACCACGGCGCAGGCTAGTGGTTCAAAATATCATGCGAGAGATGCTCGGGATGAAATCACCCAGAGCCGGATTGATAAAGCAAGGCGACGACGCGCCGCCAGGAAGGACGACGACAGTGATTCTTCGGATGAGGATCAGGAGTATGATGGCGAACTCAGGGGAGCCGATTGCTTGAGTTACAAAATCCGCGAGACGATGCCGCCCAAGAAGTTCAAGCCTACTCCCACCGACGCTGCCAAGTATGATGGGCAGCAGGAACCAAGATCTTGGATAGACGATTACCTGCAGACTGTGATTCTGCATAAGGGGAACCAGATAGCAGCAATGCAGTGCTTGCAGCTCTACTTGAAGGATTCAGCGCGAGCCTGGTTAAGGGGGCTGCCGAAGGGTTCCATTAAATCATGGGACGACCTAGTAGACGCCTTCGTTGCTAATTTCCAGGCAACATACAAGAGACCCGTCGGGATTGAAGAGTTACGCAACTGCCAGCAGAAGCAGAGGGAGTCGATGCGCTCATACATCGGGAGATTCACCAAACTCCTGAACGCTGCCGAAGATGTATCTGTGGACAGAGCAATCGACGCTTTCAGCGATGGCGTCCGACGCGAAAGCTACATAGAAGAACTCGGACGCAAAAAAGCCAAAAACCATTACCAAGCTAATGGAAATCGCCAACAGTTGGGCTGATGGTGAAGACAATGTGCGAAGACCGCGGCAGCGCAGCGATGACGAAGATGACGACCAACCAAAGCACGACTCGGGCAGCCGAAGGGATCGACACAAGAGGGGGAAGAACCACAACTATGACGACAACAACCTGGTAGCCGCAGGATACTCCGATCGACATGACGATCGGTATGACAAAAGAAGAGACGATCGACAGGATAGTAATCGGAACAACTCTGGAAACCGTGGCAACTATAAACCACGGCAGCAGAGACTCTGAGCTACCCTACGCTGAGCAGATCAACGCCCCCTGTTACCTGCACTCGTATGTCGACTCCAAGGACGGCAAAACGAAGTCGAGTCACCTTCTCAGGGACTGTCGGCAGTTCCTCGACATGCACAAACTCATCCAGCAGTCAGGACAGCAACCGTTACCACCCCACCTCCACCACAGCACCAAGTCCAGCAGGCTCAACCTCATCAACCCAACGAGGCGTTCCCACCACCACGTGGGCAGATGAGCATGAGGACAGGTGTCTCGAGAAGAGAGACGAAGAAGCTCACCCGAGAGATTAATCTGGCCGAAAGCATCATGGCAAACATCCCCGAGTATGTCGAGTGGTCCTCTCAGAGCATTACGTTCAGTCGAGCAGATCACCCGATGACCATACCAAAACCAGGACACGCTGCCCTAGTAGTCGAGGCACAGATAGGGGGATTCAAGATGAGCAAAATCTTTATGGATGGTGGAAGCGGGTTAAACCTGATTTTCGTCGACACAATCAAGAGTATGGGGATCACCATGGGGATGCTAGAAGAGACAGACACTTGCTTCCATGGGATTCTTCCAACTGCACCGGGTTACTCTCTTGGCAGAGTTTACCTGAATGTCGTCTTCGGCAGAACCGACAATTTCAGGAAGGAAAAGATCGAGTTTGAAGTAGTGAACTGGGAGTCACAGTATCACGCTATACTCGGAAGACCAGCTTATGCCAAGTTCATGGCTGTGCCGCACTATGCATATCTCAAGCTGAAAATGCCTGGGAACAACGGGACAAACATCACAGTCTATGGAAGTTTCTCACGCTCGGACAATTGTGATCGCGACTTTCAGAGGATTGCTGCGAAGTTTGGGAGCAAACAAGAAATTATCAAGCCTCCACCCAAGCTGTCGATACGCGAAATCAAGGAGGAGAAACATGACAGGGAAAGCAAGAAGAAGCCAGCCGACCTTGCCCTTAAAGCTTCGGCAGCAGAAGCCTCGGCAGCAGAAGCTTCGGCAGCAAAGGGTTCGGCAGTTGATGGCACAGAAGGCATAGAAGACAGCAAGACGCTGGCAACCACCGCCCAGACCCTTGGTGAAATCAACAACGCTGCAGCAGCCACTACCGTGGTGAAAAAGGCAGAAGATGAGAAGAACCCCTTCCTTGCTTAAGCAATTTATTAGCCTTTAATTTTTTCCCTTTATTCTAAACAGGGCCTTCCTCTTTTCGCCCTCTAGTCTCGTGCTTACCTTATTAATGAGAACTCAAGTTTCGATCTTTTGTTAAGCATTGCAGTAATTCAAAACGACTAAGCCGCATCACCATGCAACATAGTCCGCGGCAGAAGATCGTGTTTCAGAAAGAAAAGCCTCTACGAGTGCTAAAAGATACAAAACAAACAAGGATGCTAATCCTTCCCTCTGCTATAGATGCCTCTGCGAGTGCCGCAAATAGCGAGAGTTAGAAAATACACATAATACAACCCACGTTCGATATTTTACCTATGGAAATATCAAAGAACAACGGGCCTATCGGCAGGATCACTGCACCCGAAATATTCGGGAGTGCCTGACGAAACATACATCGGTTGAAAGCAAAGTTGCGAATACAACAGGTTTAGCAAAACCTGCAACACGAGCTGATCACTCAAATGTTTTGCTGACCAACGAGTGCACATACATTTAAACGGGCAATTAAGATTTGCTCCTTCAAAACTTGCCAACGGCATTAGCACGGTAAAAAATACATCTACATGTATACACCGAATACAAAGCTTCGGCTAAACAATCTTACACACTTGGATAAAATAGCCAGAAAAAACTATTTACAAGGTAATATTAATTCCTGAATTCACCCTTGTGGAGTTTCCCTTTCTTCAGGTACCTGGGAATCCTTCTCAAGCCTGTCGACAATTACATTGGCGGGCAACAATACCTTCGGATACAGTACCTCTAAATCGCCAGTCGCGTTGGCAATAGACAGCAGATTTGCTGAAGGATAGCGTGCAAGCACAAGGGAAAGTGTAAACCTAGCCCCGCGAAAACTTGAGCCCGCACCAAGTCGCGAATCTTCTTGGCGTTTCTAAATTCAGACATCAAAGTCAGCAACGTAGGGGGAACCGCGTTTAAAGGGAACATTGTCTTCCAAACCACCCTCATTGCTTTGTAGCACTTGTCGAAGAAATGATGGACTTGTTGAACTCGATCCTGAAATAGTGCGACAGTCGAAGCCTTCGAGTGTTCCCGCCAGAAAATCTCTTCGGCTGAGGATAGTTGGGTTAAAGCGTGGACACGCTCGTGAATCCGTTTGTTCTCCTCCGCACGGTTCAGAGCTATGACTGGCGAAGAAATAATTAGAGGCTCAGACAAGGCATTGTTAACAAAGGGAGTCGGGACCAAGAAACTTACAGTTCAAACTCTCGGTGGCTTTGTGCAGTTCAGTAAGAGCGTACCGCTCCACGTCGGCTGCAATCTCGCTCTTCTTATTGACAATTGCAGCTAAGGCGTAAGTACTGCGCAAGTCCTTTTCCATCTGAGTGATCCGATCCTTCATACGCTGGATCCGATCAACTTCAGGAAGAGCACCCGAAGAGTCATCGACAAACGATGGCACTGGGAAAACCTGCAGGAAAACAGCGTTAAATAAAAGGAGGATGACAGATATGGTCAAATTGAGTGCCCAAGGAAACTCCCATCGGGAGAGGTGAGGTGCAAGTAAAAATATCATAGTAAAGGTGTGCTAGCAACATTGCCAAACACGGAGTTTATTACAAGCACAAGTTTTGCAAAAGAACAATGTTCCACAACAGCCTGAATAAAGTTTGTTACAAAAAGTCAGGAGCTTGGGTCTGGGTTGATAGACTGGGTCCAGTCGATGTCTTTCTTGACGAAACTAGTCCAAGGAGCTGGCGAGCACAAGTAAGGGCAGGCGTTGTAAAGACACTTAAGTCAACAAATTGCCCATCTTGCCCTTTCGGCAGCTCCTTAGTCATTTCTTCGATGTCAGCCTTAAAGCCATGACCCATCATAAGTTGGAAGGCAAGAAGGGCACCGTAGGTACGCGAGGTACGCTTGAATACCTCGATAACCTCCTTGGTGTCAACCGCGAAGGCTTCGACTAGTTGCCCCAGAGTCTTGTCCTGCTTAAGCTTGGGGAAAATCATCAGATGCATCCGCGCTAGGGCACCTTTCCCCTTCTCAAGAAGCTCCCGCGTAAGCTGGTGGGAGGCGAGAGCCATCGACACACCATTCGCTGGAGAGTTGTTTGGAACCGCGTCCAAGGCAGCAGCAGGAATGTTGGCGGCTTCTACAGAGAGATAAAATTGGAAAAGATCATTGATAAAGGAATGAATCTGTAAGAGTAATAATCGGCAGTGGCGTATAAAAGAGCTTACCAAGTAGAGCCAAAGAGGACTGCCGAAGGAGTTCATCCTTTTCGGCTGCTCGAGTTTCCTCCTCTTTCAGCCTCTCCTTCAGTTTGCCCAGCTCCTCCTTCAGGGAGTCAACCTCCTGGCGAGCTATGGCAGCCTTCTTAATGGCGCCGTCCAACTTCGAAGAGGAAGATTTAACTTCCTCCTGCAGCCGAACGTTGTCCGCCTCCAAGGAGGTAAATTGAGAGGCAAAGGCCTCCAGGGAAGATATGACGCCTCGCAAGTCCTTATGTCGAGGGAGCTCCTCGGCAATGCCCTCCGATAGGGGCTTAGGGTTGATGGAATCCTGCAAGCTGACACGAGACATGCAACAAGCGGGGAGAGCGATTTACCCAGGTTCGGGGCCCTCGATGAGGTAAAACCCTTACGTCCTGCCTGTCTGTTCTTGATTATGATAAAGATAGTGTTACAAGGGGGTGCCGAATAGTTCGGCTGTGATCTCGTCGAGATAGCTAATCGCTAGGGTTACCTAGTTCTAAGCTTCTGTTGGCTAAGATCGCTAAGATTGGTCGTGTCCTCGATAGCCCCTCTCCTGGCCTTTATATAGGTGGCCAGGTCCCGAGAGGTTTAATCGAGTACGGGTAGGTTTACAATAGATCTATCTCTAATCTTTCCTTCTTCGGCTCTTTCCGTGTCTTGTACTTCAAGTAATCTTTCGCCGCACCGTCCTAGTGGCCCATCTTGCCTTCGAGTGCCTTCATGGGCCTCCACCTGGGCCGTATAGGGTAGAGCAATAGTGATTACCCGAAGGGTAATGCCCACGTCAGTAGCCCCCGAGTGTCTAGCCGAACATAGTTCGGGTAGAGACTGAAGCATGTCTTCTTCCGAACTCCTTTTCCTTGACCGTTCTTGCATTTCTTCTGTCTTCTATCGGGTGCGCGTCAGCGCTCCCGATGGGAGTAGCCCCCGAGTCTAGGTACGGATGCTCGTGATCCGTGCGTAGACTCAAGTTGTACCACTCGAACATCTTCTTCTGCCGAAGCTTTTTCTGCAAGCCTCTTGTAGTGCATTCGATACATTTTCTTCATGCAAGGGATACCGAATAACGTGCCCAACTTTTGTTGGCTAACTGCCGAAGGCAAAACAACGTTACCCTACACAGAATCAAGTCCCCGGGCATGATCCTGGAGTGCGAAAAAAGTTCTGTCGGGTGCGCATCCAGCGCTCCCGATGGGAGTAGCCCCCGAGTCTGGGCGCGGGCGTATTACGCCTGGGCGCAGACTTGAGTCAACCATATCCTTCGAGTCTTCATTTTATCGGGTGCGCGACAGCGCTCCCGATGGGAGTAGCCCCCGAGCCTAAGTGCGGATGCTTGCAATCCGCGCATAGGCTCAAATTGATCACCCGATCTTTTCTTTTCGTATGTAATTAACAATGCCCATGACGTCAGTGGTGACATGCTGCTGCTATGACCTGATTGACAAGACTTGACCTTCCGGGCCCACCCTAGTTCTGCGCAGGCAGTTTTTAGGTTTTGACTAGCGCGCACGCAGCGATCGAGGCGTTTCCTCGATTTTCGCGCGACGTGGGAATAATGGGCCGCCGGTTCCATCCTGTTTTCTAGTGCCACGTGTACAGCTGGATTCGCTCCACCTCCCACGACGCCCACGGAGTTATGGCCACGATCTGATATCAATCTTTTGCGGTATAAATAGAGGGCTTCCTCATTATTACTTTTTTACACCTCCTACTGCTCATCTTCCCCGCACATCCTTTCCTTCTTCCTGCATTGTTCTTCCAAGAGCTTCCAGAGCCATGGGTAAAAAGAAGGGTGCCAGTGCTTCGGAGGCGGCCAAGGTTAGCCGCGATTGGAGTGCCTCTGCCATTTCCAACCGCGACATCAACAAACTGCGGTCCCTTGGCTTCATCTCTGCATCTGAGGACGACATCCGTCTTCCAGGTGCGGTTTCTCGCCCAAAGCCCCCGAAGGGCTTCACTGTTATGTTTTCTGCCTTTCTGTTCCGTGGCCTCTCTCTTCCGGCGCACGAGTTTCTTCGCTCTCTTCTCTACTTCTACGGGATCCAGCTCTGGCAGCTGACCCCGAACTCCATCCTCCATCTATCCATCTTCGTCGCTGTTTGCGAGGCCTTCCTCGGCATTGACCCTCATTGGGGTCTTTGGAAGAAGATCTTCTATGTGAAGCGCCATAATGACAGCAACGGCCCCCCCGTCGTTGGTGGCGTCGGCTTTGTTGTCAGGAAGGAGGTGGACTATCTCGATTACCCGATGAAGGAGTCCGTCCAAGGCTGGCGCAACAAATGGTTTTATCTTCGAGATCCTTCAGTATCTGGGAGATGCTCAAACCTTCCTCCCTTCGAGGACAAACTAATTGCTAAGCCGAAGAAATCCTGGCAAAACACCCTTTCTCCCGACGAAAAATTGACAGCCGACAGGCTGTTTGATCAAATAGTCACTCTGAAAAACACGGGAGGCTTGACAATGTGCGGCACTGAGGTCGTCTCGGTGTTCTTGCAACGTCGAGTGCAGCCGTTGATGTCTCGCCCCCATCAACTGTGGCTTTATTCGGGTAAGGATGATGAGTCCAGGGTTAGCTCTGCCGATCTTTCGGCTGATGATCTTCGGGACGAAGTCCGTCGCCTGACATGTCTTAGCAAGAATGACAATATCGTCCTGATATCAGCTCGTCCTCCTTACGATGCTGACCATCCTCCAACCGAGGTAATTCTTCGTTTATTTTTACTGCCGACATCCTTTTTTTTCTGTTGTTTCTCATCAATTTCCTTTTCTTTGAAAGGCGCTTGCAACTGCTCGAAGCTATCCTACTCCCGAAAGTGGTGTAGATTTAGAGGATGACGACGAAGATTCCGATGGGACCGAGGATGCCCGTCATGTCCTTGAGGACAGCGATGTCCAAGGGGAAGAGGCCACTGAAGATGACGCCTTCATCAGGGGTAGGCGTCGGAAGCAGGTACACGACGATCTTATCGCTTCGGCTGAATCAAGTCCTCACGGAGGCGATAATGATGCCGATGATGCTGCCGCGCCTCCTCCTGCCAAGAAGAGCTCAACAAGCGTCTTTGCAGGCGAAGATGATCTTGACCTGTAAGTGTTTCTTGCTCCCTCCTTGAATTATTCCTTGTCATCTCGTATGCTAACTGCCCACTGTTTTTAAGTAGCTCTGATGACGATGATGATGAAGTCCCTCTCGCAAAGAGGGCGAAATTCGTCTCCGAGAGAGCCGTATCTGCTAAAGAATCTAATCCTTCACCCGCGAAATCGACACCTCCTTCACGAACAGCCGTAGAGAAGGTCCCAATATCGACAGTTATCCCTCCTGGCAACGTTCCTGCTTCATCGGCTGGTCGCGATCACGTGAGTATTTAACCCACTTTATTTTACCAGACTCTCTTTTATCGGTTGGATCCTTATGAACTTATCTTGTCGCAGCCGATCTATGCCACAGTCGATGCCGTGGCGGAGTTCGCCGAAGAATTCACGCGACTAGAGTTAGAGAACTCCCAACTTCGAAAGACTGTCAGATCTTCGGCTGATCAGGTGCTGGAAGCCAACAGGCTTGCCGCCGATGCCAAGAACGAGAACATCTTGCTGAAGGAGGAGGTAAAGAAGTTGAAACAGCAGCTGAAGGATGAGCAAGACGCCAAGCATGCAGCAGCTTTACTCGACAAAAAAGAAGGCACCCTTCGCGAATCCATCAAGGAATTATTAGGTAAAACCCGCAACTTGTTGAAGAGTGTTTTGATTATTGATTACTGATCTGTCTTTTCCTCAGATGCTGCTGACTTAACCGTCACGCGTCGTCATCAACTTCGAGAGGATTCCGTAGCCGACGTCTTGTCGCTTGCTGCCGAGTCTAACATCCAAGTGCTTGGTCTTTTGAAAAAGGCCAAAGGGGCGCTATCAAGATTATACTCAATGATCTTCCCGAAGATGAAGGATGGCAAGACTCTTGATGATATGGCGGCTTCTTTCCTTGTCGACCCTTCTGAGCCTGTGGAGGTATTGAAACGCCGCAGCCGTTTATTCGGGGCGGTTCTCACCTTTCAATTACTCATGGGGCATGGGATGGAATCAAACTTGGAGGAGTTGTCCAAAACGTTGCCTGTCGATAATGACCATAACTTGATTGACCTTGAGCCTTACAAGCGATCGGCAGTCACTTGTGCGAATCGACTTCTGAAGCTGGTGGACGAAGCTCAAGCCAAGCCTGTTCCCGAATCCGCCCCTGGCTCGTCATCAGCGAATCCTTGAACTTTTTATTTGACTTATTGTAAATAAGACCAGTCGCGACTTCGTTGTAGCTTGATTTTACTTCGGCTCTGTTGCCAATTCGAACATGCTTTGAACATGCTTTTGAATGTATCACACATGCCCGGTGCTCCCGATGGGAGTTTTTACTTGTTACTTAATCTGAATTGAGGATTGCACTGCAGATTCCTTCATCTTCTTCTCGTGCTGAGCCTTTTCCAAATCCTTCGAGTAGTGATGAATCAAGCCTCGTTCGCCGCTTGCGTGACCAGGTGTCTAGTTTAGACAAAGATATCACTTCTCTTCGTGCAATGGCGGCCTTGGTGAAGAAAAAAGGGGAGACGGCGATAGCTATTGAACAGTATGCTCTTGATGGTCTGCATATTGCTACCGAAAGTTTGGGCTGTAAGTATTAGCCCATGTTTCTGCTTTTCTGCAACAGTTTCAAATATTCCCTTAACTGGTTCTTATTCCTTTCCAGTTGTAGCTTCAGATGCGGCTGAAGAGAACAAAAAGATCCACGAAGAGGTTGAAGCAATGACTGACGTTGCGCACCCGAATCATGGCTTATGGCTGCATCGTCCGAAGGCTGTCGTCATGGCGAAGTTCAAGTATCGGGTGGGGAAGGCGCATTACTATTTCGATAAGTTCCACGCTCATCTTAAGATGGTTTGGAACACCTTGTTTCCCCTAGATCAAGCACCTGAAACCTTATCTGCTCTGTTCACCCGATTCAAGTCCCCCGAAAGAATTCGGCAGTTGGTGCGGAAAGAACTCTTGGCGGGTGCGGAGCTTGCTCTTGCTTCAACATTGGCATGTCACCCGTCCCTGGACTTGGAGGCTGTAGCAAATACTGAGAAGAACTTGGGCCAATATTATGATGCCGCCAGAGGTCCTGCATACACCATCGTTTCCCGGATGGAGTCGTGTCTTGAAAAGGATCTGAAGGCCCATTGGGGCCAGGAGGCTTGACTATGAATGTAATAGCCTTAGTCCCTGTATAAATTTATTGCATACGTTGTATGCTATAATAATTGTTATTTTATTTGTCGAGGGCGGCTGAGTGATCAATTCAACCTGCTCTCCCGACGACTTCGTTGAATTATGCAATGTTATTGCGAAGCCTTTGTGTAAGTTTTGTAAGAGCGAGACCCGTCGACTTAGTCGAGGGAATTAGACGCTTGGCATCGTCACTCGGTGCACCGGTTTGAGCCTTATTTTGTGATAATGTAACCATCGACGGCAGCACTCGCGTATTTTTCCGAGGCTTGGATTGGTTGTTTTTCTTTTTGTGTGCCACTAATCTTAGCTCTCGTTGAGAGTATTTAATTAATGACACTGCGTGTCTTATGGCCAGCGCTCCCGATGGGAGTAAAGCCGAAGGTAAGGGCCGTAGTCGATCTGTTCGAGTGATGTGGCCTGAATTGAAGAAAAGGATGCAAAGAACCTGATTAAAACTTTTATTCATAAAGAAAAATCAACCTTAAAGGCAATAATAACAATTGCATCCTATGTATAGAACCGTCGCAGGTGTGCGATATTCCATGGGTTTTCGACATCTTTTCCCGAAGTCGGATTTTTGAGCCTGTACGCTCCTCCTGGTATCACTTCGGTGACGACGTATGGTCCTTCCCATGGAGACTCGAGTTTCGAGGGTCTTTTTTGCTTTAACCTTAGTACCATATCTCCAACGCTGAAGCATCGATTGCGTATTCGTCGACTGTGGTAGTTTCTCAGCGCCTGCTGATATACCGTGGTCCTGGCTAAAGCAATGTCTCGAGCTTCATCTAGTAGGTCAACGGCATCTTGTAATGCGGTATTGGAAGAGGGTTCTGTATATGCCGTCACTCGAGGTGCTTCAAATCGAACATCGGCTGGTAGGACTGCTTCGGCTCCATGTACCAGAAAAAATGGGGTGTACTGCGTTGACCTGTTCGGCGTGGTACGCAAACTCCATAGTACTGAAGGTAATTCTTCGACCCAAGCTCCCTCTGCGCCTGTAAGGCGTTTCTTGAGGCCGTCTCCTATTAAACCGTTGATCCTTTCCACCTGCCCGTTTGTTTGCGGGTGAGCCACTGATGCAAACTTCAGCTTTATGCCCCTGTCATCGCAGAATTCTCGGAATTCTTTGGAGTCGAAATTGGTTCCATTATCTGTGACGATACTGTGAGGTACGCCGAACCGACATGTTATCTCCTTGAAGAACTGGACTGCTGTTTTTGCCTTCTGGTTCCGTACTGGTACTGCCTCAATCCACTTTGTGAATTTATCGACTGCGACTAATAAGTACGTGTGTCCTCCAGGCGATGATCTCGGCAGTGGCCCAACTTGATCGAGTCCCCATTGAGCGAACGGCCATGCCAGTGGTATCGTCATGAGGTCTGTCGCAGGGGCGTGCGGTTTTGGAGAGAATCGTTGACAAGGGTCACATTTCATGACCAAATCTCGAGCATCCGATGCTGCCGTTGGCCAGTAGAATCCTGCCCTGAAGGCTTTTGCTACGAGAGCCCTGCTTCCCGCATGGTGCCCGCAAGTTCCCTCGTGTATCTCGCGCAGCAGTGCTTTTCCGTCGTCGATGGCAATGCACCTTTGGAAAATACCAGAAATGCGTTTGTAGAGTTCACCGTTTACTATGGCGAAAGCTTTTGATCGCCTGACGATTCGTTTTGCTTCTACTGGATCCGCTGGAAGTTCCTGCCTTGTCAAGTACGCCAGGAACGGTTTAGTCCATAATGGCTCGAGGAAGAGAACTTGCTTGGCTGGGGGAGCTAGAGCGTTATCAATAACTTGCTGTGGGCTTGCTTCCGTTTCTTCAGTCGATGGTTTTGAGGGTGTCGGCGCTTTCTCTTTTATTGATCGCTGAGTGATTACCTCGTAAAAAACTCCGTCTGGGATGGGAGAACACATGGAGCCGATGTTGGCTAAGGTGTCAGCTTCCTCGTTGCTGGCTCTGCCGATATGTTTGAGCTCACACCCCTCAAACTTGGCTTCCATGTTCTGATACAGCTGTCGATAGGCGATCATGTTGTCGCTAACTGCGTCGCATAGGTTCATCGACTGTTGTACTACCAAGTTTGAGTCCCCATAGATTTCTAGGCGAGTCGCCCCACATGCCTTTGCCATCTTCATTCCATGCAGCAGTGCTTCGTATTCTGCTTCATTGTTTGTCGGCAGAGGGAAGTTCATACGCAATATGTACTTCATCTTATCTCCTTGCGGTGATATCAGCACTACTCCTGCCGCAGCGCCTGTGCTTCGCTTTGATCCGTCGAAATACATTATCCATGATCCTGAC
The DNA here is from genome assembly GCA_030979885.1 of Lolium multiflorum. Classification (NCBI taxonomy): domain Eukaryota; kingdom Viridiplantae; phylum Streptophyta; class Magnoliopsida; order Poales; family Poaceae; genus Lolium; species Lolium multiflorum. The sequence continues at coordinate 194,307,696 of CM061751.1, read as the reverse complement.
ATGTCGGGTGCCACCGGTGTCTGGGATTGAATCCAATCTGCCACGAAGTCTGGGAGGATTTGGGATTTTATGGCCGTTCGGTTGACATAAGTTATGTCGTGAGGCGCTATCTCGATGGCCCATTGGGACACTCGACCAGTGGCCTCTGGATTGGTCATTATATTTTTCAACGGTGCTTCGCTCACAACGATGATCGGATGCTCGGTGAAGTAGTGCCGTAGCTTGCGGGCTGATCTCCATACTGCATACGCCAGTTTCTGATGATGGGGGTACCTTTGTCTTGCAGGCGTAAGTACTTCACTAAGGTAGTAGACGGGCCTCTGTACGCCGTGGACTCTCCCTGCTTCTTCTCGCTCAACGACCAGGACGCTGCTGAAGACTTGGGCTGTCGCAGCTATGTACATGAGCAGCGTTTCCTTCTCACGAGGGGTTACAAGGACTGGAGACGTCGATAGGATCTTTTTTAGATTGTCGAAGGATTCCTGTGCCTCCTTTGTCCACTCGAATTTTTCCGATTTTTTCATCAGATTGTAGAAAGGCAAAGCTTTTTCTCCCAGTTTGGCAATGAACCTGCTGAGTGCTGCCAGGCGTCCTGCCAACTGCTGCACTTGGTGCAGATTCTTTGGCGGCTCCATATCAGAATAGCTTTGATTTTCAAGGGGTTGGCTTCGATTCCTCTGGCCGAGATGAAGTATCCTAGTACTTGCCCCCCTGGGACCCCGAAAAAGCACTTTTTGGGGTTTAGCTTGATCTTATACCTGTCTAGGTTGTCAAAGGTTTCTCGCAGATCGTCGACGAGGGTGGCAGTGTGCTTTGTTTTTACCACAATATCGTCGATGTAGACCTCGATATTTCGCCCGATTTGTTCTCCAAGACAAGCTTGCATGCAACGTTGATAAGTTGCTCCCGCATTTTTCAACCCGAAGGTCATGACGTTGTAGCAGAAAACGCCGTGTGGAGTGATGAAAGCGGTCAGCTCCTGGTCTTCCTTCTTCAATTTGATCTGGTTATACCCAGAGTAAGCATCGAGGAAGGAGAGGCGATCACATCCGGCTGTGGAATCAACTATCTGGTCGATTCTAGGCAGCGGGAAATGGTCTTTCGGACAGTGTTTATTGAGGCCGGTGTAGTCGATACACATACGCAGAGCGGTGGTGTCCTTCTTGGGTACCATAACAGGGTTAGCCACCCACTCTGCTTCCTTAAGCTCTCGGATGAATCCTGCTTTGCGAAGTCGATTGATTTCTTCACCAATTGCTTTCCTCTTGGGTTCTGAGAATCGACGCATCGACTGTTGCACTGGTTAGGCCGTCGGATCAACATTAAGGCGTGCTCGGCGAGTTCCCTGGGGATACCTGGCATGTCGGATGGTTCCCATGCAAATATCTCCCGGCGCTCACGGAGGAACTCGATGAGCGCGCCTTCCTATGATCGTGAGGTCAGCAGATATATTGACCGTTTTCTTCGGGTCAGTGGGGTGCACCTGAAGTTTCTTGGCTTCCCTTGTAGCGTCAAACTCGTCGGACCTTACGCTTCGATTATCGGCCGGCGGCTGCGTATGGTCTACTGTGTCGATTGCATTGAGCTCCTCCTTAACGCCGAACTTTGAGGCGATCTTTTGGAATTCTCTGTCACAGGTGTCTGACTTGGCGAAGCTCCCGTGAACGGTTATTGGGGTTCCGTTGTTGCCCGGCATCTTCAGTTTTAGGTAAGCATAATGGGACACAGCCATAAACTTGGCGAACGCTGGTCTGCCGAGGATGGCGTGATACTGAGACTCCCAGTCGACAACTTCAAACTCGATCTTTTCTCTTCTGAAATTGGTGGGCGTGCCAAAGACTACGTCCAATGTTGTCTTTCCGAGAGACACTACAAGAAAAGTTGCCATGGCCGACGAAGTTGAAGTCGCGCCGTGGTTGCTGGTGTACCATGGCCGACGATTTTGGTCCCTCCGTGGTGCATGTCAAAACTTTTTTTTCTCGTTTTTGAGGCCACCTAGCCGACGAAAGCGGCCAAAACGTGGCGTATGGTGGCCCGGGACGTGGTGCATCTCGAAATCTCGGGTTCGCCGGCCGAGTCAACGCAAATCCGCACCGCCGAGGGATGTAGGGCCCAGATGGCAGCCTCTCTGGCATTGTTTTTTCTACATCGCGCCATCTCGTTCAACGTTCTCCGATCGAGCCGTTTACGATGCGGGATCATGGGTCCCGCATGTCATCCTCTATGAACCAAAATTCTTTCTATTCTTGGATTTTTTTGACCCCCTGATTTCTGGCTACTTTTTCTTTTGATCCCTTGCCGCCTTGGAAACGTTGAGACCGCTGCTGCTAAATGGGACCCGCATGTCATCCTCTATGTGCAATCAACTTTCTTTTCTTGGAGTTTTTTTGGCACCTCAAATTTGGTCACTTGCCTTTTTCTTTCGATCCCTCAAACGGTGATACCGCTGCTGCTAACGGGACCCGCATGTCATCCTCTATGTACTATAAAACTTTCTTTTCTTGAATTATTTTTGGCACCTCATATTTGGTCACTTACCTTTTTCTTTCGATCCCCTGCCGCCTCTCAAACGGTGATACCGCTGCTGCTAACCGGGACCCGCATGTCATCCTCAATGTACTATAAAACTTTCTTTTCTGGATTATTTTTGGCACCTCAAATTTGGTCACTTGCCTTTTTCTTTCGATCCCCTGCCGCCTCTCAAACGGTGATACCGCTGCTAACTGGGACCCGCATGTCATCCTCTATGTACTATAAAACTTTCTTTTCCTGGATTATTTTTGGCACCTCAAATTTGGTCACTTGCCTTTTTCTTTCGATCCTGCCGCCTCTCAAACGGTGATACCTGCTGCTAATGGGATCCGCATGTCATCCTCTATGTACTATAAAACTTTCTTTTCTTGAATTATTTTTGGCACCTCATATTTGGTCACTTACCTTTTTCTTTCGATCCCCTGCCGCCTCTCAAACGGTGATACCGCTGCTGCTAAATGGGACCCGCATGTCATCCTCTATGTACTATAAAACTTTCTTTTCTTGGATTTTTTTGGCACCTCATATTTCGTCACTTGACTTTTTCTTTCGATCACCTGCTGCCTCTCAAACGGTGATACCGCTGCTGCTAAATGGGACCCGCATGTCATCCTCTATGTACTATAAAACTTTCTTTTCTTGGATTTTTTGGCACCTCATATTTGGTCACTTGACTTTTTCTTTCGATCCCTGCTGCCTCTCAAACGGTGATACCGCTGTTGCTAAATGGGACCCGCATGTCATCCTCTATGTACTATAAAACTTTCTCTTGGATTTTTTTGGCACCTCATATTTGGTCACTTGACTTTTTCTTTCGATCCCCTGCTGCCTCTCAAACAGTGATACCGCTGCTGCTAAATGGGACCCGCATGTCATCCTCTATGTACTATAAAACTTTCTTTTCTTGAATTATTTTTGGCTCCTCATATTTGGGCACTTGCCTTTTTCTTTCGATCTCATGCCACGTTTGAAACGTTGAGGAACCTGCTGGCTCATGGGACCCGCATGTCATCCTCTATGTGCTATAAAGTTTCCTTTGTTGGATTTTTTTTCACCCTCTGATTTTTGGCTTGCCTTTTTCTTTTGATCCCCGCCCCCTTTGAAACGTTGAGTAAGTTGGCTCAAGGGACCCGCATGTCATCTGTATGTCCATCAACTTTCTTTTCTTGGATTTTTTCACCCCCTAATTACTAGCTACTTTCTTTTTCTTTTGATCTCAAGCCGCATTACAAACATTGAGACCGCTGTTGCAAAATGGGACCCACATGTCATCCTCTATGTACAATAAATCTTGGATTATTTTTGGCTCCTGATATTTGGTCACTTGCCTTTTTCTTTCGATCTCATGCCGCCTTTGAAACGTTGAGTAAGCTGCTGGCTCATGGGTCCCGCATGTCATCCTCTACGAACAATAAAAGTTTCCTTTCTTGGAGTTATTTTTTACCCCTAATTTCTGGCTATTTGCCTTTTTCTTTTGATCCCTGCCCCCGTTGAAACGATGAGGACGTGTTGGCAGGTCGGTCCCACATGTCATCCTCTATGAACAATAAAAGTTTCCTTTGGTGGATTTATTTTGACCCCTAATTAATTTCTGGCTATTTCCTTTATTTTTCTTTTGATCCTAGCCTTGGAATTGTTGAGAATCTTGCTGCCTCATTTTTCTTTTGGTCTGTGCTTGGAAACGTTGAGACATTGCTACAAAATGGGACCCATGTCATCCTCTATGTACAATAAAGTTTCTTTTCTTGGATTATTTTTGGCTCCTGATATTATGTCACTTGCCTTTTTCTTTCGATCTCATGCCGACTTTGAAACGTTGAGGATGCTGCTGCCTCATGGGTCCCGCATGTCATCCTCTGAGAACGATAAATGTTTTCTTTTCTTGTATTTTTTTACCAACTGATTTTTGGCTTTTTTTTTCGATCCCTGCCGCCTTTGAAACGTTGACTCCGCTGCTGGCTCATGGGTCCCCGATGTCAGCCTCCCCGTACAAGAAACATGTGATATTTTATTTTGCAGACAATAAACGTTGTATTTCGCTCTGAGCTATTGCAAACGGATAAATTAAATCTTTATATCTACATAAACAAACTTATATGTTGAATCTCCTTGTTTTTTGTTTTTGCGAAGCATAGGACTTTCTTTTTTTTTTTTTGAGAAAAATCCGACCTTTCTGTTTTTGAGTGGGCTGAAATTGTACGAGTCAAAAGGCCCATCAGTATAGTTCGAAGGCCCAGATGTCCAGATACAGCCCAATTAAAATCTTTCTTTTCTTGGATTTTTTCACACCTGATTTGGCTACTTCATTTTTCTTTCGGTCTGTGCCGCCTTGGAAGCGTTGAGACCGCTGCTACAAAATGGGACCCGCATGTCATCCTCTATGTACAATAAAGTTTCTTTTCTTGGATTATTTTTGGCTCCTGATATTATGTCACTTGACTTTTTCTTTCAATCTCATGCCGACTTTGAAACGTTGAGGAAGCTGCTGGCTCATGGGTCCCGCATGTCATCCTCTATGAACAATAAAAGTTTTCTTTGTTGGATTTATTTTTTCCCCTAATTTCTGGCTATTTGTCTTTTTCTTTTGATCCCTGCCCCTTTGAAACGATGAGTGGCAAGTCGGTCCCATGTCATCCTCTATGAACAATAAAAGTTTCCTTTGATGGATTTATTTTTTACCTAATTAATTTCTGGCTATTTCCTTTTTTATTTTGATCCCCTGCCGCCTTGAAATAGTTGAGGATGCTGCTGCCTCATGGGTCCCGCATGTCATACTCTCAGAAAGGTAAATGTTTCTTTTCTTGAATTTGTTTACCAACTGATTTTTGGCTTATTTTTTCTTTCGATCTCCTGCCACCTTTAAAACGTTGACGACGCTGCTGGCTCATGGGTCCCCAATGTCAGCCTCCCCATACTGCAAATCCTCTTTCTGCAAAGGTTGTATTTCTAGATAGATAAGGTGGATTCGAATCTGCCATGGTTCAGGCAGCTCAGGTAAGCCTTCTTGCACTAATTAATGGAAGTAGTGTATCGCAAGGTCAAGACATGTGGCTCGGTGTAATGAATCTATATGAATCATGTTGTGGGTTCAATCTGATAGTTCTCTAACAGGTCAGCCAAAATAGAAATTAAGTTTTTTTCTAAAAGGGAAATGCAAATTAAGATGAACACAAACATTAGTTATCATAATAGCTGATCATACATACATACTTGCTAAGAGCAAAAGCTTGCCAGAGTTTTACCACCCATACAATTAATTAGCAGTTCAGATAAGATAACCTTATATAAGTATAACTACAAATGCATTTGCTAAGGGCTCATGGGACAACAGAACTAGACAACCGCGAACTTTATGACCAGCATGTCACAGCGGCATCGAAAGATCTTGACCTTCAACTTTGATCCAATGCGAAGTTTGGCACCGTCAATGAACTTTTTCCACCTGGAAGTAACAGCCAAGCGGCCATCTGTGGGACTGACAGAGTACCGTCCCTCCACGGTGAGACCTTCACTCTCCATGACGAGGGATATCTTGCCCCTTCGGCCAGCATTGAGATCCTTGGAGATACTTTTAGGCAATTTCTGATTCAAAGCAAGAGATACCACCAAAAATTAGTCAATGGCACCAATGCACTGAACCATGTGAGACTTTGAGCAGAGAAGACATCAAGATAAGAGCAGTTATGCTGTCATATACTCACGAACATAGCCTTCAGATGCGTCCTGGTCACCACACGGGTGGCCACAGCAATGAGCTGAGACCTCGGTGATCTGGCTGGGGCAGGTGCATGAGCCTGGGCTGGTACACGAGCTGGTGCTGATGCAGGAGACTGCTGGGCAGGTGCGTAACGGTGCCTCTAGAGGAACCGGTGCTGATGCAGGAGACTGTTGGGCAGGTGCAGAAATGGTGCAGCTAGAGGAACCAGTGCTGATGCAGGAGCTGCTGGGCATGTGTAGTATATGGGGCCTCTACAGGAACCAATGCTGATGTAGGGGACTGCTGGGTAGATGCAGAAATGGAGCTGGTACAGGAACCGGTGCTGATGCAGGAGAGTGGGAAGCCGGTGCCGGTGCTGGTGTGGTTGCCCTTTGTGACATCCGCTCCTGTTCCGTCAGGGGATCTGCAGCTTTGATCATGTTAAACCCAGCAAGCTAGAACAGAGGGAATGGTTTAGAACAACTGCTCAGAATGCAGTTATCAAAAGATATGAGTAGAAAAAAGTTACATATTATATATTTGGAAGTGTCTCCAACTCTGTAAGCAGTTACGTATATCTGCCCGTTTGAGTTTCTGATCCTCAGCTCGTCGCCCTTCTTCAGACCGTAGTCAAAAGCAAACTTTCTCCAATCATGTCCATACAAATATGTGATGGCCTGCGTCTTGTAGACATACACCTCATAGACCGTGTAGGTGTTCATCAATTTGCCATTGCCATGCATAGTGAAAGATCCTTCATGCGGACACATCTGGTTAATCATTGGACGAAGTTCACAAGGTACAGTCTGCATGTGAAAATTGATACAAATGTAAGAAGCAGGAAGACTAAAAACAAGACTTTACTATATGCCAATTCATGCTAAACCACTGAGAATACATACCTGTAACTCTGTGAAGGAGCTACTAGAAAGGTAGATAGAGCCATAGGAGGTGTTATATGCGGGGTATGTACATGGGCCCGCCATATTCCCGCAAGCTCGGCATCGGGATGGTGAAGGAAACATGGGAGGTACTACTGGTGCGTAGCGCTGAACGTAAGTGGAAGAATTAGGTTGTGTAAAGTGCATAGTTCAGAGCAATGCAAATGTTGACAAGCAAGTGCATAACACTATGTTACAAACTGAACAGTGAAAAATTAGTGTATGATGAATATAAGCATGCTAATTTGGTGTTTCCGAATTCCAAAAAGCATTAGACAGAGCCGGTGATAATATCAGACATAAATCATGGCATGTATATGTGGCTTAAGAAAATATACCCGAACCCTTGGATGGTTACGGCCCGGCTGATCCTTGGACTTGAGCTTATATAAGCATCCAGAAGGTGGGGCTGACAGTAACTTGGTGGCAGCCTCTGCAGATGCCTCATCAGCAGCAGTTGCAATCCTTTTGACCAATGAAGGCTTAGCAGTTTCAGTCTGCATATAAAAATTGAAGAGCAACAGACATCAGCAGTGATATATAAAATGAATCTATGAGACACTGATGCATATAGTGCTGGATGTAAGTGGAAGAATAGGTGTGTGTGTTTCTGAACTATTGGTAAGCATTAGACAAAGCCGGCAATAAACAGACAAAAATCAAATCATGTATGAGGATTAAGAAAATATACCTGCTTACTGAAAAGGGTACCACCCAGCTGGCCCGTGGCCTTGTGCTTGAGGAGGTTTTCAGAAGATGGTGGCAGCACCATCGTCTTCACAGCAGCCTCATCAGGATCATTTTTTATCCATTTGAGTAGAGGAACAGAAGTTTCATCCTGCATATGAATAGCAACAGAACTCATCATTGATATTTAATAAATCTATGAGATAGACTGATGCAAATAGTGCGGGGTGTAAGTGGAAGAATAGGGTTGTGCATAGAGAACAGTTGACAACAATGCAAATGATTACAAAAGAAGCCAATGGAAATCAACAGTTTATATACTGGATGAGACAGACTGAAAAGTGAAAAATTAGTGTATGATGATTGTAAGCAAACGCAGTGTTTCTGAACTTTTGGTAAGCATTAGACAAAGCCAACAGTAATTAAACAGATAATAATGAAATCATGTATGTGGATTAAGAAAATATACCAGATTCATTAAAAGGTCACCACCCAGCTGGCCCATGGCCTCGTGCTTGTAGAGGTTTTCGGAAGATGGTGCCGGCACCATCGTCCTCACAGCAGCCTCATTAGCCCCATTTTGCATCCACTTGAGTAAAGGCGCAGCAGTTTCAGCCTGCATAAGAATGGGAACAGATCTCAGCAGTGATATTGAATGACTCTGAGACAGACATGCATTCACAACAATGCAAGGGTGTGTTCGGTTCTGAAACAGCGTGGAATGGAATGGAATGGTTCCATTTCAGAGGAATGGAATGGTTACATTTTTGTTCGGTTGGGAAAAATGGAGAGCAGAAGAGATCGAGGTTAAACTAACCAATTGTCTCAAAATTGTAATTAACAATTGCAAATGACATTTTAATCTCAAAGTCGTAATTAACAGCGCCTAATGGTGCTCTTTTAATCTAAAAATCGAAATTAACATCATTTTATGTTGGGTTAGGGGAACTGGAGTAGATGAACATTACTGTATGATGATTGTAAGCAAACGAATTTGGTGTTTCTAAACTTTTGGCTTCGAGATCTTATGGGTTTCAACTCTAGCCTACCCCAACTTGTTTGGGACTGAAAGGCTTGGTTGTTGTTGTTGTTGTTGTTGTAAACTTTTGGCAAGCATAGAAAAAACCGACAATAAACAGAGAAAAATCAAGGCATGTTTTGTGGATTAAGAAAATATACCATATTCATTAAAAGATCACCACCCAGCTGGTGCGTGGCCTTGTGCTTGTAGAGGCATTTAGAAGATGGGGGCGGCATCAACATACTGGCAGCCTGATCAGCCGCAGTTTTGATCTTCCTTTTGAGTAAAGGCCCTAAAGTTTCAGTCTGCATATGAATAGCAAAACAAAAGGCAGACCTCAGCAGTGATATTGAATTACTGTATGAGATAGACTGATGCATATAGTGGATGCTCTTAGCCTTTTGCAGCGTGAACACTAGCTATGGACAGACAAAAAAACTAGTTAACTCAGCTTTGTCTAGATATGAATGTACTACCACCATCCAAAAGCTTAAGCCTTATTTATTTTTGAGAAATCAAAACAAGCAAAGTTTGACCAAAATTTTAGAACATTCTATCAACAAATATAATACTGTGTAGATACCGTAGGAAAATATATTTTATTATCTATTTAATGATATTAATTTTGTATTTTGCATGTTACTGATTTTTGGTAAAAGCTTAGTCAAACATGGTATAGTTTGACTTTCTAAAAATAATATAAGCCCAAAGCTTTGGGATGGAGGCAGTAGTATCTAGAGCTAAAACACATCTAGATACATCCGTATCTACAGATAGTTGAGTCAATTAATTTGGATCTGAGGGAGTATCAGATTCAGACTACATCATGGTAAGTTGGTTAAAAAAAATTACCCCTGGGCGGTCCCTGCCCAGCTCGGCAGTGGCATTTCGCTTCTTGTGCTGCAGATCGGGCCATGCTCCTGCAGCAGGTGGGGCGCTATTCTCGTTCCCCATAGCCTCAGCACGGAACCTGGAGGTACCAACCTGATACAGAGAATATAGAGCATGGTGTCACAGAGGCTTTACGCACAAACAGCTGAAGACATGTGCTACTTTAAGCATATTCCAGAACAGGAACAGATTGAGGATGCAGAGACCAGAGAGACACTTAAAAGGTAAAGAGTGGATAAGCAAACGGAGTACCTGCTTCGCGGGGCTGGGGACGCAGCTCAGGCTCAGCCAACTGCCCACATGCGTGGTGGCCTTACGCTCCATTGCCCCCACCGCCGAGGTCTTGCCTTTCCTGTACAAGCTGACAAAAGATACAGTGAGGATCAGCAGAAACTACAAAGGTTGCAAATGTCGACAAATAAAGGAAGAACACCCCAATCCAAGCAAAGGTAGCCCCCGCCCCCCACCCCCATCAATCACTCCCAGCTCGAGGGTGACCAGAAAGACACCCCTTTGCCCAGAATAGGAAAGAGATGCGCAAGATATCGAGGAGAGGAAAAAAGAACCGATCTCGAGAAAGGAGAGAACATTACTAGTCCTACCTAATCCGCTTGGGCTAGATGCAGCTTGCCCCTCCAAGCTGGATGCCTGGACGGTGGAGGCGAAAGGAGGGGATCGAGCTAGCGGCTTGCATCCGTCGGCAATCGGCACTCGATCGGGAGAGAAGGGGTGCTACATAAAGGGGAGGGGTAACATATTTTATTACACAGTGAACTTACTGATGTGACTAGTCATTACATGTCTCACTGAAACTAGGGCCCATAGTGTGGCACCCCAAATTTACTTGAAGCTGCCCGGCGGGACGCATTGGCGCGTCAAGAAACCCCCGAATTGTAGCGGGGAAATGAAACATTTCACAAAAATTCGAAATTCAAGCACACCGCCACGCGCCAAGCACGCGTTCCTTCCTCTTCCTCGGTTCCTCCTCCCCTATCCGAAAAAACCCCAAATCCCAAGCTCAAACCAAAAAAAAACAAAAAACAAATCCCCGGCCGCCATGCATGTCCTCGTTAACCCGCTGGAGATCGTTCCCGGACGATGCGGACCACCCGCCCTGAGATCCAGAATTCCGTCCACCTCGAGGCACTGCGTGCTGTCTCGCAGCAGCGGCTTGAGGGCGCTGAAGAGGAAGTTCCGCCGGAAAGTGCTCATGGCAACCGTGCAAGCTCACCGGCGTGCTGTATCCCGAGAGGAACTGGTCAAAGCTTTGCTATTCGCCACACAAAAAAATTGCGGGCCAAGATCTGGTCAAAGCTTCGTCGATGGCTTGCCGCGAGAGGCTTGGAGTCCAGAGTCAATAAACTAGCTGCTCGAGGACTTGGGCGGTTTACACGGATTCATATTAACTGACTCAAGTTTGTTAGTCTAGTTAACAAATGCATCTAGATACATCCATATCTAGACAGAATTGAGTCCATTAATATGAATCAGAGGGGAGTACCTGAAAGTGTTTCATGCTACCAACTAATGCGCTGGCAGGAATCGCTGTAGAAGTAATTGTGCTACTACTTGTACGATGAACTGATTGTGTGGGTGTCGAATTTTGCAACGCGATCATCCACTGAATGCTTAATCTAGCGCCAAAGGCGTACAAATCATAACATACTACAGCACCAGAACATAAGAGTACGAATCATAAAGTAGCTCAACATTTTGCATCAGGGCTGGGTGGTCCTGAGACTACCGGGACGCCCCTGATGATCTCCGGGTGTGCATCCTCTTCAACGCAAAGCTGTGTACTCGGTCCACGGCCTCCTTCTGTAGGCTGGATAATCTCAGGTGCAGGACCTTCGTCTATGAGAGGCTCGTCATCAGTACCATCCACAGGTGCATCAGGGCTAGGTGGTCTTGAGACTACCCGGACGCCCGTGATGATCTCCGGGCGTGCATCCACTTCAACGCAAAGCTGTGTACTCGGTCCACGGCCTCCTTCTGTAGGCTGGATAATCTCAGGTGCAGGACCTTCGTCTATGAAAGGCTCGTCATCAGTACCATCCACAGGTGCATCAAACTGAGATTCATCTTCAAATCTCCCATCAAACTGAGAGACCTCTTTAACTCTATGCTTCTGCAATTAGTACATCAACCGATTAGACAAACATCTAAGGGATGCAACCTGAACAAATGCCGTTTTACATATTTACCTTCTCATCTGGCACAGCACATGTCCCAGAGCTGAAACCCGTTTCCTGAAGCAAGCGCTTTTTCTCTCCTTCCCGTCCATCCATCTGCAACAAGTTAAATTTGAGTACAGAACCTTGCACAGCAATGCAAACTATTGATTGAAACAGCGGCAGCATCAATATAAATAATTAACTACATATGCCAGCACACATACAGTGTGAGCAAGATCTGCTTCTCCTGCTAAAGGATCATTATATGGTTCACCATGCTAAACCCGCCTAACATATGTGCGGTCCATCCCAAAAATGTGTAAATGATCTGCCACTACAGGGTGAGGCCTCTTCTCACCATTCATACATGTGCAGCGCGGGCAATACACGTCCAGGTTGTGACCATCATGAGCTCTAATAAACCCCATAAAGGGTTGAACACCATTTATATATGAAGGGGAACATAAGTGTCCATGCAGTTTCCAAGTTCTGTCCATCTGTTTAATTATGAGATACAGTGGTTGGTGATTAATTTAAGGCGAAGTAGGAAATGTATATCCATCGAGTACAAAACTATACTACATGATTATGCATTTCAGCAATCATGTCGAGTACAAAACAAAAAATGCCCATCGACATTTTAGCAAACAGATCGTGTACAAAACTCTGCCATGGCATTTCAGCAAATTAACGGATCGAGTGCAGAACTGACTCTATATGCCCACGCAAATGAACAAATTGATCGATGACAAATCGAGCGGAAAACTATAAAGTGCCAATTAGTTCGAGCATACTGACGAATTTTTTAGCAGCATCAAGAAAATATAAATCGTTAGGCTGTCTTGCCCGATACATGATTGAGCTAGAGATAGCAGCCCTACCGTGGATCAACTTGACCGCCGGTGCGTCTCGAGAAGAACGACGGGGAGGGGAAGCTTCTTCTTCGCACGGACGGGACGGGGAGGGGAAGCTCTTCGCACGGACGGGGATAAGTTGTGTACGGGTGGGTGGGGGGTCATGCGGCCGGGCCGCCGGGGTGATAATTAAGGTTGGTAGGTGGCGTTTAATGGAGTTGCGTGTGTAATTTGCCGTGCACAAGGTTGAGGAATAGGCGGTTCCCTTTGCCGCGCGCACAATTCAAACTATCCCGCCCATGTAGTTTAAATTCGCCATATTTTCGTTAAATCGACATAAAGTCATGTGAGTGGGGGAAAATTAGCAAAGTTGCTTGAAAAATAGTAAAACTCTGGAATTATCCTTTAAATATGCTCTACTTCGTGTGAAAATCGGGGTGTGGAAGCATGTTGAGCTGTTTTATTTGTACTTTCTTCATTAAAACTCCCATTTTATGCACTTTGGATGGAAAGAAATCATTTGTACATAAATTTTGACAACGCCATTTGCAAACACTAATTGTTTACATGCCAAGATGCACCCATCCACCAAATATATATGTGGCAAAAGTTTATCACAATCTAGCAGATATGCATAATTAGTGAGGGACCCCTTTTGATTTTGTGCAATTTCCACTAATTAGGTAGAGATCGAGAAGGGTTAATTAATTAGGCCATGTTAGGGGTTATGTGTTTTAATAGGTTGTGTGGATTCAAATACAACTTCTTTATTTGTGTGCTATGATTAATCAAAACTAGATCGATCGACTGCGCACACATTATTAGAGGCGCATGCCTTTGCGCACAAAGTGCATGTGTGTGTTGTTGGCCACCAACGAGAGAGAGAGAGAGAGAGAGAGAGAGATAGAGGTAGAGAGAGCTACATACGAGAGAGCGATTGAAATCCCCAAATTAAACACATATATATGCATGGCACATTTAATTTAATTAGAGGACCGCGAGGCACCCCTGGCCTGCTTGATGCATAATTAAGTGTCATTGGCCTATATATATAGGGTTTAATTAGGGTTTAGGGTTTAGGGTTAGGAGGTTAGGGTTTAGGGTTTAATGTTTATGGTGTTTAGGGTTTAGGGATTAGGGATTAGGGTTTATTTAGGGTTTAAGGTTTAGGGTTCATCGATCGAGTGCGCACACACACATTATTAGAGGCACACGCGCCTTTGCGCATAAAGTGCATGCGTATATGTGTGTGTTTTTTGGCCACCAACGACATATAGATGATCGAGAGAGAGATTGAAATCCCCAAGAATATGTTCAAATATATATTAAAATATATGCACGAATTAATGCATGCATGGTAGGCCATGCATGCACACTAATTATATATATATTATGAGGAAACTTAATCAAATGTGTTTTCATTCGAGAGAACTTGTCAAAATTCAAGTTAATTAATTTATCATCGATAATTATATAATTAATTAATGAATCTCAGGGAGATGTTATACAACATATGATCGATATATAGGCCATGTATATATTAATTGGTTTTAATCTACCGTTTTTGCTAGCTAGCTGCATGCTATATATAGAGCATGTTTTTATTAGATCGGGTTATAGCTAGTATAGTTTAGGGTTATGTGTTTTAATTAACTAGGGTTTGATTAGCTAGGGGTTAGTTATATATATATGGTTTAGGGTTAATGCATGTCACATTTAATTTAACTAGAGGACCGCGAGGCACCCCTGGCCTGCTTGATGCACAATTAAGTGTCGTTGGCCTATATATATAGGGTTTAATTAGGGTTTAGGGTTAGCTAGCTGGGTTTAGGGTTTAGTGTTTTGGGTGTTTAGCTAGGGTCTAGGGTTTAGGGTTTAGTGTTTACTGTGTTTAGAGGGTCTAGGGTTTAGTGTTTAGGGTTTTAGGGTCTAGGGTTTAGGGTCTAGTGTTTAGGGTCTATGGTTTAGGGTTTAATTAGTGTTTAGGGTGTTTAGGGTTTAGGGTTTAGTGTTTACGGTGTTTAGGGTCTAGGGTTTAGGGTTTAGTGTTTAGGGTCTAGGGTTTAGGGTTTAATTAGTGTTTAGGGTGTTTATAGGGTTTAGGGTTTAGGGTTTAGGGTTTTAGGGTTTAGGGTTTAGGGTTTAGGGTTTAGGGTTTATGGTTTAGGGGTTTACGGTGTTTAGGGTCTAGGGTTTAGGGTTTAGTACGTGTTTAGGGTGTTTAGGGTCTAGGGTTTAGTGTGTTTAGGGTGTTTAGGGTTTAGGGGATTAGGGATTAGGGTTTTAGGGTTGTTTAAGGTTTAGGGATCATCGATCGAGTGCGCACACACATTATTAGAGGCACACGCGCCTTTGCGCATAAAGTGCATGCGTATATGTGTGTGTTTTTTGGCCACCAACGACATATAGATGATCGAGAGAGAGAGATTGAAATCCCCCAAGAATATGTTCAAATATATACTAAAATATATGCACGAATTAATGCATGCATGGTAGGCCATGCATGCACACTAATTATATATATATTATGAGGAAACTTAATCAAATGTGTTTTCATTCGAGAGAACTTGTCAAAATTCAAGTTAATTAATTTATCATCGATAATTATATAATTAATTAATGAATCTCGGGGAGATGTTATACAACATATGATCGATATATAGGCCATGTATATATTAATTGGTTTTAATCTACCGTTTTTGCTAGCTAGCTGCATGCTATATATAGAGCATGTTTTTATTAGATCGGGTTATAGCTAGTATAGTTTAGGGTTATGTGTTTTAATTAACTAGGGTTTGATTAGCTAGGGGTTAGTTATATATATATGGTTTAGGGTTAATGCATGTCACATTTAATTTAACTAGAGGACCGCGAGGCACCCCTGGCCTGCTTGATGCACAATTAAGTGTCGTTGGCCTATATATATAGGGTTTAATTAGGGTTTAGGGTTAGCTAGGGTTTAGGGTTTAGTGTTTTGGGTGTTTAGCTAGGGTCTAGGGTTTAGGGTTTAGTGTTTACTGTGTTTAGAGGGTCTAGGGTTTAGTGTTTAGGGTGTTTAGGGTCTAGGGTTTAGGGTCTAGTGTTTAGGGTCTATGGTTTAGGGTTTAATTAGTGTTTAGGGTGTTTAGGGTTTAGGGTTTAGTGTTTACGGTGTTTAGGGTCTAGGGTTTAGGGTTTAGTGTTTAGGGTCTAGGGTTTAGGTTTTAATTAGTGTTTAGGGTGTTTATAGGGTTTAGGGTTTAGTGTTTAGGGTTTAGGGTTTTAGGGTTTAGGGTTTAGGGTTTAGGGTTTAGGGTTTAGGGTTTAGGGTTTACGGTGTTTAGGGTCTAGGGTTTAGGGTTTAGTGTTTAGGGTGTTTAGGGTCTAGGGTTTAGTGTGTTTAGGGTGTTTAGGGTTTAGGGGATTAGGGATTAGGGATTAGGGTTTTAGGGTTGTTTAAGGTTTAGGGATCATCGATCGAGTGCGCACACACATTATTAGAGGCACCCGCGCCTTTACGCATCAAGTGCATGCGTATATATGTGTGTTTTTTGGGCCACCAACGATATAGATGATCGAGAGAGAGAGAGAGAGATTGAAATCCCCAAGAATATGTTCAAATATACATTAAAATATATGCACGAATGCATTGTAGGCCATGCATGCACACTAATTATATATATATTATGAGGCAACTTAATCAAATATGTTTTTCATTCGAGAGAACTTGTCAAAGTTCAAGTTAATTAATTTATCACGATAATTATATAATTAATTAATGATTCTCAGGGATATGTTATACAACATGATCGATATAGGCCATGTATATTTTAATTGGTGTTAATCTACGGTTTGCTAGCTAGCTAGCTGCTATATATAGAGCATGTTTTTATTAGATCGGGTTATAGCTAGCTAGTATAGTTTAGGGTTATGTGTGTTAATTAAGTAGGGTTGATTAGCTAGGGTTAGTTACATATATATGGTTTAGGGTTAATGCATGGCACATTTAATTTTATTAGAGGATCACGAGGCACCCATGACCCACTCGATCGATGCACAATTAAGTGTCGTTGGCCTATACATAGGGTTTAATTGGGGTTTAGGATTAGCTAGGGTTTAGGGTTAGGGTTAGGGTACGTTTAGGGTCTAGGGTTTAGGGTTTAGTGTTTAGGGTTTAGGGATTAGGGATTTAAGGTTTTAGGGTTGTTTAAGGTTTAGGGATCATCGATCGAGTGCGCACACACATTATTAGAGGCACCCGCGCCTTTACGCATAAATTGCATGCATATATATGTGTGTTTTTTGGGCCACCAACGATATATAGATGATCGAGAGAGAGAGATCGATTGAAATCCCCAAGAATATGTTCAAATATACATTAAAATATATGCACGAATGCATTGTAGGCCATGCATGCACACTAATTATATATATATTATGAGGCAACTTAATCAAATGTGTTTTCATTCGAGAGAACTTGTCAAAGTTCAAGTTAATTAATTTATCACGATAATTATATAATTAATTAATGAATCTCAGGGATATGTTATGCAACATGATCGATATAGGCCATGTATATTTTAATTGGTGTTAATCTACGGTTTGCTAGCTAGCTGCTATATATAGAGCATGTTTTTATTAGATCGGGTTATAGCTAGCTAGTATAGTTTAGGGTTATGTGTTTTAATTAAGTAGGGTTGATTAGCTAGGGTTAGTTACATATATATGGTTTAGGGTTAATGCATGGCACATTTAATTTTATTAGAGGATCACGAGGCACCCATGACCCGCTCGATCGATGCACAATTAAGTGTCGTTGGCCTATACATAGGGTTTAATTGGGGTTTAGGATTAGCTAGGGTTTAGGGTTAGGGTTAGGGTTAGGGTTAGGGTATGTTTAGGGTCTAGGGTTTAGGGTTTAGTGTTTAGGGTGTTTAGGGTTTAGGGATTAGGGATTTTAAGGTTTTAGGGTTGTTTAAGGTTTAGGGATCATCGATCGAGTGCGCACACACATTATATTATTAGAGGCACCCGCGCCTTTACGCATAAATTGCATGCATATATATGTGTGTTTTTTGGGCCACCGATATATAGATGATCGAGAGAGAGAGAGAGATTGAAATCCCCAAGAATATGTTCAAATATACATTAAAATATATGCACGAATGCATTGTAGGCCATGCATGCACACTAATTATATATATATATATGAGGCAACTTAATCAAATGTGTTTTCATTCGAGAGAACTTGTCAAAGTTCAAGTTAATTAATTTATCACGATAATTATATAATTAATTAATGAATCTCAGGGATATGTTATACAACATGATCGATATAGGCCATGTATATTTTAATTGGTGTTAATCTACGGTTTGCTAGCTAGCTGCTATATATAGAGCATGTTTTTATTAGATCGGGTTATATCTAGTATAGTTTAGGGTTATGTGTTTTAATTAAGTAGGGTTGATTAGCTAGGGTTAGTTACATATATATGGTTTATGGTTAATGCATGGCACATTTAATTTTATTAGAGGATCGCGAGGCACCCATGACCCGCTCGATCGATGCACAATTAAGTGTCGTTGGCCTATACATAGGGTTTAATTGGGGTTTAGGATTAGCTAGGGTTTAGGGTTAGGGTTAGGGTTAGGGTGTTTAGGGTCTAGGGTTTAGGGTTTAGTGTTTAGGGTGTTTAGGGTTTAGGGATTAGGGATTTAGGGGTTTTAGGGTTGTTTAAGGTTTAGGGATCATCGATCGAGTGCGCACACACATTATTAGAGGCACCCGCGCCTTTACGCATAAATTGCATGCATATATATATATGTGTGTTTTTTGGCCACCAACGATATATAGATGATCGAGAGAGAGAGATTGAAATCCCCAAGAATATGTTCAAATATACATTAAAATATATGCACGAATGCATGGTAGGCCATGCATGCACACTAATTATATATATATATATGAGGCAACTTAATCAAATGTGTTTTCATTCGAGAGAACTTGTCAAAATTAAAGTTAATTAATTTATCACGATAATTATATAATTAATTAATGAATCTCGGGGATATGTTATACAACATGATCGATATAGGCCATGTATATATTAATTGGTGTTAATCTACGGTTTGCTAGCTAGCTGCTATATATAGAGCATGTTTTTATTAGATCGGGTTATAGCTAGTATAGTTTAGGGTTATGTGTTTTCATTAAGTAGGGTTGATTAGCTATGGTTAGTTACATATATATGGTTTAGGGTTAATGCATGGCACATTTAATTTAATTAGAGGACAGCGAGGCACCCCTGGCATGCACAATTAAGTGTCGTTGGCCTATATATAGGGTTTAATTAGGGTTTAGGGTTAGGGTTAGGGTTTAGGGTCTAGGGTTTAGTGTTTAGGGTGTTTAGGGTTTAGGGATTAGGGATTAGGGTTTCAGGGTTGTATAAGGTTTAGGGATCATCGATCGAGTGCGCACACACATTATTAGAGGCACCCGCGCCTTTGCGCATAAAGTGCATGCGTATAGTTTAGGGTTATTTGTTTTAATTAAGTAGGGTTTGATCAGCTAGGGTTAGTTACATATATATGGTTTAGGGTTAATGCATGGCATATTACATATAGTTTAAATCTCAAGAATGTTTATACATGATAGGCCATATGTGCAAATGAATTTTTTTCCTCGTGAACTTGTCAAAATTCAAGTTTATCAGTGCCAATGGAAACTAGTCCAAAAAATTACATAGAGGACCAAAAGTACTAGACAATAACTAATAGAACCTGCAACTTTACAAAAAGGACCCCAAAACATATAGAAGAAAATCAATCGAGTCCTTCTCGACCGCACATCAGATCTCTGCTCCGCATCCTTTCCAGCAACTCCGTCGCCGGGGACGCACCACTTGGGACGGTGTCGCCGGTAGTCGCCAGGACGAAGGAGAAGAAGGGCCTCAGCAACGGCATATTGGCTCTGAGAAGGGTCGCTGAAAGTCCAAGATGTGCACGGGCAAGACGGATGACGCCGTCGTATGCCCCGAGCTTGTGAACTTTAGCAGCTTGACTTCCCCATTGGCCAGATCTGAAGCACTGACCAAAGCAAGCCTCACCGTTAGCGCCATCACATTGATGGCACCAGATCGGGGTTTGGCCGGCAAGATCCGCCAGATTCACCATAGGCCAGATCTGAAGCCGATGACGAGATCCCCGACTCCATTGCGCCATTCTGCTCATGGGAAACACTGGATCTAAGCTTACAACAACACTAACTCCCTCGGATCCAAATTAGCTGACTCAACTTTGCTTATCTAAATATGGATGTATCCACACATGTTTTTACTCTAGATACATACACGTCTAAGGAAAGTTGAATCAATTAATTTAGTTCGGAGGGTGTACAATATACAGAGAGAAGTCGGCCTCGTCTCCGGCCGGCGAGGCCGCCGGAGAGAAGGGGGAGAGGAGCCGGGGGAGTGGGAGAGACTCGAGAGAGAAAGAGAAGAGGAAGAAATGAGAGCTCCCTGGGGAAGAACATTATTTTTGTCGTTCTGCTCGTAGCTTGAAACTGAAAATTTCGGCCACGCGCCAAATCATCCCGCCGCATCCATTCGAAAATCCCGTGACCAGTTTTACCCTTTTAACCCTGGTCCGGAAGCTACAACCCACCGACCATGGAGGGCTCATTCGGTAACAATGAAATATCTTGCCTAGATCCCGAACCCTCCCCACAGGCCCACACCCACCCACCAACCATTCGCCCCATTAGCTCAAAAATACTCTCACACGCCAAAGCTCTGACTCTCTACAGTACTAGATCTGCTTCGCCGCCGGCATACTCCTCCACAGCGTAGCCTTGATCGTGTTGGCTGTCCACCCACCTGATCCGCTCCCCCGCCGCCCTCGTCACCGACGGCTGACCTCGCCACCGACGGATCTGCTTCACCGCCGACCTCGCCACCGACGGATCTGCTTCACCGCCGACCTCGCCACCGACTACCTCGCCGCAGCGGCTGTATCAACTTCACCGAATACCTTGCCAGCCAACCAGATCTGCTTCACTAACGCCCGCTTCTACTGAAACATGGTCGATTCATCGTCTCCCGCGTTCGCCGCCGCTGGAATGCAAGTTGCCGCCCCCGTCCACCCCGCCGCAGCTTGGTTAGTACGCTGGCCCGTTAGATCGCGGTGTTTCTTTAGCCATGTTTTGTGTAGTTATTTGCAGATCTCATATGCCGTTAACTTTCTTGATGTGTTGCTTCGCATGAAGTTTGTTTAAATGTTGTACAGTACAAAAGCATTATCCGGTCGCTACCATCCTGTTCATTCTACTGACACCTGTGTGCATCCACATATTTATAGCCTTGTACCCATTCATTTGCTGCCAACTGTTTTTGTACTGCATGCTATTGTCGCACTGCTTTTATAGTCGTGCTATGGGCATTTCCAATCTGCTTGTTCTTATACCACGTCATTAGCTCACCGCTAGCTGTTTTCTCGTGTCTGCTATTCTCACACTGCTTTTATAATCATGCTATGTGCATTTCCAATCTGCTTGCTCTTATACCTCGTCTTTAGCTTATATAGTTATTGTTGCGTGCATGTCTGGTCTTTGTATTATCGTAGACTGACTTGTCAATGTTATTTTTCCTTGGGATTGATCATGCGAACCACTTATTAGAACATCCAACATTAACAGCGGGGACGCTAGGTAAGGTTGGAATCTGAGTTCGTGGTTGGTAATTTTGGCAGTTTACTTCCGTTATTATCTATAACCTATATGCATTGTTCCTTATGCAAGAGATTAACACTTGGAACCCTGCCATAGCAATGCCATTCATGCTTTACTATGTTTCTGCCTATTTGATATGCTTGTCTTGGAGAAACTTCGAGGGTGATTTGAACCTGACATTTGGTCATTCTTAATGCCAGTTTACTTTATGTGTAAAACCTTGGCATTACCCTACTCTAAATCTGAATGTCTGAAATTCGTATCTCATGCAAAGCAACATCTAGTTGGTTTTAATTTGATATCTGGTAACTATTGGCTTATTCATTTGGCAGCTCAAGTTTTTTGTTATTTGAAACCAGCTGACTTGGTCTTAAATGTGATATCTAAACACAGATTAAGGACAATGGAGCAGGAGGATTAGCATTTCACTTGATGGCTGAACCTAAAATGATAGGCATGTTGACCACGACTAGTGCACGCAAGAGAAGGACCTGCAGTGAGCCAGTATGTGCTTAGTACATGCATCTTATCTTATCTTGTGCTTATTTCTGCTACATGCTGTTATCTGATCTCTACATTGCGTAATACATGTTTGAATAGTTAATTGTTGTAACTATGTTTACAATGTTACCAGAATGCTGTTTTAATGAAGCAGTCATCATTAGAAGATAGTCGCCAAAAAAGGATCTGTAGCGACCCTGTGCAACATTATGATGTAAGTTTGTGCTTAGTACAAGTTCCATACATGTCTTATTTATGCAACTTGTTATTATCTTATATCTACATTGCATAATAAATGTTTGCATAGTTCATCGTTTAACTCTTTTTGCATTATTATCAGAATGCAGTTGTGATGAAGCAATCTTCATTACCAGTGAGGCCCACAAAAAGTTCTGATCTTTCTTCTGATGCATCTTCTCATAGCCGTCAACCTAGACCATTTCTTTCATCAGACAGTAAATATCTCAAGGCTGTACTTTATAAAAGACATGGTATTGCTGCTTTAAGATCTGTAGCTGATATGTTGACAAAGAGTACACAAGATTCAATCAAGGCGATTGCCAAATGTCAACGTGTTATTGATGATGCTAATAGAAGTCCTCAATGATTCTATGTAATTTTTTTATTTGGGCACATTAATTGCCTTGTAATTTTCCTATTTGTTTTATTTGTGTATGTAATTGTGTGTATCATTGAAATCAGATTTTAGGCTCATGAAATTTAATGCAAGTTGACTAGTCAAACAAGTAGGGCCCTACAACAGATTGGGCCGGCCCACTTACAGTAGTGTGGGACCCACTTTCATTTTGGGCCGGCCCACTTCTTTAGTAGGCGGCCCGGTTACACGATAATGGGCTCCACATGCTTATTGGGCCGGCCCCCTTGCTCTATGGTGGTCCCACATGGTAAATGGGCCGCCCTTTAATAGGAAGGTGGGACCCACTGTGTTTTGACCCGGCCCACTATCTTGTTGGGCGGCCCACTTTCTAGATGGTGGACCCCACATACCAAATGGGTACCCACTTTCTATGGTGGACCCCACACCAAATGGGCGGCCCTTTAATAGGATGGTGGGACCCACTGTGTTTTGGCCGACCCACTATCTTGGGTAGGCCACTTTCTACATGGTGGACCCCACATACCAAATGGGCGGCCCATTAACGAATGTGGGACCCACATGTGTTTTGGCCGACCCGCTATCTTGGTGGGCCGGCCCACTTGCTATATTGTGGACCCCATACTAAATGGGCCCTTTAACAGGAAGATGGGTCCCACCTGTGTTTTTGGCCGACCCACTATCTTGTTGGGCGGCCCACTTGATATATGGTGGACCCCACACACTAAATGGGCCGGCCCTTTAACGGGAAAGTGGGACCCACTGTGTTTTTGGCCGGCCCACTAGCTTGTTGGGCCGGCCCACTTCTACGGGTGGACCCCACACACTAAATGGGCCGGCCAACGGAAAGTGGGACCACTTTGTGTTTTGGCCGACCCACTTGCTTCTTGGGCGGCCCGATTCAACAGAGTGGACCCCACATGTTAAATGGGCCGGCCCATTTAACTTTTGACGATCAACATTAGAGGTTGGCCGGCCCACGTAACTAATGGACCAGGCTATATAGTTGACGGTCAAACTATGTCATCCGCCGGCAGCTTAAGACGGGCGGGCCTCGTGTGGGCCTACCATCTACCACGGGTTTCAGGGTTAACGCCGTTAGCGCGATTACGCGTCGCACGTGTCGGTTGCATGACGTCGGCGGTCAACGGGCTCCAAACACTTCCAAGCGGTCCGATTTTCCGTGGCGGAAGGGCGAAGCGCGACGGACCGAAAAAATCGTCGTTGGACTTTGCCTGACGCAGTTTCCACAACGGAACCCATATCGTCGGGTTAGGCCCATAGGCGACGAAAAATGCCCCTTAGTTGACGATTTTGGGACGTTGTCTATCAGAACTTTTCTTGTAGTGAGTAAGCGGGCCTAGTCGGTATAATGCCGTGGAACCCTGTGTCGGATTCTCTTAGCATGTCCACTGTCAAACCCATAGCTTTCATCGTGTTGGCGAACAGTAGGTTTAAGCCGCTTCCTCCATCCATGAAAACCTTACTCATGTTGTACCCTCCGATCTGCGCCTCGAGGACTAGAGCTGCATGGCCTGGCCTAGGGACAGCTTTCGGGTGTGATCCTGTGAAGGAGATGCTTTGCTCTGACCAGTCGATGAATTCAGGTGTATCAACCATGGCGACTTCCGCGTATTTTACTTCCCGCGAGAATTTCTTGATTTCCCTCTTTGAGAAGCTGGTTTTGTGGATCATGCTGACCTGCCCGCGCGGTTCTGGGAATACCTCGGCTGGCACGTACTCATCCTTCTCCATTGGCTCGTACGGTTCCGGGATATATGGCTCCGCCCGATTGTAAGATCTTGTCTTTTCTCCATTATGTGAGCTCTCGACAAGGCTTCATTCCTGAGGTCATCACAGAACTGTCGAATTTCTAGGAAGTGTCGGCAGTTTACGAGGGATCACCTCGGCAATGCCTACGTATTGTAGACTTGGGTTTCGGGAAGAGCGACGATGGAGATTCCGGGAGCAAGATTAGGCACACGACGTACCCAGCTTCGGGTCCCCTCGGTGGAGGATCCCTACGTGCTGCTAGCAATCCACTATATGACGATAGATGTGTTTACAGGGTGCCGCCATAGGCGGAGCTATGTTGTCTATATTTTGTTTATCTGTTGGCCTCCTATTTCGGGTGCCCTGGCTAGCTTTATATATGCAACCAGCCTAGGGTTTTACAAGAGTCCTAGTCGACTACTTCTTCGGGTTGCCTTGTTGGGCCTTCTCCATATTAGGTCTCCTCCATATTGGGCCGAGCCAGGTATACTAATAATGGGTACCCGAAGGGTATGCCCATGTCAGTAGCCCCCGAGTTTATAGGGAAGTCGAAGACTTGCGTAGAAACTCCAAGCATAACCATCTCCGAAGTCGAAGAAATACAAGGCGAGGTCCATGTCGTAGATCATGTGTAGCATAGATGATGTCGACGATTCTTGAAATTATCGGGTGCGCGGCAGCTCCCGATGGGAGTAGCCCCCGAGTCTATGGGCAAGTGCTTGCACTTGGGCATAGACTCAAGTTGTACTACTCGATGAAGAACTTAACTATATTTCTGGAAGACTTGATAAAATCCATGTGCTCCCGATGGGAGTAGGCTCCACTCGAGTCGTAGAATCGAGTTGAGTCTACAAACCTGAATTGCCGTAGATGCTGTCGAAGTTATCTTTCTATCGGGTGCGCGACCAGCGCTCCCGATGGGAGTAGCCCCCGAGGCTACAGCCAAGTGTTTGCACTTGGGTGTAGGCTCAACTTGCTTTTAATCGACACCATAATTTTTCCTCTTTCTTGTATCTTATCGGGAGGGTGAACAATACTCTCGATAAGAGTAGCCCCCGAGCCTATGGGCAGGTGCTTGCACCTAGGCATAGGCTCAAGTTGTACTACTCGATAAAGAACTTGACTATATTTCTGGGCGCAGCCCCTCTTTTTATCGACTCCAGGCCGTTGCTATTTTTATTTGACATCCATATCTATATTGTACAGGGATAATGGTAATTGGGGCTAGTTCATCTGACGGATCAGGTACTAGTTAACTGCTCTAGTGGCAATCCGCAAAAACCTACTTCAAGATCACGTCCCTGGACATGATCTCGGGATACTGGTGTTAACTCGACAGGTGCCGCTTAAGGTCTTACCATCTGTCGAGCCCCAGTCATGTTTTATCGGGTCCACAGCGCGTCCGCTGGGATATTTCTTCACATCTGTTGATGTGGAAAAAAGTAGCAGAGCGCAGTCTTTGGCGATGCCACGCCACACAGGACGGACCCGGGGTCTTACCTTCGCAAAGTTTTGCGGCATTCAGAGATTATTCGCGACTTTTAGCGCTCTGAGAATATATTGTCGAGTGCCTTGTTCGGCTGATGCAATGACCCATTTTGCGGGTTCTTCTATTTTTCTCTCGGGCTTGATAAGACAGCCGAATATATTGGTTCTTCTATATTGTCGGGTACATCACCGATGCTCTTGCTTGGAACAATATGACGAGTCAATGAACCCGAAGATTTGTCCACCTTTTTTTTTTTTTTGCTTCCTCCTTGATGATAATTTCGTCGAGTTCCCCCTTCAGGAGAATTTATTCGAGTTCCTCCTTCAGGAGAATTTCTTCGGGTCCTCCTTGAGGACATTTCTTCGGGTCCTTCCTGAATAAGATTTCGTCGGGTTCTCTCAAGATTTCGTCGGGTTCCTCCCTGAAAAAGATTTCGTCGGGTCCTGTTCTTTCTTGAAGACAATTTCGTCGAGTTCTCCCTGTAGACAATTTCGTCGGGTTCTCTCTTATATACTTTGAAATTTGCTATCTCCTGCACAAATAAACAAACTTTTTCTATCTTTTCCTTGACTCTCTTTTTCGCATGCGGTGTCAGATGCTCGGATTCGATGATATGTAAAGTGAATATACGCCGCGCAGCCCCCGAGCGTCGGGTGCGGCGAAAGTAAATGATAACCAACTTTCTGTGAAATAAAGGACCACTTAGCTTATTGGGCACGACGGAGTCGACGCGTGTTGAAGTCTTCGAGTGCAGAGAGAAAATCAAGCCGAAGTAGAAACTATCAAATAGCGAAAATAGATGCCGCCAAATTGTTTGATGAAGAAATAACCGAGCCCCCGAGCGTTGCTGGGTGATGTCATGATTGTTGCTTAGATGCTGTGTCACAATTGTTACTCGAGACGTAGTCATTGTCAAGCCCCCGAGTATTATCCGTGTCGCCGAAAGAAGGCCATTAAGGATGAAATACTGAAGATGAAGTCCGAGATGAAGTACTTGAGATGAATCCATATCAAAGATTACACCATCAAATATGAATCATATATTGAAAACGAATCCGTCGATATCATAGAGGATGAATCCATTGATCCGAAGAATCCAGTAATAACCATAAAAGATGAATCCATTACTATCATAGAGAATGAATCCATTGACCCGAAGAAAATAGTTCCAGTAATAACCATAGAAGATGAATTCATTGACCCGGAAACACATCGGGTAATATTGTATAAGAGTAAACCAATAATATCCATATAGATGAATCCACTTACCGGGGGGTAGTATTATATAAGAAGAAATCAATGATAACCATATAGATGAATCCAATAAGCCGAAGAAAATAAATCCACTAAGCCGAAGATGATAAATCCACTAAGCGAAATAAATCCACCAAACTAGGAAAATATACCCAGAGCCAGAAGATATATCCAGAGCCAAAGAAAATAAATCCACGATCCGGGAAGATAAATCCACTAAGTCGAAGAAAATAGTTCCAGGAGAAGATATATCGAGCCGAAGGAAAAGAAATTCACCAAGTAGCCGAGTATATTTGTGGTAACAGTAATGGCGTAGCCCCATATTGGGTGAATTTGCTGTAATAATGTAATGACGCAATCCCCAAGTATTCGGGTGTAACAGAAGTAAATAATAATTGCATCTTGAAAGAGGGACACTTAGCTTTTTTAATGGGTGCGACGGGGTCATCGCTGAAACAGGTCGTGCAACGGACACGGTCGATGTAGTTGCGCGGCGTCTGGTCGGAAGTAGTCGATGAAGAGGACGCAGACGATATGACGGACGAAGTCAATGTAGCGGGTCCATGATGGGTGAGCATCCGAATGTGGTGAGTGAGCGGTTGCAAATGATATCGACGCAACAAAGTAATTGAAGCTTTATTCTCGATCTGCAATAATATTACGACGCAACAAATCCTGGGCGCAAGCTGCCGAATTATCGGGTTGTCTCTAGATATCGGGTTGTCTCTGTCGGTCAGGATAACCGAATCTGCATGCACATAATAGTAGAAGGCGAAAAAACGATATGTTTGTAGAATTAAAATACGAGAAGATGAACTAGAAAAATAGCACCTGGGCGGGTCAATCTTGACCGTCTTGATAGTGTTTCACTGTACGACCTTGAGGAGAATCTCATAATCCAATGCATTGGCTTAGCAGTATGTATGTCATTGGTTTAAATTGAACTTGCACGTGGTGGCTCCAGCCTTTGATTGACGTGAAGACCAATCCATGTTCTGATCGTGAAACTTCCTGGATGAGCAGGTAACGCCGGACTGACTCTGAACCGAATCAGAACTGTTCTTTGAGCAGACGTGCCGAAATATGCCTCTTCTCCTATCGTGGAATCTCTTCTTCGTTTGTGAGCATCTGATGGTTCAGCTTTCTCGCGAAAATTTGCTGCTTCGTAGATTAGTTTACTTGATTGTCTCCTTGGGATTTGTTTCAACTATTCAACCGGCTTTGATTGATTTGTTGCCTGCCGATGATATCTCTTGTAGACTTTCTTCTACTCATACGTAATTCAGAGACGTCGCTTTTCCGTTGCTCTTCCAGGGTCGACTTGATTCTTTTCCTCGGCTTCAACTTTGCTCATGATGTTGATAAACTCGACGGATCTCGCCCGGATAACAAAATCCAGCGTCGCGACTCCCCACGGTCGGCGCCAATTGACGAGGGATCACCTCGGCAATGCCTACGTATTGTAGACTTGGGTTTCGGGAAGAGCGACGATGGAGATTCCGGGAGCGAGATTAGGCACACGACGTACCCAGCTTCGGGTCCCCTCGGTGGAGGATCCCTACGTGCTGCTAGCAATCCACTATATGATGATAGATGTGTTTACAGGGTGCCGCCATAGGCGGAGCTATGTTGTCTATATTTTGTCTATCTGTTGGCCTCCCTATTTCGGGTGCCCTGGCTAGCTTTATATATGCAACCAGCCTAGGGTTTTACAAGAGTCCTAGTCGACTACTTCTTCGGGTTGCCTTGTTGGGCCTTCTCCATATTAGGTCTCCTCCATATTGGGCCGAGCCAGGTATACTAATAATGGGTACCCGAAGGGTATGCCCATGTCAGCAGTTCCTTAGTAGGTGGCTGGATTTTTCCCGTCCGTCCTTCGGGTCGATATAGGAGTGGAGGTAGCATGGCGCATCGAGTTGCTCAGTGGCTGATAGGTGCGGTGAACGGGCACGGCCATGGATCGATTGCATGCTCTCCTGTTCTCGTTCTCCATAATACGATCCCCTTCGCCTTTTCTTTCTCCCTGTTGCGTGATCGAGGTTTCCTCGGTTACCTCCGCGCATGTTCCGGGCGGGATTTCCAAGATTGCTGCTTGAGTATCTTCTGTTGAGGTCGGGGGGTTCGAACCGGACGTGCCCGCCCTCGGGAGGCGAAGAAACCCTTCGGAGTCGATGATGAAGCAAACGCCTCCAAAAGTGGTGGTCACGTCGTTACTCGATTCTGAAGGGGCCGGGTGCGACGGCTTGAGGTGAGATGCGAACTCGACGGGCTCGTAGTAAATCGGGTCTTTCGGTACTGGAGGTGTTGGTGAATCGAGCACAAACGCTGCGGACGTGGCTGTATGCCGATGCCCTGCCTTGTGCCGACGGGCTTCCCACAGACGGCGCCAATTGTCGAGGGCTCCTCGGCAATGCCCTCGATAGGGGCTTAGGGTTGATGGAATCCTGTAGGCTGACACGAGACATCGGTACGCAGACAAGCGGGGAGAGCGATTTACCCAGGTTCGGGGCCCTCGATGAGGTAAAACCCTTACGTCCTGCTGTCTTCTTGATTATGATAAAGATATTGTTACAAGGGGGTCGAATAGTTCGGCTGTGATCTCGTCGAGATAGCTAATCGCTAGGGTTACCTAGTTCTAAGCTTCTGTTGGCTAAGATCGCTAAGATTGGTCGTGTCGTTGCCTAATCGACGATACCTCGGAGGAGGGATCCTCACGAGGGGGAGAAGAAGTAGGGGCCATAGGGCGGAGTGCACACGGGACGGTGGTACGCGAGTTACCCAGCTTCGGAACACCTGCATGACGGGGCCTACTGCTGCTTGTCGGAATTATCGGGCGCTTGCGCGTTGTTACAATGGTTGTGGTTGTGCCTCTAGGGCTCCCGGGATCCGGCTTATAAAGGCGCACGGATCTAGGGTTTACATGGAGAGTCCTAGCCGGAATACAAGTTGCCTAACTACGGTACAATATCTTGCCGTGTACGTCAAGGATCCGCCTTCCTTATGGCCGTCTGGATCCGGATACTTTATGGGCCTCCACGGATCCGGCCTCCTTCGTAGGTCGGTTAGGATCCGGCTCCAGGTTCCTGGGCTGGACTTCATCCTTCTTGATCAACAGCAACTGGGCCGCCCGATGGGCCCCATGCCACCATCACCGTCTGTGGGCCACCCGGGCTTGCCGGATCTAGGCCATGTCGTTGATATACCCATAAAGTATACCCACAACAGTAGCCCCCGAAGTTCTCCGAGATTCATCATTCTTCCGTCTTCAAATAACTCGGAACCGAAGAGAATCTTGAAGAGCTTCCAAACTTTCTTGTTTCCGATATCATTTAACCGGAAACCCACATGTCCTTCAGTAATGATAATGTAACGGAGTTTGCACTTTTCCCGCGCACAACTTCCTATCTTCCCGCGCTAAATTTTCGGAGATGCGAATCTTTAGCCGGAAATTTCGGGAGCGCACGGTTAAGTTACCTCCACGTCATTTTACCGCTTTTAACCTAAGACACGTGTCATGCATCCAACGGTGAGACTGTTCAGTTTCCGCCGTAGGATCCGAAATGCGAATCTCCGCGCGAGGGCTATAAATACCCCCACGCGCGGTAACTCCTCATTCGTTTCACCCCTTCACCACTTCATCTTCCTCCTCGCGCCGCGCCGCCCGCCAGATCTCGACTCCGGCGAACCTCGCCGCAGAGAACTTCGCGCCCCGTCGCCTCGAGCTTCCCCTAGCGCCAAGATTGTTCCGGTTGATCGGGAAATCTCTCCCGCCGCCGATTCGTGGTCGCGCGGGTCGCTTCGTTGCAAGTTCGGCGTCCTTCATCCTCACCGGAGCATCGCCGGTCCGCCGCGCCATTGACGGTACGTGCACCGGACTTGTAGAAGAAGAAGTAGAGTAGATTCCGGTAACTCAAACACTTTGCATGGGTGCAGCCGGAAGTATGCCGATCGACTCACACTGTACTGGTAGTTCTCCGAATAGCCCGGAACCCAGTTCATTAGAGCCAATCTGTCCGGATCCCATTGCATATCTACCACCATATGTTTCCGACATCCGGCTGGCTCAACCTTTTTCCGCATCTTCCAGCACCAAGTTAGGCCGGATCCCAACCGCTCAAGAACTCGAAGAAGAACTTCAAGGGCAGGCTAGAATGGCAGCCAAGGTCCAAGAGACGGAAAACAAGAAAGCTTCCAAGGCTCGGAACCGCGAAGGTGAGCGGGGTCTGCGAAACCACTGATACGGAGCTCAGAGAGCTTCAGAACGAGGGTATGATCTCCGCTCACTGGAGCTTCATACGCGACACCGTCGTCCCCAAGCCAGGAGTCGGAGAAGTGGTCATGACCAAGGCTTGGGTGGAACGCGGATTATCGCTCCCCTGCTCGGAATTCTTTCTCTCCGTCCTCAACACGTATGGGCTTCAGCCCCACAACATATGCCCCAACTCCTACCTTCTGCTCTCCAACTTCGCAACTCTCTGCGAAGGGCATCTCGGAATCCGACCAGATGTCAAGCTATGGCAGTTTTTCTTCCGAGTGAAGAAAGAAACAAAAGACAAAGCCATGTTGAACTGCGGGAGCATGACGTTCATGCTCCGACCTGGCCGCATGTACCCTCCTCATGACTCGCATGAATCCGTCCGGTACTGGAACGCCGGATGGTTTTACGAGAAGAATATTTCAGTTCCGGAGATCCACGACGGTCTCCCCAAATTCAACAACGAGCCTCCAGAAGAACTTGCAAGCTGGAGCTTCATCCCGTCGCTTTCCCTAACTCCCATCTTGGAGAAGGCAGCGCGGAGAATTTCCTGGCTAGTCCACGACGGGCTAACCGGAACCCAGCTTACACTGAGCTGGTTCACTCGGCGGATCCAGCCACTGCGATATAACGCGCGGTTAATCTGCGCATACACCGGGGCGGACGACCAGCTCCGAGCTACCCGCCACGATCTTCCGGCTGATTCTCTCAAAAGGAGATTCAAGACGCTGGTGAAGGTGGGCCGGGGTCAACCGATCCCGGAATTGATCAAGGATATTTACACGAACAACCAGTGTCCTCCGGTAAGCTTTGATCCCTTCGTTATTTCAAACTTCACAAGTTTTTGTATATTGACTAACATATGATATCTTTCCCTCCAGCTCGCTACATTGGCGGAGGAAAACTTGCGCACCATACTTCGCGTCCCCGTCAGCGGCGACACGGCGGAGGAGGTTCCGGAGGACGAAGAGGAGGAAGAGGAGCAAGCACCCCGCAAGGCAGCTCCTCGACCTACGAGCGTCCGGCTCTGAAGCCGGAGCCAGCGGCGAGGCCTCCGCCAAGAAGCCCAAGATCGTCAAGCCCCCTCCGCTAGACTCAAGGAAAGCGGAGCGGGAACGTTTGAAAATGCTTTCCACAGCAGGCAAACGCTCGCGCCCCATCATCCCCGGCGCCCCGTAAGTTTCCGTGTATGGTACATATTTACTTTGATGCATTTGTTACTTATGCGATCTTCTTTTATTTGTTCGCAGGACTCCGACTACCGCTGCCACCCGGACCACCAGCCAAGAACCCATCACAAAGTATATGAAGAAATCTCCGGCTGTTGGTCCTGCAACTCCAGCTCCGCCAAGCGCTTCCCACACTGCTCCACCGCCATCTCCTCCTCAGGCGGAACAATCTCCCCCTCCTGCCGCAAACACTCCACCGGAGATAATTCCGGTTAGCAGCGAGAAGGTGGGCGCAGAGGATCCTAAGGCCAAAGGCCCTGCCCAAGAAGAAACAGAAATTGGCCAAGGAGAGGCTGAAGTTACTTCCTCCGAGAAGGTCGGAGCCGTGCTGGCGATGTCGTTGTGTTTCCGAAAAACTTCGGAGATCCGTCTGACCTCACTTCCACCCCGAAGGCATATGCTACAAAGTTCTTCAACAAGCTGACGGAGACGGAGAAGTGGGAACTTGAACAAGACCTGCTCAACGCCATGCTGAACAATGCCTGGGGGAAACCGGATGCCGCTACGTCGGAAATCCAGGAGTTTAAGAAGGGTGTCGGCGAATTCTTCGACAAGCTTGTCTGCAAACAAAAGGTACTCCCCAGTAGACCCCAAGCATGTAGGCGGAAACTAGGTACTAGTTAGCGCTTAGATGCTTTAGAGTACAACCACTTTTGGAAAGATTTTTAAAATGTCGCAGTAGCCCCCAAGCATGATGTCGGAAAGATTCCGGCAATAATGCTTCAAAGGACCCCACTTTTTGTAGGCGGAATTTTTACTCCTGCTCTGATTGTTTTTTACAGGAACAGCAGGCACTGCACTATGAGCTACACAAGAATATTGCCCTGCAGCGCCGCGTTACCTTGGGCCAAGCGGAAAACATCCGGACCCTCAAAGATAAAAATGCAGAACTGAACAAACAGCTGGCGGACGCCCAAGGTTGGTTTCCGACCTTTCTTGTTATTAGTTCACGTTCCGACTTTGAACTGTATTTAACTTGAATCCTTATAGGCGCATCTTCCTCCCTGGCTACGACCTCCTCCGAACTGGAAAACCTGCGCTCCTCATACCAAGAGTTGGAGATAAAGCTGAAGGAGGCGGAGCAGCAGAAGGAGCATGCCGAGAAGCAACTGGCGGAGAAAAATTCCGAGCTCATCAGGGAGAAGGGCGAATTCGTGCTGAAGCGCAATGCTGATAGCGAGACCATCAAGAGGCAGCAAAAGGAGCTCAATGGACTCCGGAAGTACATGGAGACCGCGGAGCACCATTGGGACCTGCTGGCCGAAAATATCCTGGGTACTTATACTCGGAATTTCTTATCTTGATGTATAGTTTCTTGTGCTCAACTTGAATGTTTATTCTTGTATTTTTGTGCAGAGCCACTTGGATACTCTGAAAGGCGCCGGAATAAATTTCCCCGGGACGATGTTCTTTCTCTTGCTGGCGATGATTGCAAGGATCTTATCTCCGCCTCACGGAAGATATGCCACAACTTGTCATTGAAGAAGAGCCGCACCTGCGGTCTGCGCAAACTGGTCAAGCGGATGGACATTCTTCCGGAGTGACAGATCTACAAGCTTCATCAGCCCGAGGCGCAGCTGCCATGACTTTAACTATGTGCTTGGCACATAACCCGGAGATGGATCTGGACCGGGTAACCTGGTGTTCCTCCGACAGCAGATGTCGGAGCGCTGCTTGATGCGGTGAGTGGCTATGACACCCGCATCGCGCGGAGGATCCGTCATGACGAATTCTACGACAAGGCGGTTCTCCCTGCGGACGAGCCCCTTGAAGACGAACTTCAAAAGGAGCGACGCGGAAGCCCGGCCTGCGGAATCCGGAACCCAGTTTACCTGGACCAGCTCCAAGGATGCTCCCCAAGAGGAACCCAAGTCCAGCGCTGCAACCTCCGAAGAGGATGAAGAGAGTGATGAAGATGTGTCGTCTCCGGCTGAGGGCGCCAAAGGAAAAGATCCAGAGGGCAATGCTTCTCCGTCCAAGGCGAAGTGAAAACTTTTATGTCCTGCGGGATAACACAATGCATCATTTTGGCCCCAGCGAGGGTTTGTAACATAACTTAAATTCTTAAGTAGTTAGGGACGAAACAAGCATGCATGCGTGGGCGGAAAATACTTATCCTGCTATCCGTTTTTATATTATTTGCATGTGTTGTTTCTTGAAAGCAAGTGCTGGTTTGATAATTTCCGGCTTGCCCACTTGACCTTCCACGAGCCGGAAAACCCGTGCCGGAAACGCTCGCCAGCGGCGACGAAGCCCAATGGCAATCCGTCAATAACCGCGGAAACAAGCCCCCAGCCCAAGTGCCGGAAGTCGCTACCAGGAATCCATGGGTTTGCAACAGAAAAAATTTCCGCCAGAAAACTTAAGCTTACGTCCTAAGGGACGATTTTGAAAATCACAACTTTCATACACGCCTAGGCGGAAAGATCCAGCTCTGCGGTTTTAGTCGGAAAAGACATACACGATCCAGAAATGAAAAATTAAAGGAGGTAAATGACTCTAAGAGTGAACCAAAAGCTTTATTTCATTGATCATGTATCATAGATATTACAAGGTATGTAATGCGTAAAGCGCTAAGTGTGGAAAGGACGTAGCTGTGCTATGTTCCAGGGACGATCTGTTTCATCATATATGTCCCGGATCTTCTCGTTTTCGTTTCCGATGCCAGTTGGCAGGTCTATCCTTTAGTTCCCGGAAATCAACGAGATAGTAGGATCCGTTGTGTAGTACTTTGCTGATGACAAAAGGTCCTTCCCATGGAGATTGCAACTTGTGATCTTTCACCTGGCGAAGGCGGAGGACTAAGTCTCCGACCATGAACGAGCGATTCCGAACTCGACGGCTATGATAGCGTCGGAGCTTCTGCTGGTAAATGGTGGAGCGCTGGTCAGCTAAATTCCGAGCTTCTTCGATCAGGTCCACAGATAGCTGTCGAGCCTCGTCAGCAGTTTCTTCATTGTAGGCGGAAACTCGCGGTGAATCATGGATGATGTCAGTGGGGAGCACAGCTTCGGATCCATATACCAGGAAGAAAGGAGTAAATCCTGTTGACCTGTTAGGGGTAGTTCGTAAACTCCACAGAACAGAGTCCAGCTCATCAGCCCAAGCTCCGGCTGCGCGGCGCAGCGGTTCTTCAAGGCGAGGTTTGATTCCGGCTAGTATAAGGCCATTGGCTCGTTCGACCTGACCATTAGATTGTGGATGGGCCACAGATGCAAGGTCAAGCCGGATCCCAACTTCATCGCAGTAATCCTTGAGTTCTCCCTGCGCAAAGTTTGTGCCATTATCTGTGATTATGCTGTGTGGGATGCCGAATCTCGTCACGAGGCTGCAAACAAATTTTAGTGCCGTAGCACCGTCGGCTTTTCTCACTGCTTTGCCTCGATCCACTTATTGAACTTGTCAATAGCGACCAGGAGGTATTCATGACCACCAGGAGATGATTTCTTTAACTTACCAACCATATCGAGCCCCCAGACCGCGAACGGCCAGGTGATAGGGATGGTCCTCAGCTCTTGGGCTGGAGCGTTTGGTTGAGTAGCGTAGTACTGACAACCTCGGCAAGTTTTCACCAGCTTGTCAGCGTCTTCTTTAGCTGTTAGCCAGTAAAATCCTAACCGAAAAGCTTTTGCAACGAGGGACCTGGGGGCAGGATGCCCGCAATCCCTGCGTGGATCTCTCGGAGGATTTCAATGCCATCTTGACTAGAGACGCATTTGAGAAATACCCCGTTTGCACTTCGTTTGTAGAGCTGTCCATCAACAATTGTGTAGGATCTTGCTCGTCTGATGATCTGTCGTGCGTGGACCTCGTCCTCCGGCAACTTTTGATCAATGAGGTAATCCAAGAACGGCTGATTCCAGGCCGGAATGACAGCCATCACCTCCTTAGCCGGAGAAACTGCCAGATCAGGATTTTCCGGGTTTGCACCCTTCACTGAGGGTACTCGCAGATGCTCAAGGAAAATTCCAGGCGGAATTGGTTTCTGCCGGATCCGAGCTTGGACAGCATGTCTGCTGCTGTGTTATCGTCTCTCGACGTACTTGACTTCGTATCCGAGGAAGCATTTGGCGATCTCATCAACTTCGTCTCTGTAAGCCGCCATGACGGAGTTTCTGGCGTTCCAGGTTCCGGCTACTTGTTGTGCCACCAGGTCGGAATCTCCGCAGCATATGATGTGCTTGATCCCAATTTCCTTAGCGATGCGCAGACCGTGTAGTAGAGCCTCGTATTCCGCCATATTATTGGTTGCTTCGAAGTGAATCTGCAGAACGTACTGCAGTTCTTCTCCGGTAGGTGACTTCAGGGTAACTCCAGCCCCCGAGCCTTGATGTTGCTTGGATCCGTCAAAGTGCATGACCCAAGCTTCAGGTTCCGGCACAGGTGTGCCCTCCGGTGCTTCAGTCCAATCCGCGATGAAATCCGCTAGAACTTGAGACTTGATTGCAGTTCGGGCTTCGTAGTTGATGTCAAAGGCAGATAATTCGATGCCCCATTTTGCTACGCGTCCTGTTGCGTCGGAGTTGTTGATGATTGTTGCCAGGGGAGCCTTGCTCACCACTGTCATTGGGTGCTCCTGGAAGTAGTGTCTCAGCTTCCGGCTGCCTAGGAAAACTCCGTATGCTAGCTTCTGAAAGTGAGGGTATCTCTGCTTGGATTCCGTCAGGACTTCGCTAATGTAATAGACAGGCCTTTGGACTCCGTGCTCAAATCCTTCTTCCTTTCGCACCACCACGATTACGAGGCTGATAACTTTGTTGGTAGCCGCTATGTAGAGGAGCATAGGCTCCGACTCAGCTGGAGCTGCCAATATAGGTGGGGAGGAGAGTATGTTCTTCAACTCCTGAAGTGCTTTATCTGCTGCCTCATCCCAGACAAATTTGTCTGTTTTCTTTAGCAGCTTGTATAGAGGTAAGGCTTTCTCGCCAAGACGGCTAACAAATCTACTGATTGCCGCAACGCAACCAGTTAATCGTTGCACATCTTTGAGACAAGTTGGACTTTTGATGTTCAGAATAGCCTTGATCTTTTCCGGGTTAACTTCAATGCCCCCGTGAGAAACAATGAAGCCAAGGAGTTTTCCTGCTGGTACGCCAAAGACGCACTTCAGCGGATTCAACATCATCTTGTACCGTCGGAGATTATCAAAGGTTTCCTTAAGGTCGCTCAGCAGGTCGGATCCCTTTCGGGTCATGACCGCGATGTCGTCGACGTAGGCGTGCACGTTCCGACCGATTTGGTCCTTCAGGCACCGCTGCATCGTACGTTGGTATGTGGCACTGCGTTTTTCAAGCCAAAAGGCATGGTAACATAGCAGTATGTGCCAAAGGGTGTGATGAAAGAGGTCGCCTTTTGGTCAGACTCCTTCATCAAGATCTGATGATACCCGGAATATGCGTCAAGAAAACACAGAAGTTCCGCCGTCGAATCAATGACTTGGTCAATGCGCGGCAAAGGGAACGGATCTTTCGGACAATGCTTATTCACGCCGGAGTAATCGATGCACATTCTTAGTATTTCAGAATTCTTTTTGGGTACAAGGACGGGGTTTGCGACCCAATCAGTATGGATAACTTCTACTACAAAACCTGCCTCTAGTAACTTTGCTAATTCCATTCCTATGGCGCGACGCTTCTTGTCTCCAAAGCGTCGCATAGCTTGCTTCACCGGTTTTGCACCCGGATTTATGTTGAGGTAGTGCTCGGCGAGTTCCCTTGGTACTCCGGACATGTCAGAAGGTTGCCATGCGAAGATATCCATGTTAGCTCGGAGGAACTCGACGAGCGCGCTTTCCTATTTGGGGTCCATGTTGGCTCCGACTGAAACCTGCTTGGAGTTGTCACCTTCAATGAGGTCATGCTTCTTGGTTTCTATCGCGGCCTTGAACGAGGTCTTGTTCGGAGATCTGCTTCTTGGTGGTCTGCATCTCGGTCGGATCCACCGCGGCTCTGTAGCCTTGCAGCTCCTCTCCAGATATGACGGATTCGCAAAGGCGGCTTCGCCTTCCTCGCAGTCCCTAGCTTTCTTGTAATCTCCGGACACGGTGATCCAACCGTTGGGACCCGGAATCTTGAGCTTGTTGTAGATGTAGCATGCTCTGGCGTGGAACTTGTGGTAGGTGGGCCTGCCGAAGATCACGTGGTAGGAGCTTTTAAAGGGCACCACTTCAAACGTGATCATCTCTTCGCGGTAGTTGTTCACATTGCCGAAGGCTACGGGAAGTTTGATGCTGCCCAGAGAGTTTGCCTTCTTACCCGGAACCACACCATGAAATTCAGTGGTGCTGTGTTTGAGCTGTTCCTTGGTGAGGTTCATCTTCTCCAGGGTCTCCAGGTACATGATGTTCAGGCTAGCTCCTCCGTCCATAAGACACTTGGAGAAGTCATACCCGTCTATGCGGGGACTCACAACCAGAGCGTAGCACTCTTTGGGGATGACGGCCGGGTGATCCGACCTGTCAAAGGTACAGGCTTTCTCCGACCACTTGACATACTGCGGCACAGCCGGAACTGTGGCGTTCAAGATCCGGAGCGCTGATTTTTTCACGCGGACAGTTGGGGTTTCGAGGAAGGTGTGGTAAGTTCCAACACTCTTCTTACCAAAGGGGTTGGACTTGTTAGCTGCGGTACCCTCCTTGGGTTCCGGCGAAGCGTCATCCTCGTCCATGGCTTCGGAACTGTCCTCCTCTTTGTCCTTGTTCTTGCCCTTGCCTCCTTTGCCGCGTGGGCGGTGCTTCCGGGCTCGCTTGTATCCTGCCTCCGGGTCATTCTTCAGATCGTTGACCCACTTGCAGTTGCGATTGGTATGGGTGGATTTGCCTGTAGCCGGATCCAGATGGGCCAGGCACGGCATATCCTGTATTCCTCGTACGTTGGGGGGCGCGGGATCCGGCTGCGGTGACCTCGTAAGCGCGCTGCTGGCCCCTGCCTGCTCCGCCTCCACGTCCGCGGCCTCTTCCGCCTCCTGGACCTCCGCGTTGGAACGTCATGGCTACCATGTCGGATCCTCCGCCCTTCTGGTCTTCAGGGGGTTCTTCCGCTTGTTGCTGTTGCTGACGCCGTTATCACGGTTTTTCTTCTGTTGGTGCAGGGGTATGGCTGTAGCTGCGAGATCTCCGCCTGCGTCGTCATCGGCGGCAGTATGATCGCTGGCGATGTTTATCATCTCATCAAGAGTGAGCTTGTTCGCGTTCACCAGGCAGGTAAGCTTGTGGCGCAGCAGCCCCCCACGCTGCAAACCACCGATGAAGGCGTGCATTGCTGTGCGGTTATCTACGTTCTCGCACTCGTTTCTGGTTGCCAACCATCGGGTGAGGAAACTCCTAGATGTCTCACCCTTCTTCTGGATGCAAGCTTGAAGATCGCTGGTGGTGGCCGGTCTCTTG
This sequence comes from Lolium multiflorum, assembly GCA_030979885.1. NCBI lineage: Eukaryota > Viridiplantae > Streptophyta > Magnoliopsida > Poales > Poaceae > Lolium > Lolium multiflorum. Next base: position 194,267,694 of record CM061751.1, on the reverse strand, counting down.
TAGGTACCCCTGAAGTGGTTCTCGAAAGCCTTCTTCAGGTCCAACCAGCAAAAGATAGTGTTCTCCTCAAGGTCACTGAGCCAAACACGAGCTGGACCAATAAGGTACAACTGGAGCATGCGGCAGGCTATATTCGGGGTTCCTCCGGCGAAGGTTACTGCATTGTAGTAGTCCTCAATCCAGGTATCCGGCCTCTCGCTGCCATCATAATGCTTCAGGTTTCCTGGTAGCTTAAGGTTCAAGCTTCTTGGCTTTGGTTCCTCTCGGATCATCTGGCCAAAGCACCTTGGACCGATGTAGTCGGATCTGTACTCGTTGAGGCGATCCCGGGCGTCGCGGGGGGCACCGCCGGGTGATTTCGAGCGGGAACGGGATCTCCGGCCTCTGCCTCCGCCTCCACCTCCGCCGCCACTTGGTGGTGGTGAGGGAGATCTGCGAGGGGGCCTGTAAGATGATCTTCCGCCTTCGGACTCACGACGTGGCTCCCTCGGCTGGCTCCGGCTTCGGTGGCTCCTTTCACCTTGGTGGTGGTCGCCTCCGTCGTTCCGGCTCCTGCGTGGCTCAGGTGCGCACTCTTCGTTCCGGCTTCTCCTTGGTTCCGGATCGCGTCCTTGGCTTCTGCGAGGCTCAGGGTCGCGTTCTTGATTCCGACGAGGCTCGGGGTCGCGGTCTTGATTCCGGCCTGCGTGGTTCCGGCGTACGCTCCTGCTCTGTCTCTAGGAGGCGGCATGTTGTCGCGGATATTGATTCCACGGCCCATGGGGCCTGGTGTTTCCGGCGGGACTGCGACTTCGAGGAGGTAGCGGAGGACGCGAAGCCCGGGGTGGCGGTGATGGAACACGGTACTTGTCCCTGCCAGTGTACATCGCATCCTTTCCCTTTGCCGGATTTTTCGGAGTTGAATCCGATGATACCGGGATTGGATTTGGATGATCTCGACTTTCCTCCTGCGCGAGACCCGGTCGCGCTCGATCATCACTTTGTTGATGGCTTCCTTTTTGGATAGATATTTGTCCGGATTGGAACGCCGCGCTTGCTTTCTGTTCTTTGCATTATTTGAAACGAGCTTCCGGACGTAGTTGATGTCAATCTCCTCGTCCTTCTTCTTTAGGAGCTCCGCAGCCTTCTTCATGTTATCCTTTGGAGTTGCGGCGGCTGCTGCTCTGTGGGTGTTGCGAAGGTAATCTTGCGGGGAAGGATGGCCTCTCGCCTGATTCTAGCTTCTTCCTCCTGCACAAATTTTACCTTGGCCTCCCAGTGCTTCTCGAGTTGCCTGACCTTTTCGAGAGATTCATCGACCTCGCGATCCTTCTTCTGAAAGTGGTCCACGAAGTTCGCCGCTATGGTTCTTTCTTCTAGCATTGCGGCTGCGGTCTTGGCAAACTTCTGAGCTGTCGCTAGCATCTCCTGTCTTTTGGCTTCTAAGGCCTCCGGATCTGCAGCTTCCTCGGGAGTTATTGGCTTGTTGAGGATATCAGACTTTGCGATTAAATCCATGCGTGCTTGCTCGACCATCTCTTCTGGTGACAGGACATCGTTTCGCGGTCGTGCCTGATCTAACGGAGACCTTACGTTGGATGGTCCTGGGTCGGAGTTGGAGGCTTCGTCTTCCGTTTCCGGCTGATCCAGCGGTGCCATGGTTGCTAGAACCTGCATCGGCTGGGCGGATTCCACTTCAGCTTGCTCACTGCCTCCAAGTTCCTCGAGCTTTCGGTTGAATTCCTCTGTATTCATGGATGAAGCGCCGTCATCTTCTTCCCCAATCGCGAGCTCCTTCGTCAAGCGATTGTAATCTTCTGTGCCTATTGAAGAGGCATCATCGAATTTGCGCTCGGGTTTCGAGGATTGATTCCTCGAGGTTTCCGGCTTCCTCTTGTCCGGAGCGTCGCTGTCTCCGACTGCTTCGGCAGATCCGAGCTACGTTGTTTCCGGTGCCTCAACCTGCAAAGGATCGGCCTCGTCCTGGTGGAGGGCGTCTCTGCGGTATGGGCCAAGAAGTGCACGAAGTGACACCTTTGCTTCTCTAACACCTGGGAGACCCAGGCGGATCTGCATTGGTCTTCCACCGTTTTCTCCTGCTCGGGCGGATTGGGTGGGTTTTGATTTTCCTGATCTAAGGCGGAACCTTCCTTAAGAAGCTCTGCGACTCGATCGGATCTTCGCGACGGCGTCCGCTCGGCGGATGCGTCGCGTTACTTACCGTGCGTTTCCGTCGAATCGACGGTCTCGCCGATGAAGATGTGGATGCCGCCGATTGGGACGATGGAGAGCTTGACGGGGTTTGTCCTAGCCGGAATCCAGTTCGTCCGGACGGACGATCGGAAAATTCCGGCGTAGAGTAATCGTCCCACGCGATCGAATCGTCGTAGCTTCCCATGGCGGAGCCCTCCCGGTTCCGGCCTCCGGACGCCTCGGGCCCCACGGTGGGCGCCAACGTCGTTGCCTAATCGACGATACCTCGGAGGAGGGATCCTCACGAGGGGAGAAGAAGTAGGGGCCATAGGGCGGAGTGCACACGGGACGGTGGTACGCGAGTTACCCAGCTTCGGAACACGCGATGACGGGGCCTACTGCTGCTTGTCTGGAATTATCGGGCGCTTGCGCGTTGTTACAATGGTTGTGGTTGTGCCTCTAGGGCTCCCGGGATCCGGCTTATAAAGGCGCACGGATCTAGGGTTTACATGGAGAGTCCTAGCCGGAATACAAGTTGCCTAACTACGGTACAATATCTTGCCGTGTACGTCAAGGATCCGCCTTCCTTATGGCCGTACTGGATCCGGATACTTTATGGGCCTCCACGGATCCGGCCTCCTTCGTAGGTCGGTTAGGATCCGGCTCCAGGTTCCTGGGCTGGACTTCATCCTTCTTGATCAACAGCAACTGGGCCGCCCGATGGGCCCCATGCCACCATCACCGTCTGTGGGCCACCCGGGCTTGCCGGATCTAGGCCATGTCGTTGATATACCCATAAAGTATACCCACAACAGGTCGTGTCCTCGATAGCCCCTCTCCTGGCCTTTATATAGGTGGCCAGGTCCCGAGAGGTTTAATCGAGTACGGGTAGGTTTACAATAGATCTATCTCTAATCTTTCCTTCTTCGGCTCTTTCCGTGTCTTGTACTTCAAGTAATCTTTCGCCGCACCGTCCTAGTGGCCCATCTTGCCTTCAAGTGCCTTCATGGGCCTCCACCTGGGCCGTATAGGGTAGAGCAATAGTGATTACCCGAAGGGTAATGCCCACGTCACCTTAAATTAAGAAGAATCAGTAGACAAGGCATGCTTCAAGAAACTCGCGTTGTATTCAAAAGGGACTTACAAAAGGAGGAGCCATGGTGGTGGCAGGAACATCCTTTCCCTTGGAGAGGGAAGAAGCAGTCGAGGCTTGAGCCGCGGGAGCTGCTTGAGGAGCTGAAGCTTCGGAAGCTGCAGCGGCCGGCGGAGCGATGTCGGGTTTAGTTTTCTTGGACGGAGGCTCGACGAAACCCTCATCCCTGCAAAAAGGGAAATGATCATTGAAAGTTATAAAATGAATGTAAGAAATAAGAGGATCAAATAAGACGTCAGAGCAAGAAGTACTCACCAGTCGAGTAGATCGTCTTCATCGGCAAAACCGCCGATTGATCTCTTCGCGAGTGAAGTTATGGCCTCCTCCACAGCTGCATCAACAAAGGTATCGTGATCAGCGTCATCATCACGCATTGATCCCTCTGTGTTGCAAGCATCGTCGGCTGGGGGAAGGAGATTGGTGTGGACAGTTTCAGATTCTATCGGATCGTCATCGCTTTCTGGACTTGTATGCTTGACAGGGTGAAAATCAACAGGCACTGAGGAACCTCTTCCTTCAGAGGTATCGTCTGGTGAATCATGCAAATTCCCAGGGATTATGGGAACCTGTCGAAAGGAAAAATGGATAAGAACAATGGTAATTATGATAATTAAGAGAAGTGCAGTCAAGATTTGGTAGGGAAAGATACCTCGGGCGGTGGATGATTAGCATCAAGAGGAGAGTAAGCACATGTCAACGGGATCGAATCTTCTTGACTAAAGAAAGTAAGGCGGCGGACTTCATCAAGTAGTTCCTTCTCCGACAGTTCGGCAGCATTAACCCTGGTTATGTCCTTTGGGCCTGAATACAACCACATCGGATGAACTCTGGCCATGACTGGTTGGACTCGACGCTTCAGGAACACTGTTGCCACCTCTGTGCCGACCATGGTTTGGCCATCGGCCTCTTTGATTCGAAGAAATCTGGCAAATAATTCGTCGGCTGCTACTTTTTCGTCGGGAGAGAGAATGTTTTTCCAGGAATTTTTAGGCTGGGCTTCAACGACATCGGTAAAGCAAGGGAGCCGGGATTCGGGTGACGAGGAATCCCTGACGTAAAACCACTTGAGTCTCCATCCTTGCACAGATTCTCTCATTGGAAAATTGAAGTAATTGACTTCTGGACGAGCTACGAAACCTACTCCTCCGATGACAAAGGGCCCATTACTACTGCTGTATCTCTTCACATAGAAGATCTTTTTCCACAGCCCAAAATGAGGTTTGATACCCAGAAATGCCTCGCAAAGGGTGATGAACACAGCAACGTGGAGGATTGAGTTGGGAATAAGTTGCCATAATTGGATCTCGTAAGTTCGCAAGAGGTGGAGGAGGAATTCGTGAGCAGGGAGCGAAAGACCCCGGTATAAGAACGACAAGAACATCACGGTGAAACCGGCGGGGGATTAGGTCGAGAAATCGCACCTGGCAAGATCACATTCCCCTCGTCAGAGGAGATGAGTCCCAGGCTTCGGTATCTTTTCTCATCACGCTTGGTGACTGTAGATGCAGTCCAATCTCCGGGCTTGGCCACCGAGCTTGATGGTGCTGGCGGCGCCGGAGCTGGGGGAGGAGCGCTTGGAGCACCCCCCCTTCGAAGGAATCGAGGGGGGTTTGGCGGCGGCGCCTCCGCTAGTGGAGCTGGCGGCGGTAGTGGCGCTCTTCTTCTTCACCATCGTGAGATCGAGGGAGGATCGGAGAAACGGTGGTGGCGGCGCAGCAGTTGTGGAGGAAGGAAGAAGGAGAAGGACGAAGAGGCGTTATGGCGAGACTGGGAAGGACCAGAGTTTTTTGTTCTTTAAGTGGTCCTTTTTCGTTAAGGAATGCGGAAATCGAGGAGGCACCTCGGTAACTATGCATAAAAAGTGGGTGTTGTTTAAAAACAAGGCTGGGCAGAGGCAGAGTAGGCCCGGCGGGTCACGTCCTATCAGTCCAAATCAAGATGTTAGCAAAGCGTCATCAATGACGTCATGATTAAAGCATTCGAAGGAATAAAAAAGTTTATCGGGTAGTGAACTTGAGTCTATGCGTAGATTGCAAAGCATTCACGCCTAGACTTGGGGGCTACTCCCATCGGGAGCGCTGACGCGCACCCGATAAAAAGAAGATGTTTATTCGAAAGGATAAGGACTCGAAGATATGGAATGTTCAACTTAAGTCGGCACCCGAATATAAAGCGTTCGTGTCTAGACTCGGGGGCTACTCCCATCGGGAGTACTGGTTGTGCACCCGATAAAAGTTTTTGCACTCCAGGATCATGCCCGGGGACTTGATTCTGTGTAGGGTAACGTTGTTTTGCCATCGGCAGTTAACCAAAAAAAGTTGGGCGCGTTACTCATTATCCCTTGCATGAGGAAAAGTATCGGATGACTTATGAAGACTTGCAGGAAACTTTCGGCAGAATGAAAAATGTTCGAGTGGTACAACTTGAGTCTATGCACGGATTGCAAGCATCCGTACTTAGACTCGGGGCTACTCCCATCGGGAGCGACGCGCACCCGATAGAACAAGGACAACTATCAAAGAGAAGAACATTCAACGAAGGCATGCTTTAGTCTCTACCCGAAATATCTTCGGCTAGACACTCGGGGACTACTGACGTGGGCATTACCCTTCGGGTAACTGTTATTGCCCTATCCTATACGGCCCAACTGGAGGCCCATGAAGACAGCCGATGGCAAGTTGGGCCACTAGGTCGGTGCCGAAGAAGATTCCTTAAAGAACAAGACGGAGAGGAACCGAACAAGGAAAGTTAAGAACTAGGACTCTTGTAAACCTAGTCGTACTCGTTAAGACCTCTTGGGACCTGGCCTCCTATATAAAGGCCAGGAGAGGGGCCGCCGAGGGACACAATCAATCTTAGCAGTCTTAGCCACCAAAAGTTTAGAGCTAGGTCATCGTTAAGCTTAGCATCTCGACGAGATCTCAGCCGAACTATTCGGCACCCCATTGTAACCTATTTTTCATCATAATCAAGAACATACAAGCAGGACGTAAGGGTTTTACCTCATCGAGGGACCCGAACCTAGGTAAATCGCTCCCCTGTTTGTCTGTGAACCGATGCCTTGTGTCAGCTTGCAGGATTCCATCAACCCTAAGCCCCTATCGGAGGGCATTGCCGAGGAGCCCCCTCGACAATAGCCGTAACTATTCAAGTCGTCAGCATTGTGCTTGTCGTCGAACGCGCAGAGGAAGGGAAAGTCCATGGCGTGCAACACCCCGTTTACTACCTTAGCGAAGTACTCACACCGGCAAAACAACGATATCCTCATCACCAGAAGTTGGCATATGCCGTGTGGAGGACAGCGTGAAAGTTACGACATTACTTTGCAGTCCGATCAACGTTGTCACCGAGGCCCCATTGAAGAACATACTCACCAACCCAGAGGCTACAGGCAGAGTATCTCAATGGGCTATCGAGTTAGCACCACACAATATTTCTTATGTTAACCGAATAGCTATCAAGTCCCAGGTCCTTCCTGATTTCTTGGTCGATTGGATCCAGTTGCAAATCCCGGCAGCACCCGACATGTCGGGTTCATGACGATGTATTTCGATGGATCTAAGCGAAGCACGGGCGCAGGGGCCGGAGTAGTGCTAATCTCACCGCGAGGAGACAAAATGAGATATGTTCTAAGGATGATTTTCTCATTACGAACACATAATGAGACAAAATACGAAGCTTTACTACACGGGATGCGTATGGCCAAAGCATGTGGAGCTACTTGTCTGGATATTTATGGAGATTCAAATCTCGTCGTTCAGCAGTCGATGAATTTATCCGACGCTATTAGCGACAATATGATTGCTTATCGTCAGTTGTATCAATCAATGGAAGCTAAGTTTGAAGGCTGCGAGTTAAAACATATCGGTAGATCTAGCAACGAGGAAGCCGACGCTTTGGCTAATATCGGCTCTACATGCTCTTCTATTCCAGATGGAGTCTTCTATGAAGTAATTACTCAAAGGTCCATTAAAGTAAAAACTTCGGCACCTCCAGAAGTATCGGCTACTGACCCGTGGGCTATGCTCCAGAAAGCTGCCAAAGATATTACTGATGAATCTAAACAACAAGTTCTTCTTCTTGAGCCTTTATGGACTGAACCTTTTCTGGCATAGTTGATGGAGCAGCGATTGCCAGACGATCCAACGGAAGCTAGACGCATCGTGCGACGATCTAAAGCTTTTATCATAGTGGATGGTGACCTTTATAAACGAAGCATCTCTGGCATCTTCCAACGGTGCATCGCCATCAACGATCGAAAGCCTCTGTTGCGAGAAATACATGAAGGGACCTATGGTCATCATGCAAGCAGTAGAGCACTTGTGGCTAAAGCTTTTAGAGTTAGGTTTTATTGGCCAACAGCAGCAACCGATGCAAGAGACTTAGTTCGGAAGTGCGATCCTTGCCAATGTTTTGCACCAAAACCAAATGCACCTGCCACAGACTTAATGAATATACCTTTGGCTTGGCCCTTTGCGCAATGGGGACTTGACCAAGTTGGTCCACAGCCGAAATCATCGCCTGGTGGTCATACTCATCTATTGATGGCAGTTGATAAATTCAACAAGTGGATCGAGGCCCTACCAGTCACCAATCAGACAGCCAAGACCGTTGTCAAATTCTTCAAAGGAATAACTTGTCATTTTGGTGTGTCTCATAGCATCATTATAGACAACGAAACCAACTTTGATTCTAAGGAATTCCATTACTTCTGCAACAACAATGGTATCAAGCTCAAATTTGTTTCGGTTGCACATCCTCAGACCAATGGGCAAGTGGAAAGGATTAATGGCCTAATATGCGATGGCATTAAAAAGCGCCTTACGGGTGCAGCTGGAGCTTGGGTTGAAGAATTACCATCAATACTTTTGAGTTTGCGGACTACACCAAATAGGTCAACACAATATACTCCGTTGTTTCTTGTGTACGGAGCCGAAGCTGTTCTACCTACCGACGTTCGCTTTGAAGCACCTAGGGTGGCCGCATATACAGAGGCAACCTCCGTTCACGAACTGCAAGATGTTGTGGATCTTCTTGACGAGGCTCAAGCCATCGCCTTAGCAAGAACAACAGTATACCAGCAGGTGATACAGAATTATCACAGTCGAAGAGTTCGTACTTGAAGTTTCAGCGTTGGTGATCTAGTACTACGGTTGAAGCAAGAAAGAACCCTTATACTTGAATGTCCATGGGAAGCACCGTTTATTATCACTAAAGTTATACCAGAAGGAGCTTATCGCCTCAAGAATCCTACTTCGGGAAAAGATATTGGGAACCCATGGAATGTCGCACACTTGCGACGATTCTATGCGTAGGATTCGACCTTTTTCTCTTTTGCATAAAGGCTTCTTAGCCTATGATGTATTATGTATAAAACTTCTGGTTCATCTTATATTATTATCTTTTCACCCGAACAAATGTTTGAGATCTTTTTATCGACTATTACTACTCCCATCGGGAGCTCCGGTTAGCTACACGTCATAGCTTACCCGACAATACTCGGGGGCTGCAAATAATTATTACAATGATGTCATTAACTACTACTTCCATCGGGAGCTATGGTTATCGACGCACCATGGTTTTTCCGGCAATACTCGGAAACCATAAGTCTTTATCAAAAATAAATTCCATCAAAGCCTCAAATAAACTTGCGAGTACTGCAGTTGGTGGAAACAATACAACATACGAAAGGCTCATACCAGTGCACCGTGTCGAAGCCGAATAAAAATCATATAATTCCCTTGTTTACTCGAAGGGTGTCGCTCTTACAAACGTACATACGACTCTGCAAAAAATGCGATTACTACGGGGTCGTCGAGTGAGCAAACTGACCTGATTACTTAGTTGCCTACGACAAAATATTTCGGCTGGACTTACGGTTCAACGATCTATAATGATGTTAGAAAAGAACATCAAATACACACAATGTTACTTCTTGCAACGCAAGGTTATCTTAAAAGGGAGTGATTCCTTACAAAATCACACTACGTGCAAGAATAGTTAAAGGATTTCTATCATGGCGAGGTCCCTTGATCTTCCTGATTCTTCAATTCTCTTTCGGTACCTGCCTCCATCCTAGAAAATAATAATATGAGCATGATATATAGCTATGGGATAATATTGATCTAGTCTCACATTAGCATTGGCTATGGATTCTAAATCCATGGTCGGATGACATGCTAAAACAGAAGCAAGTGCAAGTTCGGCTCAACAAGAAGTTCTTTGCGCACCAAAGATCGAATTCTAACTGGAGTCTTGAATCGATTGAACAAAGCGGACAGTGTAACGGCCCCGGGTAGAACCCCCTATTAGTTTTGCTTGTGCTTTTTCATTTGTGCATCATCATGCATCATGCATCATCACATCCATGTTTTTAATAAATAAAATTATTTTATAAACCCTAATCTATTTTGTTTCCCCTCCCCTATGGTTTTTATAATAAACTCTAACCCTTCTCTCCTATCTCCTAATTTATAATTAAGCCTTTTCAATAATTAATTTTGGTATTAAAATGTGTTTTGATTTGGTTACAAATGAATTAACTATATTGGAAAACTACTTTTGAATCTCTCTCTCTCATCTTTGGTTTCAAAACAGAATTGGATTTTGTTTTCAAATGTTAGAAAAATAAAACAGAAAAAGAAAACCCTCCTCTCTCCCTTGGGCCTCTCTCTCTCCCCTGGCCCAGTTCTCCTCTTCTCTCTTGGCCCAACCGCAGCCCACCTCTCTCCCTCTCTTCCTCTCTTCTCCCCTAGGCCTCTTCCTCCTCTGGCCCGAGACGGCCACTCCCTTTCAGCCCAAGTCCAGCCCACCTTCCTGTACCGGTTCGAGCATCTGGTTGTCGTCTTCTCCAAAAGCAGTCACGCAGATGGCGTGAGCGACCCTGCGGTCCTCCACCGCGCCAACCACCACGGCGCCACCTGCTCCCTCCCCTTCTTATCCCCGCAAACCCTAGCGGCCACCAACCCCTCTCTTCTCCCTCCCTCGCGCCGCCAGCAACTCCTCTCTCTTCCTCTTTTTCTTGCTCTGCAAGCCCCGAGAGCGCCGCCGCAGCAACCACCTGGCCCCATCGTCTCCGGCCACCCCGAGTCGTTCCGCGGGCACCGGCGGGTGCGCCTCGACCTCCTCTTGCCCCTGGCAGAAGGAATTGAGCCCGGGTGCTCCCAAACGCCGCCATATCGCGGTTCCCTTCTCCAACTCCGGCGGCGTCTGTCGTCGATTCCGGCGACTCCCGTCCACCTCCAGCCACACCGACCCCTCCTCGAGCTTCCTGGTACCCCGGCGCATCCCCTGGTCCTCCTCTCACTCCCTATCTCCCTCTCTACCGTTCTCCCTATGTTGATGCCGACGCCTTCTCCGCAGATCCTCGCCGGCGCCATTCCGGCGACCTCCAGTGGGCGGCGCCACCTCCTCTTGGTCCGCGCCGGCGAGACGCGTCCAACGCGCCCGGCCTAGTTTCCTGGGGCGCCCTGCTGCGCTCGCACGCGCGACGCCGGCCGCCGGTGCTCACCGCCGCGCACCGCGTCGAACGGGTTGTGTGCGCGCACGCAAGGTTGGCCACGCTGGCCTCCACGTCGACCCGCGGGCCCCATCCGTCATCCTCTCGGGCTAAGCCCATCCTCGGTGAGAAAACCCCGCCGGATCTGGATCTGGACGGTTTTGCGTCCAGGTCCCTGCTTGTTTCTTTTCTTAACCCGCAGCCCCTGCACCTGTTGGTTTCCTGCAAAACCCCCTGTACCTTGTGAAATCAACCCGGGGTCCTCCCCCTGTATGAGTATGATTTCTGGGTCCTTCCCTATTTAATAAAACCTGTTTTATGTTTTAAATTAACAATAAAACTTAATCTGTTAATAACTTTTAATCTGTAACTCGAAATAAAATGTGTTCTATATAAATTTTGATCTGAAAAATGCAAGGAACATTAATATGCCATCCATTCATTTGTTTGCATCTCGCATCATGTCGTCCGTTGATAGTTATGCATGTTCACCTCACATATATGCGGAGTATTTCGGATATCCACCTAAGGTTTCCCCGCTCCGTTTAATATTGAAGTAGCTCATCCTTGCCATGATATGCCATGCTAATCAACACTTAACTTTGACGGTAGAAATGCAACTCCAAACCTAAATTGATTGTCCGGGGTTCCGATCCCGCTTAATTTGGTTAAGATGCATTGCACCATCTATGCCATGTCATGCGTACCATATCACGAGCATGCTGATTCTTCTGTCGTAGTAGTAAGACTTGCATAGTTGTGTGTTCCAGCATTTGCTTCTTCGCGGATAGGATCACGAAGTGGTGATGTGAGATACGACGAGTTCTCCGACAAGTTCTTCTGCAGCTTTTCACAGGCGAGCCCTCTCTCTTCACCTACTCTCCCTCGCATTGCTATCCTTATGTTGCGCTTCTTTATCGAGTCACGTGTCCTATTCCACTTGTTTACCATAATAATCCTATATATATCATTCCTTACCCATAGCCGTTGCTTGATGTTTGAGCCTTGCGAGTCGTAGGCGTGTTTAGGCTCTGTTGTTTATCTCGATCTGTTATCGGGATATGTTGGGTTGTTGGGAGGTTATCACATGCTACATCGGTTATTCACACTTTACTTTATTTTACAACTAAAATTGTAAGCGAGGCATCTGAGCCCCTTTGCGAAAGCATCGGAACTTTGACTCACTAATGTCCCCTAGGACCCGAGTTCTTGTTATCTGTTCCGAGACTGAGCGCTCTAACCACACGTGGGTATGCTTATTGGGTCTCCCCTCGACCACGGAATCTACAGCTTTGTCCAGTGGCCACAATTAGTTTGAATGTTTGTTTGTTTCTCTCGGGCGTGCAAGCATGTTTCTTTGTGTTCAGATGATATGATATTACTTTTGGGGAAGCCGTGAGTGCCTTGTAACCCCGTTGTCTCTTGCACGCTCGTAGGTGCGGTCCGCATTGTTAAGAGGTCATCCTCTAGTGGGCTCTGATCCTCTTAGCCGTTCTCGCAACAGCTAAGTCCGCTCGGAGTCGCCGGACTTCGATACGGGTTAACTTAGTTAGGTGGCTTCCTGGACATTGTTGTAGTGAAGGAGAGTGAGAGTCGTGATATCCACCTGTCGCAAGTGGGTTGAGCGTGCGAGTGGCTACATTTGGGCACCCCTGCAGGGTTAAATCTTATCGATAAGCCGTGTCCGCGGTTATGGACGACTTGGAATTGTATAGCTCGATCATAGAACAACTTACACCTTTATGTTGTTGATAATAATTTGCTAATAACTTGCGTAGTAATATAGAAACTGATACCTAATAAAACTTGTCCACCGTTGAGTGCCTTTTACATTGCCTCTTCGCTTTGTTGAAGGGGATATGTGTAATCGGCTGGGTTATGTTTGTGTAGTATTTATCTGTTACCTTGTGCGCTCTCTTATCTTCTCTGAGTAGACGGATGTTGTAGCGTGTCTCTATTGGTTATAGTTTTGCTGCCGCTAAACCTACCATATAGCCCCAGGCGATATATATTTATACTCGTCCGGCGAGCATAGCCATTTCTAGTCTCGCTAAGTACGTGCCGGAGTTCGTTCCTTGGTACTTACTCTCGCCTTTTCCCCTTTCTCTTTGCTTCCTCCCTTTTGTCGGCAACCGATGGCCCGACTTTGGTTACGAGAAGACGACGTTAGCAAGGTTACCCTTCCGGCTTGGCCTGGCAGGGTTATGGACGTCACTGGTTATCTTCAGGACTCTTAGTCCAATTTGTATCTTGTCCGTACTCGGACGTATTCGATCTTCTGTATGATTTGGATCTTTGTATTGTATATTTGTTTCTTGACTCGTTGGAGTCGTTGTTGTAATATATATGTATCTTGTGGGCTATATTGTAACCCTGTTGTAATGTTACCGCTCGTGTTAATTCCTCTGGCATCACGTGAGTGATTCTTCGCGCACGTCGTGTCGGAGGGCGTCTCTAAATCGATATCGTGTGGATTTCGGCGGGATCGCTGGAATCCTCAAGGTACCGGTTTCGGGGCGTCACAAGTTGGTATCAGAGCTCAGTTTGACGGTACCCCACTAGTCCAGCCTTTAGGATAACTTTGCCAACGGTCGTTGAGTTTAGAGAGTCCAAACTATTTTCTAAAATTCGTTGGATAGATCTGATTAGCTCTGATTTTTCTCCTTACCTCTATTCTTTCTCATCTTACCTTTGCGAGTTTTGAGTCTTCTCTCTTATCCGAGTTCTCTGAGTCTTAGATTCCGACGCAGGTTGGACGATCTTTGCCCCTCACCTATTAAGTCCGATCTTCGGAGGTCTTGATGGAAGCGCGTCGTCAACAACGGAACAACGACTTCTTGTTAGTGGTGTCGCCCGATCAACATGGAGCAACAACTCTTGTTAGTGGTGTCGAGAAGATCGACACGTCGCCTGAAGATCCGATAGTTCACCTCTCTCCCCCGTACCTTGGCGTGGGATCTCGGGGCGCGATCCCTTGTTAGTGGTGTCGATTGTAACGGCCCCGGGTAGAACCCCCTATTAGTTTTGCTTGTGCTTTTTCATTTGTGCATCATCATGCATCATGCATCATCACATCCATGTTTTTAATAAATAAAATTATTTTATAAACCCTAATCTATTTTGTTTCCCCTCCCCTATGGTTTTTATAATAAACTCTAACCCTTCTCTCCTATCTCCTAATTTATAATTAAGCCTTTTCAATAATTAATTTTGGTATTAAAATGTGTTTTGATTTGGTTACAAATGAATTAACTATATTGGAAAACTACTTTTGAATCTCTCTCTCTCATCTTTGGTTTCAAAACAGAATTGGATTTTGTTTTCAAATGTTAGAAAAAAAATAAAACGGAAAAAGAAAACCCTCCTCTCTCCCTTGGGCCTCTCTCTCTCTCCCCTGGCCCAGTTCTCCTCTTCTCTCTTGGCCCAACCGCAGCCCACCTCTCTCCCTCTCTTCCTCCCTTCTCCCCTAGGCCTCTTCCTCCTCTGGCCCGAGACGGCCACTCCCTTTCAGCCCAAGTCCAGCCCACCTTCCTGTACCGGTTCGAGCATCTGGTTGTCGTCTTCTCCAAAGCAGTCACGCAGATGGCGTGAGCGACCCTGCGGTCCTCCACCGCGCCAACCACCACGGCGCCACCTGCTCCCTCCCCTTCTTATCCCCGCAAACCCTAGCGGCCACCAACCCCTCTCTTCTCCCTCCCTCGCGCCGCCAGCAACTCCTCTCTCTTCCTCTTTTTCTTGCTCTGCAAGCCCCGAGAGCGCCGCCGCAGCAACCACCTGGCCCCATCGTCTCCGGCCACCCCGAGTCATTCCGCGGGCACCGGCGGGTGCGCCTCGACCTCCTCTTGCCCCTGGCAGAAGGAATTGAGCCCGGGTGCTCCCAAACGCCGCCATATCGCGGTTCCCTTCTCCAACTCCGGCGGCGTCTGTCGTCGATTCCGGCGACTCCCGTCCACCTCCAGCCACACCGACCCCTCCTCGAGCTTCCTGGTACCCCGGCGCATCCCCTGGTCCTCCTCTCACTCCCTATCTCCCTCTCTACCGTGCTCCCTATGTTGATGCCGACGCCTTCTCCGCAGATCCTCGCCGCCGGCGCCACTCCGGCGACCTCCAGTGGGCGGCGCCACCTCCTCTTGGTCCGCGCCGGCGAGACGCGTCCAACGCGCCCGGCCTAGTTTCCTGGGGCGCCCTGCTGCGCTCGCACGCGCGACGCCGGCCGCCGGTGCTCACCGCCGCGCACCGCGTCGAACGGGTTGTGTGCGCGCACGCAAGGTTGGCCACGCTGGCCTCCACGTCGACCCGCGGGCCCCATCCGTCATCCTCTCGGGCTAAGCCCATCCTCGGTGAGAAAACCCCGCCGGATCTGGATCTGGACGGTTTTGCGTCCAGGTCCCTGCCTGTTTCTTTTCTTAACCCGCAGCCCCTGCACCTGTTGGTTTCCTGCAAAACCCCCTGTACCTTGTGAAATCAACCCGGGGTCCTCCCCCTGTATGAGTATGATTTCTGGGTCCTTCCCTATTTAATAAAACCTGTTTTATGTTTTAAATTAACAATAAAACTTAATCTGTTAATAACTTTTAATCTGTAACTCGAAATAAAATGTGTTCTATATAAATTTTGATCAGAAAAATGCAAGGAACATTAATATGCCATCCATTCATTTGTTTGCATCTCGCATCATGTCGTCCGTTGATAGTTATGCATGTTCACCTCACATATATGCGGAGTATTTCGGATATCCACCTAAGGTTTCCCCGCTCCGTTTAATATTGAAGTAGCTCATCCTTGCCATGATATGCCATGCTAATCAACACTTAACTTTGACGGTAGAAATGCAACTCCAAACCTAAATTGATTGTCCGGGGTTCCGATCCCGCTTAATTTGGTTAAGATGCATTGCACCATCTATGCCATGTCATGCGTACCATATCACGAGCATGCTGATTCTTCTGTCGTAGTAGTAAGACTTGCATAGTTGTGTGTTCCAGCATTTGCTTCTTCGCGGATAGGATCACGAAGTGGTGATGTGAGATACGACGAGTTCTCCGACAAGTTCTTCTGCAGCTTTTCACAGGCGAGCCCTCTCTCTTCACCTCCCTCGCATTGCTATCCTTATGTTGCGCTTCTTTATCGAGTCACGTGTCCTATTCCACTTGTTTACCATAATAATCCTATATATATCATTCCTTACCCATAGCCGTTGCTTGATGTTTGAGCCTTGCGAGTCGTATGCGTGTTTAGGCTCTGTTGTTTATCTCGATCTGTTATTGGGATATGTTGGGTTGTTGGGAGGTTATCACATGCTACATCAGTTATTCACACTTTACTTTATTGTTAACAACTAAAATTGTAAGCAGAGGCATCTGTGAGCCCCTTTGCGAAAGCATCGGAACTTTGACTCACTAATGTCCCCTAGGACCCGAGTTCTTGTTATCTGTTCCGAGTGAGCGCTCTAACCACACGTGGGTATGCTTTTGGGTCTCCCTCGACCGGAATCTACAGCTTTGTCCAGTGGCCACAATTAGTTTGAATGTTTGCTTGTTTCTCTCGGGCGTGCAAGCATGTTTCTTTGTGTTCAGATGATATGATATTACTTTTGGGGAAGCCGTGAGTGCCTTGTAACCCCGTTGTCTCTTGCACGCTCGTAGGTGCGGTCCGCATTGTTAAGAGGTCATCCTCTAGTGGGCTCTGATCCTCTTAGCCGTTCTCGCAACAGCTAAGTCCGCTTCGGAGCACGGCCGATACGGGTTAACTTAGTTAGGTGGCTTCCTGGACATTGTTGTAGTGAAGGAGAGTGAGAGTCGTGATATCCACCTCGCAAGTGGGTTGAGCGTGCGAGTGGCTACATTTGGGCACCCCTGCAGGGTAAATCTTATCGATAAGCCGTGTCCGCGGTTATGGACGACTTGGAATTGTATAGCTCGATCATAGAACAACTTACACCTTTATGTTGTTGATAATAATTTGCTAATAACTTGCGTAGTAATATAGCATTACTACAACCGATACCTAATAAAACTTGTCCACCGTTGAGTGCCTTTTACATTGCCTCTTCGCTTTGTTGAAGGGGATATGTGTAATCGGCTGGGTTATGTTTGTGTAGTATTTATCTGTTACCTTGTGCGCTCTCTTATCTTCTCTGAGTAGACGGATGTTGTAGCGTGTCTCTATTGGTTATAGTTTTGCTGCCGCTAAACCTAACATATAGCCCCAGGCGATATATATTTATACTCGTCCGGCGAGCATAGCCATTTCTAGTCTCGCTAAGTACGTGCCGGAGTTCGTTCCTTGGTACTTACTCTCGCCTTTCCCCTTTCTCTTTGCTTCCTCCCTTTTGTCGGCAACCGATGGCCCGACTTTGGCAGGTACGAGAAGACGACGTTAGCAAGGTTACCCTTCCGGCTTGGCCTGGGCGGGTTATGGACGTCACTGGTTATCTTCGGACTCTTAGTCCAATTTGTATCTTGTCCGTACTCGGACGTATTCGATCTTCTGTATGATTTGGATCTTTGTATTGTATATTTGTTTCTTGACTCGTTGGAGTCGTTGTTGTAATATATATGTATCTTGTGGGCTATATTGTAACCCTGTTGTAATGTTACCGCTCGTGTTAATTCCTCTGGCATCACGTGTGTGATTCTTCGCGCACGTCGTGTCGGAGGGCGTCTCTGAATCGATATCGTGTGGATTTCGGCGGGATCTCTGGAATCCTCAAGGTACCGGTTTCGGGGCGTCACAGACAGAGACGCTGGATCCAAAGGAAATATGGTTTTCCATACCATATTTAAATGAGCATGGTACTTGTCGAAGTAATAATGAACTTTCTCAGATCGATACTCGAACTTCTCCATGATTACAACCTTTGATCTATTTGACCATAATTCACACTTCGGGTGACTGATGCCGGTCATTGCTGCAATTTTCTCATGGATCCGCTTATTTTCTTTTGATTCATCGGAAGTAACAACTTTTGAAGACAATGAGCAAGTTAGAAGAAGATCATTTACAGAAGTATCAGTGAAACAAAAAAGAGGTGGTTGACTGCTTATAGCTTAAGCTCTCGGTAGCCACACGAAGGCAATCTAAAGCATGTTGTTCGACTACAATAGCAATTTCGCTCTTCTTCTTCACCAGTGCTGCCATAGTATGAAGGACAGCTATAAAATTATTCAGTCGAGAAATTTGATCGCGCAGGCGACGCTCAAGTTCCGATTCATCAATAGCAGAAGAATTCAAAGAACTCTCGACTCAGGAAGAATTCGAAGGAGTCTGCAAAAAAATATTTAATATACATCTTCAGAAAATCATCGAATGCAGAGAACTCCCATCGGGAGCCAGCAAAGTGTTTCATTCAAAAGGATACGATGAAAGTCAAGTGCCAACAATAAATTCTGCCTAATTCATTACAGAGCAAAGGTCGAATGTATTTGGGGTTACAACTAAAAAATTAGTAGGCTAGGCTTGTTCAAGTGTATGCCGATGAACTTGGTGCAGATCCAGATACAACTTTCTTCTTGTCTTCATCAACTAATCTAAGGAGCCGATTGGCACACGACAATGAGGGTTGCTTGAAAATCTCATGGTCAACAAGACAATCATTGGCATCCACCGGTAAAGCTTCGGATAGTTTCTCCAGCTCAGAACCAAGTCCATGCCCCATCAAAAGTTGGAAAGTAAGGACTGCTCCGTAAAGATGAGAACGTTGCTTCAATACCTCAATGGCGTCAGAGGAGTCGATGAAGAAAGTATCCGCCATTTCTCCAAGAGTCTTGTTTCGGTCCACCTTCGGGAACATCATCGAGAATCATCTCGAGAAAGCTCCTTTGGTCTTCTTCAAGAGATCTTGAATCTAGTTGCTGGACTCAGTTGCAAATGCAAGAGCATCCGACATCGAGTCCACTCGAAGTTTGTTCGTACAATCAACAGGCATATCTTAACCTATACTTGGCTTTCTTCAAAGAGCCAATCATCGACTCGGGGGCTGGTAGATACTACACTGGATATTGTCTACTAAAAAAGAAATGCTTACATGATCACACGGAGATGAAGGAACGGAGGCGCTTGCTGAAGGATTAACTGTCGAAAGGGGAACTTTGGCCACGACTGTTCTTGGCGGAGGAGTGGCCATGCGATCACTTCCAGCAGTCAAAGGCATTGATTCCTTTGTAGACTCTGCCTTAATTATCAAATAATACATTTGCCCTCTTTGAAAGAGGAACGTCGTCATAATCTTCGAAGCTGGACAAAGAAGAAATGAATTTCAGTAAAGCTGAAAGAAGCTAAGTGCAAGTAAAAAGAAATAAAAGAAAACTTACGAAATTGACTCCAAGTCATCCTCTTCGGCGAAGAGTCTTGATGGTCTTTTTGCGACCCGAGGAGCCGAAGTCTCTCGGGGAGGTGCAGGAGAAGCAACTGCGTCAGCATCATCGTCATCTCGTTCACTAGGACTCGACCCCGCTGTCGTCATCAAGTCTTCATTAATCTTCCTGCGACGCATGGACTTGACAAGTGCATCATCCTCGGGAGCTTCATCACCCAAAGCATCGCTATCCTCAAGAATATTCTGGTCATCCTCAGTCTCTTCGGAAGCGTCGTCATCTTCTGGAGCTATTCTACTTTCGGGGGTCGGTGGATAGCATTGAGCAACAGTAGAAGCCTGTTGAAAGTAAAATAACAAGTCTTAGATTCAGAAGCAAAAATAACATCAGATGCAGAGACAAATAAAACAATTACCTCGGAAGGAAGGTGTCTAAGATCGAGAGGAGGGAGAGCCGAAGTCATGTCTATGTTATCCTTCTGGCTGAGGCAAGTTAGGCGCCACACCTCGTCCCGAAGATCTTCCTCAGAGAAATTAGTCGGGCTGACCCTTGATTTGTCCTTGGCACCAGTATACAGCCAGAGTTGATGAACCCTTGACATTGCTGGTTGCGCCTGACGCTTTAAGAACACTGTGACCACTTCAGTGCCTCACACATCGTTTGACCCCATGCACTCTTTAGATCTAAGATATTTTCATAAAGTTGATCGGCTACTTCGCTCTCCTCAGCCGTAAGGGTGTTTTGCCAAGACTTCTTCGACACAGCAGCAAGAACATCTTCTGTCGCTAGCCTTGGACCGACTCCCTCATCAGGAAGTTGAAGTAATCAACTTCCTTCCTAACGACGAAGCCGACGTCGCCAACCAAATGAGGGCCATCATTGCCATTGTGGCGTTTAACATAAAAAAAATCTTCCTCCATATACCCTAGTGGGGGTCGATGCCGAGGAAAGCTTCGCACACGGTGATAAAGATCGAGAGGTGGAGGATGGAATTAGGAGTCAGCTTGCAGAGCTGAATTCCGTAGAAAAAGAGGAGAGAATGAAGAAATTCGTGGGCTGGAAGAGAAAGCCCACGCTGCAGAAAAGCAACGAACATGACGGTAAAAACCTTTGGAGGCTTTGGGCGAGAAGCGGAACCTGGATGAATGAAATCAGATTCGGCAGAGGTGATGAGTGTTGTGAAATGTATATGTGGATTGCCTAGCCCTTTCCATCAGTTCGGACTTTTGGTTCAAGTGGCTAGTGCATGAAGCTTAACATGGTATCAGCCCCAGATCTCGAGTTCGAATCCTGGCGTTCACATGGTTTTCTCAATTAAGCCTAAAAATTGTTGTTGCCCCCCTCTTTAGCCACCGATGATGCCCTGTTTCAGTGTGCTCTTCCTCTTTCATATGTTGACTTTCTCTTCTCCCGTCACACAGTGGGGGTGTTGTGAAATGTATATGTGGATTGCCTAGCCCTTTCCATCAATTCAGACTTTTGGTTCAAGTGGCTAGTGCGTGAAGCTTAACAATGAGCCCGAACGACCTCATCTTATCCTCCTCGCGCTTGGAGATGGTGGTTGTTGTCCAGTCAAGGCTGGCTTTGGCTGCGCCTGCGGTGGCACCGGAGCTGGCGGTACCCTTCTTCCTGCCCATGGTTCCTGGAAAGCTCGTGGAGGCAGAAGCAATGGTGAGAAGGAGGTGAAGGAAGAAGATGAGCAGTATGGGATGCGTAAAAAATGAAAACATAAGAGTTCCTCTATTTATAACAAGAAATGACTGGGGATCGTGGCCGTTATTTTGGCATCGTGGGAAGATGGACAAAGATCCAGTCATACACGTGTCAAGGAGAGAGATAAACTGGTGGCCCATTACTCCCACTACGTGCGGAAATCGAGGAGGCGCCTCGGTCAACACGCAAGGACTAGTCATTTCCTAACTGACCGCGCAGAAGTAGGGTGGGCCCGTCAGGTCACGTCCTGTCAATCGAACCGCCGCAGTGGCAACGTCATTGATGATGTCACCAAAAGTATCGACTCTTCATGAAGCATCCGAAGGAAATTATAACATCAGGTTGCTCGACTTAAGTCTACACACGGTTGCAAGAATCTGTCCCTAGACTCGGGGGCTACTCCCATCGGGAGCGCTGGACGCGCACCCGATAAAAATTATGGATTTGAAGATTTCAGAAGATCCAGGATCATGTCCGGGGACTTGATTCTGAGTAGGGTAATGTTGTTTTGCCATCGGCAGTTAACATCGATATATCGAGTAAAAGTGGGCACGTTACTCGAATCCCTTACGTACTATCAATTGGCGTGACTTTACTCGAAGTTATGGAAGACCGATATAAAAAAGATATCGGATGATTGAGACAGCTTGCAGAACACATCGATAGCCGAAAACATTCAAGTAGTACAACTTGAGTCTACACACGGTTGCAAGCATCCGTGCCTAGACTCGGGGGCTACTCCCATCGGGAGCGCTGGACGCACACCCGATAAAAAATGAACTTTCTGTTTCAAGAGATCAAGATCTTCCGGCAATTATGGACGTTCGACAGAAGACAATTTTAGTCCCTGCCCGAAGCTTTACTTCGGCCAGTCACTCGGGGGCTACTGATGTGGGCATTACCCTTCGGGTAACCATTGTTACGCTACCTCCTACGGCCCAACCAGGGGTCCATGAAGATCAGCCACCGACCAATGTGGGCCGTTATGTCGGTTCCGAAGAATCTTACTTGATGAACAAGGCAGGAAGACGAAGAATAAGAAAAGTTTAGACATAGAACTCTTTGTAAGCTAGCCGAACCCGGACAGAACTCTCGAGACCTAGCCTGCAATATAAGGGCCAGGAGAGGGTCTGCCGAGGAACACACAATGACCACAACCAGAATCACCGCAAGTCTAGAGCTAGGTCATTAGAAATCTTAGCCTCTGGACGAGATCTTAGTCTTAGCCTTCGGCTACCCCATTATTACTCGATAATTTCGATAATCAAGATCAGACAAGCAGAAAGTAAGAGTTTTACCTCATCGAGGGCCCCGAACATGGGTAAATCTCTCTCCCCATTGTTTTGTATCCGATGTCTCGTGTCAGCCTGCAGGATCCGTCAACCCTAAGCCCCAAAAGGTGGGCATTGCCGAGGAGCACCCTCGACAAATGGTGTGTCCTGAAATATGATCGTGCCTGAACAATGGTGTCTCGTGAACTAGTATCGACTATGATCACTGCTAAGTTTTCTTGTGCTTGCGTTGTGTTCTTACGTGTGCGGTTGATCACTGCTAACCTCACTACTAAAGAGAAGAGGTAACCGGAAGCGGATTTTTGTTGCAACCAGACAACACGGGCGCCGTTCTAGGCTGCTACTAGGCCTGAAAACCGACCTAGCAAACAGGCAGAGCCCAAGTCTCCACGGGGCAGAAAAACTCTGCACGGGCCACCAAATAACGTGGTTTTTCTTGCCAATGGCCCGTCTCCGACACGCAAGGGGCTTCTTCCAACTAACGCAGTGGTGGAAAAGAAATCGGCCGAGGTAACCAAACTAATGTAGATTGAGGGGAAATGTTAAGGATATATTTGGTTCAGTTGATTGGTTTCCTATTGTGTAGAAACTGTGTACATCTCCTATTTATTGGCATGATCGGTTTATGATCCTTATGTCCTTTGCTCTGTACCTTGTATGTCTATAAAGAGAGGAAAACCCCACGATAGGATATCACGGCAAATCACTTTTCTAAACTGCAGGTAGTACCAGCTATCCATTGACGTCTGTCGGCCACCTTCGTCGTAGCCCATTGTACAACCATTGGAGCCTTGAAGTGCTCAGTCATCAACGTCTCATCCGACTATCACGGCTGCTACAATGCCCCACATGTCAAATTTCTCCCGAAGGACCATCACTGCTGCCGACTCAGTACTTCGAAACGATGGCACAAATGTGAAATTACTCCGGAACGATGGCACACAATTGAAGTGCTCAGTCTGCCACCGGACTCGGTGCAATAAGTGGCCACCAAGCTGGTAACCAAACACTTCATCAGTTCATATCTAGAGCGTAGTGTGCGTGCTAGCTTCCAAATAGACAGACGGCAGCCAGCCTCAAGCGCGCACAAACAGGATCAGCACTCGGACACGCACCCGCACTCAGTAACGGAGTAGGCATGGACGTAGAAGCGCTCAAGGACACGCTCCCCGCGCCGGCGACGGAGCCGTCGCCGGCGCCGCGGGCGAAGGGGATGCACTGGCTCGTCGTGGTGATCAACTGCGGGATGCTCACGGTGGGAACCACGGGCGGCCCGCTCATCACCCGCCTCTACTACAGCAAGGGCGGCCACCGGCAGTGGCTCTCGTCGTGGATCGAGACCGCCGCCTGGCCGCTGCTGCTGGTCATCGTGGTGGCGTCCTACATCACCCGGCGGGCGCGCGACCCCAGCGCGCCGCTGCTGCTGACCCGGCCGCGGATCCTGCTCGCCGCGGTGCCGCTGGGGCTGGCCATGGGCGCGGACAACTTCCTCTACGCCTTCGGCTTGTCGTACCTGCCGGTGTCCACCTCCGCCATCCTCATCTCCACGCAGCTCGCCTTCACCGTCTTCTTCGCGTTCCTCATCGTGCGGCAGCGGCTCACGGCCTCCTCCCTGAACGCCGTGGCGCTGCTCACCATCGGCGCCGTGGTGCTGGGCCTGCACGCCTCCTCGGACCGCCCTGCCGGGGTTAGCAGGGGCCAGTACTGGCTGGGCTTCGTCCTCACCCTCGGCGCCGCGGCGCTGTACGGCCTCATGCTGCCGCTCGTCGAGCTCACCTACAAGCGCGCCGCGGGCGGCGGCGGGCGCCGCGTGCTGACGTACGCGCTGGTGATCGAGGTGCAGCTGGTCATGACCTTCGTCGCCACCGCGTTCGGCACCGTCGGCATGGTCGTCAACAAGGATTTCCAGGCAAGTGCCCCCACGCGCGTCACTCCTGTCCCCTGCACTCTCTTCTACGTCTCGATCTCGTCTCCATTAATTTCCAGGTTCCAACAAAGGATTGCACCAGTTAATTACTGTAACGCACACTTTCCCAAAAAAACCTTGAAATTTCCAGGCCGGCACTGTAGGATACGAGCGCGGCAGGGATAGAATTTTGCGTCGTTTTACGAGTGACAGTATATTTTCTTGGCGGGCAGCGAGTAACGGAGTAGCCCTGTAGTCCGGCGAACTGTGCCCACCCTGTAGTCAGCTGGGCGCAGTAGGCATCAGAGCTACAGTAGTATAAGAGATAAAATATTATAAATTTGCTTATCTTATCTTATAGCGCACAATGTGACCCCGAAAAATGGTAGTATATGTTGCGGCCATAGCGAAACATTGGAATTGCTCTCAGCGCTTCAATTCCCCGAATGGTTTGGCGGCCATCGAAAACATTGGCCTTGGCCCATACGTCCTGGCAGACGGCGTTTGGCATCAACAGCACCGCTGTTCTCGCGGATCTCGTGTGAGACACATCGAGGGGGAAAAATGGCGGAGACCAGTACTGGCTGGGCTTCTTCCAGAGCTCCGGCGCTGTGCGGGCTCGTGCTGCCGCTCGTGAAGCTCACCGACAAGCGCGCGGCCGTCGGCGGCCGCGTGGTGATGTACGCGCTGGTGATTGAGATGCAACTGTTCTTGGGTTCCTTCTGCACCGTCGTCGTCAACAAGGATTTCCAGGTGCCAATGTCACGCGTCCCTGTCCCTACACTAGTCCTACTCTGTCTTTCCTATTGCTGGGGCCGATCGAGTACTTAATGGTACTCCTGGTGTTTAATTAGTTCCAAGTTCCAATAAAGGTCTGCACGGCTATTTTTTCACGGTTTTTTGCGCAGGTTTTCTTGGTTTTTTCCGTTAGATTCAAAATTTGTTCTGATTTAAAATCATTCAAATTTGAGATTCAAAATTTGTACAGATTCAAAATACTCTCTCCGTTAAGTACAAGAAAATACTTCCTCCTTCTCAGTTTACTAGTCCTCCCCGTATCCCTAGGTCACCAATTTGACCTATATAATATAAATTATATAATGCAAAAATTATATTATTAGAAAATAGAACATCTAAACTTTCCAATGATATAATTTTTATAACATATAACTATTGCTAACTTGATCAAATTTGCGACCTAGATGTACGTGCACGCCTTATAAACTGTGACAGAGGGAGTACAACAAACTAATTAATGACACGGTTAATTATGTGAGAGTAGATTCGTGTTTTGAATTAATTAAACATAATGTATTTGGTGCATCTTAACTCTTAAGAGGTAGAAATCTAATTAATTTTGTCTCAGTTAGTGTTAGTGTGCTTACATACTACCTCCGTTTCATACAATATGGCCTATATTATTTTTTGGGAAAGTCAAGCTAAATAAAGTTTGACTAAACTTTTAGGAAAAACTATCAAGAACCATGATATTATGTAGATATCATATAAAAATATATTTCATGAGAAATCCAATGGTCTTGAGTTTGGATTATACATATTAACAAGGTTTTCTAAAAACTTGATCAAACTTAACGTAGTTTAACTTTTCAGAAAAATACAAGACTTATTCTTCGAAATGGACGTAGTAGTACTTATAAAATAGTACTATGGAGTATCTCAATTAATGTTAGTGGCCTTACAATTTGTATCTTACTACTCCATGTATATTGTTATTTCATCAATTTTGTATATAGTTATTTCATCAAGTATACACTACTCACTCTCTCTGTCTCGGTTCACAAGGCTCAAATAACTATATACAAAATACTGTATCGTTCTGAAAATTTACAGTGCGGAACTCCATGTAGCCCGAGCAGTCCATTATTGACAGTATTTTTGTTGGATCCTCAATGGCTCAATGGAATGATGGAAACATAAAGCAGGAGGCAGTGAGTACTGTACGCCTGTATAGTCCAGCGAATAGCGGCAACGACCCAGATCCCAGAGTCCCCCCTGACACTAGTTGCCGTCGATGCAGCACTTCAATTTCCCGAATGATTTCACGTCATCCAAAAGACTGTCCTTGGCCCATTTCCCCTGCTGACTGTGAGCTCTCGTGTATTTCGAGGCATCCTGTCAAGTCTGTCTCGTTATTTAGCGGAATTATTGCTGGATCCTCTCTCGGCCTCTGTGATCTCGAGAAACATCACGCTGAAAAAAAAAAACGAGAGCTTGAGCTGTGGGACGGGAACCACATCAACAATAGGGCGTGTTTGGTATCTCGCACGACATAGAGTATGAGCTGATAAATAAGCTCAAAAAAATAATGGGGGGTCAATTTTTTTTGGGTAGGCTCCACTTCTACCAAAGAATCGCTTGTTCTTTCGGAGTCTCACACTTGCGAGAGAAAATGTGTGAAGATTTGGGAAATGCAGAGTGGCTCTCGGCTGCCACACACATCTATACTTGGAAACATGAAAAGTAATAAAATAAAAGGTTAAAAATTTGATTCTTTTTTAAATCAAAGAAGATCAGGTATTGTATCTGTATAAAATGTTTCTCTAGGAAATTACTTTCATTGTATTCTGGGTAAAAAACAAACTCGAAACACCCCATGATCAGATACTATTCATCGTCATAAATTTTTTTTGCCCTGAAGACCATGGAAATCATTTCTTTCCTAAACATTTTTTTACGAGTACGAACTTGATCTTCTTTGGTTTTCAGGAAGTGTGTGGCACCCGAGAGCCAAAAATCACCTTCCTTGAAGATTTTCCTTATTTTTTTTAATGTGGTATTGTGTCTCCCGTGGCATGCATGACACATCCACAACTAAACACTCAACACAAAATCTTTTCAAAACCCACCACATCCAACCCGAGCTACCAAACGAACCCACAACTCATTTTTTCTCCACGAGCCCGAGCTACCAAACACGTCGTGAGAGGTGAAGATGATATCGTGACCCCAGCATACAAGAACTAGCTAGTTTCGCCGGGAATGCTTCTAGCTAGGCTGTGTCAGGCCGCAACATGGGTGACATAGACATTCTTAGTAGGCTTGCCGAAGATGGTAACCGAGGTTTACTGAAGGCCCACAAGTAAAAAAAAAAGGCCCATAAGTCAAAGAATATGAAGTTCGGAAACCCAGTTAGTATTAAGAAGAGTTAGAATTGTCTTAGAAAATATAGAGACTTGTAATTTTACGGGACGGGTTAGAAACCCTCTCGGACTCTGTAACTTGTGTATTACGAATCCCTCGGCTCCGCCTCCTATATAAAGGGGGGTCGAGGGACAAAGAGAGGACCGAATCCATTGTTAACATAACCCTAGTTTGATAATCGTCGAGTACTTTTCGGCTGAAACCTTCGAGATCTACTTGCCCTCTACTTCCAACTAAACCCTAGTCTACGATACGTAGGCATTGCCAAGTTAATACCTTGTCAATGGGCAACATCCTCGTCCACATCGAGCGGGGCGATTGTGCCTGCAGATGCCACCACCGTCACCACCACCATGGTGGGAACCAAGGTTGATGTCGCGGTCGTCGTCCTCGCGGTCGTTGTCCTCGCGGTCTACTCCTCACTTCCCGTTGTCTACGGCCTCGCTGCTCCTTGGGCCACCTTGCCCGAAAGGGCGAGCTCGAGGTGAAGTCTTCCTTGCCACCAAGGAAGCGCTTGACCGTGCGAGGCTACGACATTCTCTTCTTACAACCTATGCGACAGACGTCTTTGCAACCGCCTCACGAAAGGTTATACCTTCGCTGCCCTGAAGAAGCAGCCGCTGATGGCGGGCGCATGTCAGACGCAACCACCGCTCAGCTCCACCAGTAATCGTGGCTGCCCAAGGCCCTGCTCGTTGACATGACCCACCACAACTCGTGAGTGTGCCGCTATATGTCGGCATCGAATGCTCAATGTGCGACATCGGCTGCTTCTTCGACCTCACGGGTGGCACTGAAGCAGGTCCTATCGGCGCTGATCGATGGAGAAGGAATGAGCACCTACACAGTCAAGGAGGGAGGACTATGAGCGGTTCTGGTGGTACGCGCCGGGAGGACAGTCATGACAAGGATTAGGTTTAGATTTAGTTTAAATTCTGTTCAAACTATACAAAATATCTCCAAATTTAAAAAAATTGAATTGAAGTTTTTTGTAAATTCATATGGGCCGGGGACGAGGCTGCGAGGGTCGTCGCCAAACAGGGCAACATGCGCGGGCACCCTGATTCGAGCAATTTTGCGCTTTTGCCATGCGCAGTTTAGGAGAGGCCGCTGGTGATGATTTGAGATCTCAACAAACATCACGATTAAAGAGATGATGTCAGATCTCAACAAACATGATGGTGAAAAGATGGGGGCTCGAGCACATCCAATTAGCTTGCGTCGACCGACGTTAGCTAGCTAGCTGGCTGTGTTGTCGTAGCGTTTGCGTGGAGTGGGCGCCAACTGCCATTTTCTCGCGCGTACTGTATTTGCCTGGTTGGTGCAATTGTGACAACAGTGGCATGGGACGTCAAATCTCCTTGCTCCTCTCCATGTCAACAAAGATCCAAGCCTAGACGAGGCGAGCAGCCCAAAGATAACGAATTTAGAATATTGCCCACTTGCGGTGGGGTCGACTCGGTTCACACTTTTTTGTGATCGTCTCTGTACCGTCCAAACGATGATAATGGCGCCACGACCATTTCAACCTCACGGCCGTGGTAAAATCCAAATCTGTACAAGTTTTGTGCAGCTTAGGGTCTCCAGCGGCGCGACGCAAACGAACGCTGAGCGACCGTTCCGCCGTGACCGAAAATGCGTCTTGCACCACCTCCACGCGCAAAGTGGCCGGGCGTGAGACGCCAGTTGCGTCTCTGGATGCGACGCGCAAAGTGTCCTTCGGTCTCAGCCGCGGCAGCGACAGCGCTTTCTTCCGCGTCATTACTTTCGGCGCGCGCTGCAGCCTTTGCAGGGCCGCGTTAATGGCGTGCCTCGGCTTCCGCGAGCGTGCGCGGCTAGTGGCGTTGCACCCGCCACGGTGGCGCCGTCGATGCCTCTTCTCCGCCGATGCGGCGAGGCGTCGCTTCGGCGTCTGCGGCGCGTTAATGGCGATACCTCGCGTGGCGCGCGTAGTAATGGCGATGCCCTGCGTGGCGCGGCCGTCGCCTGCCTCCGACCTATATAAACAGGTGCGCGAGCATCTCATCTCCTCCCCACTAAACCTTAGCCGCCGCGTAGCGCCGGCTGCTCAGCCCTAGCAGATCCACCATGGCGCCGGACGCGGCCATCGCGCCTCCACCTCCACCTCCTCCCCCTCCCCTCCGGCCTCGAGCTCCGACGAGGAGTTCGACTCCGAAGACAGCGACCTCCTCCACCTTCCGCCGCGCCGCGGCTCTCGGGAGGAAGAAGCAGAGGAGGAGCGGCGGCCCATGCGGCGGTCGATGCGTGGAACAACGTGTGGCGGCCGCCGCGCGAGGACTCCGAGTCCGGAGATATCTTGGTCGTCCGATGATCCTGATGCGCCAACGCTGGAGGAGAGAGCGGCGGAGCAGAGGGCCATTGTCGAGTCTTTCAAGACGCTCAAGTACGTCGCCGCCGAGGCTGGAGCAGGCACTGCAAGAGGACGCGGTGGCGCACCGAGCCATAGCGGCCGCGCGGGAGGCGGCGGAGAAGCAGGCGACGGAGCAACGCAACGACGGTGCCGGCCCGTCCGGAAGCAAGTAGTCTAGTCATCTAGGTCTACATTGTATAGTTTTTATTCATTTATATGTACTACTTTCTATGTTTTTGACTATGTTCCAATTCAAAAAATGGGCCGCCCCAATGGGAGCACACCCAAACGCAAACGGACGCGCGGACAAAATATGTCCGCGGATCGACGCAAACGGACGCTCGCGACCACTTTTGAGCAGCCAAAATGCGTCGCGCCGCTAAAGATGCCCTTAGAAGACACGCTGGTATACATGTGTCATGTGTGTGTGTGGAGAGGGAGCGAAATACATGAATCGCAGGCGCTCCACCTTGCCCCAAGCTTCCCTCCGCCGGTCAAGCACCGTACCGTACCAGCCATTCCTCTAAGTCCAGTGAGTGGTCATATCCTCTCAGAAGCCGTGGCACGCTGACCCCACCATAAGTTTCTTTGCTTCCATCGACCGCCTCCATGCTAGCCAGCTGCTTCGGGAAAATAGCCTGCACGAATCACGACACATTAATCTAACGGTAGAAAGATGTGACTGAGCCCTAAGCTAAAGCTGAGAATTAGCAAAACCGTGATGAAATATCTGCTGCGCCACGCGGGAATAAAATGGAGGCAGCTTCGAACGCGTACCTGCAGGACCACATTTTTTTCTTCCTCTTCTTCTTCCCCCGCCCGGAACGGGCCTGCTTGTGAGTCAGCATCCTCCTCCTTACCAAGTTTCCTTGCTTGCTCCCATGGATCATTCATGCATGAAAACCATCGTCAGCCACCACCGAACCTCCTAGCTAGAGACCTAGATTCCTAGACACGTTATCCCCTTGTATGATGCGATGCATTTGGCAAATGGCAGGTGCATTTGGCAAATGGCATTTTCCGTAAGTGGAAACACAGGATTTTCAGTGAAGAAAATGCACTACAATGGAATGGGAGTGGGCAGCGCTCGATGGCTTCTGCCCCTGGACTTTCTTTTCCTAGCCGTCTAGGCCCACTTAGAAAGAAGCCGTGTTTGGCTGCTTACGGCATGAGCTATGGAGACAGCTGTTTAACTAGGGTTAGATAAAACTTTTGACATATGCATGCCATTTTATGGTTTCATTAATATGTCTTTATCTCAAAAGCTGATTTGGTTTTTCTTTTTTCTCGCACATTTTCACTTAGTTTTCACTTTATGGGTGAAGAGACTGCTACCTAATGAAGAACCTACCTCCATATCCGAACCTAATTTCAACCATCCAAATCAAGATAAAGCTGCGAGACAACATCCTGAGACTATGCATTGGCCATGCCTACCGTGGTACTGCGAAGCTAGGCGCAGCATGATCACATGGTTTCTGGACGGCACAGTTCGGCACCCAAAATGTGCCCCGCCACTAACCATAAGAAAAAGGATTTAACCCCACCTTGCGCATGCGTGAAAAACAGTCGTGGATTCGTCTTTGGATGGAGAGGCAGATTAGGCTTTTTAAGCACAAAGAGATAGAGAAGTATGTCACCGTGCTCCTACTTTCTCGATCGTCTTTGACTCTTCCATCCTACCAAGGCACTCACAAGCTAGTAGCTCACACAGTAACAAGCACCAGCGACACAAGATACACTGGTAGCAAGATTCAGCTCATGCTTTCGGTCGCACGCTTTTCTATTTTTTCTCCTTATTTCTGTACGTCGCAGACCACGCCTACAACACTATGCATAGAGCAACATGTACTGATCACTTATGGATGGATGTGTTTGCTGGGTGCAGGCGATCGCACGGGAGGCGCGGGCGTTCGAGCTGGGGGAGGCGCGCTACTACACGGTGCTGGTGTGGAGCGCCATCCTGTGGCAATTCTACTTCCTTGGCAGCGTCGGCGTCATCTTCTGCGTCCACACCCTTCTCACCGGGATCATCATCGCCGCCTTCATCCCCGTCACAGAGGTGCTCGCCGTTGTCTTCCTCCACGAGAAGTTCAGCAGCGAGAAGGCCATCGCCCTCGTGCTCTCCCTCTGGGGCCTCGCCTCCTACTCCTACGGCGAGTACACCGACGCCCAGGCCAGCAAGAAGAAGAAACCGGCCTCGCCCGAACCCCAGGCTTCCTAGTCCTAGCATATACCCACCGGTCAGATTAAATTGACGCGAAGGAGAGCCAAACTTAGCCTATCTCGTGTATAAACCCGCGTCAATTAAATAAGACCAGAGGTAGTACTTCTAGTAGAAAGCTAATTAACGGTGACTTCAGACATACGCCAGATCGATCACTATGTAGTTCCTTCCTGAACGTTCTTTATGTGAATATGACGTGATTAGAATCGAACTCCGTTCGCCTATGAATCATAGGCTATGATGATACAGCGGAGATCTGTCTTATACTCTTATCTCATGGTGATGAATCAGCAGAGAAGATAGAGGTAGCTTGAAAAGACCACAGGCGCATTCCCGTTCCGTGGGGTTGCATGGAGGACCGGCAGTACGCTGCCGTAAATCTATATATGTAGCTGACGGAAATTGCTATAATGATTCTCTACTTCTCTCGAAACCTGAAATGAACCAAGCGAAAGAAAAAAACGAGATGCAACATTATATTAGTTGGTCCGCATTTTGATAACAGATCCAACCGGTTTTGATAGCTCCATCTCATCGCGGTAGCCAACTGAAATGTCCCAAAACCCTACTCTGTTATTTAACAAGCTCATTGGCAGATTTGGGCGTTTTTTTTTTCCTTTCACCTTTTTCTTTACCGGTGTATACAGTTTCTTTTGATAATATATTTATGCGAGAAAACACAACACAGATAAACATATTATACGGATGCTGATATATAATTCTACTTTTCCGATACATAGCATTTTTTTCTAAAAGTTACGTAAGATTTTATTTGTCATGATTAAACATGTAGTTGACATGCACGAATGTATTCCTTGGATGGTCAATTTTTCTGTGATGTGGAACACTTTATTCTGTTAAACAATTTCTAGAAGTTCCACACTCTCCTCATCGGCATCATCATCGCCGCCTTCATGAGAAGTTTGCCATCATGCTCTCCCTTTGGGGCCTCGCCTCGTAGTCCGGTCCTACAACAATTTTGCTGACATAGAGGCCACCAAGAAGAAAGTGGCCTTGTCGGAAGCCCAGGATTCCTAGTTGTCTGTCTTGTGGACCGATGTAGTTGGTGACCGGTTCCTATAGAGAGATAACGGTGCCTTTGGAAATACATCAGGCTACTCTCTTGTTCTTTTCCTTCCTTTTTACTTGAACCTTCCATATATGAATATGACGCAACCAAAAGTGAACTCGGTTCGCCTATGATATAGGGAAGATCTCGCTTATCTCATGGTGATGAATCACGATCGTGCTAGGAAGATAGTGGCAACTTACGATGTAGAGTTGGCGCATTCCCGTACCGCGTGTTTGCATGGACGACCGGCGGTGCATTGCCGATCATCTACGTAGCTAACCGAGATTGCTATAAAGACTTTCTGCTTTTCTAGATATACACCAAACCACTATGTAGTTCCTTCCTGAACCTTCCATATGTGAATATGACGCGATCAGAATCCAACTACGTTTTCCTGTGATACAACAGAGAGATCTATCTTATCTCATGGTGACGAATCACAATCCAGCTGGGAAGATAGACGTTGCTTGAAACATATAGGGTTTGTTTAGTTTCTCGCACCTTTTTTTTGCATATGTAGAGATCTTCTCACTAAAGCCATTATGGACTGACTCAAGTCTAAAATCTTGTCCAGTTTGGATGCCAACAAGTCATTTTGTCCTCATTTCTGCACTTGACAGCCTGCAAACCGCAGTTTCGTGTACGAGGGAAGAATGACAGCGAGTTTAGTTGCATTCTACCTACCGTTCGGGTAAGCACTTATCACAAGTGGGGACCTTACCTCGCACTACTACAAACAACTCATTGGAATACGTAAGTAGTAGGCAGCAGTAAAATTAACATCGTTCAACCCTAGCTACTAGCAAATCGCAGTTCGTTAAGGTGTTCCCTAGCTACCAGCAACTAGCAGTTCCTCACGATGTTTCCCTAGCTACTAGCAAATTGGTGTTCAACAGAACACAAGGATGAGCGGAGGAGTGGTCGACAACATGACAATGTTCTTCCTTCTTTCTTCAGCCTGGTTGTGCCTCTATCTGCCCACATTGCTTCGGCTCACTCCTGCCTCTTGTTCTTCCAAGCCTGACTGTCACCCTTGCCGCGTCCATAGTCAATGTCATCCGACGTCACACCCTCCTCATCCTGGAAGAACTCATCAATACCCCACCACAAGATCCAGTTGTGTATAATGCAACATGCAAGAACAAGCTTAATTGAGTGGCAAAAGGATGGAATGGCTTGTGATCAAGGATCTTAAATCTGTTCTTCAGATCAGCGAAAGCCCTCTTGATTGTCACTCGCAGGCTAGAGTGTTTGAGATTAAATAGTTCGTTGCCATTTTTGGGGTAGTGTCTTGGAGATAACTCATTGAGATGATACCTTGTTGACATGAAGGGTGGAAGAAAACCAGAGCGACACGAATAATCGGCATCAACTCGGCTCCCAATGGTGTTGTCAACGGAGATGATGGGAACAAGATGGTACTCCACATGAAGCAAGGTCGCCGCTGATGATAATCTGTGAACTCCGTGATGTCTGCAAGTGCACAGTTAGCTAGTTTTGAAATAAGAGTATCGAACCACGTGGAGATACCAGTTAAGGTCTTTATGCCCCTTGTTGCTATTTATCAAAGATTACCTGCAAATTTTCTTTGATCTTAAGTGAGGATGTTTTGGAGAGAGTTGTATTTGGTTGCAAGAAAGTAAACAAAGCAATAAAGTAACAAACGTAGTAAGAAAGGTAGTGAAACTCAGTAAGGTGACGAGTTATCGGGGATTTGTTGGATCCACCTCTAGCATTAGGATTGATGTTAACAAAGATAAAATATGCTTTTAATATTGTTGTGTGTGTGTGTGTGGAGAGAGCTCCATAATAAGATGTGTCCAGAAAATCATCGGTCATCGCATCTCTAAATAACCACTCTGGCTAGCCTTATCCAACCACATACTGACTATCGCAATTAAGGGTTTCCCCATGGTAATCGATATGAGCTTAGTGAATCTATATGTATCCCCCTCTTTTATATGATAGAGCGCCGCCATGGTAATGTCACTTCCCGCCGTACACACTACCATGCTTCAAAAGGGTAATTCCCTCTCTAGTCCCTAAGGCAAATATTACATGGTGCACTTCATATAATATCTAGAGAGAGAACTCTCACACAATCATACATTAAAACCATAAATCATCTTTGATTCATCTCATAGTCATGCTAGGGTTTCTCCATATCCCCAAGAACAAAGAGATCTACTCACACATGGAAGCAATCAAGAACATCATCATAATCTTGTGAATGGAATAAGGGTAATAATACGAATTCAAATACAAATCCACAATAGCTATTGAGATCGCAACTACGGGTTGTATAAGGAAGGGATTGGTGATGGAGATGAAGATGTAGCGGTTGATGATGAGGGGATGATGCCTTGTCCTCCAATGATAGCAGACCGGATCTTGTCTTCTGCCAAATTTCTCCTCCAGATCTCTTCCAGAGGCAGTGTTTTGGTGTCTGTGGAGGCTGTGAATGTTGGATCCCTCTCCCGTATGCGCCAGGTGAAAGTATTTGACGAGGCGGAGCTCCCGAGGGTGTGTATGGGTGGACGGTACGGGCGGTCTCCCCCCCGTACTAGTACCCGCTAAATCCTCAGGAACCTCTCCTCACGTCCTCCTTTGGCCCAGGTGCGTGGTTAAGTGCTCATATGACTTTCATCACGTTAAAATATCATAAAAATGATAGTTTTAATTAATATATTTCATTAATATTTAGAGATCCTGCTGAAACAAGTCGCCCAGGGGACGAGCAAGCGTAGTAAACCTAAATCCAATTGCTACACGAGGATATTTATGTAAGATAAAGGAGTAAATACACTCCAAAAATGCACTCATCACCCCGCCGCCTGATAACTGCAAGAACACAGATCAGGTGTAACTAGTTTCGAAGTAAGAGTATCGAACCACGAGGAGCTACTAGTAGTGATCTTAATGCCCATTGTTACTATTATCTAGGGGGTACTCGTAAGTTATTCTAATTTCAAGATGAAGTATATAAAAGAGTTGTTTTGTGTTGAAAGCTAAAGTAAATAAGAACAAAGAAATAAACTAATGTAAGCTAAAACAAGAGAGTATTGATAATGTGTTTGTGGTATGGTTGAGGGGTTCTCAAGGAGTGTAGGTTCCACCACTAGTATTGCTATTACTTATAATTAGAATGATATATATCTTTGCCAAGTTTATGTGTGGGAGAGCTCCGTAATAAGATGAACCCAGAAAGTCATCGGTCATCGCATCTCTAAATAACCATAGCAGCCAGTCTTCTGCAAGCCACATATTGGCTATTTTTTATTAAGGGGTGTACCCCATGCTTTGTGAATCCCTCTTATCCCCTCATCCATGTGTTAGAGCACCGATACGGTAATATCACTTCCCGTCGTTCATTCTACCATACTTCTAAGGGTAGTTCCCTCTCAAGACCATAAGGAATATATTACATGGTGCACAACATGTAATTTCAAGAGAGAAAACTAACACATATTCATAGATAAAAGGTATTAAACATGTTTAGTTCACATCATAATATTACTAGGGTTTCTCCATATCTCCTCAAGAACAAAGGAACTACTCAAACATGAAGTGGATCAACATCATAGCAATAATATGGATTGAATATGAAGGTACAATTGTATACAAGTGCAAATCCTAATAGAGTTCAGATCACAGCCAAGTAGACAAAGGGGATCGCGATAAAGACGTTGATGATGGTGTTGATGATGGAGATCAATGTGTTGCCCTTCAAGATCCTAGCCTCCTCCTCTTCTATGTGTTGATGGAGATGGTGATGGAGGCGGCGGTTGCGGAGATGGCGGCGGCGGAGCAGCAGGGCTCCGCCCCTAGGGCATGGATGAATTGGTGATTCTCCTTGCCTCCTCCCCTCTTTATATAGGCGTTGGAGGTCAGTTTTGCGAACCGATGGAGCCTGAGGCCGAATATGCCCATCGGGCCTTCACAAATGTTGTTCCGTTTGACGAAATGGACCCGATGGAGCCCGGTACGGCCGTATGGTACGGGAGGGTCTGCCCGTACCGATGGTCGCCAAAGCTACTTGATGCTTTCGTATTCTGGATGCAATTTCTTCATACAAACTTAGATTTTGGTGTTGTTCGGCTCGTTGAACTCATATGGGAGAGGGCTACAACACCATGGACTTAGATCTTAAATATAAGATGTTGGAAAATATCACCTTTTCCACACCTCATATGGCTATGTCTGGTGCCTGTAACTCTTCCACATTGTGCCCTTTTGGTCCCTTTTGCTCCCTTTTTCCATGATCGCCAATAACACCTAAATACATATCAAAGGAAAGGGAAACATAATAAAATCCTACTAAGACAAATTCTCAAAAAAAATCCTACTAAGACTACTAAATATGCGAAGCTCATATGAAAATGAACAAGAACTCGTGAGTATGCAAAATAGACATAGGTGTATCTAGCTAGAGCATGAAATGAGTGAAAATATGAGTAATAGTATACTTAAAAACCTCAGTAGAATAGTGCTAAATTTCGATCTATCAACTTCCCGAAGCTTAATTGTTACTCGCCCTCGAGTGACAAAGTGAAAAAGAATAATAGCGAGAAATGAGTCTGGCTAGAAAAATTCGGAAGTATGAGGTGATATCCTATACTTCCCCAAGCAAGAAGTAATGTGTAACATAATCATACAAGGAAACACCAATTCAGTTGTGTTAGTCAATAAGAGATTAGTTACAACTTCTATGCCTCATGTCAAAAGAAAATCTTCCTCAAAATAAAACTTGTGATCCTCCTATTGCTCCTTTTTTATGTTGCGTATTAAGAGTAATTGATCATGTCAAATGACGCATAACAACGCAGTGTTTTCAATAACACCCACATCAATAAATCAAGGTTAACAAAACACTTATTATCTATTCATTGCCTTTCAATATTATATTCATCTAATAGTTGGGAGTCCATGCCAAGACTTGAGAAGTGATATCTTTCGGATTCCTTTGACAGTTTCCAAGTAAAAGTCATGAATAACCTTGTAGGATTGTGACAATCATTGGGCCAATGGTGCTAGTATTCCAAGAGTGTGCACAACAGTCGTCTTGACAGGCATAAGGCAATATCAGACACTAATTCATATGTTGATACGCGTAAATCAATATCTCATATTTATATACTACCTCTGTTTCAAGGAATAAGGCGCCCTCATTTTACGTGTTTTTTGTTTGACCAAGAATTAATTCAAATAAATAAATATTGTTTGTATGAAATTAGTATCATTAAAAAGTTCTTTTCAATACGAATCTAACGATACTAATTACATATAATATAATCATGATTTTGTTGCTCAATTTTTATGGTCAAAGTTCGTCTTGAAATATGTGTGTGCCTTATTCTTTGAAACGGAGGTAGTAAAACCTTACATCTTGGCATGTCTCTCAGCTACCACTAGACTTCAATTCCATCAAACAACTCCTATCAGGACTGCTATCAAATCTATCATCATATCTACGGGGTTGAATACCTTCATGGTTAAATTCTTAAGACAGTTTAAACATTACACAAGTCATTCATTGGAAACTTTTTCTTATCGTATTTGATATTCTCAAGTGTAGAAATCATGGCAATGTATTCTAGAGGATCACAATATTTTTCTCAAGCTGGATAAAGATGTGAACATAGTGCATCAAAGCTCTAACTCAGCTCTTATGGAGATTAACAAAAAGCAAGTGCATCCCTTATATAAGTACGAAACATAACTTACTCAAGCAAGTCAATCAAAAACAATTGGATACATGCTTGTTCAAAATTTTATTGAATGAGAACATTGCACATGGTCCTACACGTGCTAAAGTAATTTCCCAAGCTAGGCTCTTGTAAGAACCAACTTGAATATATCACCAAAAGAAAAGAGAAAATGTAGTTTTCAAAAGAGAGTGTGAGAAGTGGTTACCTCCCCAAGCTTGATTGAAGCAAAGGTGATGCAGTTTTACCGTTGCCGTATGAATAACCTCTCTTTCATTGGACAAGAATCTTTGCTTCAATGAATATTATTTGATATGGCACTTCTTGTTGAAGTGTTGAGTTGACGCAACCAAGTGGCAAGTGTGTGCGTTTGAACGGTTGGCACGCATTCAATATTCCCACACAAGGTTCAAGTCACTGTGAAAATAACACACGAAGTAAAAAAGCAAACGGTTCGATGTATGAACGGAGTTCGTTCACCCAACCATGAAAACGAAAAGAAACAAAAAGGGACATGAAACACTACAGAGAATTATCGGCTAGGGAGTTTCAAAGGTGGATGCATTAAAACAAGATGCAATAGAACATGTAGAATGTATCTACTTGCCTTAGCTTGTAAAAAAAGTTCGAGTTTTTTTTATACATGTAATTATTGCGCTTTGTCGCCTCCTAGTACGGGTGGGTGGTACGGGCTGGTGCACCCATACAGGTGCTCTCTATTTCTACTAGAAATTCTTCGTCTTTTATGCGTCTGGTGGAGAGGTCGGTACGGGCGCGCGGTTCGGCCGCGTCCCACCCTACCGACGGTCGCTAAACTTACAACGGCTTCTCTAGAAAATTTTCTAGTTTCTTTGTTGCTTCGTAGGAGTGGTACAGGTAGATGCGCCCATACCGGTGCCCGTTAAACTTCCTGGAGACTCAAAAACCATTCATTCTTCTCCGAAAATTCACTAAGGACCTGAAACATTAGTCCAGCATCCAAGAACACATGCATATATTCTGTAGAATTTTTTTAACCAGGATATGCAACACATGATTTCATCGATGATCAATTCTACCTTTTGAAATAGTCCCAAGCCAACTCTAATAGGAAATCATGCATATATAAAAGTGCCAATGCAACATGAATGCAACTATACTCAAGACACAAAATTAAGAAAGACACCTAATAACTTCCGGGTTGCCTCCCGGGAAGTGTTCTTTAAATCCATATAGCTAGGCTTTGATGATCCATTATTATTTTAAAGAATCAACTAGAATTATGCATTTTACCTTCATGAGGTTTGAATCATCTCATAGTGGAGTACGTTCGAAGTTAGACCCGCTTGCGGTGCATCGGCATCTTGTAGATGAATAGGTTCCCGCTTTCAAGCGAGTGTGGATGCACAAGGTGTGGTGAACATACCTTCTTATGTAGCTGCAATGGGAAGGTTATTGGTTGGAACATAATCTTCAAACTTTTACCTTGATTACCATTGTATGGGAACGCTTCATAGTATTCTTCTTTCACACCAGAAATTGGTTCCTTTATATTAGCATTGAAAGATTCATAGCAATGTTTTATCTCTAGTTCATTATTAGTAATGCTCTCCTCATGAGTATCTAGGAAAAAGGTCTCCACATATAAATTAAGTTCAGTTTTAGCATTACAAGAATCATCACTAAAGAGAGATGCATCATCAACAATAATAGAATTTGTAGTGTGCAACTCGTTGTTAACCTCACCTTCTTGGTGTTCCTCCTCTTTATCTTGTGAATCCTGCAAATGGTCATTTTCGGGAACTACAAGTTTGCATTGTTCCTTACTCTTTATCACAAGTGCATTATCACTAAGATGTTCTAGACAATAATTTTTTAACATTGGCAACAATTCAATAAGTTTCATATGAAGCATATTATCACTACTCTTTCTTAGTATGGATTGTTTTAAGAGTAGATCATGGACACCTTTATAAACCAAATATTCTATGACTTCATCTCTAGTGTGAGACACAAAGGATTCTTCAAGAATAATGGAACATTGAAAACTAAAGTGCCCAACTGCCATTCATTTTTGACAAGTCTCAGGATATGACTTACAAAATGATTTTGCACATCCATCTAATGAATCATACAAGATTAACAAATCCATACCAGCGGCAGTAGTATGTTCGTTGCGGTGAACATACTTTTCATCTTGGGGTTCCTTCCATGTTTCCTACAAAAGGTTAGTCTATTCCACGGGTGTCGAGGTCCTATTAGGAAAAGTAAACACTAATGCATCATCACTAAAGTTATCACCACAATAATAGTACAATATATATGTCATTCCATTGATCTTATCGAGGACTTCATCTTCTATATATGTTTAATTTACTTATGCGAAATAGAAGCTCGAAACAACCGGTGTAAAGTACTCGTTCATGAATATCTCCATGAGCAAAGCATTTACCAGCTCCATTATAATAGGCTAATATGGTATCATCGATGTCCTTGCATTGATAGTTAATATGATCTTTGCATCCACATAGTTCACAACTAAAATTGTACGAGGTACATAATGTAGATGAATAGTCCTTCAACCAACTCATCCATTCTTTTAATACCTTTTCCCTCGCCCAGAAGTATCCCAAAGTTCCAGGTTGCGTCTCCTCCATTGCGAGCTTCATCTGTTCAAAAGCAATCTCGGAAGACATGATTAGTAGCAAATGTTTTTTTATAGTTTTTGCTTTTATAATTTTTTGTTCTTTTTAAATAAGATAAAAGCAATAAGATAAAAGTAAATAAACAATAATAACTTGAAGCTAGTAAATAACTTTATTACCACAATGATAAATTAATAACTAAAGATAAAGACCAAAAGCACTGAGCTCCCCGGCAACGGCGCCCGAAAATAGCTTGATAACTCGAAGAACACATATCAGGTATAGCTAGTTGCAAAGTAAGAGTATCGAACCACGAGGAGATACTAGTAGTGATCTTAAAGTCCCTTGTTACTATTATCTAGGGGGTACTTGTAAGTTATTCTAGTTTCAAGATGAAGTATATAAAATAATTTTTTTTGTGTTGAAAGCTAAAGTAAATAAGAACAAATAAATAAACTAATGTAAGCTAAAACAAGAGAGTATTGAGAATGTGTTTGTTGTATGGTTGAGGGGTTCTCAAGGAGTGTAGGTTCCACCACTAGTATTGTATTACTTATCATTAGAATGAATTATATCTTTGCCAAGTTTATGTGTGGGAGAGCTCCGTAATAAGATGCGCCCAGAAAGCCATCGGTCATCAGACCTCTAAATAACCACTGAAGCCAGTTTCCTGCAAGCCACATATTGACTATTTTCTATTAAGGGGTGCACCCTATGGTTATCAATATGATCTTTGTGAATCCCTCTTATCCCCCTCATCCATGTGTTAGAGCGTCGATATGGTAATGTCACTTCCCGCCATTCACTCTACCACACTTCTAAGGGTAGTTCCCTCTCAAGACCATAAGGCATATATTACATGGTGCACAAAATGTAATATCAAGAGAGAAAACTAACACATATTCATATATAGATCAAAGGTATAAAACATATTTATTCCACATCATAATATTACTAGGGTTTCTCCATATATCGTCAAGAACAAAGGAACTACTCAAACATGAAGGGGATCAAAATCATAGCCATAATCTGGATTGAATATGAAGGTACAATTGTATAGAAGTGCAAATCCTAATAGAGTTCGGATCACAACCAAGTAGACAAAGGGTATCACGGTGAATATGTTGATGACGCTGTTGATGATGGAGATCGATGCGTTTCCCTTCAAGATCCTAGCCTCCCCTACTCTTCTATGTGTTGATGGAGATGGTGATGGAGGCGGCGGCT
This sequence comes from Lolium multiflorum, assembly GCA_030979885.1. Taxonomy (NCBI): domain Eukaryota; kingdom Viridiplantae; phylum Streptophyta; class Magnoliopsida; order Poales; family Poaceae; genus Lolium; species Lolium multiflorum. The sequence goes on along the minus strand of CM061751.1, from coordinate 194,225,257 downwards.
GCGGAGATGGCGGCGGCGGTGGCGGAGCAGCAGGGCTCCGCCCCTAGGGCGTGGATGAAGTGGTGATTCCCCTTGCCTTCTGCCCTCTTTATAAAGGAGGTGGAGGTTGGTTTCACGAACAGATGGAGCATGGGGCCGAATTTACCCATAGGGACTTCAAATGTTGTTTCGTTTGACGAAACGGACTCAACGGAGCCCGGTACGGACGTACGGTACGAGCGGGTCTGCCCGAACCGATGGTCGCCAAAGCTACTGAATGCTTTCGTATGCTGGACGCCATTTCTTTATACGAACTCCGATTTGGGTGTTCTTCAGCTCGTTGAACTCGTATGGAGAAGACTACAACACCATGGCCTTAGATCTTAAGTATAAGATGTTGGAAAATATCACTTTTCCCACACCTTATATGGCTTAGTCTGGTGCATGTAACTCTTCCACATTGTGCCCTCTTGGTCCCTTTTGCTCCTTCTTTTCCATGATCGCCAATAACACCTAAACACATATCAATTAAAAGGTAAGCATAATAAAATCCTACTAAGACTACTAAATATGCGAAGCTCATATGAAAATGAACAAGAACTCGTAAGTATGTGATGTCTACGCGCGCTTCTATTCTTGTAGACAGTGTTGGGCCTCCAAGTGCATAGGTTTCTAGAATAGCAACAAGTTTCCCTTAACTGGATTACCCAAGGTTTATTGAACTCAGGGAGGTAGAGGTCAAAGATATCTCTCTCAAGCAACCCTGAAATTATGATACAAGAAGTCTCTTGTGTCTCCAACACACCCAATACTCTTGTCAGGTGTATAGGTGCACTAGTTCGGCGAAGAGATAGTGAAATACAAGTAATATGGATGATTGTAAGTGGTAATTGCAATCTGAAATAAAAATGGCAGCAAGCAAACATGTAGCAGAACTGGTTGTAAACGGTGTTTCATGCTTAGAAACAAGGTCTAGGGATCATACTTTCACTAGTGTACACTCTCAACAATGATGTCATAATTGAATACATAAATATTATCACTTCACTATGCTACTCTGAACCACTCTCCGGTTTGATAACATACACAAATTCACTGCGTAGGGCTGCATAAGCACTCACATTCCCAATCTATGGACGCCCCACGCTATCAATTTGAGCATACAAAGATGGTGCTAACTAGACACCACAATTCATAAGTATTTCTGTAAATTAAGCTTAAGAAACAAACACGGTGTGCACACTGTCACCTTCACACCGTTGGACAAAGTGTCCCCGAAGATCACATAATAAAACCACTTGAGTAGCACAATAGTTGAAGAATAACATCTAATTATTCAACTAGATTACAAAGCTCATGATCACATAAAGATCATACATGGAGACATAGATAGACTACATAGCTACAGGTAAAGCCCTCAGCCTCGGGGGAGAACTACTCACTCCTCATCATGGACGTCAGCAAATGCGATGAAGATGACGGTGGAGTCGATGGAGATGGCTCCGGGGGAAATTCCCCGTCCCAGTAGGGTGCCGGAACAGAGACTTTTGTCCCCTGAAACTTGTCTGCGACAGTGGCAGAGCTACGGAACTTTTCGTGGATGGAGGCTCGATGATTTAGGGTTTTCGCGTCGGGAGGCTTCTTATAGGCGGAAGGGCGAGGACGGTATGCGCCACGGGGCCCCACACCACCCCTTGGCGCGGCCAGGGCCTGGTCCGCGCTAAGGCATGGTGTGGTACCTCTCTGGCCCTCCTCTGTCTCTGCTCTGTACTCCGTCTTCGTCTCGGAAAAATAGGAGGTTTGGATTTTGTTTCGTCCAATCCCGAGAATATTTTATGTACAACTTTTTTCAAATAAAAAATAGCAAAAAACAGGGAACTGGCACTGTGACATATTGTCAATAGGTTAGTTCCATAAAATGCATAAAAGTTCCATGAAGTGTAAACAAAATATATAGCAATTGGTGTAAAACAAGCATGGAGCATCAAAAATTATAGATACGTTTGCAACGTATCAGTTTGCAAAATAGGCATATCTGTATCTAGCTGGAGCATGAAATGAGTCACAATACGAGTAATAGTATACTTAAAAAAACTTAGTAGAATAGTGCTAAATTTAGAGCTATCACCGCCCAGGGGACGCGAGACGAGAGGGTGACAGACTCGGTGATGCAGATCTGCCTAGTACGAAATGTTGGTGCCACAGATCTAAATCGTCGCCGCCTATGGGGGTGTGGAGTGGTGTCTTCTCGAGTTGAGGTGACCCACTATGGGGGCAGTGAGTATACTTTTCGCGCGACCGACCAATTTTCTCCCTCCCGCCATCTTCCATTGCACCCGCGCATTTCCCCTTGCATCCGGTTTCCCTACTTTCATATAGTGACCTCAAGAGCGGCTTGATAAGTTGCAAACGTATCAATAATTTTTGATGCTCCATGCTTGTTTTACACCAATTGCTATATGTTTTGTTTACACTTCGTGGCACTTTTATGTATTTTTTAAAACTAACCTGTTGACAAGATGCCACAATGCCAGTTCCCTCTTTTCTGTTGTTTTGTATTTCAGAAAAGTTGTACAGGAAATATTCTCGGAATTGGACGAAACAAAAGCCAAAGTTCCTATTTTCCCGGAGTGAAGACGGAGTCCAGATAAGAGACGAAGGAGGGCCACGTGGCCGGACCTACCCTAGGCGCGGCCTAGACCTGGCCCATGCCTAGGGGTGGTCTGGGGCCACCAGGCCTCCACCGACCTCGCCATTCCGCCTATATAAAGCTCCCGACGCAAAAAAACCTAAATATACAAGCCTCCGCCAAAGAAAAGTTATGTAGCTCCGCCGCCGTCGCAGACAAGATTCGGGGACAGAAGTCTCTGTTCCGGCACCCTGCCGGGACGGGGAATTGCCCCCAGAGCCATCTCCATCAACTCCACCGCCATCTCCATCGCCATTGCTGACTCCCATGATGAGGAGTGAGTAGTTCTTCCCCGGGGCTATGGGCTCTACCGGTAGCTATGTGGTCTATCTCTCTCTCCCATGGTGTGATCTTTATGTGACCATGAGCTTTGTAATCTTGATGTCGTTATGCTATTCAAGTAAACTTTACTTATGTGATCTCCGGAGACTCCTTGTCCCACGTGTGTAAAGGTGGAAGCTAACCGCCGACAGAGAGAGAGGGTGGTGACCCCGATCAGAGAGAGAGAGGGGTTATCTTTGACCGTTAGATCATACGATCAACGGTCGGCGGGCACTATCCGCGTGACATGGGCTAGAACAATCAGGGCAATGTTGGGCGTCTGTGAGATTTTGTGAAGGGAGAGGGAAAAACTGAGTAGTATCAAGAAACCAAGGGCACGTGAGTAGTAAACAGACTAAGGGATTCAAATATGAGATTTAAAAAATGGAAAATGTGTGTTTTGTACAATGAAACCCATCTTGGCCTACGTCAAACTATTTGCAATACAAATATACATGAATGTGAGAATTGTGGCCTCATTCAGACAAAGTATGTTTTGGGGAAAACTGTTTTGGGAAGGGCTTATTGTGGAAAGCCATGCACCTTCATAGCTACTAGGTGAGTTGAGAAGTGTTAATTTGTGGTAAAACTTGATTTATCTATGATTGTTATGGTTCCCAACGTGGCAGGTCGCGTAAGAAGACTCCATGAGTAAGTGCAACTATGGTTTTATCTTTTTTGGATTTTTTGTACATTAAATGACTCATTTAACTAGTTAATCCCATTTGTTGACTCTCTGTTGACCAGCCACTTGAGGGTGAAACTGAGTATATTGCACTAGCCAGTATTAACACTCAAGGGGAAAACTGAGCACACAAAAAATACTAGTACAAGACTCAAGGGTATACCTGAGTATATATAAATTTCCAGGGTTAGACTCGAGGACGCGTGTTGCGGTGCAGAAGTGGAAGTCGTGCAATTGTTGACGCGTAGACGCAGGTCGCGGTGCAGAAGTCGAAGACGTGCAATCGTGGACGCATGTCGCGTTGCAGAAGTCCAAGACGTGCAGTCGTGCAATAGTGGACGCGTAGGACGCGGGTCGCAATAACCACTCCTTGCCTTTATAGATGCCTCTCCCTGTTCGCCTCCTCGCACTATCTCTATCACTCTCACTCACTACCTCACGCAACGCCGCCTCTCACCTTCCATCCTCTTCTCCAAAGCAAAAAACCCTCTCCCTCTCCTCTGCCGTCGATGGACAAGGAGAATGCAAATCCCATCGTCCACGACGCCGTCGACTCCAAGCGTGGTGCCTCCCTCTTCCACGCCATCCCCTCTACGGCCGCCGCCGGTGCATTGGCGGCTCCCGCTGGTGCATCGGAGGCTACCGCCGGTGGCGGTCAGATCCCGCCGGAATGGAACCCCTATGAGGAGGTGTCGTACATCTCGCCGTCGAACCCCTACGACACCTGCATGGACGACCCTTGGAACGAGGTAACTATGGTTTGTTCCCTTTTTTGTTCCCCATTCCTTTTTCAACCCTATTTTTACTGGTTCCCTAGTAACTATTAGTGTCGATCTGTAGGTAGGATGGGTATTGGGTTAATATTTGCACCGATTTTATTCCATTTTGTTTTCATCCCTTCTTGATTTCTTTTAAGATTTGGGGTTCGACCATTCAGTTAATTTATGCAAGTAATAATGGGATCTCAATCAGTTAATTTATGCAAGTAATCATGGGATCTCAATCAGTTATTTTATGCACGAATCAAAAGATATCAATCGTTTAATTTTGCAAATAATCTGGAATGTGTTCAAATTCAGATCTGGAATCTGCTTCTTTGCCTATGATGAATCGTTGGGCACAAATTTTTACATGGCGGGTTCAGCGAACCATTGCTGTGTACAAATCTGTTGTGCATGAGCTTTGGTTCGCTAACCCCGTCCCTATAGACATATAATCGTGTCCACTCTAACTGAGGCTGCCTTTGTTTTTCCTAACTTTGTTATCATGCACGTTAGTCATCGTTTGCAACTCATTCACTCGTAGTTTCCATTTGATATGGATCAGGTGTCTGGCAGCGACATCGCCAGCGACGAGGAGGATCAGCACACCAAGGCTCGGCATGTGCTGCGGAGGCTGCAAGTTGGCCAATACACCTCCTACTTCGCCAAAGGTGTCTACAGGTGCCCCTTCTGCACTAGGAGACTCGGCGGCACCGACTTCAACTGCCTCCTCACGCATGCCGAGGACATCGAAAGGACCTTCCCCAAGGTCGGCGCGACAGTGAACGTCTACTCCTTCCACGCCAAGCACAAGGCGCTCGGCATTCACCTCCGCAACTTGCAGCGGGTGGAGATCGCCGCCGGGCGCATGCCTCCGATCAAGCCCAATGTGCCCAAGATCAAGGGAGAGGGGAGCAAGTACTGGAGGAAGATCTAGATGGGGTAGGCGGAGTCTGGGACGTGTGCTGCTGCTGCAAAGCAGCTTTTATTTTGTTGTTAGGGATCCCTTGTTGTTATGTTGTTATGTTGTTAGTATGTTGGTGTTGTGAAGAACCTCGAACCTGTTATTATGTTGGCTGCTGTATGTAGCTTATTATCTAGGGAGGGATCCCTATTCTACTATATTTTGTTGGCCCTACTTTGTTTTCTCGATTTACTACGACGGTGTGAATTTATCATACATAAGCATCGAGATTTGCTTCTAGATTTAACTAGATACATATGGACCAGAGGGAGTACTAGATTTGCTGTCATATTTGGCAAAAAACGAGGGCCAAAAGGCACAAATAATTGAATAAAGACAGAAATGCAAGCTTCTCTAGATTTGATAATAATTTGGTGAAAAAATACAGAGAGAAAGAGGGGAAAAAGGTGCTCTTAAAAATGCCAATTCGGGTCGAGAGAGACATAACCCAGCTCCTGCTCACGTACAACCAAACACGGTATCATCCTGTCCCACACAGTCTCTTTCTACCAGCCCCACGCGACGCCGCCCCACACGACGTGGCCCCACACGTCAGCACGGAACAGTCAACTAAACGGGAATCCTCCCGTCCGAGCTCCTTCTGCGGGTTTCAGATAAGGGCTTGGGGAAAACAGAGGAAAAACTTAGGAGCTGGGGAAAACTGAGTACAACTAAAGACCTGAGGGCACGAAAATAGAAATCCCTTAAAACATTAGCTAATGTACCAACTTCTTCAGAAATCTCTTTCTCTCAAAAGAACTCAAAAACAAAGAGATTAAGAGGCAAATACAAATAGTGGCAGAAATCTATCAAAACAGAACAACAAGCAAAGATCGATTTTTTCGAAAATCTTTTGTTGTTCAGATCGAAAAGTGAAAATCTAACGAAAGTTAGATAATAACCTGCGGCATATGCTAAAAAATTGGCAGCTTAAAATTACGTTCTGGCTGGAAATACGAATTTTTATGGTGACAACATAGAATCTGTTTCAGGACAGCAACTTCCCCAAATCTTACTTTTTTCATATTAGAGGATATTCTTGACACAAAAATAAAATAAAAATAATAAGTAGAGGTTATTACAGAGGTAATTACTTCCAAGACTCAACAAAAGAAAAATTATAGAAATAAAATATGGTTTATCTCCCAAGAGTGCTTTTCTTTAACGTCTTTCAGCTGGGTGCAGTAGTTTGAGAAGATGCTCACATAAGAAATATGAATTAAAGTAAAAGAGAGCATCAAGAAGCAAATATAAAACAAATTTAAGTTTAAACAATTTCCTATGAAAAATAATCTTGTAAAGAAACAAGCCATGTTTCCCTCTCTCATAATAACTTCCAGTGGCATCATGAATAAAACTAACAATATAACTATCACATAAAACATTTTTATCATGAGCCGCATGCATAAAATAATTATCACTCCCCACATAAGCATAGTTATTATTATTATTGTAGTGGTAGCAAATTCAACAAAATAGCTATCATTATTATTATCATCACCATAATCATCAAATATAGGAGGCATATTGTAATCATTATTAATTTTCCCCTCAATAGTAGGTGGGCTGAAAATATCATATTCATCATTGTAATCATCATATATTGGAGGTATAGTATCATGATAAGCAGTAGAATATTTATCTTCCAAAGTGTGTTTATTCGTAAACATATCATCATAGGAAGGAACATGGATAGTACTAATAGTACAACAATTATTAACATCATCATTTTCAGAATTGGTAGCAAAGAGATTTCCAATATCAAAATTAGTGTGATTTTCCCAATCATGATCACTACTATAGATAACATGCATAGGCTCATCATCGAGTTCAGACTCATCAACAAAAAACTAAAATAGGAGCAACATGTTTAGGGGAAAATACCGTTTCCTCTCTCCTTTTACTCCTCTTCTTCTTCTTCTTCTTCTTCTTCTTCTTCTCCTTCTTCTTCTCCTACCTTTTAATAAAGGTAAGATACCTGTGTATAGTGCTATTCCCGGGATCACTGATAGCACACACATTACAAAATATAGTAATCATTGCAATAGTATCAAATTACTACATCTTTGATCCAGAGGGTAAAGTAAAACCTTATAATTTGCATAGCCACATGGACTAGCTCAGTACAATGTTCAGAACTAACACAGGAAGTAAATCATCAATGAGCCTTCATCATCTTCATGTGCCACAGGCAGTCATGTTGGAATGTAGACTCGAGATCCTACCACGTACTTCTCCTCAGAAAAAACCTGCACGTTTGAATATGCAGCCCCACGAATGGAGGTCAGTACAATGATGTACTGGCAAATGACACTTATATGGTGGCAGTTTTGGGCATGACTATCTACATGATATTTGGCTAGTGGAGTTTAGGCAAATTTGCATAAAGCCAATTTTATCCTACAATTTTATTCAAAACAAAACATTTACAGAACTTGTAATGTTGTCATAAACAGTATCATGGTTAAATCTCCCATATACTATCCGACAGTTGCTACTCAAATTTTAACTCATTCAGAAAAGATGATGAGATTCTTCCGTACATTCCCTGCCTAGAAAGCTCAAATTATCCATAACCGGGGACACGGCTAAGATCTTAGGTTTACTCTTGAGAGGTTGTGCACTTTCACCTTACGACCCACCCTTCCCAAGAGAAGAAATGAGACGATCTTTCAGAATAAGGTTTCAACCATACTAGTTAGACCCGTTCCCGTTTGGTTGCAAGCCACATCATCATGTCTAGCAAACAAGTTGGACCTCACAACTTACTTAATCCCGGCAGAGCCCATAATACCATAAGGTTGCACTGGAAGCTATCTAAAACATGGACGACATAGTAATCTCTTTAATCCTGAGTGGCCAACCACAAGTGCACTCTCAGGCGACGACAACCACATGACAAGTACTAGACATGAGTCATGTGGCCCTGAGTAGCCACTCAACATTTGCGCACCCTCAGGCGAAGACAACCACATGACAAGTACTAGACATGAGTCATGTGGCCCTGACTAGCCGCCCACCAATCAACCAATCCACCCAGGTGTTTCATTTGGGGTTGTTAATTTTAATTCCCAATACTCACAATCCAGAATAACCAAAACAGCAGTGGCATTTTGTTATTGCTAGGCATGCTAAGAATCCTAGCAAGGGTTCATGGGTGGCTACACACTACTAGGATTGATAAGCATAGCATAACTTTTGAAAACAAAATCCTACCATGCATACTAATTTAAAAATCACTAATGCATAATAAAATAGGTAGGAATTGAGCATCACTTGCCTTTTGGTAGTCGAAGTGCGTTCACTTCTCTCAATCGAAATACGTGGCTCTCCGTACAAACTATAACATAGAATATAGCACAACATAAACACACCATTCAGTAACAACAAAATCAAACAAGACAACAATCGGAAATCGCTCTATGGTACTAAGGTGTGGCATGAGGTTTGGCTTACAAGATATGGCGGTGAGAGTTTGGACGGAAAGTCACATGATTAGAAAGTAGGGATTTCTATTTTCGTGCCCTCGGGTCGTTAGTTGTACTCAGTTTTCCCCAGCCCCTTAGTTTTTCCTCAGTTTTCCCCAAGCCTATGTCTGAAACCCGCAGAAGGAGCTCGGACGGAAGGAATCCGTCTATTTGGACGTTCTGTGCTGGCGTGTTGCGCCGCGTCGTGTAGGGCCGCGTCGTGTGGGGCCGCATCGCGTGGGGCCGCGTCGCGTGGGGCTGGTAGAAAGGGACCGCGTGGGACAGGACGAGAAGCGTTTGGTTGCACGTGAGCAGGAGCTGAGTTTTGTCTCTCTCGGCCCAAATTGGCATTTTTAAGAGCACCTTTTCCCCTCTTTCTCTCTCTCTTTTTCACCAAATTAGTATCAAATCTAGAGAAGCTTCTATTTCTGTCTTTCTTCAATATGGCGGCAAATCTAGTAGCAAATCTCTGGGGTTATTTATGCCTTTTGGCCTCGTTTTTTGCCCAATATGGCAGCAAATCTAGTAGCAAATCTAGAAGCTAGTATATGATAAATTGACAACTGCATAATCAGAAAACTAAGTATAATACATAGGGAAACTGCATACAGCAGCCAAAAGCAGCCAATAACGTTGTAATATACAAGACGCACGCAATGTATGGACAACAAGAAGATTAGGATGAATGAATTTGTTCTTCATTCCTCCTCATATATTTCGTCGTCGCTCCAATCGTGCATTACTGAAGGAAATATTCATTGAACTCCCTCCGTCTGCAGTGTGCGGCCAATACATCCTCCAAACGGTATGGCTTGTGTTCATTTCTCATACCGTAGTTTCCTATTCTATCCACACGTACCCCACTCATCCCAGGCCTTTGTATCATGAGAGTACTCTGCGATATAACCCAAATCCGTGTAGTAGATGCAGCCGAAGTGTCGGGTACACACTGGTGTCGACGGAGATACACCGGATATAATTCACGAAGAAGGCATTACTGCCAATGTTACTGACCGGATGGAGAGAGCGGCTCTGAGTGTCCACACGGTACACCAATGGTCTGCCCGCCAAAGCCACGCTGACCAACAACACAAGCAGCAGATCACCATCCGACTTCACAAGGTAGAACTTCTGATGTCCAAGTTCTGGAAATGAAATTAGTGTCTCCATCTTGACAATGCTCGCGCGCTGCAACTGTACATTGGTGCACACTATTATTCCGTGCTCTAAATTGTCCACAGCTAGTGCATACAGTTCACCATTGAACGGGGTAATGCAACGCAGACAATGGTTCTTCATCTTAAATCTTTTTTCCCAATCTTCATCTATATCCTTAGTTGGAGTGATCTCATCGACCCAACCAATTTCCGACGGGTAATGTGCGGCAACGAAGACCATAGTCGGGGATTTGATCACAGCGACTGATTTCAGGAAAACAGATGGCATCTGCGCCTCAAACAAAGTGTTCGATTTCTTTGTGAGTGGGTTCAGAAGCCGTATCTTGTGCGGCGGGTTCTTCGGGCAAGCACGATGACGCCACGGCAAAATCCGACGAAGTAGTATCTGGGCAAGCACGATAAAATTCAGCACTAAGATGTTTAAGATTGAAAATAAAGATGTAGATATGGAGGAAGTTGAACCTTGTATGAACTTCCGATAGATCTATGGTGACGTAGCGTGATGTGCCGAGTTGGAGGAAGGTGAACTCAGCGACGTGTGGAAGGGCGTGGTGTAGCATGATCCATTCGTCCAGGTGCACGTCGGGCTCAGGCAAACCTGAGCGCCAATTTCTACAGACTTGCCTCATGGCGAGTAGGTGTCGGCGTACTCCTCGTTCGCCGGCAAGCATTCGCCGATCTTGTGAAGTGGTCCATCAGCCGAGAGAGGGCCAGGTTCACGGAGGCCCGCGCTTGGATGCGCCGCCCTCGGAGCGCGGCGCTCGGCGGCGGCGGCTCGCGCGACGGGCTCGGCGACGGGCGCGGAGGCGACGGGCTCGGAGGCGACCGCCGGCGCATTCTTCTTCTCCATCGCCGGCAGGGTAGCGTGCGTACGGCGGTTGGGGTTTCTATTTGGAGAAGTTGATGGGACGTGAGAGGGGTGGTTTCGTGCGTGAGCGAGAATGAGACGAGTGTGCGAGAGGAGGAGGGAGGGGCTACGCGTCCTAAATGCGACCCGCGTCCTACGCGTCCACTATTGCACGTGCACCGCGACACGCGTCAACAATGGCACGTCTTCCACTTCTGCACCGCAACACGCGTCCTCGAGTCTAACCCTGGAAATTTAGATATACTCGGGTATACCCTCGAGTCATATACTAGCATTTTTTGTGTGCTCAGTTTTCTCCTTGAGTGCTAATACTGGCTAGTGCAATATACTCAGTTTTACCCTCAAGTGGCTGGTCAACAGAGGGTCAACAAATGGGATTAACTAGTTAAATGAGTTATTTAATGTGCAAAAAAATCCGAAAAAGAGTGGCACTTACTCATGGAGTCTTTACGACAAATTGCCACTTCTCAAATCATAGATAAATCTAGTTTTACCACAAATTGCCACTTCTCAAATCACCTAGTAGCTATGAAGGTGCATGGTTTTCCATAATAAGCCCTACCCAAAACAGCTTTCCCCAAAACATACTTTGTCTGAATGAGGCCATAATTTTCACACTCGTGTAGATTTGTATTGCAAATAGTTTGAGGTAGGCCAAGATGGGTTTCATTGTACAAAACACGCATTTTCCAATTTTTTAAATCTCATATTTCAATCCCTTAGTCTGTTTACTACTCACTTGCCCTTGGTTTCTTGATACTACTCGGTTTTGCCCTCTCCCTTCACACTCTCACAGACGCCGAACATTGCCCTGATTGGTCTAGCCCATGTCACGCGGATCGTGCCCGACGACCGTTGATCGTATGATCTAACGGGCAGGATAATCCCTATCTCTCTCTGGTCGGGGCCACCACCCTCTCTCTCTGTCGTCGGTTAGCTTCCACCCTCTATGTATGCGAAAGGGCGGTTACCCAGTACGCTAAAGTTTGGTTTTCTGCATTATTTTTCACGAGCTAAATTATAAACTCTTTTTAGGCATTACTTTTCACGCAAAAAACGATAAACCATCGCCGATTTGTTGTAGCCATTACTTTCCACGCAAAAAACGATAAACCATCACCTATTTGTTGTAGCCATTACTTTCCACGCAAAAAAATTATAAACCATCACCGATTTGTTGTAGCCAATACTTTTCACGCAAAAAAATGATAAACCATCACCGATTGTTGTAGCCATTACTTTTCACGCAAAAAAATGATACACCATCACCCATTTCTTGTAGCCATTACTTTCCACGCAAAAAATGATAAACCATCACCGATTTTGTTGTAGCCATTACTTTTCACGCAAAAATGATACACCATCACCCATTTCTTGTACCCATTACTTTCAACGCAAAAAACGATAAACCATCACCGATTTTGTTGTAGCCATTACTTTTCACGCAAAAATATGATACACCATCACCCATTTCTTGTACCCATTACTTTCCACGCAAAAAACGATAAACCATCACCGATTTTGTTGTAGCCATTACTTTTCACGCAAAAATGATACACCATCACCCATTTCTTGTACCCATTACTTTTCACGCAAAAAACGATAAACCATCACCGATTTCTTGTAGCCATCACTTTTCTTTTAGGCATTACTTTTCACCGTAAAATGGTAAACTATACCACGAAGTTCCATTTCCGTCAACATAGTCGCATTACTTTTTTGTTGAGATATATACCCCCACAACGGTCGTCTCCTCCTTAATTTATTGTGTATAAACCCCCACAACGGTCATCTCCTCCTTATTTTATTGTGTAAACCCCTACAACGGTCATCTCTCCCTTATAAACACCCACACGGCCATCCCTTGTGTCAATAGGTTCTGCCTCTCTCTTCTTCGTTCACATACACTTTATCCATTGCCATGGCTTCCACGTCTCGGACGCGGACCGGAAGGGGAAGGGGAAGGGGAAGGGGAAGGGGAAGGGAAGTGGATCATCATCATTGCCACCACCGTCAACACTGCCATTGATCATAGAGGAGTTCTTCATCGTCGTCTATGAAGACCCTTTGGTCAAGAAGGTACGTACGCGTTCCCACATATATGATGCATGTGATTAATTATGGGCATGTTCTAAAACCTTTAATTTCAAGGGTTCCCTAATTTCAAACGATCGGCGCTCGATTTCTTTGCAGGAACTCCCAAAAAATTTGCGGACTATCTTGACGGCAAGGAGCCAGCTAAGGTGTATCTGCGAGCAGCTGACTGCGGTCCTCGTCTCTGGACCGTGGAGGTCCTATTTGATGGACAAGGTCGGATGTACCTCGACAAGGGCTAGGAGAAATTCGCCATCGCGCACGGTGTGGATTTCGGCTGGTTCGTACACTTCAAATATGAAGGCGATGATGTGCTCACAGTGAAGGTGTTCGACGGAACAATGTGCAGGAGGTACTACTACTCGGACGACGAAGATACTGACGATGAAAGCGACGACGACGTGAAGCCATGCATCCATCCCCTTTAGATAATTAAGGGGATTATGACCAAGAATATATATGTAGCTTCATATGCATCGATTTAGAGATGTAGCTATTTTCTATATATTATGCATGTAGAAAATAATATCGCATTTCCACTATTATTCGAGCACCACATCCTCCAAACGATGCCGATGCCGATGCCGATATCGGCATGGTCAGAACGGCTATGCTCGCCGCCACTGCTAGGTGTTATCACCAGAATTTGACCAAGTCAGAGGTGGGCCGTGATCAAGATGGACTTAAAGATGTATGCGTGGGAGGAATATGTGGATCGGCCTTGTGTACCAAGTTTGGGCTAGTACGCCCTTGTATCTGTACCATATTAGATTACGTATCGGTTAATAGTTAGAGTTTTACCCGTGCACGGTTAGGTGCATGCCCACATTAGAAAGTCCCTTGGACTATAAATATGTATCTAGGGTTTATGGAATAAACAACAACCAACGTTCAACACAAACCAATCTCGACGCATCGCCAACCCCTTCGTCTCGAGGGTTTCTCCGGTAAGCACCATGCTGCCTAGATCGCATCTTGCGATCTAGGCGCACGAGCTTACGTCGTTCATGCGTTGCTCGTGCTGAAGCCTTTTTGATGGCGAGCAACGTAGTTATCATAGATGTGTTAGGGTTAGCATTGTTCTTAGTATCATATGCTGTCGTAGTGCAACCCTTGCGCATCTGGCCGTCCTTGTACCTCATCACGGGTGCAGGGGCGGCACCCCGCTCGTTATTCAGTAGATCTGACGCGTTACGGTTGCTCCTTGATTCATCAAGGATTAGTTTAACATCTGCAATAGTTAGGCCTTACAAAGGGTTGGAGGATCCGGCGGCGTGTAGGGTGTAGTTTGCTGGCCCTAGACAGGACGTTCCGAGGATCAACTTCGTGTTGGTTTTTAGGCCTTGTCTAGGATTGGCTTACGATCACCGTGCGCGGCGCGAGGCCCAATCGTGAGTAGGATGATCCGATTATGCGGTGAAAACCCTAAATCGTCGTGGATCTCATATGCTTTATCTTGATCAAGCAGGACCACCATATATTCGGCCACCTTGGACGAATCATGGGTGGATCGGCTCCATGAGCCGATTCACGGGATAACTGAGAGCCGATCGAGGCTCGTATTTAATGTGTACGTGTGTGCCCTGTAAACTAAGCGAGGCATCATCCACACCTTCCGACCAGGTATGGTCAGGTGGCACGCCCAATTTGCATCGGCGCGCGACCGGGGAGGCTTTGCGGGCCGTCGCTGCGAGGGCCCGGGCCAGCCGCAGCCCTAGTTGTTCCGGCTCTACGGTGTTGACCAGTCGCTGCCCGCCGGTGGGTTTTGACGTCAACACATTCGCACGCCCGGTGGGACGATCCTCAACCTCAACCACATCGCCATCTACATCGAGATGGCGGAAGCACTCCGGTCACGTACGAGGACCTGGCTGACAAGCTCAAGAAGAAGCATAACAATGTCAAGGCAGTCCTCGGAACCGAACTCGTCGGCTCCTGTGAGAAGACCCGTTCGCACGGCATCAAGCTCAACGGAGACACACGTCCGTTGCCTGATGTCAACACGGTCGATCTCAGCCACTCCATAAGAGAACCGGGGTTCTCTTTCGATGCCAATATGGCAGGGTTCGTGATTCGCCATGACGGACAAAGCGAGAGAGCAGCCACTCTCGTGGCAAAGAGAAAGGGAGGCCGTTCCACGTGACCGGCCCCAAGACGACGATAAACGATACCTGGCCGAGGAGGAGGTGAGAAACATACGGCGTCCACGCCCATTATCCGAGCATCTCCTCGGCAAATATGAACACGATACGACCGACGTCGCCGCTACGATAACGACGATGAAGGATATCGTCGGTCTGATGCAAACGGGAGGTATCGTCGAACAACGGCCACGACGGGTACGAACGTCGCGCCGGAGGGAGGTCTAAGGAGCAAGACAACGTGGATAAGCAACGGAGCTGTCCCTTCTTCAAACATTCTTGGGACTCGGGAATGAGCCGATTGCCAACAATCGAGCGCTGGAATGCAAACAACAAGGAAGAAGGGGGGCAAGCGGTTTCGGTGTTCAAGCGTCTAGGACCTCTCCTACCTCGAGTAAACGAGCTGAGTCATCTCAAGAAGACTTCGAGGAGTCGGATGGAGAAGAAGATAGGTATCACCGACCAAGGTGGTGCCACGATGGGCCTCGACCATTCTCGAAGCGGTGCATGGTGCGAAGCTTGGAAGAAGCTGAGGCACGGTACTGTACACGTTGAGAAGAGCGCGGCCCGATCTGGCCGCGAAAATCCAGCAAATAGTGGAGACGAAGCGCGCCGCCAAAGAAAGTATGGCGCCCCAAACAGGGAAGCGATGCAGCATCGGCTGATGCCGATGCACGCATCGGTAGACACAAACATGGTTCAGAAGTGGACAACATATGAACATCGCCATCCAGAATTGTACAGGACAAGTACAAGCGTCACCCTGATCGAGAAGGACGAAGATGAAGGTTCGGCAAGAGATCGGGAGTTCACTATTGCTGAGTGGACCCGGGGGCAAAACCCGTGTCCTGCAAGTGGGCGAAACAACCAGGGCCTGCAAAAGGATTCGACTTCGATTTGAGCAAAACGGAGCAAATTTTTGATTGGCTCTGAAGGAAAAACAGCTGAAGTTACCCGCGGCCACAAAATCCCCACGTTACAAGAGATGAACGCAGACCATACCGCAAATGGCATGACACGTTCACCCATGCCACCAAAGTCTTGCGCGGACAGATTCGGATGGCGATAGAGCAAGGCCGGTTACTCTTCGGTCGGTTGCCATGAAAGTTGACACGCAGCCGTTTCGAGGTCAACATGGTCGATCTCGGCTTTGCATAAGACGCGGGCCGGGTGGCTCGTGATATCAATAGGGCGGGGCTCGCAGATCGCCATTGCGAGATAAGCCCGAGAGCGTCGCTCCGCGGCAAAGGTGAAGAGGGGGCGATCCACACGATCGGCCCCAAACAACAAAAAGGGGTGAATTCTCAGTAAGCATTGCGATGACAAGGGACGCCGACTCCAGCGATTGGCCAATATTATCCTCAACATACGCTTCACCTGTGTTCGGCATGGACTTAGAAGGCGATGGAAAGCCGGGGTATGGGTTTACATCAGCTGACGGGCTAGAAGAGATTGAGAAAGTCAAGAAGGAGATCAGGAAGTTGTTGGACGCCGGGTTCATCAGGCCATACAGGTACGCTGAAAGGATTTCCAATGTGATACCTGTGGAGAAGAAGGATGGCCGATGGCGCGTTGCCATAGATTCTCGAAATCTCAACAACCTGTAAATAGTCGGATCGACAACTACAAGGGAAGACGATTCCAGCAATCGGCTAAAAATATTCGCACCACCCGGGTTTACCGATGTGCTATTTCATGGTGAGTGGCGAGAAAAGCTTGAATTGGCTGGCCGATATCTTCAATCACTTGAAGGATCCGGCTCGGGGGCATGCACACGGAGAAGGTACAAAGCCACGAAGTATGTACCCAGGGGAAGCCGATCCATGAATCGATCGGCTAATAATAAAAAAAAACGAAAATACGAAAAATTTCAACACGGCCGATGCTCGGGCATCGACTTTAGAATTACAGAGTTTAAGCTGCCACTTGATCAGGTCTCGCGATTGGCCAGGGCTTCTGCAGAATCATTGTCAAGGATGGTGAACTGATCTAACCAGCAAATCACAATAATTGAGCCAGGAGGAGTTAGAAAGCCATTGCATGAGAAGCTTCTCGGTTCAAAGAAGGGATTTGCTGGTTCTACTGAGCCCTCGTAGTACATCGGCTCCTGATGCATAAGCTTTCTTATCTTGTTTTGATGGGTATGAAGGGCTGACCCTTTTCGTGGGAGCCGATGGTGACGTATATGGCTAGTTCTACATGGTGGTGTACCCGGAGGTGTCCAAGTTGGGGCTCCGTCAGCTGGATTGCGTGTCCTTGATGATATCATCTTCGGGGGAAGTATGCAAGAGCAGGATTACTGGATTACAGGGGTGTTTTCCCTTCGAAGTTTTCCTGGCAGCCACCTTCTTTGCTGCTATTCTCGCCTTGACTGAGGCTCGGGGGGCAGCTGCCCTGAAGATCCTTTGCTCTTGGGAGCTGGTTTTAGTTAAAATCGGCTAACTCTGCGCCACAATTGTTACAAGGCAGTGGTAAATCGTTGCAGACGGAAACCGCTGGAGTTTGAAGAAGGAGCCATTAACATTGAAAGGTTCTGGACCAGCTTGTTGCTGCGAAGAAATAGAGCATCACAAGGAAAGTTGTGGGCAAATGGTGCCTGTTATGTAGAAGTTCTAGGTTCAGCATCAAGGTGTTCAGCAATAATCCTGGAGTGCTACTGAAGGCATTGACTCCGGAATTTTGGCC
Source organism: Lolium multiflorum (assembly GCA_030979885.1). Classification (NCBI taxonomy): domain Eukaryota; kingdom Viridiplantae; phylum Streptophyta; class Magnoliopsida; order Poales; family Poaceae; genus Lolium; species Lolium multiflorum. Next base: position 194,207,425 of record CM061751.1, on the reverse strand, counting down.
GTTAGAGCTACCATTAAGCTCAGGAGGTTTGGATTTCCAGGATCTGAGGTTTGCACAGTTGCGATTTGGTCCTATTCGATTGGGTCTGGACTGATCTATCTTGAAATCTATCATAAGAGACCGATGCGGTGCCATCGGCTCATTGAGCATTGATCAGGCTAACAGTCAGCAAAATCAGTTCGAGGGGACATCGGCTAAATTGACGTGAAAGGGATCGGCAAAATCAAGTTAGAGGAAGTTCTTCATTGATAATAAGATTTCTTACATAGAAGAGCCGAGAAGAGTATAGCAAAGGAAGGGGTCTGTCGACCAATCTGCTACTGCTAAGCCTATGCTAGTAGGTCTTAAACTACGGGCCGTCACTGCCTTCATCATCATCCTCGGAACCCTCATCGGCGCCGCTACCGGCGGGCTCCTCATCGCTGCTCCCGTAGCCCTCTGCGGGAGCTTCATCCTCCTCTTCGTCGCAAGTCGTCGTCGTCCCACCACATGCGGAGGCGTTTCGCTGGTGGGTAACCTTCGAGGGAGTCATCGTCGGCGTCTTCCTTTTCTTCCTCTTCCTCGTCGGAGGAAAAGCTCCCTTCCCAAGGGAAGAGGTCGTCATCGCTTGGTGCTTCCAGTTCCCCGTCGACAAGGAACGAAGGTTTTCTTCCCCATCGGTGAGGGGTTCATCATCTTCCGACTCGTTGGAAGAGTCCCAGTCCCGCGCGTCCCAATACTCCGGGGCGCGGGCTTCGTAGATGGCCATCAGATCGACTTCCTGCTCGAGTTCGCTCGAGGAGGAGGACTGGAGAGACAGGCCAGAGGAAGCGAGGAAGAGGAGGAATCCATGGGGACTGAGGAGGGTTTTTCGGTTTGCCGATGGCTGCTTTGGAGCAAGGGGGATGAAGAGGTGAATTGTTCGATGTGGTTAAATAACAGGGGATATAGTGGAGAATTAATGCTCGGACAGTTTCCAAAGCTGCGGTGCCAGAGTCGTCAAATCATGCAGAAGAGGTGTGAAGGCGAGGCGTCATGATGAAGGATGTTGTAATATCTCTGCCCTGCCGCGACATGACCCGACGAAGAAAAGGCGTAATGATTTTGGAAATATTATTTCCAAAACCAGGGGGGCATGTGTTATCACCAGAATTTGACCAAGTCAGAGGTGGGCCGTGATCAAGATGGACTTAAAGATGTATGCGTGGGAGGAATATGTGGATCGGCCTTGTGTACCAAGTTCGGGCTAGTACGCCCTTGTATCTGTACCATATTAGATTACGTATCGGTTAATAGTTAGAGTTTTACCCGTGCACGGTTAGGTGCACGCCCACATTAGAAAGTCCCTTGGACTATAAATATGTATCTAGGGTTTATGGAATAAACAACAACCAACGTTCAACACAAACCAATCTCGGCGCATCGCCAACCCCTTCGTCTCGAGGGTTTCTCCGGTAAGCACCATGCCCTAGATCGCATCTTGCAATCTAGGCAGCACGCCTGCCTACGTTGTTCATGCGTTGCTCGTGCGAAGCCTTTTGATGGCGAGCAACGTAGTTATCATAGATGTGTTAGGGTTAGCATTGTTCTTAGTATCATATGATGTCGTAGTGCAACCCTTGCGCATCTAGCCGTCCTTGTACCTCATCACGGGTGCGGGCGGCACCGCTGATCGTTATTCAGATCTGATCCGTTACGGTTGCTCCTTGATTCATCAAGGATTAGTTTAACATCCAATAGTTAGGCCTTACAAAGGGTTGGAGGATCCGGCGTGTAGGGTGTAGTTCTAGACAGGACGTTCCGAGGATCAACCTCTTGTTGGTTTTTAGGCCTTGTCTAGGATTGGCTTACGATGCGTGCGCGGCCCAATCGTGAGTAGGATGATCCGATTATGCGGTGAAAAACCTAAATCGCCGTGGATCTCATATGCTTTATCTTGATCAAGCAGGACCACCATATATTCGGCCACCTTGGACGAATCATGGGTGGATCGGCTCCATGAGCCGATTCACGGGATAACTGAGCCCGATCGAGGCTCGTATTTAACGTGTACGTGTGTGCCCGGAAACTAAGCGAGGAATCATCCACACCTTGTCGAGGGTCAGGTGGCACGCCCTTGCAATTTGCATCGGCGCGCGACCGGGGAGGCTTTGCGGGCCGTCGCTCGAGGGTGGGGCCAGCCGCAACCCTAGTTGTTCCCGGCTCTACGGTGTTGACCAGTCGCTGCCCGCCGGTGGGTTTCTGACGTCAACACTAGGTCAACGTCGGGATGCACAATGTTTAGCATAAGAGTCACTTTAGATTAAGCTGCGAAAATAGTCACGTGCCATGGGCTGAGCCCTACAGAGCGGATCTATATTATATTCTCTAAATAAAATAGACGACCACAGCGGTCATTGGCGGAGGCCCCACAGAGCGGCAATATATAATTTTCTATAAATAAATAGACGACCAGTGGTCATTGGTGCAGCTATAGAGCGGCCCCATTTGTCATTGGCGACACCGCGTATACAATCAAAATAAAACGGCCTGCGTCCGTAGATGGATCCACCGTCGGCATGAGACGGTCGGCGGAACCGACCTCACGGTAACAGTAAGGCCTACGACCTGACGGCAACCGCGTCTTCGAGGGGTTTCAAACTAGAGGGAGGAAAGCCGAGGAAAAACCAAGCGGCGGCGGGTACAACTAACGAACGGGGCACGAAAATAGAAATCCCTAGAAAGTAATGAACTATCCAAGATATAATTGAAAATCTTCATGTTTTACAAAAGCGTGAAAAGAATTCGGAACGGCTTATGTGAATAGAATCACATAAGTGACAAATAGTGCAACAACAATACTATTGATAGGTGTGACAACAATTACTCAAAATAGTATGAATTACACATAGGTTTGGGTATAGAGTTGTGATATATGGAATTACTCAATTAACTCATTTGTAAATTGAATAGTTCAATACAAGGTAATAAGATTAAGTGGGCATAAGGTTGAATATGTATGAGTGATGTTGAAGATGTGGGTTAAAGATGCTAATGGATATCAAGGGTTAAAAACATGTGCTATGTAGTAGAGTATCTCAACACAACATTTGCACAAGGAAAAGTATATAGTTAAGATTGTCACCATTTACTCAAATAACTCAATTGTTAATTGAATACTATGGACTAGGATAACATGAATTTGGACAGATGTGAACACTAGAGCATGATAGAAGAGTTCAACTAAACTAAAAAGAAGTTCTACTGGATATGGAGGTTCAATATGATTATTTGTCAAAGGGATCAACTTATAATGATTTATAGATTTAAAGTTATGCCAAAATTACTCAAATCCTTATATTTGAATTTGAATATTTGCAAAGTGATTCAAATATTTTGGACGGTGGTGCTATTGGATGGAGTACTGCATAACAAGACTTATGCAATTGACATAGTGTGACAACACTTATCAGAGTAGAACAAGGTCACACATAGCATTAGATATGAACTAATGATATATTGAATTACTCAAGTAACTAATTTGAAAGTTTGAATAGTTCGAACTAAGTGAAGGGTTGAATGACTTGAGGTTGTATAGGCATGAATGCTATCGGGATTTGGTTCGCGGAGCCTAATGGATAACAAAGGTTCATTACATGTGATATGGGGTAGAGTATGTCCATCCTACTAAAGCAAGGTAAAAATCTAGAATAGGACATGTCACACTTTACTCAAATAACTCAATTGTTATTTGAATACTATGAACTAGACAACCAGGGGTAAGCTATGCATTATCTGTGAACATGATAAAGAATATAACTGGTCCTGGAAGATGGGTATGATCATAAGGATCATTTTGGCTAAAGGAACTATGTCGAAACCAGTCACATGACTACACTTTTCGTGAAAAGTCATTAGAAGAAGTTTTCCAGATGAAAGACTTTTCTACACGGAAGTTGTAGAAAATTCCATTACAAGCGTATCGCCAAATGAATCTCTCGAAAAAAGTTTGTAGGATTTATTTTAAAGACGATGTTGCGGATCAAAGGGATACCGCGGAAATAAAGTGGGCGAAACCGTCACGCAAAATATCTAAAATAATCTACGTGATTTGCTGATTTCAACGGTATAGGATTTGGCAAAATCCGACGGATAGAACTTAAGATATGAATTTTACAAAACTAGATAGAAGTGGTTATAGTTCTAATGATGTTAGAAAAGTTGTCCGAACAAGTTGCTCGGATGAAAAAACTTCCTACACGAAAGTTGTTGTAGAGAAACTAATTACGAACTTAACGGAAGAACCACTATTCTAAACGGAGGTGTAGATCTAAGGAAATAAAATTGAAAAATTAGTATGACAATCTACGTAAAAAAACGAAAATAGAATTATTACCAGAAAAGAGATGCGTTGAGTCACGGCGTTTATCCAAATAGCGTTGCGGATGTTGCGTCATGAACAGCTTCGTCGCTGTGCCGTGAAGTGCGTCACGGGAGAGCAGCTCTGCACGGACGTGTGGAGGCGCCAGGCGCTGTGTGCGTTTGGGGCTGCCTCATGAGGGTATTTATAGGCTATGGGCTGGAGGCAAATTACTTAACGAAGCGATGTGGGACTAAAAGAAAAGGAATTAGGAGCGGCGCGTGCAGCGCTGGCGTGAGCGTGCGGGCGTGCGCGCGGCTGGGCCAAGCTGGGAGTGGCCGGGTGGGCTGGAGGCGGGGAGGTGGGCCGGGGCGGCCTGGGACGGCACGAGGCTGGCTGGGCCAGATCGGCCAGGTGGGCCGTTCGGCCCTGGCCTCTCATCTATTTATTTTTCTTGACAAAATTGGAAAAAAAATACTTTGGGGCTTTAAATAAAATTGGAAAAATACAAATAAGGTACCGTTGGATTAGTTATGAAAAATACTTCAATATGAGACTAAATTTGGAATAAAAATATAAAATTTATAAAATCAAAATTTGACATACATGTCTATGTGGCTATAGTGCCCTTTTAGGATTTAATGTTTTCTCAAATAAAATATTTTTATAAGTTTCAAAACCTCCGAACAAAATAGAGCATTGTTGGAAAATCTTTTGAAAACCAAGTTTTATGAAAACTCTATATTTTGCAAAACCTTTTTAATATCCCTTTGTGAAAACAAAATAAGCATTATATACATTTGGCCTATATGTTTGATTTTGAAAATACTTTAAAACTAAAAGTCTTTGAAAACACTATTTTGGAATTAACTTGTAAATAAGTTTAAAAAGTTTTAATTCTTTGTGAATTTTCAATCAAGTTCAAACAATCAAGCACTAAATTTATTTTTATTTCACATTCCAAAATTTAGAAAATTTCGGGATGTGACAAAACTTTGGAGGGTTCCTCCTTTCCATTAATAAGAGCAAAACACATATTAGTCATGTCATATTTTGGTAAAGTTTCATATTTTACAATATTTTGTATATAAGTATTTGCGTGGCAATTATCAACACAATAAAGATGACATCCATGCAGGGCACTCATATCTACCAAAGAAGTTTTCCTTGATAACTCTTCACACCACAAAAATAATGTAAGTTCATCATGCTGATTAGGAGTGATCATGTCATCAAAATACAAACTTGCAGTACTTATTGGATTCGAAAGGCTATTATCATAGCTTGAGCATTGAAAATTGAAACGACCTACTTTATAACAAAGTTCACAAACAAAAGGGTAGAGGGCACAAACTTTTTCACCAAGATCATTTAAAGCCCTGTCCCACATTCTAGTTTTTTAATTCATGTGATGGATACAATATTATTCTTCGATTTGATTCTTTTCACAAGGTCTAATTACTCCAAAAAAAAATTTAACATGCTTATAAGAAATAGTACTTTCAGAAGTTTGAGCATGTGTATTGCAATCATCAATAACAGTTCCATTTTTCATGCAAGTGTCTTTATAAGGTTCATGATACATGTACCAATTCCCTTTAAGAACATTAATATGAGAAGCAAACGCTCTACATCAATCAATAATAATTTTAGGATCAAGACCATATTTAGCACTAAGCTCTTGAAAATCAGCAGTTTCAGCGAAAGACTTAATTCAATCATACTCATAATTTATACCCGATTCTTTACCTTTGTCGTTATCCCAATCTTCGGTATTGATTTGAATTGCTTCAACAAGATCCCACTTAGCTTCAACACCCTAAATTGTGAAACAAGCATCCAGATAGTCCTTGCACTGTCCTGAAAGCCTTGCATAAAAATTATTAATAAAAATATTACTGGGGAGCTCATGAATGAGACATTTGAGCATTAGTGGCTTCAATCTCCCCCACGCTTGGGCAATAATTTCTCCATCATGTAACAACCCAACTTTTGTGCATTGGTTTAAAATTTTGGAATGCAAAATTTAGGGCCAACAATTTTTTTCTATTTTAAAATTTTGCATGCATGATTGATCTTGCCCTTGTTGGTAGAGTAGGTGTGTTTGATTGTTTGTGAAAATTTTCACTTAGGTGTAAATTTCTAAAACCCGTCGAGCATTCTCACTTCCATCTTTCTTGGCTTGTGCTTAAATTCTCCCTCTCCCTAAACCCTAGGAATTGAATTATCCCTAGTGATGGTTGGATCTTCTAAGATCAACTTCTAATCACTTTTGCTTGTGACTTTTCTCTCCCTTCTCTCAACCAAATTCCTTTCTGAAAAATTCTATGGCCTTGTGCTAATGACCTAAAACCATTTCTATCCTTGTCTTGACCTACCTCACATGAGGTTGACCATGGCATAGTCCCAAAAAAATGGTTTAAGCAAGAAATGGTCACTTATACCATGTACTAGTTATTTTGCCCTCCCTCTTTATCTTCCTTTTCTTTTTCAGCATGCCATATTTCTCTCCACTCACTCACTCGCCACACCCTGCACACATGTGTTATTGCATGCCAATTTCCCCATCGGGTAAGTGAGAGAGAAGGGAAATGAAGGAGATGGCCGGGGCTAGTTGGAGTCCATGCAACATTTGTGATCGATGCCAAATCAGATGGAGACAAACCCTGGAGCATGCACGCCCTGCACCACCTCTCCTGCTATCCCCTACCCTTCCTAGCCTCCCTCATGTCCCCTCTCATTCTTGGAACGTTGCGGGGAGAGATCTTCATGATCTCCCCTTCCCTTTGCAGTAGACAGCTCGCCTCTGATCGTGTCGATCTCTCTCTCCCTTCCCCAACCCACCAGACACCCCTACTCCTTCTCACCATCGCTGAAACGCGCGGGCAACCCACATGTGGTGACCGCGCATGCCGCCGTGGCCATGGCCACATCGGCTAACTCACCAATTCTCTCTGGTCGCTCCCGTCCGTCGAAAACCATCGCCACGGCACGCCATCACCTCGGAGAGCCGCTGCTCGACAAATCCTAGCCTACCCCGTGCACGACATAGCTGATGCCGCGTCGAGTCAAGCGTCGAACACCTGGAAGACAGCCTCTCCACTGGCGACGCACGCTCGCGTCCAAGGTTTGGCACATCCCCGCAGAGATGCAGCGGTACCGCCCAGCTAGCCCAATCACCAGCTGCCGCCCGCCCTTTCTCCCTCGTCACGAACCCGGTTCACCGTGCACCGGCGTCGCTCTTTAAAACGGCGCTGGACTCCTCCGTTCAAACCCCTTTGCCACCAACATCCCCTTCCTCCACAAGTTCGTCTCCCGAGCGGAGAGGAGCTCCGCTCCTCCCTATTCACCATGCGCGAGCTCGACACCGGCTCGGGTCCGGTGAAGGTTGACGTCGACTGGCGCCACCATTCTCTCCCTCTCCTTGCTCACTGCATGCACATGTCTTCCCTCTTTCTAAGGCACCCTCTCTTACCTTACAGGTGCGCTGTAGACGAAGCCATCGCGAACAACAGTTCTTGTCGTCGTCGTCGATCGCTAGAAAGTCATTGCTGTTTTGGCCGCCTCCACCCTCGCCCGAAAGCCCCTACTCCGCCGTGTACAGAGCACCTAGTCCCGCCGTCAACAACATCCCGAGGTGAGCGCACGAGCCCGCGCCAGTGCCTAGGGTTTCATGTGCACGACGTGCATGCGCGCGTGGAAACGACGAGCAACGGCCGTCGATCTCCACTTGATCGGACGGCCGCATGCGCCCTGGCCCCGCTCGCCTCTGCCGCTGGGACCGGCCACTGGATTAAAATCCCGGGCTCTCCCGCGCAGCGCCGCTGGGCCGGATCTGGCCAGGCCGAGTCGTCCCGACCCGTTTTCTTTCCCATTTGTTTTCGAGTTAAATCCTCCAGTAAATACTGCGCTAGTTTCTGAAATACCATTTATTCCTCGATGACCCAAATTGGATGATTCAAGTTGTTCGATGCTCGTGAACAAAATCTTAACCACGAATAATTGCATGCATGTGCTGTTTAGTTGTATAGCTATGTAGATAAATCAAAGTCCGGAATGTTACTGTAAGTGCATTTTAATTAGTATGAGTTTTATATGTATCCTTTTTTCATGAGGTTAATTTAGGTGTGCAGTAGAAGTAAATACCTTTCTTTTGGCATGGGCATGGCATGCAGGAGCTTCCTGGATCTAGTTTGATTTACAGATCAAATTCTGCCCAGAGAGCCATTCCTTGATTTTTATTTTAAAAAATGCAATTAGTTTTGGAGAAAATCTAAGTGCTACTGGTAGACGTCATGTAGGTTATTTCTGTGCCGAAGGAAAGAATTTCTAGAGTGGTAATTTATGCCTGAGAATTTAATTACTGAAACAGGAAACCTTTTCAGTATCTGATTTTTAAAAATTCATTTACAAATCAGAAAAATGCCAAACAAGTGTGGTTAGATCACATTTAGTATCTGATATCCATGGGTATGTTTGGCTCTGGTTGTTTATGCTCTGATACTGGTGTGCTTAGGTATTGATTGTCTCTGGTTTCTGTCTTATTTAAATTTTCTAAATTATTTAAAACTTTATTTGCATGTGATTCTTGTGCAAGTGTGTTCTACATGTTCATAGCTTCCAGTAGGTATGGTGCATGCATTTTTGTGACGCACATAAAGATTTAGGCCATTTAAATGGTTCCTAAGTCATTCTGGATTTGTGAAAATCATAACATTTGTTTTAAAAACCCTAAATTAGTGAATCCTCTTCCAGTAGCTTGTATTTGTGAACCTTTACATACTATGATTTTATAAAAATTTTGTGTGAATTATTCTTGAATGTTTTTGTCGATTTGGTATGGCTTATTTCTTTTATTTTTGCGACGATAGATTCGAACGCCACCGAAAACGAATGAGGGGGTGACTTCGGGGGAGTTGAAGAGGAAGACCAGGACACCTTGCTGATCAAGGCAAGACACCTCTTGATGCATATCTGGTTCTATATATCTTGCTCTTGCATTATTACATGTTTTATAAAGTGCATGTCTTTTATTTATTATGTGGGTGGTTAGTGCCACCCGAAGTTTTATTAATCCACCCTTAGGGTGCAGCCCCCGTTGGTACCTACTGATCTAAATCCTAATAGTGATATGGTGCTTACCACCTTATCATCCTTGTCGCCGCCTTTCAAAGAAAAGTCGGACTATAGGTTGGGAGCCCTCTTGAAAAAGGTTTGTGAAGATGTTTTCAAGGAAAGGAGTGTTTCGAAAACCTTAGAATAGGGTAGCCCTGTCCAAGTGAGAGTTTATGAAAAGGAAAAGGTTTTTGGGAAGAAGGTTGCTGGAGGCAAGTTGAGAATTTTGGTTTCGAAAAACTTTGGTGACTAAGTACCTGAACCGGACCTAGCCAGTACAACCACATTACCCTTAAGTGGGACGGGGTGTAGCGTAGTAGTTTGTCTCGCCTTAGTTTGGGTCCTGCAAGTGCAAGGGGTAGTCCGGGCATGGACACCTATCGACCGTGGCCTTCCCGACAAACTGGGAACGCATTTCCATTGCGTATCGATGGCAAGGGTACAACCTATGAGCTCCCATTGAATAATGCCCCGCAGTTGGTCGCGGCATTCCGGAGGATCGAGCTGGTCGGGGAATTTGCTACTCCTAGGTAAACGACCGCTCGGACTCTGGTGTTGGGAGGTACAACTCTAGGCGGCTTGTCTTAGGCTAAGGCGAGCAGGCGAAAAACTATGATCGGGTACTTGTCTTGGCATATGTTGTTATGCAGGGATGATGCCCACACGATGAGTATTGAGATCTTGTGGGGAAAGTGTACAACCACTGCAGAGTGTAAAACTATTCGAATAGCCGTGTCCGCGGCTATGGACGTGGGAGTGGAAGCTGCTTGGCATTAAAGAAAGCTTTGGTTTTCAAAAAGAGTTTTTCCAAACGAGTTTAGGAAATGATACCAGTGGGACTGGTGGAGTTGTACTTGGGATGTACGGAGGAAAGTTGAAAGTGTTTTGGTCACTCCGGTGGCCGAAAATGAAAATGGGTCATCCTTACCTATCAGTCTGAAATTACATTTTTTTTTAAAAGGGTTTTTCAACAAAGATATAGAGATGTCATACTCTCGAGAGGAACCACCTCTCGCTCCTTGTCGCCCTAGTTTAGTGCCTGTTCCTTGCTACTGCCATACTGAATATCCTTTATTTCTCTGTAAGGTGGTTTGCGAGTACATTCAAACGTAATCATAGGCATTGTTGTCCTGGCTATTTACTTGGCCAGACTGTGAAGAGGAGTACTACAAAGAAGAAGCATACGACGCCGAAGACGCGAACTAGGACGCTCTCTCAGTCAGTCGCCTGTAGGGTAAAGGCCTGACTTGGGTTCCACCGCTGTTGGAGTCAAGTTGTTTTCGCTGCTGTTTGTTGAACTACGGCCTTGATGACCTATGATGTAAGACTTCCGTAATGCTTTTAATTCGGTACTGTAACGGATGATGTAATCTGGTATCAGTTCGGTTATGTATTCACGACGGAATGATCTTGGGATCGTGAAATTGTATGCATAACAGGAGTTTCAGACTGGTAAGTCCGGGGCCCCACACATCATGAGGATGAAAATTATAAATATAATTTCTATCAAAATGCATTTCATGAGGAGGATAAAATTTAAAGTAGAAGAGAGACTCAAGCTCCTTCCACTCCAAATGATGAGGGTCATCTAGTAGCTGATACCACTCCCTTGCTTTGCCCTTAAGTGACAATGAAAATAATTTCTTCATGGCATTTTCTCTTGATAAAGCTGCAACCTTAAACAACTACCAAAGTTCTTTAAGTTTTGGAAAATGATCACTTGGATGGACTGTTCCATCCCCTGCATAGAGTTCATCCATGATCGTTTCAACAATTTTCATAGGTATGTTAAAAGGAATACTTTCAGTAGGTTGATTTAAAATATCACAAGCATCATTAGAATTATCACATATGGGAGATAAAACATCATTAGAGCAAATTTTCTCCTCTAAAGCTGGGGGATTAAAAAGATCATAAAAACTAGCTTCCCCAAGCTTAGAATTTTCCATAGTATTAGCAATAATAGTGTTCAGAGCATTCATACTAATAACATTGCTATTAGCATGCAACTAAAGTTCCATAGGTTTTTTAATTTTCTCTTCAAACACCTCATGTCCTAACTCAAGATAAATATTATAAAGCTCTCTAATTTTGTTGTTGTTTTCCATTAAGCCTAACTAGTGAAAATAAAAACAAGAAACTAAAAAATATAATTGCAAAATCTAAAGGAAATAACTTCGAGCACTCACCAGCAACTAGAAAACTTAGTAGCCAGAAGATGTGAGTACCTTTTACCTTACCTCCCCGGCAATGGCGCCAGAAAAGAGCTTGATGTCTACTCACGCTTCTATTCTTGTAGACAGTGTTGGGCCTCCAAGTGCAGAGGTTTGTAGAACATCATCAAGTTTCCCTTAAGTGGATCACCCAAGGTTTATCGAATTCAGGGAGGTAGAGATCAAAGATATCTCTCTCAAGCAACCCTGCAATTACGATACAATAAGTCTCTTGTGTCCCCAACACACCCAATACACTTGTCAGGTGTATATGTGCACTAGTTCGGCGAAGAGATAGTGAAATACAAGTAATATGGATGATTGTGAGTGGTAATTGCAATCTGAAATAAAAATAGCAGCAAGCAAACATGTAGGAGAACTGGTTGTAAACAGTGTTTTAATGCTTAGAAACAAGGTCTGGGGATCATACTTTCACTAGTGGACACTCTCAACAATGATGTCATAATTGAATACATAAATATTATCACTTCACAATGCTACTCTGACCACTCTCCGGTTTGATAACAAACAAAAACTCACTGCGTAGGGCTGCATAAGCACTCGCATTCCCAATCTATGGACGCCCCACACTATCAGTTTGAGCATACAAAGATGGTACTAACTAGACACCAAAATTCATAAGCATTTCTTTAAATTAAGCTTAAGAAACAAACACGGTGTGCACACTGCCCCAGAGATCACATAATAAAACCACTTGAGTAGCACAATAGTTGAAGAATAACATCTACTTATTCAACTAGATTACAAAGCTCATGATTACATAAATATCATACATGGAGACATAGATAGACCACATAGCTACCGGTAAAGCCCTCATCCTCGGGGGAGAACTAGTCACTCCTCATCATGGAAGTCAGCAACGGCGATGAAGATGGCGGTGTAGTCGATGGAGATGGATTCGGGGGCAATTCCCCGTCCTGGTAGGGTACCGGAACAGAGACTTTTGTCCCCCGAAACTTGTCTGCAACGGTGGCGAGCAACGGAACTTTTCGTGGACGGGGGCTGGATGATTTAGGGTTTTTGCGTCGGGAGGCTTCTTATAGGCGGAAGGGCAAGGTCTGTGTGCTCCAGGAGGGCCCACAACACCCCTTGGCGTGGCCCATGGTGTGACCCCTCTCTGGCCTTCCTCTGTCTCTTCTCTGGACTCCGTCTTCGTCCCGGAAAAAATAGGAGGTTTGGATTTTGTTTCGTCCAATTCCGAGAATATTTCATGTACCACTTTTTTGAAATACAAAACAACAGAAAACAGGAAACTGACACTGTGACATCTTGACTGTCAATAGGTTAGTTATGGAAAATGCATAAAAGTGCCATGAAGTGTAAACAAAACATATAGCAGTTGGTGTAAAACAAGCATGGAGCATCAAAAATTGTAGGATCTTTATTTAGTTCTCTAACACCTTATATATATTCATGCTACACCCGGGTGTAGTTACTCCCACGTGTGTTTCACACAATCTAGATAGTATCTATCATACCGAAGAGTATATACATGTAGTATGAAGTATATAAGAATATTTTGGTAGTATATATACTACTTTGTAGGTAGTATGTACACTTTTTTACGTACACTATTTCTTTACGTATAAATATGCATGCATTTTGTATATATAGTGCAAACTATGGGTGTATTTAATTATTTTTCACCAAAGTTGGTATGGAGTATCTTAGATATAGTGTACGAACATACTCAAACTAATAAAGTATGTTATATACTTCCGTATGGTAGTATATGAGACGTGGGTGTAGTTACACCCAGGAGTAGGAAGTATATATATATATATATATATGTAAATCTATAAATATTTTTGGGTGTCTTACAATTTTTAAATTTATATATATTTATAAGAATATCCCAATTGTGCGCGTACTTTTCTTACGTGATTTTCCTATCATTTATTGTTTGCGAAGATTTTCAAATCGCACACGTTTTCCAATAGTCGCAAAGGATTTCTCCGGAATCCGTCGCTTGTGAATGCCGCACACGGTTTTCTCCCAAATTCCTGTGCGCGATGTTGAGAGCCTGTCAGGGCCCATTTAGTGGTACCCTACCTTATAAAAAGGGACCAACCATCTCAAGACCACACATCACTCCCCACAATAGCGGCCACTTCCTCTTTTCTTCTTGCTAGATACCAAAATGTGCATCTGGTCGGAGCTAACGCTGGCGAGGTGTTGCATCGTTGGTGCGATGTACATCAACATCGGTAACGAGCTGCATCTGCGTCGTCACGTCTTGTTCATCGACGCTAGTGGAGATGCACGGCCTCCCGACCAAGTAGGTAACGACACCACCGCTGCACCCTCGCAAAGTAGGATGTTAAATCAATCATTCGTTCTTCTTAAATCATTCAAATAAATCGGTTGTGGACATGCTTGAGCGGCTATCATCATATGTGGCTAATATGAGGAAACCAAAATGGTCGTGGATGCCCAAGTAAAAATCCATTTTGCACGGTATAACCCCAACCAAAGGACAAAATAGATCTAAAAAGAAGAAAACACTTTGTGGACATGCTTGAGCGACCAATCGTCGCATGTGGCTAATATGCAATCAGACTATGATCGCTCTATTAAGAAGTCATATATCGAAATGCAACAGACGAAAATTAGTGCAAGCGGAAAAAAAGTTCCCCAGCTCGGAGAACAGGAAAAACAATCGTTGTCCCCCCCTCAACGTGTTTTTCGATTAGGAACTGGCAGAAAAATACATGGAAAAACAATCGTTGCCTCCAGTCAACATGTTTTCCGATAAGGACCCAACAAAACAATACGAGAACATTGCTAGAAATCTTGGTATGACTGTTGCTCAATTGTTAGGCATGGAAGATATCCCAAGGCCGATGTAGCATGGAAATTTGCCTCGGGGAGCCTCTAGTCAGACCTGAGTAGGTCCCATATCTACCTATAAAAATATGAAGATTGCATGACTGATACATAGATATCTCAAATGAAGGGTGAATCATGCTTATGGTGGAAGTTAAAAAAGAGCATCACTTCCGTGAGAACCAGATATGTATTATGCTTGAAGAGATTTTCAGTTATACAATCAAGACGTCCTTGACAAACCTCTTGTCTTTGTACGCTATTATGTAGAATGAATATTCTTGAATGCAAAAGACGGAGAATCTATGACATTGGGTTCATATACCGTTCATTTTCTTACGGTACAAAACCATGCCAAGGACATAGAGGCTAACTTGCATAGGTTTTTAATTGAACAAAATGAAAGAACGGAAATACTATTTCCTTATAACTTCAAGTGGGTGTTACTATTGTACACATTCTATTTTGCTTACTCGATGTTTGGTATAATTGATGCGTTATGCATGCCTGCCTATATAAACATGCAAACCTCCACTAGATTCTGCTAAGCATTCAAATTGACGCTGAAAAAGTTGATGTCAAGGACCCATTATAGAAACACCCTCAGGAGAACATCGTATTTATGCTCTAGAGTTAATTTCAATCATTATCTCAATATATCAGCCTCTTTCGTTCTCCCGATATCAAGTAATTAGTAACTCCTTTATTCACCCGCAAAAAAACTCCTTTATTCATTTTCTTCTCGGCAAGGTTTGGAAACGGTTCATCAAGGGGGCTGTCGGTGACTGGAAACCAGAGTTGCGTTTTCGATGGATCCGAGCACCTCCTTAATTCTAGTTTCAATACCATTATCATGCTTGACTATTATTTGATTGAATTCTATTCTCGTAAAGTTGTTGACGCAGGAACAATGGACTAATCTATGTGCATTCTATATTTGTGAGTTCATTCACATGACGACCAGTAAGCGACACAGAGACACAACTTCAAGTACGTAAACAATATTCACAATTTTATTTTATTACGATCAATTGTATTGAGTTTCTTTCATATTTTTATGATGATTTGATATATATACACACAACTCATATGTTCATATTGGTCTCCTTCTTTAAAGACCAAAAAGATGTGGCAACAAGCAACTAAGAGGAATTAGCTGGATTTTTTCTTATGGAGGTCATATCTGCAGACAGAGAATACCATTGCCTCTAATGCCTCCATGTAATTTAGTGACCTCCATGTAATTAGATAGATAATATGCCAAATTGTATATATATATATGTATGCTCTTTCATAAGAGAAATGATATTATATATGCATCACAATATACATAATATAGTAGCGTAGAATATGTATACGAAAACTTATTTGAAATGAAAAAGAATTGAAACACAAAATGAAAATAATTAAATGGAAAACACAAAATAAAGGTGCTAAACCCTAAACCATAGCGTCTCCTTTTGTCCCGGTTGGTGTTAGGTCTTCCAGCCCCAGCGCGGGACAGCAACCACGTGGAGGACCTTTATTTTCGGTTTGTGGGCAACCGGGACTAAAGAAGGGGCATTTAGTCATGATTTCGTAGTTTTAGTTGGATAATCCGGACTATAGCCTATTTTTAGCCGGAATTAGAGGCCATTTTTCTACTAATACGTGTCGCTGATGAATCCAGCCACCTAGGTATGCTAACTCTGCTGGCAGTTAGTGGTAGGCCTGCGCTGAACACCATTCGCCTACAAGACGTATTGGTGTTGGTTAATGTTGGGAGTTCCCAGAGTTTCAGCTGTTACACGTTCGGCCTTCAAAACCTGAACAAACACCGTGTGACTAAATTGCGTGGTGTCTCTCCATCAACCAAGAACCGGAGAAAGCGTCATGCTGTTTGCCATGCGATTCAGCTCTCGGAAGTTCGCGAGTCTGTATGTTGCTGTGACTCTCTGTACCTATGGAGGTGTCTCCTATCCACGATGAAGTTAGGCACATCTCTTAAGAACACTTTTATTTATTTATTTCGTGGGCCAATTTTTCCCTGTCTCTTTGATGTTTTGTGCTGAGATAGATGGGACATGGCCCATTTTAGCCACAACAGAGCTCCGCCAGATGTATATCTAGTCCGAATCTTACGAAATCTACAACACCTGAGTAGATACATGCATGTATATCTAAACTTAGCGAGGAGCGTATCTAAAACTGCCATGTCAGATTGTTTGCTTATGTGGAACAACAATTAAGAGGAAAGAGAGAAGGATCGTATCTTATTTAGGATACGTATCTTGTTGGCTATCCCGATGCTGATTAATTTCCTGCCCAATAGGTTACCTCGTGGGTCGTCTTTGCCCAATCGTTACCTAGGCCAAAACGAGCTGCAATTTATTATTTGGGCCTACAGAGAGATACGATCCATTGTGAAGTTCGGTATCTAAATTCTCATCCATTTCCCTAAAAAAAAATTCTCATCCATGAGCTGGAGAGCGTTAGATACGACCTAGTTCTTCACAAAAAAAAAAAGATACGACCTAGTCGTATCTTTTTTTTTGCATGGAAATCTATGGCCTTTATTCAGAAATAGCAGCGCTGTCAGCCAAACAGCTGGTAGCGAGAAAACTAGGTACAGAATTCATCCAACAGCTCGTCCCAACCTGTGCACAAGACATCTTTTTTAAGGGAATACGGCACTTTATTGATCACAACAAATCATTACAGAGAGTCTCCCGGATACATTCCGGGTGCACAAGACATCTTTGCACACAAGTGAGCCGGCATATTGGCTGTTCTACTAACTTGCTGAATTACAAAGGAATTAAAGCAGGAAGCTAGGCCATCTATTTCTAGGAAAATGGGCGCACCAACTGAGCGAGAAACCAAGCGCGAGTTCCAGAGATTAACAGCCTCCAAGCAATCAGTCTCCATAACCACTCGCGTAAAACCTCGAAGCTTGGCGAAAATAACTCCATCCCTGAGCGCCAACGTCTCTGCGATCAGCGGATCTGTTACACCATCGTAGGGTTTGCACCAAGCTGCGACGAAGCCAGCGGGGGATCTTGCAATCCCTCCTGCTCCACCCTTCCTCTCCTCCATACTGATCCCAGCATCAGTGTTAATCTTGACCCATCCATCGTCAGGTGGTCGCCAACCATACCCAGGCAAGATCTTGGCATGTTGTCTGGGAATATCCAGCAGTGCCAGCGTCTCACTCATCATCTTCATGGAAGTCCGCGGATTCAAACTTGCACGGTCATGAACAATATTGTTTCTAGACGTCCAGATCGTCCACATCACTGTTATTAACTTTGGCCGATCTGACTCTAATATCACAGGGTCACATATGATATCCCTTGTCCAGGTCGCAGGATGAAGCACTGGCACCTTTAGATTCAACACAGTCCTTGCTTCTTCCCAAAAACCTTTCGCATGACTACAATAGAGCAATGCATGCATCATATCTTCATTTGCTGATAAGCAAACTTTACATCTGGCCAAAGGCGCAATATGCCGATAATGCAGAGTACTTTCGACAGGTAAAATCCCGCGCATCACTCTCCACCAAAACACACGAACCTTTGGAACCACTTTCAGCTTCCATAGCTTGTCCCACAACTGTTTTTCAGTAGATGAAGTTTCTGTAGCCGTCCCTTCCGCTAGAGTACTATGCTCGTTACGCGTCACAAGAGAACGGTACGCTGATTTTACAGTGTAAACACCAGATTTTTCCAACCCCCATGCCCAGAAGTCGTCACCTCCGCCCTGACGGAGAGGAATATTAAGGATTGCATCAGCTTCCGGGGCAATGAAGTTTTCCCTGACAACCTCCGTCTTCCACGTCCAGTTATCAGAGTCAACTAGCTCAGACACCTTAGTTAGCTCCACCTCTCTGATATGCGCAGATGGAATCATAGAGTGTAAACCTGGGATCCAATTGTCCGTCCAGATGGAGATGGACTCTCCACTCCCGACACGTTTGATCAGACCACCAGTTAACGCGTCCCTTCCTGCCATAATAGCTCGCCATGTTGCGGATGATCTGTTAGGAGCAGAGGCCTGCAGGAAATCTGAATCAGGGAAATATCTCGTCTTCAGAATTCTCGCACACAGAGATTCGGGGTTAGTGATAAGACGCCACCCGTGTTTTCCCAACAAGGCCAGATTGAAGAATTCCAAATTCCTGAACCCCATGCCGCCTTTGCATTTTGGAGATGCAAGCGATTCCCAAGATAGCCAATGCAACGATCTTCGGTCTATGGAACTGCTCCACCAATATCTGCCCATATAGGAAGTCAGCTGTCTGCATACTTTCTTAGTCAATTGGAAGCAGCTCATACTGAAGGTTGGGACTTCAGAAAAACTTCTCTGCCAGCACATGAAACCATCCTCTCACAGCCACCACGAACCTTTGCTCTGATCCTCTCACCAATATGATCAAAAGTTCCACTCGTTATGCGACCAACCGCAGTAGGCAAGCCAAGATATCGCTCGCTAAATGCCTCCACTGGGATGTCCATCAAGCCTTTAATAGACTGCCGAACTGAGTCTGGAGTATTCGGGCTAAAATATATAGAACTTTTTTCTCTGTTAACACGCTGGCCAGAACAATCCTCATAAATTTGAAGGATATTATTCAGTCTCTGTGCACTATCTGGATGCGCTCTTATGAATATCAAACTATCATCAGCAAAAAGTAAATGATTAATCCATGGAGAACGTGGGCTAACCCTTATACCTCTGTCAATATAATTCCCTCCAAAAAGATTCAGGAGAGTTGTAAACCCTTCACCACATAGGAGAAACAAGAAAGGTGACATCGGATCCCCTTGCCGCAGCCCCCTGGTGGGGGTAAAATATGGCAACAGCTCCCTATTCACACGTGCTGTAAACCTCACAGAAGTCACACACTTCATAATGAGTTAACAAAATTTGTGCTAAAGCCAAGTTTCAGCATAATCGACTGTAAATAGTGCCATTCTACTCGGTCATATGCCTTCATCATATCATATCCAGCTTAACAACGCTCACCCAATTCTTCCCCTTCTTCCTCTTCTTCATAGCATGCACACTTTCATATGCAATTAACACATTGTCCGTTATGAGGCGGCCTGGAATAAAAGCACTTTGCTCTTCCCCAACAATTTCTCCCAACGAAACCCTTGCTCTATTAGATATGCATTTAGAGGCAATCTTGTATAGAACTGAACATAAGGAACGACCTAGTCGTATCTGCGTTGTGACCGCCCTTAATCTGACGAAATCTACAACGTCTACTAATTTGGAACGGAGTGAGTACTCCGTAAGATCAATCAATGTTGTCCAGTCAGTTACCGATTCAGTGCATTAAGTACCGACCAAACTATCCGTAAGATCCAATCACAATAATTGGCAACCAAGCCTGTACCAACAACTGAACAAATTTGTCAATTCATATCGGCATCCAGCCGTCACCCCTCGTCTCCAAAAACTGCAGTCTTAAACATCTCCAGCAAGCCAGCCAGCCTCGAGCGCGCGCATAGAGAAACAGCACTCGGACACGCACAGGTAACGTAGCCATGGACGTTGAAGCAGCGCCCAAGAACACCACGCCACCCACACCGCCCCCGGCGCCGCGCGGCAGCGGCAAGGGGATGCACTGGCTCCTCGTGGCGATCAACTGCGGCATGCTCGCGCTGGGAAACACCGCCGGGCCACTCCTCACTCGCCTCTACTACAGCAAGGGCGGCCACCGGCAGTGGCTCTCCGCGTGGCTCGAGACCGCCGGCTGGCCGCTGCTGCTGATCCCCGTGGCGGCGTCCTACATCGCCCGGCGGGCGCGCGACCCCAGCGCGCCGTTGCTACTCACCCGGCCGCGGATACTGCTTGCCGCGGCGGGGCTCGGGCTCGCAACCGGCGCCGACAACTTCCTCTACGCCTACGGCCTCTCCTTCCTGCCGGTCTCCACCTCCGCCATCCTCAGCTCCACGCAGCTCGCCTTCACCGTCTTCTTCGCGTTCCTCATCGTGCGGCAGCGGCTGACGGCCTTCTCCGTCAACGCCGTGGCGCTGGCCACTATCGGCTCCCTGGTGCTGGCCCTGCACGCATCCTCGGATCGCCCAGCCGGGGTGAGCAGTGGGCAGTACTGGCTGGGCTTCTTTCTCAGTCTCGGTGCCGCGGCGCTCTACGGGCTCGTGCTGCCGCTCGTCGAGTTCACCTACAAGCGCGCCGCGGGCGGCGGCCGCGTGGTCACGTACGCGCTGGTGGTCGAGATGCAGCTGGTCATGGCCCTCTTCGCCACCGCGTTCTGCACCGTCGGCATGGTCGTCAACAATGATTTCCAGGTGCCCCACGCGTCCCTCTCCCTGCACTTGTCCTACCTCTCTCGTGTCAATTTCCAGGTTCTACCGTTCTACGTCTCGATCGTGTCCATTTCCAGGTTCCAACAAAGGATTGCACTAGCTAGTCCTACTCTCTCTGCTAGGCCGGTCGAGTGGTAGATGACTTGTACGTCTCGTGTTTAGTTCCAAGTTCCGACAAAGGATTGCACTGACCAATAGATATATACGAGTACTAAAGATATCTCGTTACCTCGTATAGTCATTTCATCCAGTAGTTAACACGCTTATAACAAAATAAAACAAAACTTCAAAATTTCAGGACTAGGCTAGGCGTGTTTGGACTTTGGAGACGGTAGCAGTATCGGAGTTCCCGGGGCAAGCTTCGTTGGCCGGAAAATATTGGCCTCATTGTAACATAGCACACACGAGAGTCACTGAAATAATTAGACATTTAGCAAGGGCCGCTTCATTCTCCCCCTTTCTGGCTCTCGTCTAGCTACAGTACTTGGTCTTCTTCCTCCTCATTCCGGGCCGATCCAAGGCCAGAGTAGGTTTCAGTGACGCGCCAGAGTAGATAGGTTAGGTTGTCTTCTAGGTTTCTAGTGGTTTTTCGGCTCTATGCCGTGTTCTGGGCGTATCCCCCGTAGTGGAGGTGGTGGCCCGGATCGACGCCAGATCCAGGGCCTTGTAGGGCTGCTTCTACTGCTGCTCGAGCTCCTATGGATGGAGCATAGCGGAAGGAGGAGCAGAGCCACCTTCCCCAATAAATCGGCGGTGGATCTTTGCTGGTGCTTTGGAGGCCAAGAAGAGGTCTTTCTCCCTGCCAGCCGCGGCGGCGAGGAGGAGAAAGAAGGACACTTGGAGTGTCTGGATGCTGCCCTTCTCTCGGCCAGCCTTGGTGGCGAGGGAGAGCGGGGAAGCAGAAGATCTCTCTTTGCTCCGACAAGATCCAGGTCCGTCCAACTTTGCTGTTGGATGGGGTCGATCTGCATCTTTTCCTTCTCTCTGTCTCGCCATGGAGGTGTTGGGAGAAGCGAAGAGGCTGCGACGGCCACCATCTGGAGCAGGCTGTTGTCTGAAGGGTGCTACTTCTTCGAGCTCAAACACACAAGAGCCATCTGGGCTTTTGTGATCTTCTGCCGGCAGGGCAGCGAAACTACAACCTCCACGGTCGAGGCCTTCTTCGAGTCAGCTGCTGGAGCTCGGCGCCTCCTCTTCATCAAGTGGTGCGTCCCCGGTGAACTGAAGGTGACCAGCAGCTTCGACTCTTCGTCGGAAATGGAGCTGTCGAGCATACTGCTCTGGTTCCTCGGCGACGATGCCTTGAGGACGCCGGCAAATGGTGGAGGCGGCACTCAGGGACCTGATTGCTTTTCTTCTTTTTGTCCGAGGGTGTTTATTTTTAATCTGGAGGGCTTTTCTTCAAATTCTAGGTTTCTCAGGGCGAGAGATGTTAATGGTCCTCTTTATAATTTTTAACTGCCACGTGTGGAATAAATGAATTTCTGGGGCCTTCTAGGCCCTGTCCTTGTGCAATTTTTTTATAGACATTTAGCAAGTAGCATGCACAACCACAGTGGTACACACCACATGGTAAACTCAAATTATTCTTGTGCTACAACCATAGTGCAAATTTCTAATCATCGTTCGTTCCTGGTCGATGTGCCTTGCGCTCAAGATGCCATCTTGTTCTTCCTCTTCGCGGCAGAGCAATTGATGCGCGTCTTGTGGCAACCTGGCAATACAATCACCAACATAATGTGCCATGAGGGGCGATCAAAGTGAGAAGGGGGAGAGTGAGCAGTTAGAGGATTTATGACATGTGTTCCTAAATGGACGCATCACCTCTGTTTCTTTCCCCACGCGTGCAACCAAGATGACGCTTTGAGCTTCGTTAGTCCTAGCTTCACGGAAACTTGTGATTCGACAGTTCCCTCAGGGACTAGCTCGGAGGTGTTTTAGAATCCGTGCTGGCCACAATGTCAAGGGATCTTAGGTAATTTAACGAGCCAATTTAGTCTCCCCGAGCATGGCTAGAGGTTATGTGGGCTACCAAACATGCCCTAGGAGCGCGTATGAGTAGATTTTTGTGCGGGTTATGAGTGACAATATTTTGCTAGATCATTTATGGAATGATTGAAACGTTAAGAATGAGGCACTGACTAGTTTACACATATAGTCCGTTGAATATCAGCAATGACCCATAGCACAAAGACTTGCGCTCCCTAAGAGAAAATCTATAAGATCTCGGGTAAGTGCCCAAACCAGTTTAACTCTGGCGTTTCTACGGGTTGGGCTGAATTCGCACCTTGAAAAGATCCCCGGTAAATGGTTAGTCGGGAAAAAGTTATCCAGGGTACTCGATACCGGCCAATAACGTGCTACATACCCAGGGCGGAGGGATGAATCCATGTCATCATCCCAATTTCCCCACCTCGCACCGCCTCCTCCGTTGCCCATTTAGGCCGCCCTTCCTAGCCTCTGCCAAGCAATTCCCGCTCACCCCTCCCCCAAGATCTCCACAATGTGGCCGGTCAATAACTCAGGATCAGCTTGTGGAGGGTCTTCGACATCGCCAAGAATTCACAGACCCCTCTCCACCGTTGAGTTCCGCGAGCGGAAAGAGCACCTTCGCGCGTGACAGAGGACGCACAAGCCTAGTTGATGAGGCTCAGCACGTGGATCTTTGGTCACCGCACTCCCAGAGCGAAGGAGCGCTCCCGGGCAAATACATAGACAGAGTACATGGTGGAGTTGTTGTCGTCCTCTTCCGACGAATAGGAGGACGTGGAGGCCGACGACAACTCCGAGGAGGAGGAGGTCATTCCCACTCCAAAGCCTACGCCCAAGATAGAAGAAACCCCGCCAAGTCCTCGTCAGTTCGGTTCGCACGGCCGCCCGCGAGGAGTGGCACCGTCGGCAGGTCAAGGCATACGACGTGTACCATCTCAAGGTGGGTCTCTTCGCCTCCTAGCAACACCAAGCGAATCGTGCAGCATGGTGCGCCGATGTTGTGTTGCACGGACTCTTCCTCCAATGAGGATGAGTGAGGTGTCGATGCCTCCACGTCCTGATGCATAGTGAAGTACCATCTACCACGGACGCGTGTGCGTCCTCTTAGGGTTAGGTTTAGATTTAGGTAACATAATCTATGTTTAGATCATAGATACTCCATAAATTTAATATTTTTCCGTAGGAGTAATTAGTGCAATCGTCTTTAAATTATGTTTATGGTGAATCAATGTTGTGAAAAAATCTCGTGTAAAGAAATTCTAGCAAACTCTTACTAGGCGCACGCATGCCGTATCACAGAGGCTAGCTATAGTCTATAGGTAGCGTTGCAGCGTTTCAGGATCCAGTGCAGTGCATTGAGCTAGCTAGGTGGCGTACACAATATACAAATACTTAATTATTTGTCAAATCAAATACAATATCATTTAATTATGCAAGTTATTCATTAAAAATAACGTATTTCATAGTATCAAATAAATTTAAACATACCCGCAATTTTTTTAAACATAATTCACATATTTAAATAAAATGAGACAATATGGCTATTGTCCTACGTGGTTCCAAGTGTGCTGAACCAAAATGTTTTGAAGTTGTAAGTGAGTTGCCCTTTTTAATTGATTTCATGATGCACATGGATCCGAGTAACTCTTGGACGTTGCTTATGGATGTTTGCTGTTGCGTTCGTGTCTGCAGGCGATTGCGACGGAAGCGCGGGAATTCGAGCTAGGGGATGCGCGGTACTACACGGTGTTGGTGTGGAGCGCGGAGCGCCATCCTGTGGCAATTCTTCTTCCTCGGCAACGTGGGCGTCATCTTCTGCGTCCACACGCTGTTCACTGGGATCCTCATGGCGGCATGCATCCCAGTGACAGAGGTGCTGGGCGTCCTCTTTCTCCATGAGAAGTTCAGCAGCGAGAAGGGAGTGGCGCTCGTGTTGTCCCTCTGGGGCCTCGCCTCGTACTCCTACGGCGAGTACACTGAGGCCCATGCCAACAAGAAGAAAGTGGTCTTGTCGGAACCCCAAGCTTCCTAGCCTCCGGGGCATCTTCCTGTGGGACATATTCGGTGATCGGAAGATAACCGTGGCTTTGGACATATGTTAGGCCACTATGTTGTTCTTTTCTTGCATTTGACCTGAACCTTACATATGTGAACATGACGCGATCAAAACTAAACTCCATTAGCTTATGATATTATCTATTTTCTACCATTGTTTGAACCCCACAACAGTCGTATTTAGTAGATGTTGTGTAACCGTGCGTGTATGGTGATGGTGTGAGTGTGCATGTGCATGTGTATCTTCTTGTAATCGTTATTTCCTTAGAAAGCACTGATAGAAAAAAAAAATATTTATTGGTCCCCGCTAGTAGCTCAAACGTCATCTTAAGAGGAAAAGTTCCCCGACAGATGTTAGTGTTTTAAGACGTAATGTGTGAATTTTAATTATTCATCGCTCGAGGAAATATACCAGATTCAAGAAACTAGAACACAAACAACAAAAATATTAAGGATGGCATATTAAGGATGACAACGGGTAGGGCAATACCATATTCATACCCGTATATTCAGCGGTTACAAACTTCTACCCGTACCCGTACCCACGGGTATACAACTTTACCTATACATATAGCTGACGGAGAATTGTACCCATTGGGTACCCGACGGGTAGCTCAAATATCACACAAGTTATTCACAATTGTACATTTATCAATAGAAATGCGCATATATGTCCACTGCTGCTAAATTAGAATTCCCCTGTTTGGCCATTCGTTCCCCTGTTTGGCCTGCAGATTAGACATTGCAGCCACGTGCAACTAACATAGTTCGCCAATGCTATCAAAGACTGACGCCTTCACGTTTCACTCTCACCTGATCGTATCCACGCACACATAGGATCATGAAGCTTCAACCTATTTGGAGTTTCTTCAATTCGACGATATCACCGAAATTTAACTTTCTTCTCCAACTCGAATCAATGTCCGTCATGTCAACTTATTCATCTCCGGCGAGCTGGAAACCAATTCCTGCAATATCTGCGCCCAAGGATGCATGATCTATGTTTCTGCTCAATAGATTGGAGTTTTGGAAACCGTACCGCCTCCACCACAAAGCTCTCGTTTGCCCTTGTTTATAGTGTAGTTAGTTCCTAAAACTAGTAGTGGACTTGAGAGCCCAAGGCGGAGACAATGAAGACGGATGTGGCTGCTAGTGTTCCAGCAGCGGAGGAGGAGGAGGTGGCCGAGTGGGCTAGACACAAGGACTCCACCAGAACGGGTCATTGTCTAAAGGAGTTAGCGGGATGAGATGAAGCAAGAAGAGTGTGAGGGTTTCGGAGACAAAGAGAGAAAGAAGATACTAGCTCACGTGGCACTATGATGTGGCTGACACATTGTACAGAACCATTCAAAAACGTATAGGGTTGTTTTGTGAACGGTTTTAAGAGTTTGAGGGTGTGTCTTAAACGTACTAGAGTCAAGGGTTGCAATCTGAACTTATTTGCAAATTTAGGGGTGTAATGTGGACTTAACATATAGGGACATACACGCGCCGCCATCAGGAACAACGAGAATGCTAACTTATTTTTTTTTTGTGGAAAAGTCCACAACAGTACAAATCTCAAAGATAATGAAAATCTCTACTAATAAATTACGGATCGGTGGTGTTGGTAGGTCAAAAAAAACCAACTCCTCCGTCCATCCCTTATTTCATACTCGTAGTAAAAAAAACCCTTCCTGGGTGGAGAAAACAGGTGAAGAAAACAGGACATACGTAAAGAAAACCATATCCGATCTGCCTTCCTTCGTCTGGCCAAGTATAGAGAGAAATGAAATATAGGAAAAACTGGACGGAACGTACCTAAAGAAAACCAGATCGGGATCGCTTTCCTTAGTGTCGCCCAAATCGTGGAGTCGTGATTTGAACTGTTTTCGCTTGCCGCAATCTTCATCCATACATAAAGACTCGGGGAGCCCACCGCATCCATCATGATCGAAGTCTGGAGCGGAACGACTCCTAGACGTGGGTCAAGGGACACGCGCTCTTCGTCGGCGACGCCTGCTCACGGATCCTTCCCTACTGTTGCGAAATCGTGGAGATCAGAGAGAGTCAGGTCTACTTCATTGACAATGAGGCTCCGAACTTAACGAGGGCAACTGTTTTGCACTCATCCGCGCCATTGAAGACCACGACCTGCTCGACCGGCGCGGCAACACGCCGACGCCTACCAGTCTGTGCTCATGAACGATTGAGAGCAACAACGACATGTAGATGGAGCAAATGCAAAGGAGGTTGCCGTGCTGCCGTGTCGCTCTGCATGTTGATTGTTGACTGCCGATCCACATATGCTGGAAGCCTCTTGGAAGGCTCTTGATTCACATATGTGCATATACCGACGTGTTTATATGACAATCATTTGATCCTTTTGGTGGATTCATCGAACGGACATGAAGCCAGGAAGAAGGAGAAACAAGGAGACAAGAAGAAAAGAAAGAAGTAGCGGTGAAGGGAAAAGACGTGAGGTGAGAAGACCAAAGGATAAAAATACGAAGAGCGCTGTTGTGTACGAGTTTCAGTTGTACCTGGAAATAACAGAAGAGCGACAAGCCTTGGCCCTCTTTCCTCGCCGAGCCCTTCTGCCCTTATCACAATCGCTTTCAGCTTGTCATTGCCTCGTGAAACAGGTTCGTCATTGCGCCTTGGAACAAGTTCGAACCGAACAAAGCGGAGATGGATGGATGGACCGATCGAAGCTTTGCTACATGGTTTTTTTGGTACAATAAGAGCATCTCCAGCCGCGTCCCCCAAACCGTCCTCAAAGGGATTTGGGGCACGCCGGACAAAAATGTGTTTGGCGTTCTCCCATTTTTGTCCGTCCCGATCGGTGTCCGCGCCCGAGCCCGTCCCCGTCCCACAGGGACCCTCCGGCACGCCGGACACAACGAAAAGCGAGGCGAACCGACGCGGGCCCGACCCGTCAGCGGCTCGGAAGGCTAAAACCCCGTCGCCTACCTTTGGTCAAGCCACGTTAATGGCGTCCCTGTATTTCCAGGCAACGCAAGGACACGTCTCGTCGTGGAAGGCCGCGTGGCCGTCCGCGCCGGTGTTATTGCGTGCAACCACCCGCTGCCGCCGCTGTTTTAAGACGCCCTGCAGTTCTCACCGCTCATAAACCTTCTCGTCGCCGCCGCCTCCTCCTCCCAGATCTTCTCCTCGCCGCTCCAAAATGTCGAGCTCGTCCCCAAGATCGCCGCGGCGAACGGCCCGCCGCGGCAGCCTCACCGTGCGGAGGCGTGGCCGTACCACGCCCGGTATCTAGTCCCGCCGGACATGCGGCTGCCGCGGCGGCCGGAAGATGGCCGTGAACGGCATTGGCGTCCCGCCGCCGCCGGCCGGGCACGGACCAATGGAGGGACGCCATCAAGGCCCGGCGGGCTCAACTCACCGCCGAGGAGCGGTTGGATCCAACGTGGGCGGTCAACAACAACGACGCTGGTGGACGACGTACTTCAAGGCGAAGTACGACGTCGAGATGTACAACACCGACAACCTCGTCGGCGGCCCCAACAGTGGAACAAGGACGGCCGCGCCCGTTCTGGGGCGTTCGGCGCACCTCGAGAACGTCATCCGCGGCATCCGCAACGGCGCTCCAAGGTTGGAGATGCCGTCGTCACCCGCCCGTCTCCTCAATGGCAGCCGAGGAGGACGACGTACTCGTCCTCCTCGCACTCTTCTTCCTCAAGATCGGAGCGATCGACGCCGTCCTCGTCGTACCGGTCGGCGCCCTACACCGTCCCCAAACGGGAGGTCAAGGAGGAGCCGGCGACACCCGTCAACACGTGGCGTGGCGGCAGCGGCAGCCGGCGTCAGCAAGGAGGCGCGGCGGCGCCCTCCTCATCCCGAAGCCGAAGGTGAAGGAGGAGCGGAGGAAACGTCGCAGGCGGCGCTGCTGGCGGAGTACGAGCGGCAGCAGCGCTCATCGCCGGCGGCGACCCGGGACTGCCCAGGGCTGCGGGCGGCGTTCTTGGCGTCCATGAACGACAAGGACGCCTGGAGGGGCGACCTCGACAAGGCGATCGCCATGTCCATCCGCGACTCCGGCAAGCCGCTGGTGGACCTCACCGACGACGGCGAGGCAGGACCAAGCGGCTTGGTGAAGGACGAGCCCGTCGACGAGCCCGTCGAGGAGCGCGTCAAGCAGGAGGTCGTCACCGACGCCATGTACAACTTCCACCAGTACTACGACGCCTCCGGCCACCGCAAGTACTTCTAGATTAGGTTTAGTTTAAATTTAGTGAAATTTCGTTCGAATCTATGTATTATATGACAAGTTTGGATGAATCTCGCTTAAGTTTAAAATTTGCGAAATTTGGTTTGGGAGACGCGACTGGGGAGCGACGTCCCCAAACGCGGCACGAACGAAACGCGTCCCCCAAACGCTCAATCCGACGCGGTTTGGGGGACGCGACTGAAGATGCTCTAATTGGCGATTTTCGCTGGCCTCTCGAGGCACATATACAAATCAAGTTTAGATGATTTGAGTGATTGTGCTCATAACCTTACTGTTATGGAATATTCAACCAGCGTAACAAATGATAGTGGGAACTAAGTTAGGGCCACTTTACTTTCAGTTAATTTTTAATTGCCAGAAGTTTATTCTTTCTAATTCCTTGGTTGTGCTAAAGTAAACCATGAATTGTCCTATAGTGAACCACGTATATAGACAACATTAAGTTAGCTAACCTTGTGATGTAATATTTATTATGTTCTCGACATGGAATTTTCGTGGTTGTGTTCATATATTTTTTTTTCTGATTATATAGTTACCGGATAAAATATGCAATCAGTCTTAACAAATATGTAATATAGTAAATTTTCTCATAATGATGGTAGGAAGAGTCCAAGGGTTTAAAAAATAGTTGAATTCATCCATACCATTTGGATTCAACAACCGTATAGATTTATGAAAACATGTAAGTTTGCTAATTTGATTTGGCGTGGTGCCCGTACCAAAGCACGGGTTGCATGCTAGTTACAAACAAGTTTTTAGACCAGCTAACTATGACTACAAGCAGTCGAACGAGCCGAATGTACACCGCCGTCCACGCCCCTCTCTCATTGGAGCGGGCAAAATTTATCGTAGTAGAGCTTGTTATAGCAGACAAACTAAAAGTAGTCGTACTAAGAACCTAAAGGACGAAGTTTATCTTTATCGTAGTAAAGCTTATTATAGCAGACAAACGGAAAATCGTCGTAATAAGATCCCAAAGGACCAGTGCATGAGAGCAGCAACCTCCCATGAAGAGAAGAGTAAATAAGAAGGAGCACCGACACTATTAGGAAAACGCCTATAGATGGAAAACATGCGGTTGGCGCACCAGATTATCCATGTGCTGGTGGAAACTACCGCCGGCGCACCCTTACCCTGCCGCGCCAGCGAAGAAGTCCTACTGCCGGCGCACCAGGCCACGTACAGGATGCGCTGGGGATAAGGGTGAACCAGGTCGGGGCGAATCTGAAAATCAGGGCACCCCTTACCACCGGCGCACCACCATGTTAGTGCGCCGGTGGTAAGTTGTTTACCACCGGCGCTGCAACATGATGGTGCACCGGCGGTAAGGGGTGCCCTGATTTTTCCTCCCCCCCGGACCGCCTTTTCAGTTTTGAAAAAAAAAAAAGAAAATGATAGAAAATTTTAAAAATAAAATCCTTTGAACCGCCCATGTATTATGTAATCTACTTTTACTGACAATTAGAAAAAGGAATTTCAATATATTATGAAAAATAGCGTCATCTTTCGGTAAAACGTGATTTCTGGTTGCATACGACCACCGATGAAAAACTTTTTTATATCAAAATCTATGTACGCGAATTTTTCTATCCGACAAAAATTGGGTTCGGCAAATTGAAAACAGAAACATGAATTTTTCAGGTTTTAGATTTCGATGAAAAAAAAGGTAAAAATATTGCCGGCGCACCACCATATTTGGTGCGCCGGCGGTAACCTCTCCTATATATAATGCAAACCAGTCCACTGTCCTCACTTTCCCCTCTTCCTTCTCTTTTCATTCTCCTCCTTCTCATCTACACCGACTGTCTCCTCCGGTTGTGCTGCTCCATCAACCTCCTCCTCCTCCTCCTCGTCCTCCTCCTCCTCCTCTTCTACACCGACGGTCGTCTCCAACTGCTGCACCGTCGACCTTGGCCTCCACCTGCAACGACCACCATGACCTCCTCCAGCCTACTCCACCTCCGACGGCCACGACCTCTTCCGGCCTCCCCCACCTCCACGTACCTCCGGCCTCCTTCTATTCCTCCTCCGGGCCTCCTACTCCTCCTATGGCCTCCTCCACCTCTGGCCTCCTACCCCACCTCCGGCCTGCTGCCACGTCGACCTTGGCCTCCTCCTACTACACTGACGCAGAGACGACACCACAACCATAGCTCACGAGCTAGATCTAGATTTAGATTTGATTTTTTCTTATTTTCTAGTATAACTTACCGTCGACGCACTAGGCCGGTGCACCGGGGATAACTCGCGTTACTGCCGGGCACCAGCTGGTGCGCTGGCGGTAAGTCATTACCACCGGCCTGTTCCCAGGGGCGGGCGCTGGTGCGCCGGCAGTAGACATTTTTGGTGCGCTGGCAATAAGGCTTTTCCTAGTAGTGCGACCAAAACCAGGGAGATACACCGTCCTCGTCCCTCTTTTATTGGAGCCAAACAAAATTTATCGCAGTAGATCCTTTTGTAGTAGATAAACGAAGAATCGTCGTGCTAAAACCTCAAATGACTAGCGCATGAGAGCAACAACCATCGCATATGAAGAGAAATGTAGATAAGAAGTTACACCACCAAAACCAGAAAGATCCGCTGGAGGCAAACCTCCACAAACCCTTCGACGACGCTACACACACCACTGAAATGGGGGATAGACGGGGATGACTTTATTCTACCTTTAGGAAGTCGTTCTGAATAACTACTATACTAAACCTTAACAACCTCAATTTTTCTCAGATTTTTTGATTTTTTCGGACTAGTGATGGGTTGACACGTGTGCCAATCTATGGTGAATTCCCGCAATGATTTTTGTGTGTGCAATTATGGTGCCCTCTAGAAAATCTTAGGGTTCCTTCCCTACCTTCTTTTTGCTATTGACCATTCTGTTGGTTTACTACGTGGGTGTTTATAGCTGTGTACTCCCCACGTGGTTGTAGCATCGCTTTAGCTACAATACCTTTATATTTATTTTGTCTTCCCACGTGGCGTCTCTCGATGGCTCTGGATGTTCCCAAACGGCTCACTTCTTTTCTTCTCCTCTCTCCAGCTATCATCGGGGGAGGGTATCCACAGGCCTCGCCTCCACCGCCTGAGTTCCTGCCCGGTTCATCCCCTGACCCAACCGTCGTCGGCCTGGCTTCCCTAGCCGTTGGCCGGAGCAGCCTCTTCCCACCTAATCCCCCTAACCCTATTTAGAGGCCCCACCTGAGCACCGTACGCAGGAGGCCAGCAGGCGGCCGAGGATTCGATGTGCAGGTGTGCCCTCCTCCACCCTGTGTTTCACCCCTTGTTTTCTCTGGCAGCGTCGGCAGAAGGCGCAAGGATGGGGATGGCCGCGTTGACGGCAACGACTCTTCATTTGGGTACGCATGTACTCCCTCTTCAACTCTGTGTCTCTCCCGTCTCAACTCCCCTCTCTATTTCGGTCAATTTCAGGCAGCAGCGATGCTACCGCGGCGAGGACGGAGACGGTTGAGTCAACCACGGCTGGTAGCTGTCTCTCCCTTGTGTCCCTCTCCTCCGAGATGGATCTAACAAAAAAGAAGGAACGCCCTTGCCCAGTCATGGTGCCAATCTACTAAACACCTAACGTGCTACGTACGCGTGTGAGGTACATGGCCGGCTTGATTTTGTTGGAAGTAATCTTGTTAGTTAGTAGTAATCTGTTACGTCTAAGTTATTTTGTATGGCTGGCCAGACCGTAGAGATGCACAAAGTTAGAGTGTGCAGCCACACGGGCTGATCGGCAAGCCGGTGTGAAGTGCAAGTTTACATGCGGTGAAGTTGTTAGCTAGCTAGATGTGACCGTGTGCTGTGTGTTGTGTGCATGTTGGCCTGGTCGTGTGGTTCCTGGAGAGGATCTAGGAAGAAGAGGTCATGGTTAGTTAGTGGCATAGTGGGTGTCGTTAGTGGCTGATGTGGTGGTCACGTTGTATCATAGCTATTTATGGTGAGAAAGTGAATGAGAAAGTGTGGCCTACGGGCAAGAAAACAATGTATATAGCACCAATGTGACACCAAGGAGAAAAACTGCCTCTCGGCAAAGCCATGGTTTTTCCTCCTTGGTGAGTGTGTGTATGTGTTCCTCTGTGTTCTTTCACATATGCGCCCGTGTGTAGAGTTTGTGAGAGAGATGAGAGGGAGCTGCGAGGTGCATCACCAACAATTGGTATCAGAGCCTCGTTCCTCGAGGTAGGGGTCTTCATCATCGTCGAGCTGCGTTACGAGCGATGGAGAAAGGCGTGCTGCCCGGTAAGTTGCGCCACCGGCGGCAAGGAGGTGATGGCCAAGCTGCGCAGGCCATTGTCGCGAGGAGTTCATCGTCCATGTTCGAGTCGTCGACAAGGTGCGGTATCGGCGACAACATGAAGGCTAGTCACCGGGGAGTATCGGCACTGGTGGCGAACATGGAGACAAGTCGCCTGCAAGGTGCGGCACCGGTGGCGAACAAGAAGGCGAGTCGCCGGCGAGCTGCGTCACCGGCGGAAAGCACGAGTCAACGAGCGTGTCACGGCGGCACGCTTGTGGTGAAGGCTCAGGAGGTGCGTCTCTCAGCGAGGCCAGCGTCGACGGCAGCAATCGGCACGACAAAGATGGCATTGGCGGTCATCTCCGTGTTGCACCGACGACATCGATGTCCGTGAGCTGTAAGAGAGAAATAAGTAGTAACAAAATTAGGAAGGTGATTGTTGAAAGTAATCTTGTTAGTTAGTAGTAGTCTGTTACGTCTAAGTTATTTTGTACGGCCGGACGGATCGTAGAGATGCACAAAGTTAGAGTGTGCAGCTACGTGGGCTGATCGGCAAGCCGGTGTGAAGTGCAAGTTTACATGCGGTGAAGTTGTTAGCTAGCTAGATGTGACCGTGTGCTGTGTGCTGTGTGCAAGTTGGCTTGGTCGTGTGGTTCCTGGAAAGGATCTAGGAAGAAGATGTCATGGCTAGTTAGTGGCTTAGTGGGTGCTGTTGAGTAACATATTGTATAGATATAGGTCCCCGTGTTTTCTGAGGGTTGTACCTGTAATTGTACATGTGTCCGCCTATATATATATGAGCAGCCGGTCCTATTGGTGCTGTGCAATCTCCAATAACCTTTCTACATGGTATCAGAGACCTTTCGGGTCCGCCGCCGCCCTCTCTCCCTAGGGCGCCGCCGGCCACCCTCCTCCAACCCTAGCCGCCGCCTCTCCTCCTACCTAGGGCCCCGCCATCACCACCACCACCGCCCGCCACCACTCCCAACCCTAGCCGCCGCCCTTCTCATCTCGGGCGCCGCCGGCCCTCCCCGTCATGGAGCGCTTCGACTCCTCCGGCTCCGGTTTCTCCCCCGGCTCCAGCGGCCCTTCGCCGGCCTCCGTCGCCGTCATCCGCGACATCCCCATCGCCGAGCGCGTGCCGCTGAAGCTCTCCACCACCGCCGCCAACTTCTTCCCGTGGAAGACGTACTGGGCTGCTCTTCCGCGAGTATGATCTCCTTGATCACGTCGACGGCACCATCGACCTCCTCGCCATGCCGCACGACCCCGGTGGCTCGCCATCGACCCACCATCATCCGGGTTCTACCGTCTCCAACGACATCTTTCGCACCGTCGTCCGTGACGGCGACTCCGCCACACGGTCTGGGCTAAAATCACCGGCCTCTTCACCGACAACAAAATCCAGCGGGTCACCTTCCTCCAAGAGTTCTTCGGCACCCACCAGAACGACCTGTCTCTCGACGACTACGCCCTCAAGCTGAAGAGTCTCTCCGATGAGCTCCGTGACTTGGAGTTTCCGATCGATGACAAGATCATGCTCTCCACCCTGTCGGCGGGTCTCGGCGAGGATCTCAGCAACGCCGCCTCCAACCTCACGCTCCTCAAAACGCCCACCTTCGAGCAGGGGCATACCTGCGCCTCGAGGAGCGCCGCCTCAAGCACCTCCGGGCTCGGGCGGCCCACACCGCCCGCCGGTTTCTCGCGGCGCTCAGACTCCGCGCCCGCGCCTCGCCCCCGGGTCCGCCGCCGGGTTTCCGCGCCGCCTGCCACCCGGTCGAACGGACCGTGGACCGGTCGTCCGGTCACCAGGCCGCCAAACCGGCCCCCGGCACGGCGCGGCCGGCCAGACCGGCCCCTGGATCGGGCAGCCGGCTACTGGCGGTAGCCGCCGTGGCCGTCGTCGCCGTGGCGGTGGCAACGGTGGTGGCACCGGTGGCGCCAATGCTGCCGCACCCGCGCCTCGTCCCCCGCAGTACCGCCCCCTCCGCCATGGACTGCCGGTCACAATCCGTGGACCGGGGTCGTTCACGCCTACTCCATGCCCGTGCCGCGCTACCCGGGCATCATGGGGCCGCGTCCAGCCTCCCACCAGGCGTTCTCGCGCGCCAGCCTGCCCCGGCCTACGCCGCCCCTCCGGGCGCGACCCCGTGGGATCCCGCGCTCCTGACCGCCCTCCAGAGCGCCCCCTCCGCTGGGCGTATGGTGGCGGTGGCGACTGGTTCATGGACACCGGCGCCTCCGCGCATATGGCCGCGCATCCCGGTAACCTCTCCTTTTCCACGCTTCCACTTCTTCTCGCATCATCGTTGGCAACGGTCATGCCCTTCCCATTACTCACACTGGTTCTGTCTCTTTTCCTTCCACCTCCACTCCTCTCTCTCTCCATAATGTTCTTGTCTCTCCTGACTTGATTAAAAATCTTGTTTCTTTAAGTCTTTCTGTCGTGATAACCCTGTGACTGTGGAATTTGACGCTTTTGGTTTCTCTGTCAAGGATGGTCGTACCCGGATGCTCCTCCACCGATGTGATAGCCCCGGCGATCTCTACCCCGTTGGCGCGGCCTCCACCACCACCGCCCCCTCGCCCTCTCCGCCGGTGTCGACCTTTGGCACGCCCGTCTCGGTCATCCTAGCTCCGCCACTCTGCAAATAATGCAAGGCTTCTCCTTTACTTGTAATAAAACGGATGTCCACACTTGTGAAGCATGTCGTCTAGGCAAACATGTTCGCCTTCCGTTTAGTTCGTCCTCCACAGTCGCGTCTTTTCCCTTTCAACTTATTCATAGTGATGTATGGACCTCGCCGGTCCCGAGTAACTCTGGCTATAATTATTATCTTGTGATTCTTGATGATTACTCGCATTTTGTATGGACTTTTCCACTTCGCCGTAAGTCCGACGTTGCCACCACCCTCACCGCCTTCTTCGCCTTCGTCTCCACCCAGTTGGTCGCCCCATTCACGCTCTCCAAACCGACAACGGCAAGGAGTTCGACAACATCACCATTCGCTCACTTCTCGCCACCCACGGCGCCGTCTTCCGCCTCACGTGTCCATACACTTCTTCACAGAATGGCCGTGCCGAACGGATGCTTCGTACCCTCAACGACTGCGTCCGCACCCTTCTGTTCCATGCCTCCATGCCCCCGCGATTCTGGCCGGATGCCCTTGCCACGGCGACTCTCCTCGTCAACATCCGCCCGTGTCGTGTGCGTTGGTTCTACACGCCGCATCATCTCCTCTACGGTGCGCCGCCCACCTACGATGACCTCCGCATCTTCCGGTGTTATCCTAACACTGCTGCCACCGCCGCATAAGCTTGCGCCGCGCTCCTCCCTTGTGTGTTCCTCGGCTACCCGCCAACACCAAGGGCTACCGCTGTTACGACCCGGTCTCCCATCGTGTCCTCACTTCCCGGCACGTGTACTTTGACGAGTTGGTTTTTCCGTTTCAGCGAGGACTCATGGCGACCCCTCCGACGACGCGCCCGGCGCCCCCTGCGGCTGCGGCGCGCCGACTGACCGCGGTGGCCCCAGCGCCGGCCCCGCCTGGTCCCCGGCGTCCCCGTCGCCGCTGCCGCGACGCGGCGCCCGGCGCCCCCGTCGCCGCTGCGCGCCGCCCGGCGACCGCCCCCGTCGCCGTGGCGCCCCGTGCTCGCTGCACGCGCCGCCGCGTCGCCGACGGCGCCATCGCCGGCCGCGCAGCGTCCCCTTCGCCCGCGCGGCCGCCTTCGTCACCGCCTCGCCACCCGTCGCGGTTCCGAGAGCCATGCTCACCCGCGCCCGCGCTGGTGTGCGGCGACCGTCTACTCGCTACCCGCGACCGTATACGCGCGCGTCTCCGTCTACGCGTCTGCCGGGCCAGCGGCAACAGCACATTGCCGCACGGCGGCGGCGCCCCACCAGCCGACCCGGCCAGCGCCCGGTCAGACCGGCCCACCGGCCTGCCGCCCGGTCAGCCTGCCGCGGCCAGCGACCGTTCCTTCGCCATGCCCTCGGCTCGCTGCGCCGCGACCCGATGGCGCGCTGCCATGCAGGAGGTATGACGCGCGCAACGCAATAGGACCTGGAGCTCGTTCCCCGGCCCTTCGCGCGTCATCTCCGGCAAATGGGTCTTCAAGCACAAGCTCGGCTCCGACGGTACTCTCGAGCGCTACAAGGCGCGCTGGGTGCGCGGCTTTCGGCAGCGCTGGCGTCGACTTCACGGATACGTTTGCCCCGGTTGTCAAACCGGGCACGATCCGCAGTGCTGCACCTCGCCGCGTCTCGTGCGTGGCCCGTGCATCAGATGGACGTCTCCAACGCCTTCCTTCATGGCCATCTGCAGAACAGGTGTCTGTCAGCAACCCATCGGCTTCGTCGACACCGAGCGCCCCGATGACGTGTGCTTGCTCTCTCGGTCCCTGTACGGACTGAAGCAGGCGCCCCGCGCCTGGTACCAGCGCATCGCTGGCTTCCTGCATCAGCTGGGCTTCCGCTCACGCGCTCCGATGCGTCCCTGTTCGTCTACCGGACCGGACACGACATGGCATACCTGCTGTTGTACGTCGACGACATCATCCTGACGGCCTCCACCGCTGGTCTTCTTCGACAGCTCACCGACCGTCTTCGCGCCGAGTTCGCGTTGAAGGATCTTGGCCCGCTTCACTACTTCCTCGGCATCGAGGTTGTCCGACGTGCGGACGGGTTCTTCCTCCACCAGCGGAAGTATGCCCACGAGCTTCTCGAGCGTGCAGGGATGCTTA
This sequence comes from Lolium multiflorum, assembly GCA_030979885.1. NCBI lineage: Eukaryota > Viridiplantae > Streptophyta > Magnoliopsida > Poales > Poaceae > Lolium > Lolium multiflorum. The sequence goes on along the minus strand of CM061751.1, from coordinate 194,169,357 downwards.
ACTGCAACCCTGCGCCTACTCCTGTCGACACGAGGCCAAGCTCTCCGCCAGTGATGGGTCGCTGGCATCCGACGCGCCGTTCTATCGCTCCATTGTCGGTGCTCTTCGGTACTTGACACGCGCGACCGGAGCTCCACGCCGTGCAGCAGGTGTGCTTGCATATGCATGCTCCTCGGGATGCTCATTGGGCCGCGGTGAAGCGGATTCTCCGCTACGTCTGTGGTACCATGGGCTACGGCTGACGTTGCATGCTTCGCCCTCGACGTCGACGACCTTGTCGCCTACTCCGCGCGGACTGGGCGGGTTGCCCGGATGCGTCGCTCCACCAGCGGCTACTGCGTCTACCTCGGCTCGTCGCTTGTCTCTTGGTCTTCCAAGAGGCAGCCCACCGTGTCCCGCTCCAGTGCTGAGGCCGAGTACCGCGCCGTGGCTAACGCTGGCTGAGTGCACATGGCTTCGCCTGTCCGAGCTCTCTTGTCCTGTTGACAAGGCTACGGTGGTTTTCTGCGACAACGTATCGGCTGTCTACCTCTCCGCCAACCCCGTTCATCATCGGCGCACCAAGCACATCGAGTTGGACATTCACTTTGTTCGTGAGCAAGTTGCCCTCGGTCACGTTCGAGTTCTTCACGTACCGACGTCTCAGCAATTTGCCGATATCATGACGAAGGGATTGCCATCCACGACTTTTCCTGAGTTTCGCTCCAGTCTGTGTGTCGGTACCGACCCTTCGACTGCGGGGGGGTGTTGAGTAACATATTGTATAGATATAGGTCCCGTGTTTTCTGAGGGTTGTACCTGTAATTGTACATGTGTCCGCCTATATATATATGAGCAGCCGGCCCTATTGGTGCTGTGCAATCTCCAATAACCTTTCTACAGGTGCCGTTAGTGGATGATGTGATGGTCACGTTGTATCATAGCTATTTATGCTGAGCAAGTGAATGAGAAAGTGTGGGCTATGGGCAAAAAAACAATGTAGCACCCGTGTGACACAAAGGAGAAACTACCTCTCAGCAAAGCCATGGTTTTCCCTCCTTAGTGAGTGTGTGTATGTGTTCCTCTGTGTTCTTTCACATATGCGTGTGTGTAGAGTCTGTGAGAGAGATGAGAGGGAGCTGCGAGGTGCAGCTCCAACAGAGTCTGCGTTCTGTATGTTGCCGTCGCTTCGTCTGCAGCCTGCTCCGCCTTCGCCTCCGCCTCTGGTAGCAACTACACACTTCCTGCACCGCCGGTTGCCGGCGCTTGCTCCGCCACCGCGGCTCCGCTGGCTGCTGCTTCCCTTACCGTCCCGCCGGCTGCCTTCACCTACAGGTTGCTCCGCATCTGCTGAGGCGCTGGCCGCTGCTCCACTCGCCGCCGGCCCACTGCTATCGCTAGGGCTCTGTGCCACCTGCTGCTCTGCGTGCGTGAGGCAGCGTGTGCGTTGGTCGAGCGGCAGGTTCCATCGAGAGCGAGCTGTGGTCGAGCGGGCATAGCGTCTATGGGCCTGTTGAGATGTACGGTGCTATGTGCCAGATGGAAACATGTATACTTTTTTTTTGAAACAGAGGCAAAAACTTTGCCTCATCCATTAATTAAGCAGAAAGTGCATAATTTTTTTGGGGGAAAACCGGGCAAAAACCATACAACAAGACACCACGGGGAGAAGCCCCCACTCAAACCCACTATCGATACAAGTAGAATACACACTCGCGAAGACCAGCTTTTCATCCAACCAAGCCGGAGAGAAGACGTTGTGCCTACTATGGTAAGAGCAGACACGGGACACTCGCTGAAGAAGACGAACCGCTCAGAGAACTGCGCCAAAACGACCTTGTCGCCCTCGCGACACAAAGTCGATGTCCTCAACACTGTCCGGATGACAAACATTCGGAGCCGCCGCTCCATCATACCGCTGCTCCGTCGTGCCCTGCGCGTCCACCAAGACCACCACCTTCTGGGGCCGCCGCCCCGACATACCACCGCTCGCTCTGGAGCTGCAACGCCGCACGAACCATCCATCCGCAACCCAAGCTACACAGGGCAAACAGCCGTAGACCACGGGCATCACACCAACTAATCCGGGGCCGCCGCCCCGACATAACGTCCGACCATCCCCACTAGGACGCGTCCGACCGAGCCGACTACCCTGCCGTCCACACGGCCAGGGTCGCCACCCAAGTCGTGGCAAGCCGCATCCCCGCACAATAGAGATGTTGCCGCACCGCCTTCCGGGGCCGCCACCTCGGCTCACGGCCACCTACCCGAGGCCGCCGCCTCGACATCCTCCAACCCGTCCGGCATGGCAACATAGCACAACAAGCAAAACCACCATCACCGAGAGAAGGGCAAGCGCTCCAAGACTTCGCCTCCAAGAAGGAAAGCGATGAGACCGTCGTTGTTGCCTGCACCGACGGAGGCCGGAGCTTGGGTTTTTACCCGGAGAGATTAAAGCCTTAAATGCAGGAGAGGCAGGAGCCGCACAAGGATACCTTCAAGGGGAACTCCCCGGGGCGTTGTCATCGCTGGCACCGACCGAGTCTGGCAGGGCTTTCACCCGGGGCACCATCCTGCCTAGGCATCCTTCACCGACAGGGCAGTCAAAGCATGCCGACCAGCATGCCAACGCCGTCGCCCACCATCCCGCCGCCGTGCCCTTGAATCCCAAGGCCACCGGCACCCGGCCACCGCTCGCCAGATCTGGACGCAAGAACCAGACTGACGCATCCCCGCGACCCCGCAGCGCGCGACCACTGGGAGGACGCCGCCGCGCACCGGGGACGCCGCCCCAACCATCCATGGCGGCGAGCAAGCAGCCGCCGCAGATCCGCCGCCCAAGCCAACCCGCGCCGTCACGGGAGGGAAACGGCCCGAGCCGCTGCTTCCCCTGCACCGCCGCAACCCCACATCACCGCACGACGCCCAGCCCTCGCTACGCCTCGCCCTGCAGCCACCAGCGGAGTCCAGGGTCGCCGCCCTGGCTTACCGCGCCGCTCCGCGCTTGAAGACGACGGAGGTCGTCGATGCAGGGCTCCCCCCGACCACCTTCGGCAGTGAGGGGCCCGCCGCCACCGTGGCAACAGCCGGCGGCAGCGGCGGCTAGGAGGGGGCGGCATGGGGAGTGGCCCCTGGCGGCGCGGTTGGGAGCCCTCGGGTCGCCCAGGCAGAGCGACGCCAAAAACATGTATACTTTTCCTGCCACAAAATCTTGGGTATCATCTGGTGTTGGCTTGCATAAGGTGTTGTTCATCTGAATTTGGATGCCCTCTATTTGTTATTAGGCATTGTTATTATGGGGTTGAGTCGATCAAATGAGGGTTCTTTCTAAAAAAAAAAAGCTAACTAAGCAGTGATATCCAAGTTGATCTAAACTGCACATACAATAGCTTTTAGTAATAGAAATTTGATTAAGATAGTTGAGGTGAATACTGGTAGCAATGTCTATAATTTTCTCACGTTGTTGTCTTCTAATGTGAGCACATACCTTCCTTTTCCGGCGATCTGTTGTCGCGCCAAAGGTACATCTCTGGTTAGCCTGCTTCTGCTGTTCGAGATGACTCGCCTATCCGGGAGGACTTATGTTCGTATCTAGTCAAAAAAATATTACTATAGAATTCTGACTTCATGTTGTTTTACAACCTCTTGGAGAGTATTAGTGGCAAATGTCTTTGATGATCAAGAGAATGTATAACTATATGAAGTCGGAATTACCACTTAAATACCTGAAGAGCTCTGTTTGAGCTACCCTTCTGCCTTATCTGCTATTGTGTCTGTAATGATTAAACTGTGTGCAAAAACAAAATCGTTTTGATGTGACTCAGCTGGATTGAAGTGTCAAGAGTTACCAAATGTGAGATAGCTTTATAATTTGGCATCCAAGCTGTTTGTGAGCTTCCCTGCCACCATTCGGACGGCGACCAGGGCGCTATACTTAATATAATGCTTAGGTAGACATGATTCCCCGCCGCCAAAGATTATAAGGCAGCCATCTACTGCTTTGTAAACTTTCTACTATATTGCTTAAATATATATACTTATATTTAATAGTATTTCTGCTGCTTTGGGAGCCTAAATAGAGGAAGGGGGTTTCTACCGTCTGTTTGAAGATTCATACATGGGTCACATAAGTAGTATCTCATCTCTTCCAACTGAATGACATGCATCTAGGATGCAACTTAGGTCTTGGACCTCTAAGGTTAGATATGCTAGCTCTTCCCCCTATTTTTTTTCCAGTGTGTTGTTGTCAGCATGATCTTAACAGTGCACATCTCAAACTATGTGAGTGAAAACTCACAAGTATATTGTATTTTTCTACACTCACCTATTTATATAAATTGAAGCTAGAATCTTTATCATACCTCAGTATAGTTTTCCAACAATGAACTTTTCCTGGTTGTTTGAAATTAGAGGTAAGAATGCTGCACTTCAGGTCAGAGCTTAAATTATTTTTACCTAGCAATACCATCAATAGGAAGTAACAAACTAATTTAACCAAATGTAGCCTGCACGATGCTTTCCATTTAATAGGGCTAGGTTAGTTGTTAGTTATTTCTCATTGAACATGTTGGTATGACACATCAGGAAAACAACTTTTTATTGAAATTTCAGTGAACTAGAATGTTTAAGCATTCTTCTTTGATCCTTAGTTAACAAATAGACAACACATCTCAGTATAATTAGAATGTTTGATGAGAGATTCACCATCACCTCTTTTTCTTGGGGACATTTACTGTTTTTAGCTTGATAGGACATGCCACTTTCTGCTACATCTCAATTTTTTATTTAAATTTAGTACACCCAGCTGCTTTATTGGTTTCCATGGCTATGTACTTTGATATATAATAGCGAAGATCCTAATGAGAATTTGGTCCATGCATGAATAATATATTTTCTGTTGCAGGCAGTGTACAATACAACAATATGCTGCTATCACTCGGAGTCGCTATCTTAGTAGTTGCATGTTCTATGGAAAATGGCTGCTCAATTCCTTTGGCCTCACTCCAGTTATATTACATGGTTTAGCCCTGCCCTCGAAATTATATCAGGTTAGCATGTTTCTCAGTGATAATTTTCTTTTGTACTGATGCTTTCTATGTATATTCTCATGAATTCAGAAAAGAAGAGCTTAGCTTGCAAAATACTCTCATTGTTCCTTCTTGCTCTTGGTTACTTCGTTTCCATCTCCTTGATGTTGAAGAGTGCGTCCATTCGTCTTTTCTTTTCTTTGCTCTGCTTAATAATTTTTCAATGTTTCTGTTAGAATGTTACGTCTGCCTCTCCATTATAGTTTTGGTGAACTAGATTGGAAGGCTCATATTAGGATGGTGTATATATAAATATATTCTTTTTTCAATTATTCAGCCTTCCCAGTATATATATTGGCATTTCAGTGAATGACCTACTGCAACCTGCAATGTTTTTCTATTTTTGGTTGTTCATTTTTTTATGTATCCCAAACTTAGAGCATCTCCAACAGGCGCTGTAAAATCTCGCGCGCTATACCGGCGATTGGGCGCTGTATACCTCGCGCGCGGCATAGCGAATTTGCCCGGAGAGCTGTATTTTGCAGCGCGTGTTGGTGTGCGAAAAACGCACCTCCGCCAGAGGCGCTATTTTGCAGCGCGCGCGCGTCACAAACTGCTAAATCGGACCGTTTGTTTTTGAAAATTCATCAAACAAACTGAAATTTGATCGAAAATACGAATATATTTTAAAAGTGCTCCTCGCCGTCGTCGGACTCCCAGTCGAAGTCGGAGCTGCTCAGTGTCGTGTCCGACACCGGCGTCGACGTCGTCGTGTACTGGAACTCGGAGGAGGAAGGAGGACGGCCGTCGCGGCCTGCGGCCTTCCCGTTCCTCCTTCCTCCTCGCCGCCGCGTCGCCCTCGCCTTCTTCCTCGCCGCGGAATCGGCGCGGCGCTTCTCGCGACTCTTCATCGCCGCTCGCGCCGCCTTGTCCCCCTCCTTCTCCGCGTAGAAGGCCGCCGTGGCGGCGACGTCCTCGAGGCGCGCGCCCGCAAGGCGGTTGCGCTCGTCTGCTCCGCCACGCGCAGCGCTGCTCGAGGTCGCGGGCGCGGCGCCGCTGCTCGTTCGTGATGAGCGGCGATGGCGGCGCGAGCATCTCCTTGCTCGCGCGTCCAGACGTCGTCGAAGTTCATCGCGGCGGGCGGCCGAGGCGCCACGCGACGGCGTCGTGGCTCGCGCCGCCTCATGCGCGGTGTCGAAGGTGCCGAGCCGGATCCGCTCTCGCCGGAGCGAATCTCGGCGTCGGCCGCTCGGCGCGCGCGGACGCCGCGGTAGCGGAGCGGAGCGGCGCGCGGGCATGTCGCGGAGCGGAGGCGGACAGCGGCGGAGGTAGAGCGGTGGCGCGTGGCGCGGAGACGAGCGCGGTGGAAGGCGGAGGGACACGCGGAAGTTTCAGTGGGAGGCAGTTGGCGCGTTCGCGCGTGTCGTCTATATAGCGCGCGCGGCAGCGCGCGGCAAATTTCCCGCGTGGGATGGCGCAAACGCGCGGGCGCGGCAAAATTTTTCCGCGCGCGCCTTCTTCGCGCGAGCGCTCGCGCGCGCCAAACTGGCAGGTATTTTGCCGCGCGGGCGTTTTACAGCGCCTGTTGGAGATGCTCTTAGTTTGTAGAGTTCACATTTGCCTGAAAACAGGGTAGAGCTGTTACTGCCTTCCTGGTTCGGTAAGCTGACAACCGGTTTACTAAATACAAATTATTATTGCATCCAGGTCTGCATGCTCTCATGGAAATGTATGTTAACATATGTATAAATGCATATAGTTGCTGCACAATTAAGTGATTAACTGCTATTCCAGACCTCTCCTTTGCCACTTAAATTCCAGTGAATTCCATTGTCAGATTTAACGTTGTTGAAGACTTGATGATAATAAATAGAGCCCTATGCTGAAGCGAAGAACAACAATGGTCAAGAGCAGTTTCTGGCAGTAGAACTACTCCCATTGTCATTTGGGTGCTTGCCAAGGCGCTCTTGAGGTAGCCCATTGTGAGCAATGTGTAACAACTTATTAACTAATCGATATGCTATTCTTTCTTGATCTTCATTAACCACAACTACATGTTGTACTGAATATTTGTACCACCTGACAAGTCCTGGGCTGTTGTCTATTGACAGTCCTGAATCGCTTAATGCAATATGGTTTACTGACTATTTGTTACTACAAACAAATTGTTAAAGGACAAGTAAAGTGTAATATTTGCTGAGAAGGGCGTCAACTGATGCAAAGGAAAATCCTCGTTCTTTGTTCTCTACTCCTTATTATACATACACGATTTATGGTTTATTAGGTTTGTCAGTGCTTAGAGTTGATTTGTCTGCACTTTCTTATTCATCTCTGCACTGAAATTACCAGAAATTTTGACAAAACGGACCACCCTCCCCAATTCATTGACAAAAAAGACCACCTCTGAGACAAATTGACAAAAAGGACCACATCGTGCGTGGCGGCAGGCCCCCCAGCCGACACGTGGCACTTGCCGCCGGGGGCTGCGGCGGCAGGGACCCGCCGCCAGACCAGGTGGCGGCACGTTTGCCTGGACGCGTCGCCGTTCGTCGCCGTTACGCGTGGTGGGCCATGCCGCCGACGCATGGGGCGGCAGGGCGACGTGGAGGCTGCCGCCAGGGAGAGTGGAGGCAGGGCCCGGCAGCACAGTCGTCCCTGCATGCACGAAAAGAGCTGCCGACAAACATCGCGCGGGAATTTGGAGCACGGCAGGAATCTGACCTGCACGCACTTTGTTGCTGTAAAAGAAGCTACTACTGTTTCTAATTGGGGTGCTTTTAACTTTAACTGTTGCAAATTTTGGTGCTTTCGGTGTGATTGCTGGGAAACTGTTGCAAATTGAGATGATACGGGCGCAGACGCAGATTCTCTGGTACTCCCCCATTTAAAAATAGGTGTGTTACTTTTGTCTACATATAGATGTATGTAATGCATTTTTGTTAGAAAAGCATCTGTACGTAGATAAAGTTGAGACATCTACACGAAGTGTAATAAATAAAGCATGCATCGATTCCGTGAGCTGAGCCGATTCTATATAAAGACGGTACTCGCTCTCACTCTCACTGTGAACACACTCAGTTTTCTTGACGCACTTAGTCTCTGCTCACTTAGTTGATGTCCGTTGCTCTGCGTCGCTAATATCTCTTACTCAGTTAATTCATGTCTGCTGATTGAGTGCAGCCTGGTTGATTCCGTCTTTGCTCAAGGTAAGGATTACAAGAAGCTAGCATATTGTATTTATTTACGTAGTTAGAATCTAATTAGTTGTATAGTGTAATTAGTTTAAGTAGTGCATGCTCCGTATTTGCATGCATATGTAGGATGAAAATATTAGTACGGCATATTATTGAGTAGTATATTAGGACATGCAACATGTAATTAAGCCGTAGATAGCTAATTAAATGTGCCGTATAGAATTTATATTTTTTTGTATGCGATATAGACTATGATTTTATGTGTTACGTACAAGCTAGCATGGTGAAAATTAGTAGGAAATAATGGTCCATTCAAAATCCATGTTAAAGTAGACATATAATATTACGGTGTTGTAATATTAATGTTTTAAGTAAATATGTTGAACGTGTATTTTAAGATATATTTAGAAGTGGAGCGCACGGGCTGAAGTAGAGGTAGTAAAATCCGTCCGTACTTATTTTAATTTTAGTTGGTAGTATTAAAATTTGTCGCGTATTAAAAAATAGTCTCGTGTTATGTTTGGTGTTAAATTTATTATGGAATGAGTGAGCGGTAGGGTTGTAATACAATTATTATGGAATGCTGTTAAAAATATTAAAGATGGTGTTGTGTTATGATTATTTAAAAATGTTAATCACATGTTAAATATTGTTGTCTTGTAATCTAATATAATTTTAAAAATATGGTTGTGCGGTAGGTACGATGGAAACTGTGTTAGTGTTTTATGGAGACGTCGTACGCGACGAATTTTCTGGTGTCGATGTGTCGCGCTGCGACTCGATGAAAGTTGTAGTGACAGATATGGTCAATAGAGAATTTTTGGATGTTAGAAGATGCATCCGAGCATATTTTGGGCGTGAGATGCGTGGGAAGAAGATGACCGTTGAGGCTCTCATCGCCGTAGGAGGGAATGATGGGACACCTGCCCGTTGGGGTTTGCGGGAGGTAAAGAGTGATAGAAATTGGGGTACGTACATGAGGTTTGCAAGCACACCTGGTGCTGCTATGTACGGAGAGCCCATGGTGTATGTTCAGTTTAATCAGGTGATGATGGTGCCGGAAGTAGTACCGGCGCTGGTGAAGAGGAGATGGCCATCGTCACAGGACCAAGCACCGTTCAATCGGAGCATTTGGCCCTGACTGCAGCAGGCATGATAGGCCAATCAGAGCATGAGGCACTGACTGCAGGCCATAGCACCGGCCCATCGGAGCAGATGGTCGCCCAGTTTGCTGCCGAGCCAGGATACTGGTCCGCGTTCGTTGACATTAGCGAGCGTGTGGAGGGACTGCCAGAGGCGTTGGATGATGACGCTCGTTCTTCTTCGTCTGAATCCTCCTCGGACGAAGAAGGCGTCGGTCCTTCCCGGAGGGCGGTTGCGGCACCAATGGACCCTGAGTTCTTAAAAACAATGACCATCAGCAATGAATTCCGCTCTGTTCCAGGCCTAGGGGAGGCGAGTCTGCAGGTTGGGCAAACTTTCCTAGACAAGGACTCGGCTGACCAAGCAATCAAGAGGTATGCGTTGGCCATATCTCGGCAACACAAAGTGAAGCAGTCTGATCGAAGGCAGCTGAAAGTCATATGCGTCAAATTGATTGAGGGTTGCAGGGGAAGAGTTATCGCTCGGGTGAGCCCTGGGGTATGTCAGCCATGGCATATCTCAAAAATAGAACCCCATAGCTGCGAGCAATTGGGGGCTCTTGACAACCACCGCAACGTCACTGCAAAATATGTATCACATATCATGCAAGTGGCGGTGGAAGAAGATATAACCCTTGGTACAAAGAAGCTGCAAAAAACCGCGGAAGATCTGATTGGCTTCCCGGTCAGCTTTAGTAAGGCAAGGCGGGCGAAGGAGGAGATTTTCCAGAGATTGTATGGCCCCTATGAGGAGGCATATGACCTTGCCCCGAGACTACTCCATCAGATAGCAGCAACTAACCAGGGGACTCAAGTGGTCAGGAGAGCTCGTCAACACCCTCTGGAGGAAAACCAAGAAATCCTTGATCGTTTATTCTGGGCATTCCCCCAGACTATACGGGCATTCCATCACTGCCGCCCGGTGCTGTCAATAGATGGTACCTTTCTCACTGGAAAGTACAAGGGCACACTCTTGGTGGCGATCGCAGCTGACGCAAATAATCAGCTCTTGCCTATTGCCTATGCACTTGTCGAGAGTGAAAACAAAGATAGCTGGTTATGGTTCCTCAGCTGCTTGAAGATGGGAGTCGTGAGAGATCGGCCCGATGTTTGCATCATATCAGATCGCAACACAGGCTTTTTGAGCCCTCTCGAAATAATCAAGAATTCATCGGACCCTCTCTGGGGGTGGCCCGACCTGGAGACAAGGTGGTGCATGAGGCACCTGGCTGCCAATTTTTACTCAAAGTTCAAGAACAAGGACTGGTTCAAGCTATTTAAGAGGATGTGCATGCAGAAGACAGAAGTGAAGATGAATGCTATTTGGGCTGGAATCAACAAAGAAATCGAGAAAGCTGCGTTGCCGCCGAGAGAAGACCGGAGGGGCCGGAGGACTCAAATAAATTTGAGTACATGGATTAATCAGAACTGCCCCGATTTAAGTAAGTGGGCGCAAGCTCACGACTCAGGGGCTCGGTACGGCATAATGACCAGCAACATGTCAGAGGTTTACAATGGCGTGCTGAAAGGTGTGTGAGCCCTCCCTATCACATCCCTGATTACTGAAACTTGGAACCGGACTCTGTCATACTTTGCAGACAGAGTGCAGGTCGCAAACACACGTTACGTGATGAACAAGCAATGGTCTAAAAATATGCAACGACATTTGGATGAGAAAGCTGAAAAATCCAAAAGTCATGGGTTTTGTCAAATTGATGCACTTAATAATAAGTGGGAAATCCAAGTGCGAGCCAAGTTTGTGAGAGGCCACCATAGAGGATCGAGAAAGCAAGCTGTTCAACTCGGCCCCAACACTTCTGAATGCACTTGCAACAAGCCCAAGCTTTTAGGATACCCATGTAGTCATGTCCTGAGAGCGGCAGCAGCGCAGAACATCAGCGTGGAGAACTACATATCTCCCTACTTCAACATCCAGAACCTACTCGGAACTTGGAACGGTGGGTTCTGGAGCTGGGGACTCAACGGACACTATAGGTACGAGTTTCCAGAAAGAACTACCAAATGGGTTCCGGACCCGACATTGAAGAGAACCGCGAGGGGACGACGCCAATCTCGACGTCACAGGAATGACATGGATCATAGCCAGGCATGAGAACCTCGCCGTTGTCGCCTTTGCAGATGCCCCGGTCATGCGCGAAGGGAATGCCCTTACCGCACCTGAAATAACCCTGCATGATGTAATTTTTTTGTTTTCAAATATTTGTATGTCTGGCGTGCTGTAATAAAGAGACATGTATTAATGTATTATTGTATGATTATCGCATCGCTGCATGCATACATATTTAAATTATTTTTTAGTCTGATTAATGTATTAATGTATGATTATACCATCGATGGATGCAGGTTATGACGTCGGATTTGCCAGACCTTTTGCGAAGATCCTGCGATGCCGGACACCGTTGCCACCTCTGGTTGAACCCGGATGCCCACTCAAACCCACCTCCGACCTTCAGGGTACGAACCATTAAGAACAGGTTTCTTGTTAACAATGTTTATGAGGAACATCTCAGGGCCCATGGACTTCTTCCATTTTCTAAGCTGACATCAAGCAGGGAGAAGTTCACGTTAGACCCATCTCTTCTATCGGCCCTTGTTGATCGTTGGAGACCTGAAACCCACACCTTCCACTTAAGTTGTGGGGAGCTGACACCTACGCTCAGAGATGTTTCCATGATCACTTGTTTGCCAATCAAGGGTACTCCTTTGGTCCCGGTCTCTTATTCTAGTACTTGGCCGACTGACGTACAGGACCGTCTTGGCGTGGCAATGCCTGCTACGAGCCGCGGAGGGTCACGTCCTAGGGGGTCCCTCTAAGCTGGTTGGTCAATAATTTTCAAGAGTTACCAGCTGATGCAGATAATGCGACCATGATGCGACATCTTTTTGCGTATTTACTGTACCTATTTGGTATAATGTTTCCCTCGTCCCATGGTGACATTGTTCTCCCGAGTCTAATTAAGATAGCCGAGAACATAGTAGATTCGCCTCCACCTCCCATCCCTATATACAGCTTTGGTTCTGCAATGCTCGCGTATACCTATAGGGGGTTGTGTGATGCAACAAAGAAAACCAATGCATCTTCAAAGGGGCATATACTTGCTGTAAGCGCAGAGTTTCTTCAGTTATGGTCGTGGGAGTACCTCCCCGTTGGGCGTCCCCAGATAATGAACCCAATTCACCCCTACGGTGGTCACACCGAACAATATGCCCCTCTTACTTTTGGAAGTCGATGGGTACATGCTAAAAAACGGTGGTCCAATAATGTGGCACATGGTTGCTACCCAGAATACCACCAACAGTTTGAGGAGCTACAGGAGACCATGGTTAAATGGGACCCATTTACGGAACATGATGTGTACATTGTCTGGGGTCTTCTTAAACCACCACCAGATATGCTGCGAGACAGACGGTGGTGGTTCACACGATGCAACCTACTGTTTATTTGGATGGTTGAGCCATACAACCCAGAGCGTGTCATGCGGCAGTTTGGTCTGCATCACCAAGACGACTTGTTGCTGATGTTCATACGTAAGTTCACTCACTATAATAGAAACAATGAATTGCATTTTTATTAATCTATTTCATTATTTAACGAAACTTATTGGATTGTAGACAAGATAATAAAGGCATGAGTTGTTTCGACTGGAGTCAGCGTAATCAAACATGGATTACGAAATGGATTGATGAAGCAGAGTCCGATGGAATACGCGAAAATAGGTAATTATATATTTTAATTCATCTTATCATCATGTACGTGCTAACGTAATTTACCACTAATGCAGACGGTACCACGGTGAGATATTGGCAGCGTATAATGAATGGTACCGCGCTAGCACACGGACTCTGCTCACCGGTCCCCCACCATCGAGTCCGGCACATCTCACATGGGCCTCAGCTTACCACCGTGACACTTCGGTACTTTCTATATAAATATAATTCAGAAAACTTGTGTTCATAGGCAATATTAATTTTTTTCATTCAGATTGACGAGTTTAGGCAGATCGCAGAGGATGCCCACAACACTTTGCAGTTGCGCAACATGGATAGTTCGGAGGGAAAATCCATGGTAAAACGTATTTTTAATACTGCCATTAAAGGGCTTAGGCGGCTTGGTTGCAGTCGTCACGACGATGTTGTCAGCCGAGCATTCGACATGCCGGAGGCACCATCGAACAGACCGAGTATGGTACGTGTTAGCCAGCCATCCGCCACACCGACCGTACCAGTTCCCTCTACCTCGCATACATCTAATCCACGACGCGACTCATCTCTACTTGAACGATCACAGTCCGCACACATATCTCAACGCCATGGCGCCACACAGGTAATCAACTTGCGTACATACATTCCTCCTGAACTTACAACAATGACACATTTTTTTCACAATTGTATTAGGAGAACGATCATTTTCCGTCATATCCATCTGGACAACGATACTCCTACACAGAAGGCGAGTACTCGCAAAGATTGAACACTCAGGTATGCTCATATTTAATAATTACGTACCGACACGTGATTATTTACATGCATACTAATAACATGTCGTTCACGTTCACAGGAATCTGTTGACCCTACGTGGTCCAACATGGGAGCTGGTTTAGGCTACAATATGCCTCCACTGCGTGGTCGTGACCACATGCAATCGCAATACCCAACTCAGGTTAATTAATGTTAATTACATACATGATTATTGCGTGCATGTTTCTGACGGAGCCATTTAATACGCATGAATCTTTAGTCCCGACATGGCCCAATATGACGCAACAATCACAATACTACGGCAGCACTTCCCAACAACCTCCCGATGATGTTACCGGGATAGTTGAAGAATTCTTTGGAGGTGCTATTTTCGGCACAGATGCCAGTTTGATTCCCCCAAATCAGGAATCTCCAAACATATTTCAGACTCCATCGCCAGCAGATGAGACACGTACAGAGGATGAGGAAAATCAGTACGGCCGAGGTTTGCGTCCACCTCATCCCCCTCGTCCCCGGTTGTCGCCTTCCGGTCCAAGGCCACGGCAGCAACTTCGTCGTCGTCGACAGGAATGATACAAATGGACCTTACTTCTATGTATCATATATTTATCTATGCGCGCGGCAGGCATTTAATCTATGTATGAGACATTTTTCTATGTATCTCGGAGACATATTAATATTACTTCCAATAAGTTTAATTTCTAAATTAACTCCAATAATGAAGATGCAACATAAGTAAAAACGTTTAAGATACAACATAATAACTGCAACGAATTTTAAGATACAACGCGAAAGTAAAACTGAAATTAACATACATAGCTAGTACAACAGATCACTCTATTTGCCCTGTGTCCACCGTGGCCATTTTCCGGACTTGTCGCCGCGTTCTTCTGCCGCTTGCGCCTCGGCAGCTCTTTCCCTTAATCTCTTCCTCTCCGCTTCACGGGCCTCTCTGCGCACCTCTTCCTCTGCATACCTACGTGCAGCCTCATCATCCATCCTCTTCCGATTCACCTCACGATTTCGAGCTTGCTCCGCCCTTAATTTTTGTATCTGTCTCTCTCTTCTGCTTTATCATTAGCCATAGCCTTTTCGAAACGCTCTTCCTCATGGAACATTGCCCATGCACGCCGCTGTTTTTCCTCCACCTCACGGCGTGCCCAATCCGGCTGCTCCTGGTCTATCCAATGAAACCACATGCAAAGGGGCGGGGGAGACTACAACACAAAAAATACGGTTAATAAACGAAAATTAATGACATACAATTAATTTTTTTAATCATGCTCTTAGAACATACCGCAGGCCTCGAGGACGATGAACTTGTTTGCCTTGGTGGATCATGATCATAGCTCGCGCACATGAAATATTTCATGCCGAACTTATCAGAAAAATCAACCACCTCCTTCACCTTTGCAAGGCGGCCGCACCAACACCTCTCTGCTCTCACCCCCGGTGGCAAGCTTGCATTCTTCCCCTTCATCGGCCTAAAATCCTGGTCCGAGCAAGGCACACTCATACTCACTCCAATATTTTTCGCACGAAACAGAGACGCGGAGAAGGCACACTCCTGCTGCTTCGATTTCTATGCGGGGAAGCCGACTTATATAGCCTTCAATTAGTGTGAGCAGTACCAAAAAATTAGTGCAGAATTATTGGTATCGGCTGTCGGTGCTCTAATTGTTGTATCAGCACAGAATTCCTACGCATATAGGCCGCTTTCGGTGATCAATTTCCTGTATTGAGCGGGAATCTCCGACATCTTTACGTCTCGTCGTCGCTTCAAAATCAGTGCAGCAGGTTTTCGAATTCAGTGCACCAGGTTTGGTCGGCTGGCCGGATTCCCGCGCGCGCGTCGTCCCTGCAAAGCTTCGTCTGCACCTGCGGGCCATGCCGCCGGATGGAGTGGAGGCAGCCTCCACGTCGACCTGCCGCCCCATGCGTCGGCGGCATGGCCCACCACGCGTAACGGCGACGGACGGCGACGCGTCCAGGCAAACGTGCCGCCACCTGGTCTGGCGGCGGGTCCCTGCCGCCGCAGCCCCCGGCGGCAAGTGCCACGTGTCGGCTGGGGGGCCTGCCGCCACGCACGACGTGGTCCTTTTTTGTCAATTTGTCTCAGAGGTGGTCTTTTTTGTCAATGAATTGGGGAGGGTGGTCCGTTTTGTCAAAATTTCAAATTACCAAGCATAAACTATATTGTCACTTTTTTAGAGACGGAGGCCACCAAATTTGTTTGGAAGGTCCCTGTTTTTGTTGAACAATTCAACAAGAGGAAATTGGGAAAATAGTAGTGTCTGGCAACTGCTAGGTTGTTTTTTTTTTTGTGGGAAAATAGTAGTGTCTGACAACTGCTAGGTTGTTCTATGCTGAAAATTCTGAATCACTTAATGTACTCTGATACGGGTTAGTGAGTATTTGTAGTACCTCACAGTTGCTAGGCTGTTGTACTGAATATTTGTAGCACCTGACAAATGTGGTGCTGGGCTGTTGTGTATTGACAGTTCTGAATCGCTTGATGCACTATGTTTTACTGCCTATTCGTTACTACAAACAAATCTCATACAATCTTTTTAGGCCCATGAATGTAACGATCAGCAATATGGTTGAGAAAAATGAATCAATGCACTATTTGAACTTCGTTTCATGATTTTTGGCCAAAAATGGCTGACGCAGTTTACCTTACTCTTAATACCTTTCCAAGCTAGATATCTCATATGTTACCTGTTCTCTTTCACGCGTTTTGTTGTACTTTAACATGAAAGCATTCATTTGTTCTTCAACTCTTGGTTACCTTGATGGAGCGCTCCCGTTGACTAGAACCAGCATCGACCAGACCTCCATGGCTCTAGGGCCACAGGAGGCCAGGCAAATCGGCGGCGGAAGGCAGGGAAACCTAATCGCCTGAGTCTCTCTCTCGTCAATGAAGGGTGTTAGTCAGTACCGTTTTTCATTTCGTTAGAAGAAGATGCGCGCAATGACACTATCAGTCTGCTCCATCATGGTAGAAACCCAGCGCGGCGAGCACAATCATGCAAGAACGCACATAACATGAGGACAAAAAAAAAGATCACCTAGAAATTATTGCTGCGCGCACAAACGGGACTTCGAGAATGCTAACTCTTGTCCCGTCGAGGGAAAAAATGCTAACTCTTGTCGCGATTGACTCACGCGTCTTGGGTGGCGTCTGAGTCACCGTCGCTCCCTGCCGCCGCCGCCGGTTGAAGGCTCGCTCGCAAGCGCGTCGAGTGCGGCTTGCGGCGGAGCCGTCGACCCGGCCGCTCTAAATCTGACTCCTCCGATCGTGGTATCGTCACGACATATGCTATAGGATGGCTAAAGAGAGGTGGTTCCTGCTATGGTCTACGGTGGTCTCCGGATGCAGATATAAGCACGAGCAACACAGCGACGTACCCAGGTTCGGGGCCCTCGTATGGAGGTAACACTCATACTCCTCACAGTACAATGGTGCTCCTTGAGCTGTATCTGGCTGGGCAGGGAGGCTAGAGATAGACGAAGGTCTCTCTTCCTGAGCAGCTCTATGAGAATGAGAAGTGATCGATCGTCCCCTCACACAGGAGGGGTAGCGCAACTTATATAGACGCTGGCAGTTTACAAAGAAGTCCCTATAACCTACTGGCTGGCTCCGCCGGCTCCGGCTTTATCGCTCCTTCCCGAGGCGCTGACGTCAGCAGCCGTTGAGCCATGTCCGTCCTTCCTGCCGAGGTCAGCGGCGACAGGACGTGCCAGGCGACGTGGGGGAGATGTCTCTGTCGGCACCGGTAGCCTGTAGCGTACGGCGCAGCCTAGGCCATGATGGCCTGTCCGACGCGGGGCACTGTTGGTCCACAGTGCCCCTTACTTTACGGGAGATGAGATCAGCCTGGACTTCTGCACCCGGATTATCTTTCCGGTTCCTTCTCCTGCAAGGCTCACCAGTCTCGAGCCGGTCAGGGGAGAGACAAACCAAGCCGGACATGGCACGTAGAAGCCAGCCCAGCCACAGCGCAGACGGCCATGGCTAGACCAGCATAGATTTGGAGCCAGCCGGCCACGGCTCCAGCCGGCTTCTCCTCAGCCGGCCTTTGTCGCGGGCTAGCCGGCCTTGAGCCAACTGTTCCCAATCCTTTGCCAAACACGGGGTCTCCCCTCCCCCCCGACATTCGTCGAGGGTGGCGAGGCTCCAGTTTAGCCCCGGTCAGCTTTGGGAGCTTTCTGGAAAGGGCCTGGCCGTCGCCTCCGCCGTCCTCGCCCGCGGCCGCCGCTGGGTGAGGCCTCCCCCCGTGCATCCCCTACCACGCCCGGAGCGGTCGGCAGCTCTCGTGCCCACGAAGTTCCCACTGCTCCTGCCTCGTCCAAATTCCTCTTCGGATCCAGATCCAGCCATCATCGTGGAACAAGTGCTCGCGTCGTCTGGGGCACCATCTGGGGGTCCTGGCGGAGCAGATCCCTCTGAGCTTGCTTCGGGTCTGCTCTCAGCTCGTCCCGCTTCCGCTGCGACCGCCTTCGCTCTCGCCGCCGCGTTCGTCATTGCATTAGTCCTGGGAGCTAGCGTTTCCCTCCCACACGGGCCGGTCCGGGCTATGAGGCCCAGGCCCAAGTTGAGTGGGCCTCATGCGTCTCGCAGCCTACGGGGTCGGGTCCCTTCGTCGATGGTTGCCACACGTCCCAGGGGCAAAGTGGAAGGGCCACGATTGCCCCACCCTCGCTAGCGTATCTGTGTGATGGTTTTACCCCCCGCCTTCAAGTCTTAAGTGGTTCTGGCTCCCCTCTAGAACCCTAAACTCAAATCTAGGGTTCTCTGCTGTGATGCCCCAAAACCGGTACCATGAGAATTCCAGCGATCCCGGTTAAAACCGTACGATATCGATTTTGAGACGTCCTCCTACAGGATGTGCGCAACGAATCACACATGTGATGCAAGAGGAATTACAACAAGCAGTAATATTACAACATGTTTACAATAGAGTCCACAAGAAATATATATTACAACAACGATTCATAATACAAATATAAAATACAAAGATCCAAGTCATAAATAAAAGAAATAAGCGTCCGAGTACGGTTAAGATAAAAATGAAACTAAGAGTCCTAAAAATAACCCGTGACCGTCCGTAACCCTGTCCAGGCTAAATCGGAAAGATAACCTTACTAACGCTGTCATCTCATACCAGTCAAAGTCGGGTCATCGGTTGCCGATAAAAAGGAGAGGAGACAAAGAGGAAGAAATGCGAGTGTAAGTACCAAGGCGCGTACCAAGCGAGACTAGAACAACTCACTGGCGGGCCTCATGTATTCATGTGTATTTAGCTGAATACCTATTACTTTTAGCAAAAAAAAATCGTGCACTACTAAGCCCAATAAATCTAGCTGCCATCTCGGCCCAAACAGCAGCCCTATAGCTTCAGTCCCGTGAGCGTGAGGCCTCAGGCTGGCTCGATCTGATCGATCGTTCTCAATTTCTCCAGGATACACTAGTACAACGATGGTCCCTTCTACTTGATGCGACAGGCGAGGCGGCTGGCGCACGGGCGCGGCGAAAACATCGGCAAGGTCTAGCGAGCGGCGTTTGAATGGAGCACCGAAGGTCGGTGCTGGCGCTCACAGGAATCCCGAATCCAGCGATCGGCGTTGGTCTGCAGATGCCAGCGACATCTAGTCACCAAATCCCGTCACGGTAGGGTTCTAAACCTAAATCTTCACCTATTATTGTTCCAATTTCCGAATTAGCAAAGTAGCAATTGCTCTCCAAGTTTCAGTTTGGTTATTGATTGATTGGTTAGTGACTCCATTGATCTCATGATGATCTAGGTTACAGTTGTACTAAATTTGTGGTGATAAACTAAGAACACACTAACAGAGAGATGAAGGGGGGCAGTGGTGATTTGAAGTTATTGAACAATTTTTCATGTTCATAAACAGTATATCAATCTTTATGTCTATACTGATATATTGAACAATTTTCTACCCTTGAGCTTTTGCATTGGAATTTTTGGAGTTTGAATACCCTTTACAAATTGTCTGTGCCCGCCCATGGAATGGTTATGCTCGCCGGTGGGCTATTTTTCCCCGGCTATATGGTGGATTTAGCGCCAGCAAAACAATAACCAATAGAGACAACATAAAAAAGAAAAGCAGAAAAGATAATAAAAAGGAATAAAAAGGAGGGAGGAACGACTGGGCTGGCCCAAACAACTGACTAGGGGTGTGCGTAGACCTCTCCTCTAAAGGGCACTTGAACTTCCAGTCGTTCGGCCCACGGCCCGTGAGCATAAAAATCCATACAATCTGCTCTTCACGAAACAAGTGTCCAAATTTAGTAACTTGGAAGGTAGACAAGCATAAAAATCCATGCAATCGGGCTCTTCACGAAACAACAGCATGGTGCGTGCGATTTAGGAGACTGAACTTTTCATTTTTTTCTTTCAAAAAGGGATATCACCCCAGCCTCTGCATCGTGGTGATGCACATAGTCTTTATTAAAACATTCAAGTCGAAACAAAAATATGTTATACAGAAAAAGTCACGGATCACTCATGATCGATATATAAACCAATCATGGAAACGTAAAATTCTGAAACTAAGCCAACTAAGCACCACGTAGTCGACTAGTGTGACACCATCCTGGGACAAGATAGCACTGCAATGATTCATGACCAAATAACAAATTCCTACGTTAGGGTGAATCCTCTCGCTGTTTGCCTCGGCTGTACTGTTTTATAAAAACCAACCTGCCTGCATTCAACAAATCTTCAGAGAAGCCAGAAATATAATTAGGTTTTTTATTTTCTGAGAGCTACCTTTCATAATAAGCAGAGTAATCGATCAAACATGTGATTGCACATTCCTAGTGTTGGTCAGAAATAATGTGCCATTGTGCAGTGCATGTCATCACTGCACCAATCGGGATTACCATTGTCCACTTACCGCATAAGAAAATGAAGTTCATGGTAGTACAAAAACATAAAAGTGGTGGTTATTAGTTTGTCATGATCACGGAATGAAAAGCATGCAAGGGCGACATGGGCTATGATGTCGCGACCGCGATCGATTGACCTGTGCTTCGTTAGAGTCTATTGGCGCCATTAGAGCATACACAATGTAGACGCTTAGCCCACTCAAGGGCATCTACTTGGAGAGTCATAGCTGTATATGGTGAAGCACAAACAAGTCTGCGCCATTAGACTTGGGACACCTTGAAAAATATATGTGAAAGTAGCAGTTTGCTTTGGCTTTGCCTAGGGGATTTTAATGAAGTTTTGCGTGCTGATGAACATGAAGGACTGGGACACACAACTCTGTCACAAATGCAGGGCTTGCTGATGCCGTAGACATTTGCAACCTAAATGATCTGTGATACATTGGTAGCTTCTGGACTTGGGAGAAGAACGTGGTGGGAGGCTCTTATACTCGTGTCAGGCTTGACCGGGCCCTTGGTTCAGCCGAGTGGTGCGCCCAATTCCCGCTGGCGAATGTTAGTCATATTGATGCTGCTATGGCCGATCAACGCGGCCTACTCCTAAGGCTGACATACGACATTGATCTGAGAAGGGGAAAATGTCAATTCGGATATGAAGCTATGTGGGACAGGCACCCTGAACTAAAA
Source organism: Lolium multiflorum (assembly GCA_030979885.1). Taxonomy (NCBI): domain Eukaryota; kingdom Viridiplantae; phylum Streptophyta; class Magnoliopsida; order Poales; family Poaceae; genus Lolium; species Lolium multiflorum. The sequence goes on along the minus strand of CM061751.1, from coordinate 194,147,912 downwards.
CCAACTATCACAGCTTGTTGGCCAACAGAAGAAACGTCTTCGGTAGGCGAGGTGAGAGGGAAATTAGATCTTCTCGCGAATGACCTTGGCTCGTGGGGACTCCACACGTTTGGCAGTGTGAGAAAGGAGATTAAAAAGCTGAAATCTGAGTTTGAACATCTAAGGAATCTACCAGGATGTGTTGGTCCAAGTCATGTGGAGATAAAAGTGAATGACAATCTGGTCGAGCTATACCACGGGGAGGAAGTCATATGGAGGCAGATGTCACGTGTCCAGTGGCTTAGTGAGGGCGACAAAAACTCAAGGTTTTTCCATGTGCCAGCATTAGGAGAAATAAAAATCTAGTAAAGTCGCTGACTAAACCAGACGAGCAAGTTACGGAAGATGTAAATGAAAAGGAAACTATGGCTGGTGATTTTTATAAGCATCTGTATACATCTGAGGGGGTTCAGGGGATGAACCAAGTCCTTCAACATGTGCCTCAGAAGGTGACACCAGCGATGAATGTGATCTTGACTGCCCCTTATGATCCAGATGAAATTAAAAGAGCACTATGCCAGGTGTTTCCTCTCAAAACACCTGGTCCAGATGGTTATCCGGCTTTTTTTTCAGAAACATTGGGATATATGTGGGTCTGATGTCACTAAAGTTGTGTTAAGCATTGTTCAAGGCAAGGAATCAGCGGAGAGTATTAATGATACCACACTCGTGTTTATTCAAAAGGTAAAAAATCCAACATTACTACCACAGTTTGGACCTATCAGTTTATGTAACGTTTTCTATAAGATTTCTTCTAGGGTTCTGGCAAATCGTCTGAAGCAAATCCTCCCTAACATTATTTTTGAAGAGCAATATGCGTTTGTGTCGGGCAGACTTATAACTGACAACATACGGTTAGCTTACGAGTGCCTTCATTTTATGAAGAGGAGAAAATCGAAAAACAACGCCTTTTGTGCTCTCAAGCTTGACATGATGAAAGCATACAATCGGGTAGAGTGGGAGTATTTGGAAGCAATGGTGATTAAGTTGGGGTTTCCCAGCAGTGGACTTCTGTTATAATGTGGATGGTCAGATCAATATCGTTCTCGGTGTTGTTCAATGGAAACAAGTTGGAGGAGTTTAAACCGACAAGAGGTATAAGACAAGGTGATCCAATCTCTCTTTTCTTATTAGCAGCAAAGGGCCTTCCGTGCCTTTTAAAAAGTAATGTTCAGTCATCGCATCTCGAAGGAATTAAAGTGGCTCCACTGGCACCACCGGTGAACCATTTGTTGTTTGCAGATGATATCATGCTGTTCTTTAAGGGAAGTAGAGAGGGAGCAGAAGATTTATCTAACTTATTGGAGGTTTACTGCCAGGCATTCGGACAAAGAATAAATAGGGAGAAATCCTCTATCGTCTTCACTAAAGGGTGTCCCCAAGAAACAAGGGACCTAGTTAAAAACATCATGGAGGTTGTTAATGAATCGCTAAATGAAAGATACCTAGGTATCCCAATGATGTTGGTAGCTCTGTTAATGGAACTTTTAAATTTCTAAGGGAGCGTGTGTGGAACAAAATAAAGGTGTGGATCGAGAAGATTTTGTCGGCCGGTGGCAAGGAGGTATTGGTGAAGTCCATTACTCAGGGCACACCTGTGTTTTCAATGGCCTGTTTTCGACTACCCCGTGGCTTATGTAATCATATAAACTCTTTGATCCAACAATTCTGATGGGGAAGCAAGCAAGGGAAGCGTAAAGTGCATTAGGTCTCCTCGGAGGTAATGACTAGGCCAAACACTCTCGGGGGACTAGGCTTCCGTGACATTGAATTGTTCAACCTGAGCCTTCTCGCTCGGCAGTCATGGAGAATTTTGCAGGAGACAAACTCTTTAAGTGCACGGTTCCTCAAAGCTACGAACTCGTCAATTCTAGAGGCTAAGCTTGGCTCACACCCTTCGAATATCTGGTGATCAATTATTGAAGGAATGGATGTTAGGGACTGATTCAGCGCATTGGTGATTGGAGAACCACAAAAATCTGGGAGCATAATTGGCTTCCGAGGGATACTAACATGAGACATATTGTTTCGATGAAACAAAACCCACCGCAGCTGGTCAGCAAGTTTACTGATGAAACAATTGCGACTTGGAAGGAGGAAACCGTACGTGAGTTTTTCTTGCTGATGGATGCTTCTGTTATCATGGGCGAAGGCATGAGGATTTCTAGGCTTGGAACTTTGACCGCAAGGGCATTTTCAGTGTGAGACCGGCCTATAGAATGATGGCTGCTACCAAGATCAACCGAGATAATTATTTTGATGGCAACCCAGGGTCTTCCAACTCAGAGGTAGATTCTAAAGCCTGGTGCTCCCTTATGGAAAACACAAGTACCTGCGAAGATCTAGGTTTTTCAATGGCAACTAGCTCAACAATTATTACCCACACCAGATCTGTTGGAACACCGAAATATGGCACACTCTAGCTCGTGTTCATTATGTGGTGGAGCTGATTCCTGGAGACACTCCCTTATTGAATGCAATATGCCGGTGAGTGTTTGGGCACTTTCTGATGAGGAAATGGTGGAACACATGAATGCTATCGGTGAGCGAAATGCTAAGATATGGCCGTTCAAACTCATCGAGACGTTATCACATGCGCAATTCACCATGCTAACGTTATCTCTTTGGGCTATTTGGACGGCGATACGGAAAGCAATCCATGAGGAAATGCGTGGTATCGTCAGTCGGCCAGTAGAAGCCGTGCCGGAAGGCTTTGCCCACTATGGCTATGGAGGACGCGTGATGACTGCATTCTCCTTGGTGGATTTCCCGAAGGAGTTCAATCCCTTCAGCCGGCTCGACGCACTGCTGGAACAACCCACTTACGCTGCGTTTGTACAGCTGGTGGTTGATGATTGTGTAGACCATGGCCCTTCTCTCAATCTGTCTGGCTTGGACCCGATCTTCGGGCAATACGCCATCTGTTAGGTAGGAGAGGAATTCTTGTGCCCATGATGGTACGCATTTTATCTCAAATACGATGACCAACAAGGCCTCCATCATGGGAGCTTCCGGATTTGACTGCGTGGTCGCCGGGTTGGGCAGTGCAGCCGGCGGGTTGGCTGAGAAGCCAGTTTGTGAGAAGCCCCGGGTTCGACTGAAGAGTCGCCGGGTTCGGCTGTGGAGCCGGCGGGTTTGGCTGAGAAGCCCCCGACTTTGGCTGAGAAGCCCCTGGGTCAGCCGGCACGAATATGGAATACGAGTCCGGTGACGGTGTGATGGACGGCTTCCGCAGATGTTGCAGAGCGACGCCCGACGGAATTGCTTGCCGGGTTGAACCTATCTTGGATAGGGCATTAGCTGCCTCGTTGTTTGCCCGTGGCACATGGTGGAATTCACACCCTTCGAAGAAGTCGGCCAGCTGCTGGACATCGAAGCGGTACGACGCCATGTTGGCATCCTTCGCGTCCCATTCGCTAGAAGCCTGCTGCACGACCAAGTCGGAGTCGCTGAAGCATAAGATGCAACAGACGCCAATCTCTTTGGCCATCTTGAGCTCGTGGATGAGCGCTTCATACTCCGCCACATTGTTGGATGCGGCGAAGTGGATCTGCAGGACGTAGTCCAGCCTGTCCCCCTTTGGAGAGGTGATGACGACGCCGGATCCCAAGCCGGAGCGCATCTTGGAGCCGTCGAAGTGCAGCTTCCAGTGTGTGGAGTCCGGCATAGGCAGCAGGTACTGCATCTCGGCCCAGTCGACGAAGAAGTCAGCTAGGATCCGCGACTTGATGGCAGTTCTTGGCTCGTATAGGATGGAATGGGCCGCCAGCTCCAGGGTCCACTTGGCGACCTAGCCATTGGCGTCTTTGCTACCAATGATTTCCGCAAGGGGGCGGTGCACACCACCTTGATGGGATGCTCTTGGAAATAGTGCTTGAGCTTATTAGCCACCATGTACACACCATAGGTGAGCTTCTGGTAGTGAGGGTAGTTTTGCTTCGACTGGGAGAGCACCTCGCTGAGGTAGTAGACTGGGTGCTGAACCGGTTGCTCTTTGCCAGCTTCTTTGCGCTCCACCACCAGGACGACGCTAACCACTCGATTAGTGGCTGTGATGTACAATAGCATGGGCTCTTTCGCAGCCGGCGATGCTAGTACGGGTGCGGTTGCTAATACGCGCTTGAAGTCGCGGAAGGCTTCATCCGCCTGTGGTGTCCAGACGACCGGTGAACTTCTGGACGTCCTTGAGGCACTGCGGCAGTTCCATCTTCTCTAGGGCGCTGATCTTCTTGGGTTGGCTTCAATACCTCGCTGAGAGACGAGGTAGCCTAGGAGTTGACCGGCTGGCACGCCGAAAGTGTACTTGGCCGGGTTGAGCTTCATCCGGAATCTTCACAGATTGGTGAAGGTCTCTCTCAGGTCATCAAGGATTCCTCCTTGGTTTTTACAACGACATCATCCACATATGCGTGAACATTTCGCCGATTTGCTCTTGTAAGCATTTTTGCATGCACCTTTGGTATGTGGCGCCTGCATTTTTCAATGAATGGCATAGTCGTGTAGCAATAAGCCCCATACGGGGTAATGAGCGAAGTCTTTATTTGATCAGCTGGATTCAAGGAATCCGGTGGTAGCCTGAATAGGCATCTAAAAAGACAACAATTCACACCGGCAGTCGAATCTATGACGTGATTTATGCGCGGCAGGGGAAGGGGTCCTTCCGGCACGCCTTGTTCAGGCTGGTGTAATCGACACACATGCGCCAGGAGCCGTTCTTCTTCAAAACCAGGACTGGGTTAGCCAACCAGTCCGGATGCAGTACTTCCATCATGAAGCCGGCTGCTAGGAGCCGAGCGATTTCTTCACCGATGGCCCTCCTTCTTTCTTCGGCGAAGAGGCGTAGGGGTTGCTTCACCGGCTTGGCCTCTGGCCTGACGTGGAGGTGGTGCTCAGCCAACTCACTCGGCATAACCGACATGTCCCTTGGAGACCATGCGAAGATGTCCCGATTCTCACGGAGGAAACTGGTGCTCGCCCTATTTGCTGTTCAAGCTAGCACCGATGGTGACGAACTTGTCCGGCTGCGCCGGGTCCAGCAGGATCTTCTTCGTGTCGTTCGCCGGCTGGAAGTGAGTCGTCCTAGCCGGGTTGCCTACATCCGACATGTCCGTCTGCGCGGCTTTGGCCATGGCGGCGGCGTCGTGGATGAGCTGCTTCTCGGCAGCGATGACCAGCGTCTGAGCCATCTTGGAGCTCTGCGTGGCACACTCCATGGAGCGGCGATAGTCGCGGCTACGGTGATGGCCCCTTTTGGACCAGGTAGCTTCATCTTCGGGTACCCATAGTGGGGCACCGCCATGAACTTGGTCGGGCCGGCTGGCCAGTGCGTGTGGGGACTGACCGGGTCCACCACCTCGAACTCGATCTTCTCTGTTCGGAAGTGGTCCGGCTTGCCGAACATGACTTCCAGCGTGATACGGCCGATCGGCTGGCACGAGTGGCCTGGCACGATGCCGTGGAAGATGGTGGGGGTGGGGCGCAGCTCACTCTCCTGAATGCCCAGCTTGCGGGCTGTGTCGCGGTAGAGGATGTTGATGCTGCTGCCGCCGTCGATGAGGACGCGCGAGAAGCGCACGCTGCCAATGGTGGGGTCGAGGACCATGTCGTAGCTTCCCGGCTTCGGCAGGACAGCCGGTGTGTCGCGGCGATCAAAGGTGATGGCATGCTTTGACCAGTTGAGGTACTGGGGACCGGCGGTATGACCACATTTACTTCGAGGGAACGGCGCTGCTGGCTCGTTCTGTCCTCCGGCTCGGTGGTGAAGATGATGTAGGTGGCATCCTCAGCTAGGTACCGGCCATGCTGCACTTGGTTAGCCTCGTGGTGCTCGAGGTTGTCGTTCTCTGTGCCGGCTAGGCCACCCGGCCCGCCGGCTGGTGGAGGCGGGGGTGGAGGCGGCAGCGGCTCGCCGCTGTTCAACCGCTTGGTGAAGTGGCAGTCGCGGGTGGTGTGGTTGGAGGGGTTCTTGCCGCTGTGGTGCACCAGTGAGTCGAGCATTTTCTCAAACGTGTACTTCGGCTTCCGGCCGGTCTTGCTTGGCGGCTTCCTCCAGCCACCGCGTGGTCTGTCACGGCTGCCACATGGGCGGAGCCGTACCGGCGGTCCGGCTGGTCGCTGTGCCTCTTGCCGCGGTAGTTGTCGCAACGGCTGCATGGGAGGCTCCCTCGGTCGACTTGTGCTCGGCCGGCTTGTGGTGGTCGCGCTTGGGCGCAGCCGGCAAAGCTTCAGCCAGGGACTTGTCGGCTTCTTCAGCCAACGCGTATTTGTCTGCAATGGCCATCAAGGCGGCCATTGTCTTGGGTTCGCTGCGGTGCAACTTGTGCCACAACATGGTGTTGGGCCGGTAGCCAGCCATGAAGAAGCTGACTGCCTGGATCTCGTGCACGCCCGCATGCGCGATCCGTCTCGTCCGGGCCCTGTTTGCACATCTCCAGCTGTTGGGGGCGAGCCGGCCAGCGGTAGGTGCCGGTGAAGTTGCTGACGAAGGCTTCCTCGAAGTCCAGCCAGTTGTTGATGCTGCCGGCTGGCAGGTTGTTGAGCCAGGTGCAGGCGGAGCCGACCAGCATCAGGGGGAGTAGCGCACGGCCCAGCGCTTGTTTCCTCGGGCAATGCCGACTGCGGTGGAATAGTCCAGCAGCCAATCCTCCGGCTTGGCGGTGCCGTCGTACTTGGGTGTGTCGCGCAGGAGCTGGAAGCCATCGATCATGGGCTCGCCCAAGATCCGCGGACCAAAGCACTTGGGGACGGCTGGCCCTTCCTCTTTCGCGATGTGGGATTCCACGAGCCGGTCGAGGCGGTCTCGGGCGTCAGCCGGTTTGACGCGTGGGCCCAGCCGGGAATGGGCCGGTTGGCGGGGGTCGGATGCTTTCGTAGCCGGCCGGTATGGGCGCCTTGATGCCGGTTGCTCGGAGTCATGCTCCTGGTTCCGGCTTGGTGGGGGCCGGCTGCGACCGCTTGCCCCGCTTCTCAGCCGGCTCGTCCGGCTTGAGCTGTTGTGCGTGGCCTTGGAGTCCCAGCGCCGGCTTGGCGTAGGCGAGGACGACTCGGCCGTTTCCCTGGGGCCGTCCTGGTGGTTTCCGGCTGTACCTGAGGCGTACCTTGGGTTTTTCTGCTGCTCGGAGGCGATGTGGAGCAGCTCTGTTACCCGCCTCGTTTGGTGGCGTAGCTCTTCGCCTTCTAGGCGGCTCAGTTCTTCTGCGGCGGCCTCAGCCGCGCGCATGTTCTTGTCGGGGGTGTTGTAGAATGGCATCTCCGTGGATGGAGCCGGCTCTTCCGCACCGTCGCAGTCGATTTCAGCGCCCAGGGCACCTCCTCTGCGGCGGATCTGGCCGGCTTGGCTCGGCTTGTTGCCGCCTGGCGTGAAGCCGTGGGCATGGTCGTACTCGCGCCGGGTAATCTCCAGCTGGCGCTTGGCAGTAGCCAGCTCTTCCGCCTGCTTGAGGAGGAGTTGGCGGTGTGCCTCCAGGTCCGCCTCGATGGTGGAGGGGTCAGCTCCGGCAGTGAGCGGAGAGCTCAACTTTGCCCGGACTTCGTCCAGCCGGGACGGTGGCGGTGGCTCCTTTGGGCCCGAGCCGGATGCGCCGCCTCCAGCGGGGCCGCGGACGCGCGCGGTCTTGTCGGCGTTCTCGTCGCGGTGGCCATGACCTCCTGCACGACGGGGGCTGGCGAAGCTGTGGCTGGAGCCGGCTCCAGGGGGAGGGCTTGCTCAGCGCTGGATCTGGCGCGGGTAGCGCGGTGGTGCAACGGTGGCGACGTAGACGTCGTGCTCACCGAAGGAGATGATGCTGTCGCTGGCAGGGAAGGGCCGGTCGGCGAAGCAGCCAGCGTTGTCGCGACGCAGTCGAGGGCAGATCTCCAGATCAAGCCTGAAGCGACTCGCTCTCCGGTGGTGATGGTGAGGCCCGTCCGGATGAAGACACCAGCCGCCGACGCTGATTGCCCCACGGTGGGCGCCAAATGTCATGGTATCGTCACGGCATATGCCATAGGATGGCTAAAGAGAGTGGTTCCTGCAAAGGTCTACGGTGGTATCCGGATGCGGTTATGAGCACGAGCGACACGGCGACGTACCCAGGTTCGGGGCCCTTGTATGGAGGTAACACCCGTACTTCTGCTCTAGAGTGTATAAGATGTATCACAATACAATGGTGCTCCTTGAGCTGTATCCGGCTGCGCAGGGAGGCTAGAGGTAGATGAAGTCTCTCTCCCTGAGCAGCTCTTAAGTATGAAAATGGCAAGTGGTCGATCGTGTCCCCGCACGAGAGGGGTAGCGCAGCTTATATAGACGCTGGCAGTTTACAAAGAAGTCCCTATGACCTACTGGCCGGCTCCGCCGGGTCCGGCTTTAGCGCTCCTTCCCGAGGCGATGGCGTCAGCAGCCGTTGAGGCCTTTCCGTCCTTCCTGCCAAGGTCAGCGGCGACATGACGTGACAGGCGACGTGGAGGAGGTGTCTCTGTCGGCGCCGGTAGCCTGTAGTAGTACGGGGCAGCGTAGGCCATGATGGCCTGTCCGACACGGGGCACTATTGCTCCACAGTGCTCCTTACTTTACGGGAGATGAGCTCAGCGTGGACCTCTGCACCCGGATTACCTTTCCAGTTCATTCTCCTGCAAGGCTCGCCAGCCGCGAGCCGGTCAAGGGAGAGACAAACTCAGCCGGACATGGCACGTAGAAGCCGGCCCAGCCACAGCGGAGACGGCCGTGGCTAGACCAGCACAGATTTAGAGCTAGCCGACTCTCAAGGCAGCCGGCCACGGCTCCAGCCGGCTGCTCCCCAGCCGGCCTCGAGCCAACTGCTCCCAATCCTTTGCCATACCCGGGGTCTTCCCCCGACAGGAAATCTTTCAAAACCCTTTGTCAACTCATGGTTTCATCAACTCATACCTTGAGGAGCTGAAAGCTTTGGCCAAACTGCAGAGTGCGACTCCTGTCTGCAGCCCGAGTGCAAGGCAGGCTAGGTGGATTCCTCCGCCTCATCTAGTACCAAAGATCAATGTCGACGCTGCTGTTTTCAAAACCGAAGATCGGGGAGTTGTTGCCGCTTTCTGCCGCGACAACAATGGAATGTATCTAGGTGCCTCAGCCGTGGTATTCTCAGGTATTACTGATCCAACAATCCGGGAAGCTTTTGCGGCTCGTGAGGCCTTGGCGTTGGCTGAAGACCTGTCCCTGAATAAGTTGTACATTGTATCCGATTTTAAGTCTGTTATCTCCGACATTAAGGACATATCTATGGGAAAGTATGGCTCAATCATCTCCGAGATTAGGTCTCGCACTACAAGTTTTCATGGATGCGTTTTCTCTCATGAAAATCGAGCTTCAAATTTCGAAGCACACAATCTTGCTAGGCATATGATTTCTTCTGGAATAGGACGCCATCTGTGGCTACATATTCCTTATTATGTTTCTATTCCTATAAACATTATGGTTGATTAATAAAGCATAGCAGTATGTCCTAGAAAAAAATAGTGGGGAGCTATATAGTCAGTTTTCTGGTTGGAAAACTTGCGCTAATGTAAATTTAATGGAATACAATGTTCCATCTCAAAAGAAAAGAACTGGGAATCCCATTGATCCGGATTTGAGCTGAGATGAGATATTAGCCTCATCGCTGTTCAAGATGCAATAATCCTATATATGCTGTGTCATGCTTCAAGATCAGCTGATTACTTATTTACGCGGAGGGGTTGTTTTTGGATATCCCCTATCATATTTCTGCTCCAAGATTCTATAATCCGGTACGTCTGCTTGTCTTGATCACCCTTCATTTGCTAACAGTGGCCGACAGTGATTCGAAATTAATGTTGACATGGTATTGAGAACAACATGAATCAACTTCATAAATGAACTAACAATTTTTTTCAACAATAACTTCTTGCAACTACAAGTGTCTTAATAATTTTATAGAACAAATACATCACTGGACCATCTACACTACACAACAGTACACTAGCAATTTTTATCTAACAACTAAATAACTGGATCACTAACAACTGCACTAATTCAGTAACAACATTTTTTAACTAACAATTTTCATCTACGCGACATAGTAAAAAGGGGAAGTTGTTCGCGTGGAATTCACCAAGGCGTCCGGCTGCGGTGAAGCATGAGGGCATCTCCAGCGGCGCGACGTAAATGGTCGCTGAGCGACCGTTTTCGTCCGCCGTGACCGGAAATGCGTTTGGGCCCTGCTCCAGCGGAGCGACGCAAAGTGACCGGCACCGTCCGGCGTCCTCCATTTCTTACCCGGTCCGCAAGTCGAGGCGGTGAAATCGACCTTCCGTTGCTGCCCTAGTGCGACGCCCCCATCCCAACCCCAGCCGCCGCCGTCCGCCGCAGCGCCGCAGTACTCGCCGTCGGCTCCATTGTCGCTGCGCGGGAGAGCAGGAACGTACTCGGGGTTGGCTCCGGCGCGAACCTGCCGGCTTTTCTCGGGCCAAACGTTGCCGGTTGCGCCGCCCGTCCGCGCCGCCCACGACCTGTTCGTTCAATTGCGCCGGCAGGTTCCTTCTCCTTTTTTCGGCGCGATTTGTGCGCGGCCATTGATCAATAGTTCGGACCGACGCAGATGGACGCGTGGCATATGGTGGAGAAGTTTCGCGTGGAGATCGTCGACTCCTCTTCCGACGACGAGTCCGATCAGTCGGCGCAGACATTGGCAACTACTGCGGCCTCCATGATCCACGAGTTCACCTCAAACCCGGGGCCGCAGCACCGGGGCTCTGTGAAGGGGCGCTCCAAAAACCTACAGCGCAACAGAGTGGCAGGGCAGGCCCGCCTCCACAAGGACTACTTCCACCTCACCAATCCGCTCTTCCCGGAAAAACTGTTCCGGCGCCGATACATGATGTCAAGGGACCTGTTCTTGGTCATTCTACGTGGCGTCAGAAACTACGAACCCTACTTCCAATGCAGGGCCGATGCAACATGTGCGCTAGGCTTCACCTCCTACCAAAAATGCTCCGCGGCTATTCGCATGCTCTCATATGGAATGGCTGCTGATATATTCGATGAGTATCTTCGAATGAGTGAGAGCACCTGCCTTGAGTCCATGTACAGGTTTTGCCGAGCCGTGATTGCCGTGTTCGGAGAGTATTACTGTAGGGAGCCAGATGTTGAGGATACAAGGCGGCTCATGTCTATCAACGAGTCTAGAGGGTTCCCAGAAATGATTGGCAGTATAGATTGCATGCACTGGGAGTGGAAAAATTGTCCATTTGGATGGCAGGGTATGTACAACGGGCATGAGGAGGGACGGACTATCATTCTTGAAGCTGTCATATCTCAAGATTTATAGATTTGGCATTCATTCTTTGGCATGGCCGGTTCCAACAATGACATCAATGTGTTGCACCGATCACCGGTTTTCAAAGGCTCATGCAAGGCAAAGCTCCCCGGGTGAGCTATGAGATCAATGGAAATGCATATGACAAGCCATATTATCTTGCTGATGGCATCTACCCTGACTGGGCCACATTGGTGAAGACTGTCCGTACTCCAAACTCCGAGAAGACGAGGAGGTTTGCCAAGATGCAAGAGGCTTGCAGGAAAGATGTGGAGCTTGGATTTGGTGTGCTCCAAGCTCGGTGGGCAATTGTTCGTCACCCGGCAAGAACATGGTCGCTGAAGACCATGCATGAGGTGATGACATGCTGCGTGATCATGCACAACATGAGCGTCCTGATGGCCGCAATGAGAACCACTGGGAATTTCAAGGTGAGTTGGTTGCGCTAGTTCCTGGAGCTTTATCTTGGACGGACTATCTACATATGAATGTAGAAGTCACAAACGAGACCGTCTCCAAACAGCTACAGACGGATCTGATTGAGCATCAGTGGACATTGGTTGGCTATGAAGATCATGCCTAGAGGAGTACTATCTTATTTTCATGTAGAATTTTTAAATTTTAAATGTAATAACTATGACTTCGTTGAATTCCTTATTTTGTTGTTTCGAAACTTCATATTTGATGCAAACACGGAAATGCGTCGCGCCGCTGGAGCCACCCCAAGGTGCAAACGGACGCACGGACAAAACGGTCTGTCTCGCGTTCGCCGCGCGATGCAAACGGACATTTCGGACGTCCGAAATGCGTCGCGCCGCTGGAGATGCCCTGAGAATGGAGGCAGAGGCGCGGCATGGATCGACAACACTGTAGACGGATAAACCACTTTGCTGATAAACACATGAGTGACAATGAACCGGCTATTAGAGACATGGTATACCTCAAAGGACAGCCCTACAGACACACTTTCGTAGAGAACCAGTCTGAGGTTGGGTGGTTAGGAGGATGGTTGTATCCCAACCCACCAGAGTTTGAACCTCAGGTTTGACATTTGTCTGTCTCATAAAGGTGGAATATTCTTTCAGTAGGAGGCGATGTTCCCGTGACAGTGAATCGCCTGTGGTGACTTCGTCAGTTTCAAGATCCAATCTCCCAGCTAAGTCTTTCAGAGATGCTCATAGGGGTAGCGTATGCGTGTGTGCGTTTATAGGGGTGAGTGTATGCGCGTGTATGTGAGCATCTTCGTTTGTACTGTGTTTCTCAAAAAAATACAGACACACTTCCATAAGCCTTCCCCGGTGTGCCAAGCTACATTCCAAGTTCAATGGGCCATTTAGATTCTCAGAAAAAAATTGGTAACACCTCTTACAAGTTGTTGTTACTAAACGGCTGTCTTCTCCATCCCACCTTTCACGTCAGTCACTTGAAACATCATCATGGAACAGTAGTTGTCTTGTTCCTGAACCATCTCTACCATTGATTGACACTGAATCATTTCGCGGTAATCGGAGCTGGAGTGTAATTGAAGTGGACCATGCCTGATTTCCCTTGTGTTCTTGCGTTTCTGGGTGAATCCTAGCTTAGGCCTATCAGGTCGCCTTTTCCCCTTGTGTTATTGCGTGATCTGTTTGAAGCCCGCGAACTAACACTAGCGGATAGTGTTCCCATAGTGCAGTGGACAGAAGAAGTTTGGCCGATGGGAGTTGCTTGCATCTTCCAAACACCAATCTAGGCCGTAAGTTTGGCACATGGCCGGGAACCAACCCGACGCGGGAGTCCTCATGAACAGCACCCCAGTAGTAGCCATCAGCACTTCCAATTCCCCGAATCATTTCGGGGCCATCGAAAGGACTGGCCTTGGCCCGTTGCTGCTGGCAAACTTGCGATTGGCATCAATTGGACGGCTATGCTGCCGCTCTCGTGGTTCTCGTGTGAGTCAGAGAGAGCCCCTTCTAGTCTGTCTCTCGTATTCTTGTCGGGCAGGAGTTGGTAAGCGCAAGGCCCGCCGTCTATATCGAGCCCCTGCCAGATCGCGATCGCGATAGAGACCAGGCCGAAGAGATGAGCCGCTCGAGCGTATCGCACTTCTGGTCCTAATGTTAGCATGCATGGAGAGTAACCATGCGAGGAGTACGTGTTGTACAGAGGCTAGGTTAGTGGCTTAGAGTATCTTTAACAGAGCCCGTAAATTGGGCAAAATCGAAAAATAACCGCTAATTTACGGGTTCGGTTGAAAAACGGCGCAGATCAGTTACCGTAAACGAGCCAAAACTGAAAAAAAGTTTTCAGGTCGAGACCGAAAACCCAACTCGCCATGTATTTGTAGGGGCTGAAAGGGCGAACTGAACACAAAGCCCCTACTCGTGGCGCGCTGAAACTTCAGATCACCAACTGCTTCCGCCAGTACATTCGCCGGACTCCGGCCAAATTCCGACGAATCTCAACCTAATTCGCCCGAGATGTATCATCGCGACATTGCTGGACTACAGCAGGACGGCCGACGGTAGGTGGCGCCCCGCGGGGCGAGCTCGGGGCGAGCTCGGGACGAGGTGAGCTCGGAGCAGCCGGCGGCGCGGGGCGGCGCGGCTTGGGGCTGGGCAGGTCGGGGCGGGTCGGGGCACGGGCCAGGGGCGCGGCGGCCAGGCGCAGGCCTGGGGTGCGGCGGCCAATCGCGGGCCAGGGCGCGGCGCGGCGGCCGGGAGCGGCGGCCAGGCGCGGGCCAGGGTGCGGCGGGGGGAAGCGCGGCCTGGGCTGGCGATTTGGTGGCCAAGGCAGGAAGAATTTGGGAGGAGGATGTATCCGGGAAGAAGAAGAAGAAGAAGAGTAGAAAAAATAAGAAAATGGGGAAAAAATAGAAAATGTTGACAGGTGGGCCATAATTAGGGAATATGCTGTTTTATGGTTTTCGTTTACGGGGTCTGTTCTGCGCCATCAATTTTTCGACCCGTAAACACGAATTCGGTGAACTGAACTCAGTGTTTTCAGTTCACGTTTTTACGGGCTCTGTTAGAGATGCTCTTAGAGCATATCGAACTTGTTTGCAACTTTGCATTATTATTGAAGCACTTTTAGGTGACTAGTTACGACTGTACAGAGCTAGCACACGTTACGTGGGGCGTGTTTGGTAGCTGGCCCCGCCTTGGCTCGTATCCAGTCAGCTATTTTCGGTCCGTTTGGTTACCTAGCCTCATCCATGTTGTTACAGAAACCGGTTCTCAAAGCACCCTCGGGCCAAGTCCTGGAGAAACATTCGGATCAGCCGTTTCTAACGAGCAACCCGTCTCCGCACAACCCGAGAACGCCGCATTCGCGTAGAGCCACCACGAGAGATGGCGCGAGCTGGCGCGGGACGGTGAAATCTCGGCGGGATGAATTCGGTCACCGCGCTTGAAATTTCTCCGCCGTATATAGGGCGGCTCTATCACCGCCAAATCCAAATCCCCCATTTTCCCTCATTTCGTGCTCATCCACCCTTTCCGATCTAGTGACATGGCCGACTCTTCCTCACCCGCACGGTCGAGGCTTGCGGCGGCGACGGTGGTTGTGGTGGCGGCTACTGGCCGCAGATGGTCGTCTTCTTCCTCTGCATCGATGAATTCGGTTGTGGTATCTTCTGCAACTCTAGCCTTAGATCTAAATCTTTTGGGTACACAGGGGGCCTGAACGAATCCATTGTAGGACATTCCTTTGTCGCCGATCGAGGTTGTGGAGGTTGTCCAGTTTGCATCTACTCTACCATGGGACGGTTGTCGCCGTTGCATCTGACTCTACCACTGGGACGGTGATGTTGCCTTCATCTTCGCCAGGGTCCCCTCCTTCCCCGACCTCGGTGCTGCGTGTGGCTCCTCTAACTGTAAGGCCGCTCTTAATTTTCTCGTTGCTCATTGATGTGGAAGTGCTTAAGGATGTGGATGTGGTAGTGGTAGTTCATAGATCTGGTAGTGCTTAAGTATGTGGATGTGGTAGTGGTTGTTCATTGATCTTTCTGCTCCTACTGCCAATGCTGAGCAATGTCTGATTTCAAGCAAACCAACCATAGTTTGGAAACCTGAGCTTTCAGAGTTTGTGCACAACCGATTGGTTCAGCTCGTCCGTAGCAGCGTATGTCTTAACATGGGATTCAAAGAGCAGCAAATGTAAAAGGCAGTTGTTGATGTTCTCATACATCTGAACACTCTTCAACTCTACCACCACATAAAAAACTGGAGGACCAAGTGGAGCGTCATACTGAAGATGAAAACCGATCGCATTCTGGACTGGAACGAAGATGGTTGCTGCTTCTATGCTGCTGACGAAGAGACGGCGGATGAGTACATTCAGGTAGTAAGCATCATTGAGTTCCTTCATAGATCTGAAAGTATGTGAATGTCGTCCGCACTAACAGTTGTTCCTTGTGGATTGTAGCGCTACCCGAGGCATCGTCAGTACGTCGGGACCCCGATCACGAACTATGCTCAGATGAAGATGATCTTCACGCTCCGGTTTGTCTGCAACACACTGTTCCAACCTAACTTGATGGTCAGGGCTATCGACTTCATTGCAGACAACAAAGAAGAGTATGCCGAGTACCGTAATAAGCTGCAGCCACCGGAGATGAGGAGCTGGCTTAATTAGGACCTGGCTTCGCAAGCAGTTTCCTGCTTAGTGCTTCGGCTTCTTGGTCATGATCTACTGATTTTGGGAGGTGATCTCGTATCCCTCCATTAGCTAGGACTTGCTTGAACCTAATCTCCAGTCTATAATGACGAAATTGTTCGAGGTGGTATATACTAACCCCTCGTGTGATGAACGTGTGATGCATAACGAAGTATAGTTGCTTCGCTCGTGATGCATCGCCCAGTAAGTACTTGATGTGTATTACCAACACCTTTTGATGAACTGAATCTGCTGAATGTGTTGTTATTCAGTTAGCAGCACTGATTAATCTCACACTCTAAGGGAAGGTTTACCACATCACGCTCATATCTGCAATCAAACAGGGTGTGGGATGCACGAGCAGGGAAGAAAGTAGTATGTGCAGGCATCTAAACTATGGGGCATGGCTTCCTTCTCCGGTGCAGAAAAGGACGCCTAGGCTACCAAACGACCCGTGTTTCATGGCACATTGCCCGCGCGACGCGCAGGTGAGCCCATCTCACTGACACAGTGACCCACGAAGTGGACGCAGGCTACCAAACGCGCCCGTAGCATGTGCGTGGGCTCGGCAGTGTGGATGGTGCAGGCTAGCCGGATGCACATGTAGCTAGCGTTCTTTTTTCCTATCCTCACTTTTCTCCGGATCGCAGCTGCAACCAATGATCCTTCTATGGTTTTACATGTCAAAGGGCAAGTACGACCAGCGTATCGACGTTCGCATGACCGCACTGCTCCTGCCATGGACTTTGTTTAGGCATCTCCAGCAGCTGGCTGATCTAAAACAACGATTCAAACGGTTTGTTTCTGTTTGTTTAAGTCGGTCTGTGGAAAAATTGGTGGTGGGTGTCCGTTTCGCTCGTACTTCTAGCAGCCCAACTCATATTTCCCTCACCACCCGATGTCAAAGATGACACTCTACCTCTGATGACAATGGGACGCTAATGGCTGTCACTGGCTCGCGTGCGCCCGACGGCCATCTCCCCCCCAATACGAGAGCTATAAAACCTCCCACCGCGCGGTGACGAGCACCATCCCCCATTGACACCAAAACACCAAAAATCCATTGATGCCTCGCCGGAATATCGCAAAGAGAACCACATCAGGGCGATGTGCCTAGCCCGCTTCCCGTGGACGTCCGACGAGGAGGTCGAGATCATTGCCAAGGAGATGGCTCGCCCGCAGGCCGAGGGTGAGGTGGCCTCCTTTGAGTACGAAGGTGACGTGGCCCAGAAGGCGCTGGCGGAGGTGGTCGAGGTGGTGGCGCAACAGGCTCAACCGGCCCTTGCGGAGGCGAAGGAGGTGGTGGCCAAGGAGGCCGCCGCTGTAGCCATGCATAGCGTACACCACGAGGCGGCTATGGCACTCTTGGAGATGGTGGCGCGTGACGTTGCCACCATTGTCGTGCAAGAGCGTCGCCATACCACCGTGACGGAGGCAGCGGCGTTCGACGTCGCGGACAATGCGGCACACATGGAGGTGTCAACGGAGCGCGAAAGGCCTACCCCGACGATGCAGATGCGGAGGGCCTCGTGGCCGAGGCGGCGTCCTTTTCTATAGCTTGGGGCCTCCTGGGCAAGGAGGAGGACCCCTGGAAGGTGAAGAGGACGCACCACAGGTCCGTGATACGTCTCAAACGTATCTATAATTTTTGATGATCCATGCTTGTTTTACACCAATTCATATATGATTTGCTTACACTTCGTTGCACTTTTACATGATTTCTGACACTAACCTATTAACAAGATGCCATAGTGCCAGTTCCCTGTTTTCTGTTGTTTTTGTATTTCAGAAAAGTTGTACAGGAAATATTCTCGGAATTGTACGAAACAAAATCCAAAGTCAATATTTTACCGAAACGAAGACGAAGTCCAGATGGGGGTCGAAGAGGCGCCACAGGGCGGCGGACCCACCCTTGGCGCGGCCAAGCCTGGGCCCGCGCCAAGGGGTGTTGTGGGCCCCCCACGAACCCCACCGACCTAAATCCTCCGCCTATTTTTACATCTTCTCAGGAAAACCCTGGATACCCGAGCCTCCATTCACGAAAAGTTCCGTCGTGGCCGCCATCGCATAACCCATCTCAGGGATTACGGCTCTTCTCGGCACTCTGTCGGAGGGGAAAATCATCACCGGAGGCATCTACATCACCATTCCCACCTCCGAAGTGATGCGTGAGTAGTTCTCCCCTGGACTATGGGTCCATAGCAGTATCTAGATGGTTGTCTTCTCCACTTCGTGCTTCATGTATAGATCTTGTGAGCTGCCCTACATGATCAAGATCATCTTTATGTAATCATATATGTTGTGTTTGCTAGGATCCGATGAATATTGTATACTATGTTGAGGTCGATTATATATTCATGTCATATGTTATTTGTGATCTTGCATGCTCTTCGTTGCCAGTAGAAACTCTGGCCAGGTGGATACTTGTGACTCCAAGAGGGAGTATTTATGCTCGATAGTAGGTTCATGCTTCTAGTTTTCTGGGAGAGTGACAATAACTTCTAAGATTGTAGATGTGTTGTTGCTACTAGGAAGAAAACAATGATGTTTTATCCGAGGGTAATTCTATTGTATACTTTACACACATTGCTTAATGCGATAGTCTGTTGCTTGCAACTTAATACTGTAAGGGTTTCGGACGATAACCTGAAGGTGGATTATTAGTCATAGACGCAGTTGGATTACGGTCTATGTATTATGTTGTAATGCTCAATCAAATCTCATAGTAATCATCTTGTCATGTATGGTCGATATTCTATCAATTGCGCAGGTGTAGTTTTTTCACCCAACATGCTATTTATCTTTATGGAGAGACACCTCTAGTGAACTATGGACCCTGGTCCTCTTCCTTTACACTGATAAATTCATCTACTGCAATCATGTTCTGTTTACTTTAAACATATCCTTCCACTCGATACGTCTAATCCTTTATATTCAGCAAACCGGTGAGATTGACAACCTCACCGCAAGTTGGGGCAAAGTACTTTGGTTTTGTTGTGTAGGTTCCACGTTGTTGCTGATGCCGGTAGTGCGCCTTGCCCTAGTCAGCTAGCAACACCTTCGAAAGTCTTTCTCTTATTGGTCGATTAAACCTTGGTTTCTTAGTGAGGTAAAACTTGCTACTGTGCTCATCATACCTTCTCTTGGGGTTCCCCAACAGTGTGAAGTCGGCGTAACGATAAGCACCATCAAGCTCTTTTTCCGTTGCGGGAAAGAGGATTTCTGCAAGGGGTCTCTCATCTCCAATCTCTTTACTTTGTTATAGTTTGCTTAGTTTACTTTATTTTGTTTTGTTTGCTTTATTATATAAAAACACAAAAAAAGTTTTCTGATGCGGGCTAAGCCCTAGGGTGTGCCCAATCTTCACGGATTGACCTGGGTGAGTGTGATTGCGGAGGAGGATTCGCGGGGAAGTGGATGAACGCGAAGAACTCGATACAAACACACGCACACACACACACACACAAATTCCCGGTTATCTTTGTTGGCCCGAACCACCAACCGATAGAATTGCGAGAGAAAGACCAAAGGTAGAATCTCTTGCAAAAAATCGACAAATCCAAATAGAAGTCCAAAGAGTAAAAGACCAACTAAGAATAGAGTTGCAAAGCAAGAGATTCTCAATTGATAGAATTACTAGAATGGAAAAGATCCGGATAAGGAGGGATACAATTGATGGATCATCTAAGGTGGGGGTTTCCCAAATCCACGAAGGGATAATAGAGGCATAAGCCAATTCATCTAAACATCATCTCTCCCTCATGAAGGTGGGGTAGGTTCCTATTTATAGGTAGGGGCCGAAGGGGTAAGTTACAAGCCAAAGGGGGCTGAGATCTGGCTGAGATTCGACGGGCGGAAGTTCCGGTCGCTGAGGGCGGAAGTTCCGGTCGGGGCGGAAGTTCCGGCCATGAGGGGCGGAAGTTCCGGTCGCAGCTCTTCGCGAGCATCTTCGGTCTTGGATGGAATCGGGCGGAAGTTCCGGCGGCGGTGGGCGGAAGTTCCGGCCTGGAGCGTCCAGCTCCTCTTTCTCCTTCTCTTCCATGCTTCCGTGACATCGGCCTTGCGTCCTCGGGTCTCCATGGCATCCTCTCCCTCCGTACTTGTCGTCGAGTTCCTATCATCAAGATATGACGGAGTATGAAGTAGTATATCGTTCCACATAGGCGATTGTAGACACGCGTAAAGGAGAAGATTCACCTTTGCGTGTCGTCTTGGCGATGAAGCATATGATGCGGTGAAGACCGAAGGTCGATGCATCATCTCCCCCTTGAAAAGAGTCGTCCTCGACGATAAATCTTCATGAACGTGTAGAGGAGGTAGATGACACCAACGCTTGAATGTCGCTTCAGAGCCCTATCAATAGCATAAGAAAAGCCAAGCAACACTCAAAGCATAGCCAATGTTCCACGGGTTTAGCAAGATAGCGCAAGTAGAAGGAGGTCACCTTAGCAAGATGTCGGTGTGCTCTCATTGAGAGATCTTGTGTAGTAGATGTATGGGGTTGAACCCATTCGTTGACGCTCATCCATATGTCACGTGTACCTTCACACAACAAAGACCAAGCAAAGTATATGTGTGCGTGATAGAGGAGCATATCATCAACGACATGTCCATTCATGTTCACAACACCGTTAGCACAACACAAATTTATCAAGTATAATGCATGTGCATGGTCAATGTGTAAGAACTCCGTATGAACATCTTCCACATGTGGAAACACAAAAACTCCAAATTGTGAGACGACCATGATGTCCATCTCATGTAGAAACTCAAGTGCATTATTGCACTCAAGTCATCGGAAAGAGAAATTGTTCAACATCCTTGAAGCAATAAGAGGAGAATTTGGCTAAAACACATAAGTGGAAGTGTCCAAAGTATCAACAACATGTGTGCACACAAACCATTGGAAAGAGAAATTGCTCCTCATGTTTGTTGCAACACAAAACATATCATCCAAAAAATTCATCAAGAAGAGATTTGTACAACCGTGTGTGCCAACAAACCAAATGAAAGAGAAATTGGTCAACTTGTTTGAGGCAACACCAACGGTAAGAATCACATCATCATGCTTGCAAAAGAACCATAAGAAAGAGAAATTGTTCGGCATGTTCAATGCAAAGCATGGAAAAGGTATTAGAGCCGGGTTCGATCTTGTACTTACTTGAATTATGCTCTCAAGAGCTCGTTTGGTCAACTCGTGCTCAATCGAGGTTGACATTGGCATTCTTGTACCTACACACACAATCGGCAAAGCAAAGAACGTGTGTGCATGGTATATGAACACATCATCCATCATGATGGTCCATTTCTTTTGCACATCACCATGAACATCAAGCAAAGTATCATAATAGATATGGTGAATATGCGGGGTAAACACATGAACATGCTCATCATGGACATAGGCAAAGTCTCCAAAGTTTGAGAGAGCTATGGGGGCAATCTCATTTACAAGCATATTAACATTATGGCAAACCAAGCATTGGAAAGAGCAAGTATTCAACATTTTGGTTGCACTAATGGGGGAGTATTGCAAGCATTTTGCACAAAACATGTTCAAGATTGTATCATTGTTGTCGACAAACCTAGGGAAAGAGCAATTGTTCATCAAGGGTGTCACAACACAAGCATTAACATCATCATTGCAAGCAACACATGGGAAAGAGAAATTGTTCAACAAGTTGCAAGCAATTGGAGAGAAAGTTAAACTCTCATAGCATGGCATGATCATATTGTCACAAGCAAATAATTCCACATGATCAACAATGTTATCAAACAAAGCATCACATGGGGGAATGAACGAAGCATATGACATAGCAATTGTATCATCATCATCATCATCATCATCATCATCATCATCATCATGCATGCATGCACTCACAAATCATCATGTCCACTAGTGGGATCATGGCGTCATCAACACCTTTGTTGTTACCTTTGTAGTCCGACTCATTTAAGGTAGGTGTTGTGGAAGTGGTAGGCTTCATGTGGCCTCCATGTACATCTTCAAGCAAGCATGGTGTGATAGCATCATTGACATAGGCATCGCTAATGGGCCTGCCGAAGATGGTACCCAGGGTTTACTGAAGGCCCAGGACTCGAAGAATAAGAAGATTCGGAAGCCCAAGATGCTAGTAAGGAAAGCTAGAGTTGTATTAGGAAGTATGACTTGTAATCTTGCGGGATGGGTACGAAACCCTCCCGGACTCTATAACTTGTACATTACGAAACCCTCGGCTCCACCTCCTATATAAGGGGGAGTCGAGGGATAAAGAGAGGATCGAATCTACTGTCAACACAACCCTAGTTCTCATATTCGTCGAGTACTTTTCGGCTGAAACCCTCGAGATCTTCTTGCCCTCTACATCTAACGAAACCCTAGTCTACAATAAGGCATTGACAAGTTAATACCTTGTCAATTGGCGCTGTCTGTGGGATTTAGAGGCGACAAGGAGCTGATCTCGATGGCACGTTCAAGATCGTCGACTTCGTCAGTAGCAAGCAACGCGATGGATCGAGGTAAACAGATCGAAACTGGTCTAGTCGATTTTGTACCTCACCCGCCCTCCCGTTTGGATGCATGTGCGTATCTGGAGGAGCCTAGGGAGGTGACGTTCGGAAAATTTCGATTCTGCGTCGGAAAGAAGGATCGTATCGTCTCGTGGCTCCGATCTCATCGGGATCATCGACAACCGACTCCAATTTCTCATCAAGCGATGAAGAGATTTCGTCGCCACGCTTCATCAACACCAGGGCAAGCGAAAAACTCGCCAAGATCTTCGCCGACATGTCCTTCGAGTCGTCTGCGGACTCGATATAAGCGGCGATTCGAGACAGCGTCGACAGCTTCAATCTTGTCGACAGATCATTGTTATTGGAAAGGTCTTCGCCAATCTAAACGATGGTGTCACCAATCCTGACAAAAATAAAAATTCAAAATATCATCAGATCTACGCAATTGAGGAAGCAAACCGAGCAGAGCCGGAGACGTCAGAGGCTTTAGACACCGCGGGAAACCCGTATGTCGCTCCCGCTGATCTTAGGTGAGGTTTAGGCACTAAATATGTCGGGCCTACACCACATCTAAAGTTCAACTCCCGCAAGCAGCGTGGGACAGAGCCGCAAGAGCCATGGATGGTACTGAACCAATGACTACAACTGCGACATCAGAAGAATTGCAAGCTTATCAATATAGACTCGCTCGTGTTAGCAGAGAGTTAGCAGACAGCTGAATTAAATAGAAGAAAGGAGGCAGCTTCCGCGTCAAGCAGGCGAAGGGCGGATCTAAGTCGACAATCAGGAAATTCGGGAGATAGTCACAGAGAAGCTCGAAGGAGAGCAAGATCTCGGCTGCAAAATATACCTGAAGCAGAGAGGGAGAATTTAGTTCAAAACCTCGACATGTCTTTGATGCGCGTAAATGTACACGTCCGTTGGGAACCCCAAGAGGAAGGTATGATGCGCACAGCAGCAAGTTTTCCCTCAGAAAGAAACCAAGGTTATCGAACCAGTAGGAGCCAAGAAGCACGTGAAGGTTGTTGGTGGAGGAGAGTGTAGTGCGCGCAACACCGGGAAACGGCGCCAACGTGGAACCCGCACAACACAATCAAAGTCCTTTGCCCCAACGTAATGTTGTTGTCAATCTCACCGGCTTGTGAAAACAAAGGATTAAGCGTATCGAGTGGAAGATGGTGGTTGTTTGCAAAGAACAGTAAAAGCAGAGATGTATTCAGATGTAAAGAATGGACCGGGGTCCACAGTTCACTAGAGGTGTCTCTCCAATAAGATAACTAACATGCTGGGTGAACAAATTACAGGTGAGAGCAATTGACAAATAAAGATTCAATACATATCAACGATGATTACTATGTGATTTAATCGGGCATTACGACAAAGTACATGAGACCGCTATCCAGCATGCATATATGCCTAAATAATCCACCTTCGGGTTATCATCCGAACCCCTTCCAGTATTAAGTTGCGAACAACAGATAATTGCATTAAGTATGGTGCGTAATGTAATCAACACAAATATCCTTAGACAAAGCATCAATGTTTTATCCCTAGTAGCAACAGCACATCCACAACCTTAGAACTTTCTGTCACTGTCCCAGATTTAATGGAGGCCCACTATCGAGCATAATTACTCCTCTTGGAGTTACAAGTATCAACTTGGCCAGAGCCTCTACTAGCAACGGAGAGCATGCAATAACATAAACAACACATATATGATAGATTGATAATCAACTTAACATAGTATTCTATATCCATCGGATCTCACCAAACACAACATGTAGCATTACAAATAGATGATCTTGATCATGTTAGGCAGCTCACAAGATCTAATACAATGAAAGCACATGCGGAGAAGACAACCATCTAGCTACTGCTATGGACCCATAGTCCAAGGATGAACTACTCACGCATCAATCCGGAGGCGCATGATGATGTAGAGCCCCTCCGGTGATGATTCCCCTCTCCGGCAGGGTGCCGGACGCGATCTCCTGAATCCCCCGAGATGGGATTGGCGGCGGTGGCCTCTCAGTAATGTTTTCCGTATCGTGGCTCTCGGTACAGGGGTTTCGCGACGAAGGCTTTAAGTAGGCGGAAGGGTAGGTCAAGGGCGTCACGGGGGCCCACACACTAGGGCCACGCGGGCCCCCCCTTGGCCGCGCCGCCCTAGTGTGGCGGCGCCCCGTGGCCCCACTTCGCCTCCCTTTCGGTCTTCTGGAACCTTCGTGCAAAAATAGGACCCTAGCGTTGATTTCGTCCAATTCCGAGAATATTTCCTTACTAGGATTTATGAAACCAAAAACAGCAGAAAAACAGCAACTGGCACTTCGGCATCTTGTTAATAGGTTAGTGCGGAAAATGTAAAATAACGCTGTAAAGTATGTGTAAAACACTCAAGTATTGTAATAAAAGTAGCATGGAACATAAGAAATTATAGATACGTTTGCGACGTATCAAGCATCCCCAAGCTCCTTCTCGTCCTCGAGTAGGTAAACGATAACACAAATAATTTCAAGTGACATGCTACCAACATAATCTTGATCAACATTATTGTAAAGCATATGAGATGAATGGAGTGATCTGAACAAAAGATTGCTAACAAAGATAATGACTAAGCAAATGAATCATATAGCAAAACTTTTCATGAATAATACTTTCAAACAAGTATCAATAAGACTTGCATAAGAGCTAACTCATAAGCAATAAATTCATAGTAGAATGCATTGAAGCAACACAAAGGATGATTAAGTTTCAGCAATTGCTTTCAACTTGTAACATGTATATCTCATGGATATTTGTCAACATAGAGTAATATAACAGTGCAATAAGTAAACATGTAAGAATCATGCACACAGTTAACACAAGTGTTTGCTTCTAAGATAGAAGGGAATGAGTAAACTGACTCAACATAAAGTAAAAGATTGGCCCTTCGCAGAGGAAGCATTGATTACTATTTTTGTGCTAGAGCTTTTTGTTTTGAAAACATAGAAACAATTTTGTCAAGTAGTAATAATTCATATGTGATATGCATAATACTTCCTACAAGTTGCATGCCTCATGCATAGAGTACCAATAGTGCTCGCACCTTGTCCTACTATCTCGGAAAACACGGATTCTCATCGCATAACATATGTTTCAACCAAGTGTCACAAAGGGGTACCTCTATGCCGCCTGTACAAGTGTCTAAGGAGAAAGCACACATTGGATTTCTCTTTTGATTATTCTCAACTTAGACATCCATAGCGGGACAACATAGACAACAGATAATGGACTCCTCTTTTAATGCTTAAGCATTCAACAATAGTTAATATTCTCATAAGAGATTGAGGTTGTATGTCCAAACTGAAACATCCACCATGATACATGGCTTTAGTTAGCGGCCCAATGTTCTTCTCTAACATATGCATACTCAAACCATTTGATCATGAAATCCACTACTTCAGACAAGACGAACATGCATAGCATCTCATATGATATCCAACAAAGGTAAAGTTGATGGCGTCCCCAGAAAACATGGTTACCGCTCAACAAGCAACTTATAAGAATTAAGACACATAACTACATATTCATCACCACAATAGTTTTTAAGCTATTTGTCCCATGAGCTATATATTGTAAAGGTAGAGGAATGAAATTTAAAGGTAGCACTCAAGTAATTTACTTTGGAATGGCAGAAAAATACCACATAATAGGTAGATATGGTGGACACAAATGGCATGGAGTTTGGCTCAAGGTGTTTGGATGCACGAGAAGCATTTCCTCTCGTACAAGGTTTGGGCTAGCAAGGTTGTTTGAAGCAAACACAAGTATGAACAGGAAAAAAACTCACACAAGAACATATTGCAAGTATTATAAGGCTCTACACTGTCTTCCTCGTTGTTCAAACACTTTACCGAAAATATCTAGACTTAGAGAGATCAATCATGCAAACCAAATTAGACAAGCTCTACAGGTAGTTCTTCATTAATGGATTAAACTACATGATGCAAGAGCTTAAACATGATCTAAGAGAGCTCAAACAATTGCCAAATTGTCAAACCATATGCATCATTTTCCAATTCCAACCATATAGCAATTTAACGAAGCAATGGGCTTTCGCCATGAACATTAAAGCACAATTAAGAACACAAGTGTTCCATAAGAAAAAGCGGAGCGTAATATCTCCAATATAAGGATGGTGAGATCCAACTTTATTCAAAACAAAACAAAAACAAAAACAAACCGACCCTCCAAGTAAAGAACATAAGAATGTGACGGAATAAAAATATAGTTTCACTAGAAGTGACCTGATAATGTTGTCGATGAAGAAGGGGATGCCTTGGGCATCCCCAAGCTTAGATGCTTGAGTATTCTTAAAATATGCAGGGATGAACCACCGGGGCATCCCCAAGCTTAGACCTTTCACTCTTCTTGATCATAGTATATCATCCTCTTCTCTTGACCCTTGAAAACTTCCTTCACACAAACTTCAAGCAAACTCATGAGAGGGTTAGTGCATAACCACAAATTCACATATTCAGAGGTGACACAATCATTCTTAACACTTCTGGACATTGCACAAAGCTTCTGAAGGTTAATGGAACAAAGAAACTCATTCAACATAGCAAAAGCGGCAATGCGAAATAAAAGACAGAATCTTCAAAAACAGAACAGTCCGTAAAGATGCATCTGGACTGGGAACTTAACTTGCTCAAATGGAAAAACTCAAAACTAATGAAAGTTGCGTACATATCGAGGATCACGCTCGTAAATTTCCAGATTTTTCGATTTTTACAGAGACTTATGCCAGATTTCGTGACAGACAGCAATGCTGTTTCTGCGCGCGATCCCAAATATAACATCAACTTTAGCATAGAAACTTTACTTGGCACAAAAACATGATAAGGAGAGGTTGCTACAGTAGTAAACAACTTCCAAGACTCAACAAAACAAAATATGCTGTAGTAAAATAAACACATGGGTTATCTCCCAAGAAGTGCTTTTCTTTAACGCCTTTCTAGGCGAGAAAGTGCAAATCAAGTATTTTCAAGAGATGGAGCATCAACATTACCTCGGGCCTTATACTTACCCTTCTTGTTCTTTTTCTTATTCTTTGGTTTAGGAATACATGTCGGCCTCCTAGTGGGATTTTTAGGGTGCCTTCTCCTGCATTTATGATTGCTCCCAATAGTTTCAGCAGGGATCTTCTAAGTGTGATTTGTCAGTTCCTACACATTCAATAACAAGATAATCAGTGGATACCGTTCTTCCAAGAATGGTTGTATGCACACTCTCGGCTATTCCCTTAGGTATTATAACGGAGTTATCAATAAGAGTTATTCCTTCTCCCCTTCAACAAGCCCCCAAAGTGTCAAAGATTCATAAATACTCTTAGGCATAAGACAAAATTCAGACATAATATCACAACGGGCATGAAAAGTTTCACCACCAATAATAACTTTAATAGTAGGTTTCCACATTGAGGGTTCAATTCACTAAAACTTCATCAAGACGGTTTCGAACATAACCACAACTTTCCTTCAAGTAAGATGCATTTGTCTCAAGAGTGTTTAATCTATTATAAATGCTAATAAGAGCTGAATCAAAGTTATTAGCCAAACTATGTGATGCAACCAATTTTTTATGGCATTAAAAGCTTGATCACCGTTGCAATGAAGGAAATCTCCTCCCACTATAGCATCTAAGGCATATCTATAGCGAATCATAAGCCCAAAATAAAAATTACTAAGGAGCAAACTTAGAGTCATTTGAGGTTCAGTTTTACGATAAGCATAAAAAATTCTAGACCAAGCGTCTTTAAAACTCTCCTCATCCCCTTGTTTAAAAGTAAAGACTAATTCCTCAGGTGAAGAAGTAACAGGTACAGAGCTAGACATGATAACAAAAGTAAACTAAATGCAAGTAAATAATTTTTTGTGTGTTTTTAATATAGAGAGCAAACAAGACAGTAAATAAAGTAAAACTAGCAACTAATTTTTTTGTGTTTTGTTTAAGTGCAGCAAACAAAGTAGTAAATAAAATAAAGCAAGACAAAAACAAAGTAAAGAGATTGGAAGTGGAGACTCCCTGCAGCGTGTCTTGATCCCAACAACGGCGCCAGAAAAAGTCATGATGCGCGTAAATGTACACGTCCGTTGGGAACCCCAAGAGGAAGGTATGATGCGCACAGCAAGTTTTCCTCGAAAGAAACCAAGGTTATCGAACCGGTAGGAGCCAAGAAGCACGGGAAGGTTGTTGGTGGAGGAGTGTAGTGCGGCGCAACACCGGTGAAACCGGCGCCAACGTGAAACCTGCACAACACAATCAAAGTACTTTGCCCCAACGTAACGTGAGGTTGTCAATCTCACCGGCTTGCTGAAAACAAAGGATTAAGCGTATCGAGTGGAAGATGGTGGTTGTTTGCCAAGAACAGTAAAAGCAGTAGAATGTATTCAGATGTAAAGAATGGACCGGGGTCCACAGTTCACTAGAGGTGTCTCTCCAATAAGATAACTAACATGCTGGGTGAACAAATTACAGGTGAGCAATTGACAAATAAAGATTCAATACATATCAACGATGATTACTATGTGATTTAATCGGGCATTACGACAAAGTACATAGATCGCTATCCAACATGCATCTATGCCTAAATAATCCACCTTCAGTTATCATCCGAATCCCTTCCAGTATTAAGTTGCGAACAAAGATAATTGCATTAAGTATGGTGCGTAATGTAATCAACACAAATATCCTTAGAAAAAGCATCAATGTTTTATCCCTAGTAGCAACACACATCCACAACCTTAGAACTTTCTATCACTGTCCCAGATTTAATGGAGGCATGAACCCACTATCGAGCATAATTACTCCCTCTTGGAGTTACAAGTATCAACTTGGCCGAGCCTCTACTAGCAACGGAGAGCATGCAAGAACATAAACAACACATATATGATAGATTGATAATCAACTTAACATAGTATTCTCTATTCATCGGATCTCACCAAACACAACATGTAGCATTACAAATAGATGATCTTGATCATGTTATGCAGCTCACAAGATCTAATACAATGAAAGCACATGCGGAGAAGACAACCATCTAGCTACTATGGACCCATAGTCCAAGGATGAACTACTCACGCATCAATCCGGAGGCGGGCATGATGATGTAGAGCCTCCGGTGATGATTCCCCTCTCCGGCAGGGGCCGGAGGCGATCTCCTGAATCCCCGAGATGGGATTGGCGGCGGCGGCCTCTCGTATGTTTTCCGTATCGTGGCTCTCGGTACAGGGGTTTCGCGACGGAGGCTTTAAGTAGGCGGAAGGGTAGGTCAAAGGCGTCACGGGGCCCACACTACTAAGCGGCGGGCCCGCCGCGCCGCCTAGTGTGGCGGCGCCCGTGGCCCCACTTCGCCTCCCTTTCGGTCTTCGGGAAGCTTCGTGCAAAAATAGGACCCTGGCGTTGATTTCGTCCAATTCCGAGAATATTTCCTTACTAGGATTTCTGAAACCAAAAACAGCAACTGGCACTTCGGCATCTTGTTAATAGGTTAGTGCCGGAAAATGTAAAATAACACTGTAAAGTATGTGTAAAAAACTCAAGTATGGTAATAAAAGTAGCATGGAACATAAGAAATTATAGATACGTTTGCGACGTATCAGTCTTTCATGTCGATCGACACAAGGGGAAATATTATCCCTAAAACACCGGAAGCTGGGTATATGGCAACTCAAGCTTTCATCCTCGCATCCAGACCACCTCCTGGGGATCCGAGAGAAGCGTTGTATAACATGGCAATGGCGGGAGTTGGATCCATGGGAACAGCGTTTGCAACTACGCCTCCCGAAGGAACTGCAAGGCAAAATAGTCCGCGACCCACCACAGCAGTGCAGGATCCACCAAGAGCAAGTGGAGCAAGAGATTCAGCGGCTCGGGCAAGGGTGGATAGAGCGCGACAGGAAAGAAGGGAACATCGACATTCACCAGAAGTTGCTGAAGAGGACATGTGTGGACTGTGTTTCACGACGAGTTCGAAAAACTCGTGTCCCGTCGGGGTTTAAGTTAACCGAAAATTTCAAAAAATTCGATGGCCTACAGGATCCTGAAGATTGGTTCGTTGATTACCTCGAGATGGTAAAGTTGATAGGCGGAACCAGGGCAACGGCCATGCAAAGTATCCAAGTACATTTGAGCGGAGCCGCACGATCCTGGATAAAGAAACTTCCCCCAGGTTCCATCGACAGTTGGGACAGTTTTGAGGAAATCTTCGTAAAGAATTTTCGATCTACTTGCAAAAAACCCGCATCATTAGAAGAGTTGCGGTCATGTAGACAGAAACATGATGAGTCAATGAAGAAATACATACAGAGGTGGAACATCATCAAAAACTCGGCAGAGGACATATCTGACGAGAGGGCAATAGACGCGTTCGTGGCAGGAATCCGACGAGGAGATTTCGTCGAAGACTTGGGGAGAACTAACCCAAAGACGATTTCAACATTGATGGAAATAACAAACAGATGGGCAGACGGAGAAGATGCTATACACAACAAGCGACATAGATCACCAGAGGAGGACCGCAGTCGAAATTTCCAAAATAGACGACGATTTTCTCGATAGTTCACAAATTATGATGCCCCTTTTCAAATATCAGCTGGGTTTCGAGGAAACACTGGAGGCAACAGTCGAGATGATTACCAACGAAGTAGCGAGCAGCAAGGTGACAACAGAGGTGATCCCCGGAATAATCGACAAAATAGTGGACCAAGGTTCCATAGACTATATGTGTCCCCCGAGGATATGATGAATGGACCGTGTCAGATGCATTTTTATCTTGATAACAATGGGAAGAGACAGTCAGGACATCTGCAGAAGGACTGTCGAAATTTTCAAGCAATGTTGAGATTTGCAGGGCATGCCAATGTCCAAGTAGCAAATAGAAACCCCCAGGGGCCAAGGAGTGAGATCCACCTCCCACCTCCTCCCGCAATTACGGACGAAAATCGACACTAGCTCAGAATAGCGGCAGCACCACACCCACCTCCGTATGTTGATCCCAACTCCAATGGCGCGGTCTCGATGATTCAGAAAGCTAGGCCATCTAATAGGGCGTAGAAAGTAATTTCGCGGCAAGTATTCATGGCAGAGAAGATGCCTCCACCAACGGTTGAGTATTTGAATTGGTCGGAACAGGACATCGGCTTCACAATTGCGGATCATCCGCAGCAAGTTCCTCGACCAGGGCAGTCAGCACTTATCTTGCCAGCGATGATAGCAGGTTTCGACGTATCTCGAGTATTCATAGATGGAGGCAGCAGTTTAAACCTTATGTATGCAGATACATTAAGGAAGATGAACATATCCTTGGCAAATCTAAAACCAACTGACACACGTTTCCATGGAATCACGCCAGAGAAGCCGAGTTATCCATTGGGAAAGATTAATCTCGACGTTCAGTTTGGGACCCGAGAAAACTACAGGATAGAAAAGCTGGAGTTTGAAGTTGTGGATTTTCCGTCGCAATATCACGCCTTGTTGGGACGACCAGCATATGCCAGGTTTATGGCGGTACCACACTATACTGTTGTGGAGGTTACCTGGACCTAAGGGACCAATTACGGTCAAAGGAAGTTTCGCGTTGGCCGATAAATGCGACAAAGATTTCCATCGACTGTCGGAAACTTTCGGGATGCAAGCAGAATATATGGCGTCACGGCTTACAACCGACTATGATGTGTTACCAGACTCAGGAAGGCCACTCAAGGAGCCAACCTTTAATACTACTAAGGACTCCAAGGAAGTGCAGATTCACCCGACAGATCAAAGAAAACGACGTCCATTGCAACAAACATGGACCTCGCATAGGAAAGCGCGCTCGTCGAGTTCCTCCGTGAGCACTGGAAAATCTTCGCATGGTGTCCAGCTGACATGCCAGGAGTACCCAAGGAACTTGTCGAGCACCACCTAAACTTGGATCCAATAGCGAGACCAATTTAATTGAAAGCTTGGTAGGAATCCCACCTACTAATGTTGTTAAAACTGAGAACACTTTCGAGGATGTTATAAAAAGACTAAGCTCTGTAGAGAAAAATATGCCAAATTGCCTAGGTAAGGCTAGCCAAATTAATGAATCCATAGAAAGTATCAATAAAAGAATCACTGTTTTAGAAGCTAGCAATACCCATGATAATATAAACCTTAGGATTGGTAAACTAGAGGAGGCTATGTAAACTTTAAGTTAAAAAATTTCTTATCTTGGATTTAAGAAGGAGAAAGATTTTGTGGGAAAAGAGCAAAAATTTATGTATGTTCCAAAGGAACCTATACCAAGACCCCATTATATGTTTAAAATTGATAAACTTTTAGTACAACTAAGAGTGGCTTACATGTTGAATCATCTCCAGGGGTATCTGCCTATTTTGACAAGTTGTGTTTTAGAGGAACTGATTGATCTTGATGCTTCTTCACTTGGTAATACTTGATGCTCACTCTTTTTCCGCGTCTAGCTCAAAGGCGTTAAAGAAAAGCACTCTTGGGAGATAACCCATTATTACTTACAGTAATTTTTTTTAGTCTTGGAAGTTTTTACTACTGTAACGACCTCTCCTTATCATTTTTATTTCGTTTTTGTGCCAAGAATAGCCTCTAATAGGAAGAAAGTAAGATTTGATGAAGTTGTTGTCCTGAAAACAGATTCTGTGTTGTCACTGATACGCGTAGATGCACACGTCCGTTGGGAACCCCAAGTGGAAGGTATGATGCGTATAGAAGCAAGTTTCCCTCAGTATGAAACCAAGGTTATCGAACCAGTAGGAGCCAAGAAGCACGTGAAGGTTGTTGGTGGAGGAGTGTAGTGTGGCGCAACACCAGTGAAACCGGCGCCAACGTGGAACCTGCACAACACAATCAAAGTACTTGCCCCAACGTAACAGTGAGGTTGTCAATCTCACCGGCTTGCTGAAAACAAAGGATTAAACGTATCGAGTGGAAAATGGTGTTTGTTTGCAAAGAACAAGAAACAGTAGAATGTATTCAGATGTAAAAGAATGGACCGGGGTCCACAGTTCATTAGTGGTGTCTCTCCAATAAGATAACTAACATGATGGGTGAACAAATTACAGGCGGGCAATTAACAAATGAAGATTCAATACATATCAATGATGATTACTATGTGATTTAATCAGGGCATTACGACAAAGTACATAGACTGCTATCCAGCATGCATCTATGCCTAAATAATCCACCTTCAGGTTATCATCCGAACCCCTTCCAGTATTAAGTTGCAAACAACAGATAATTGCATTAAGTATGGTGCGTAATGTAATCAACACAAATATCCTTAGACAAAGCATTGATGTTTTATCCCTAGTAGCAACAGCACATCCACAACCTTAGAACCTACTGTCACGATCCCAGATTCAATGGAGGCATGAACCCACTATCGAGCATAATTACTCCCTCTTGGAGTTACAAGTATCAACTTGGCCCTCTACTAGCAACGGAGAGCATGCAAGAACATAAACAACACATATATGATAGATTGATAATCAACTTGACATAATATTCTATATTCATCGGATCCCGCCAAACACAACATGTAGCATTACAAATAGATGATCTTGATCATGTTAGGCAGCTCACAAGATCTAAACAATGATAGCACATGCGGAGAACACAACCATCTAGCTACTGCTATGGACCCATAGTCCAAGGATGAACTACTCACGCATCAATCCGGAGGCGGGCATGATGATGTAGAGCCCCTCCGGTGATGATTCCCCTCTCCGGCAGGGTGCCGGAGGTGATCTCCTGAATCCCCCGAGATGGGATTGGCGGCGGCGGCGTCTCAGTAATGTTTTCCGTATCGTGGCTCTCGGTACAGGGGTTTTCGCGACGAAGGATATTTGTAGGTGGAAGGGTAGGTCAGGGGGCGACGCGAGGGGCCCAGACCACAGGGCCGCGCGGCCAGGGCCTGGGCCGCGCCGCCTATGGTCTGGCCACCCCACTTCGTTATCCCTCCGGTCTTGGAAGCTTCGTGGAAAAATAGGACCCTGGGCGTTGATTTTGTCCAATTCCGAGAATATTTCCTTGCTAGAATTTCTGAAACCAAAAATAGCAGAAAACATCAACTGGCACTTCGGCATCTTGTTAATAGGTTAGTGCCAGAAAATGTATAATAATGCTGTAAATTATGTATAAAACATTCAAGTATTGTCATAAAAGTAGCATGAAACATAAGAAATTATAGATACGTTTGAGACGTATCAAGCATCTCCAAGCTTAGTTCCTACTCGCCCTCGAGTAGGAAACGATAACACAAATAATTTCTGAAGTGACATGCTACCAACATAATCTTGATCAACATTATTGTAAAGCATATGAGATGAATGGAGTGATCTGAACAAAAGATTGCTAACAAAGATAATGACTAAACAAATGAATCATATAGCAAAACTTTTCATGAATAGTACTTCCAAGACAAGCATCAATAAGAGTTGCATAAGAGCTAACTCATAAGCAATAAATTCTAAGTAGAATGCATTGAAGCAACACAAAGGATGATTAAGTTTCAGCAGTTGCTTTCAAATTGTAACATGTATATCTCATGGATATTTGTCAACATAGAGTAATATAACAGTGCAATAAGTAAACATGTAAGAATCAATGCACACTTAACACAAGTGTTTGCTTCTAAGATAGAGAGAAATGGGTAAACTGACTCAACATAAAGTAAAAGAATGGCCCTTCGAGAGGAAGCATGGATTACTATTTTTGTGCTAGAGCTTTTATTTTGAAAACATAGAAACAATTTTGTCAACGGTAGTAATAATTCATATGTGCTATGCATAATACTTCTACAAGTTGCATGTCTCATGCATAGAGTACTAATCGTGCTCGCACCTTGTCCTAATCAGCTTGGAAAACACGGATTATCATCGCATAACATATGTTTCAACCAAGTGTCACAAAGGGGTACCTCTATGCCGCCTGTACAAAGGTCTAAGGAGAAAGCACGCATTGGATTTCTCGCTTTTGATTATTCTCAACTTAGACATCCATACCGGGACAACATAGACAACAGATAATGGACTCTCTTTTAATGCTTAAGCATTCAACAACGCTTAATATTCTCATAAGAGATTGAGGTTGTATGTCCAAACTGAAACTTCCACCATGATACATGGCTTTAGTTAGCGGCCCAATGTTCTTCTCTAACATATGCATACTCAAACCATTTGATCATGAAATCGCACTTACTTCAGACAAGACGAACATGCATAGCATCTCGCATGATATCCAACAAAGGTAAAGTTGATGGCGTCCCCAGAAACATGGTTACCGCTCAACAAGCAACTTATAAGAATTAAGACACATAACTACATATTCATCACCACAATAGTTTTTAAGCTATTTGTCCCATGAGCTATATATTGCAAAGATAAAGGAATGAAATTTTAAAGGTAGCACTCAAGTAATTTACTTTGGAATGGCAGAAAAATACCACATAGTAGGTAGATATGGTGGACACAAATGGCATGGATTTTGGCTCAAGATGTTTGGATGCACGAGAAGCATTTCCTCTCAGTACAAGGTTTGGGCTAGCAAGGTTGTTTGAAGCAAACACAAGTATGAATAGGTACAGCAAAACTTACACAAGAACATATTGCAAGCATTATAAGACTCTACACTGTCTTCCTTGTTGTTCAAACACTTTACCCGAAAATATCTAGACTTAGAGAGACCAATCATGCAAACCAAATTAAACAAGCTCTACGGTAGTTCTTCATTAATAGATTAAACTACATGATGCAAGAGCTTAAACATGATCTATGAGAGCTCAAACAATTTCCAAGTTACCAAACCACATGCAGCATTTTCTGATTCCAACCAAATAGCAATTTTAATGAAGCAATTTCAGCCTTCGCCATGAACATTAAAGCACAATTAAGAACACAAGTGTTCCATATGAAAAAGCGGAGCGTAATATCTCCAATATAAGAATGGTGGGATCCAACTTTATTCAAACCAAAACGAAAATAAAAGCAAACCGACGCTCCAAGTAAAGAACATAAGATGTGATGGAATAAAAGTATAGTTGCACTAGAAGTGACCTGATAATGTTGTCGATGAAGAAGGGGATGCCTTGGGCATCCCCAAGCTTAGATGCTTGAGTCTTCTTAAAATATGCAGGGATGAACCACCGGGGCATCCCCAAGCTTAGACCTTTCACTCTTCTTGAT
The DNA here is from genome assembly GCA_030979885.1 of Lolium multiflorum. Classification (NCBI taxonomy): domain Eukaryota; kingdom Viridiplantae; phylum Streptophyta; class Magnoliopsida; order Poales; family Poaceae; genus Lolium; species Lolium multiflorum. Next base: position 194,111,221 of record CM061751.1, on the reverse strand, counting down.
CATAGTATATCATCCTCTTCTCTTGACCCTTGAAAACTTTCTCCACACCAAACTTCAAGCAAACTCATTAGAGGGTTAGTGTATAATCAAAAATTCACATATTCAGATGTGACACAATCATTCTTAACATTTCTGGACATTGCACATAGCTTCTGAAAGTTAATGGAACAAAGAAACTCATTCAACATAGCAAAAGCGGCAATGCGAAATAAAAGGCAGAATCTGTCAAAAACAGAACAGTCCGTAAAGACGAATCTGGCAGGGGCACTTAACTTGCTCAAACGGAAAAATCCAAAACTAATGAAAGTTGGGTACATATCTGAGGATCACGCTCGTAAATTTTCAGATTTTTTCGATTTTTTTACAGAGATCTCTGCGAGAATTCGTGACAGACAGCAATGCTGTTTCTGCGCAGCAATCCAAATATAGCATCAACTTTAGCATAGAAACTTTACTTGGCACAAAAACATGAAAAGGAGAGGTTGCTACAGTAGTAAACAACTTCCAAGACTCAACAATACAGTAAATAAAATAAAACATGGGTTATCTTCCAAGAAGTGCTTTTCTTTAACGCCTTTCAGCTAGAAAGTGCAAATCAAGTATTTTCAAGAGATGGAGCATCAACATTATTACCAGGGGTGTTAGGAGTTTCCTCCACAATGCATGTTATCTTATCTATGTAAGTTTCAGAGGCTCCTTTTTCATTATTCTTAGGCTTGCTATTCTCATCAAACAGATTTTCAGGAACAATCCAATCATAATTGTTTTCTAGTGCCTCGAACATTCCTACGAGCTTGCAAGGTATTGATGTATTAATATCCCCTCCATCATTAAAATTATTAGTGTACTTTATCCTACCAATGTCCATCTTTTCAAGGGTACTAGCAAAGTTGGTGTAAGAGCCAAGCATTTTATATTTAGTAAAGACTTTTCTAGCCTCTCTTGCTACACCACCAAATTCTTTAAGAAGGGTTTCTAAGACAAAATCTTTCTTTTCTTCTTCCTCCATATCAGAGAGTGTAAGAAACATATGCTGAATTATAGGATTGAGATTAACAAATTTAATTTCCAACATGTGTACTAGAGAAGCAGCAGCAATTTCATAAGTAGGGGCTAGTTCTACCAAGTGTCTATCTTCAAAATCTTCAGCTATACTAACATGAGTGAAAAATTCTTCTATATTATCTCTTCCAATTATAGACCCTCGGCCTACCGGTATGTCTTTTAGAGTGTACTTAGGATGGAGCATGATGAAATAAGCAAAAAGTAAACTAAACAAGTAAAGTGAAGACAAGTAACTAATTTTTTTGTGTTTTGATATAGAGCTAGTAAACAAGACAGTAAGTAAAGTAACTAATTTTTTTGTGTTTTTAGTATGAAGCAAACAAGACAGTAAATAAAATAAAGCAAGACAAAAAGAAAGTAAAGAGAGAGTGGACTCCTTGTCTTCTTGCTTCACTTCGCGGCCCTTTAGCTTGATACGCGTAGATGCACACGTCCGTTGGGAACCCCAAGTGAAAGGTATGATGCGTATAGAAGCAAGTTTCCCTCAGTATGAAACCAAGGTTATCGAACCAGTAGGAGCCAAGAAGCACGTGAAGGTTGTTGGTGGAGGAGTGTAGTGCGGTGCAACACCAGTGAAACCGGCGCCAACGTGGAACCTGCACAACACAATCAAAGTACTTTTCCCCAACGTAACAGTGAGGTTGTGAATCTCACCGGCTTGCTGAAAACAAAGGATTAAACGTATCGAGTGGAAAATGGTGTTTGTTTGCAAAGAACAGTAAAACAGTAGAATGTATTCAGATGTAAAAGAATGGACCGGGGTCCACAGTTCACTAGTGGTGTCTCTCCAATAAGATAACTAACATGCTGGGTGAACAAATTACAGGCGGGCAATTGACAAATAAAGATTCAATACATATCAATGATGATTACTATGTGATTTAATCAGGGCATTACGACAAAGTACATAGACCGCTATCCATCATGCATCTATGCCTAAATAATCCACCTTCAGGTTATCATCCGAACCCCTTCCATTATTAAGTTGTAAACAACATATAATTGCATTAAGTATGGTGCGTAATGTAATCAACAAAAATATCCTTAGACAAAGCATTGATGTTTTATCCCTAGTAGCAACAAGACATCCACAACCTTAGAACCTACTGTCACGATCCCAGATTCAATGGAGGCATGAACCCACTATCGAGCATAATTACTCCCTCTTGGAGTTACAAGTATCAACTTGGCCAGAGCCTCTACTAGCAACGGAGAGCATGCAAGAACATAAACAACACATATATGATAGATTGATAATCAACTTGACATAATATTCTATATTCATTGGATCCGCCAAACACAACATGTAGCATTACAAATAGATGATCTTGATCATGTTAGGCAGCTCACAAGATCTAAACAATGATAGCACATGCGGAGAACACAACCATCTAGCTACTGCTATGGACCCATAGTCCAAGGACGAACTATTCACGCATCAATCCGGAGGCGGGCATGATGATGTAGAGCCCTCCTGATGATTCCCCTCTCCGGCAGGTGCCGGAGCGATCTCCTGAATCCCCCGAGATGGGATTGGCGGTGGCGGCGTCTCGGAATGTTTTCCGTATTGTGGCTCTCGGTACAGGGGGTTTCGCGACGAAGGCTATTTGTAGGCGGAAGGGTCGGGGGCGACGCGGGGGCCCACCACAGGGCCGCGCGGCCAGGGCCACCACGCCGCCTATGGTCTGGCCCCTCGTGGCCCCACTTCGTTATCCCTCCGGTCTTGGAAAGCTTCGTGGAAAAATAGGACCCCGGGCGTTGATTTCGTCCAATTCCGAGAATATTTCCTTACTAGGATTTCTGAAACCAAAAACAGCAGAAAACAACAACTAGCACTTCGGCATCTTGTTAATAGGTTAGTGCCGGAAAATGTATAATAATGCTGTAAAGTATGTATAAAACATTCAAGTATTTTCATAAAAGTAGCATGGAACATAAGAAATTATAGATACGTTTGAGACGTATCAGTCACCATAAAAATTCATAAAAATAGCCAGATCGGAATTTTGAGCTGCCATTTTTATGCATATGCCCCAGGTTATTATCTAACTTTCATTAGTTGACCAATTTTCGAGATAAGCAATAGAGGATTTTCGAATAAATCGATCTTTACCCGCTGTTCTACTTTGATAGATTTCTGCACTATTTGCATTTGCCTCTTAAATCTCTGTATTTTTTAGTTTTTTTTATCAAAGAGCTTTTTGAAAGGTTGCTACAGTAGCTAATGCTTTAATATATGTTTGATATATGTTAGTACTGAACACAAGTGGATTTTTTTATTTTGATTGTATTAATGCTGCTAACAGAGAATTGTGTGAAGTTTTGTATGAAGGATGTTTTCAAGTGTAGGGAGAGAAGAATGATGTGATGAGATGAAGTATAGACAAAATCTCAAGCTTGGGGATGCCCATGCACCCCAAAACATATTCAAGAGGTACAAGCGTCAAAGCTTGGGGATGCCTAATGCATCCCTTCTTCATCAACAAAACAACATGCCATCTCTCTATGCGCTATATTTTTATTGCTTCATACGCTTTGTGTTGTTCTTGGAGCATCCTTATTTTTGTTTTTAGTTTAGTTTAGTTTTGTTTGATGTAGAATATGTTGTATGCCGGCACATTTGTTTTGGAGAAAGACCCGCTCCTTTTTAATTACATATAACGCTCTAGTTTTCGCTGTTATTGTTCTGCGAGTGTTCTAGTTTTCTGGTACTGCGTTTAGCTCCTGTTCTTTCACTTGAATTTTTTCAGAGCTCGTTAGTATTCTTTATTTATGTATGATTATCTCTCTGGTCCATATTGTATTTCATCTCTGAGAGCTATTTCAAATAAGTTGATTGGTGTTGGATACGAGTAAAACGTTTCATGACTATAGTGATGCAAAAGGAAGCTTGTCTAGACTGTGGCATAGACTTTGGCATGTCATGTTGGAAGTTATTCTTGTCATATGCTTAGTATTTATTATTTTAGCATGAATTGTCTCAAATGTCTGAGAGTGCATAATGTGTCATTGAAAGAATCATGTGTTGTTTCAATCATAAAAGCATATTATTATGGTATTCTCCTTTGATGCTTTATTGGGTTGACTTGGCGCATGCTTACACCATGTTATGACTATAACCAGTCAACTAAAGCCTCTATGATCATTTAGTTTTTGACTTGTAATATCACTTTATGCTTTGATTGATAATTTTTTGTCGCTATGCATGATTATGGCCATTATTGCTCTCTTAGTTGGTCGCTCCTAGTTTTTTGCTAGCCTTCGCCTGTGCTGAGTATGATCTCTACTCGTGCATCCAACCACCATGAAACAAAGTTTGCCAATTTTGTCCACCATATCTACCTAGTAGAATTATTGCTATTCCAAGTAATTCATCATGTTTTTATTTATCTTTCAAATTAAATTTTGGCATGAGAAAATTAGTCATTAAAGCTCTCACGAACTTGACGGCGCATTTACTTTCTTGCACTTAATAAACTTGATTATTGTGCCTATCTTATGTAGTTTATATGTTTGCAAATTGCGAGTTGGGAGTTAGTAGAACCATGCTTTCATGGGGAACACTTTCGACATTCCACTTATATTTAGTTGATGTCAATATCTTTTGTTTATGGATGCCTAGCGGTACGAAATAAAATGGAAACTTGTAAGTCCATGGAGTTTGTATATGAGTTAGAGAAACGCCTGGGCCGCTAAACTAAGCCATGCATCATTCATGGTGGAAATTTACAGTTAAACCATAGTGAGCATTCTATGAAGCATTTTCAATAAAAAGTTATTGATGTGGGCATTACCCTTCGGGTAACTAGTATTACGACACCTCCTATAGCCCAACGAGTTGCCCATGAAGATCATCCACCGACCAAGGCGGGCCGTTATGTTGGTTCCAAAGGAGGATTCGTGAAGAACAAGGCAAGAAGACGAAGAAGCAAGGAACGTTTAGACATAGAACTCTTTGTAACCTAGTCGTACTCGGATAGACCTCTCGAGACCTAGCTCACAATATAAGGGCCAGGAGAGGGTCTGCCGAGGGACACACAATCAACTTAGCCATAACCACCGTAAGTCTAGAGCTAGGTCATACGAAATCTTAGTTTCTCGACGAGTCCATAGTCGAAGCCTTTGGCTACCCCATTGTAACCCGATATTCTTGATAATCAAGATCAGACAAGCAGGAAGTAAGGGTTTTACCTCATCGAGGGCCCCGAACCTGGGTAAATTTCTCTCCTTGTTTGTTTGGTATCCGATGTCTCGTGTCAGCCTGCAGGATTCCGTCAACCCTAAGCCCCAAAAGTTGGGCATTGCCGAGAAGTACCCTTGTCAACTATACTCATAGTAAATAAAAAATTGCTGAGATGCTCACTGTCTGCTTGTCTTGTCATTTTGGCATGGGACTGCTTCACAAGAGTACTTCCATATCATGGGGCAGGAGGTACCCCATTAGCGGTTCTCAATGATACATATATACTTACAATGAGAAGAACTTATTTGGGACCTAAGTTGAGTAGCATGAGGTTTAGGTACTCGTATTCAAGGGGCATGAGATTTTCAACTTGTGATTTGCAAGCATATAGCTCATTTTTGACTCACATTAACTTTAACCATTCAAGATGCTTATGATAGGGCAATGAGAGCTCAAAGCTAATAAGTACCATACATTTTGGAAGATTTATAAAACTTATTTATCTTGCTTACTCAGCAAAGAGTCTCTATTTTACTTTTATGTTGAGTCTTCATCTTCTACTTTATGCACCGATTAAGAGAGCATAGTTGTCATTCTTAGTGTAATGTGCATAGTCCAAAAATTATTATTATTGATTCATGACTGTGCTATTGCTTGCTCTTAAAATTACTTGTATCTAGTCACCCTCTGTACTTTGAAGGTGTCCTAGCATTTATGTTTTGCTATTCCATAAAGGACATGTTGAGTACCACTTTGTTATGTTTACTCTATGCTCATAAACAAACTGTGTTTTCAATGCACTATTATTCATGATCCTTTGTTTGAGTTACTCTTCATGTTATAACATAGTAGCTAAGTTCTATTGAATTATATCTATCATGCCTATGTTAGAGTACTTAGATCCAAGCACACAATGCTTTACATGCTTGATCAAGATTGTGTTGGCTTCATGTCACCTCAAAAATTATCTTTGTTATCACTTACCTACTCGAGGACGAGCATGAGTTAAGATTGGGGGTGTTTGATGCGTCTCAAATGTATCTATAATTTTTGATGCTGCATGCTTGTTTTACACCAATTCATATATGATTTGCTTACACTTTGTTGCACTTTTACATGATTTTCGGCACTAACCCATTAACAAGATGCCACAGTGCCAGTTCCCTGTTTTCTGCTCTTTTTGTATTTCTAAAAGTTGTACAGGAAATATTCTCGAAATTGGACGAAACAAAAGCCGAAGTCAATATTTTACCGAAATGAAGACAAAGTTCAGAGGGGGGTCGAAGAGGCGCCACAGGGCGGCCAGACCCACCCTTGGCGCGGCCAAGCCTGGGCCCACGCCAAGGGGTGGTGTGGCCCCCAGGCACCCCACCGACCTAAATCCTCCGCCTATTTATACATTTTCTCGGGAAAACCCTCGATACCCGAGTCTCCATCCATGAAAAGTTCCGTCGCGGCCGCCATCACAGAACCCATCTCGGAGGGTTCTGAAGCTCTTCCCGGCACCCACGCCGGAGGGGGAAATCATCGCCGGAGGCATCTACATCGCCATGCCTACCTCCGAAGTGATGCGTGAGTAGTTCGTCCCTGAACTATGGGTCCATATCAGTACCTAGATGGGTGTCTTCTCCACTTTGTGCTTCATGTATAGATCTTGTGACTTGTCCTACATGATCAAAATCATCTTTATGTAATCCTATACGTTGTGTTTGTTGGGATCCGATGAATATTGTATACTATGTATTCAAGTCATATGTTATTTGTGATCTTGCATGCTCTCCGTTGCTAGTAGAAACTCTGGCCAAGTGGATACTTGTGACTCGAAGGGGGGGTATTTATGCTCGATAGTAGGTTCATGCCTCTAGTTTTTTGGGAGAGTGACAATAACTTCTAAGATTGTAGATGTGCTGTTGCTACTAGGGAGAAAATAACAATGTTTTATCCGAGCGTAATTCTATTGTTTACTTTACACACATTGCTTAATGCGATAGTCTGTTGCTTGCAACTTAATACTGAAATGGGTTCAGACGATAACCTGAAGGTGGATTATTAGTCATAGACACAGTTGGAATACGGTCTATGTATTATTTTGTAGGGATTTCTATTTTCGTGCCCCTGCTTCGTTAGTTGTACTCAGTTTTCCCCAGCTCCTTAGTTTTTCCTCAGTTTTACCCAAGTGTTTGTCTGAACCGCAGAAGGAGCTCGGACGGAAGGAATCCGGTAAGTTGACCGTTCCGTGCTGACGAGTGGGGTCGTGTCGTTTGTGGGGTCGCGTCGTGTGGGACCGCGTCGTGTGGGGCTGGTAGGAAGGGACCGCGTGGGACAGGACGAGGCCGTGTTTGTGGGGCCGTAGCGTGTAGGGCCGTAGCGTGTGGAGCCGTGTGGGTCCGGGACGGGGGCACGAGTGGTTTCTGTCTCTTTCGCCCAGATTAGCAGTTTTGAATGTACCTTTTTCCTCTCTATCGCTCGATCTCATTCATATTTGATAGCCCAAATTGGTAGCAAATCTAGAGAAGCTTCTCCTTCTGATTTTAACGCCATTCATTTCTTTATGCCTTCGTTTTTACCCAATCAGGTAGGAAATCTAGGGCACAAATCCAGAGAGAAAATATAGGATAAGCTGCATACAGCAACCAACATAGCATAGATATATTCAGGACAGATCCAAATGTAGTACCGATAGATCCAACATAAGCTACATTTTACATGAATTTAAGCTGCTCTACAGATAGAGCAGTCACATACAGAGAGTGCAGTAGGCACGTTCAACGCCTCCAGGTGGCGCGCTCGCTTGGAGGTTGCGCAGGTGAATCCCAAGTGCTTTGTGTTTGGCCATGTAGGCATGCACGTTCACGGTACTTCCAACTCTAGCGCCATATCTGCCAATGGATTCAACATGGTTCAGCAGGGTGTTGAAGTTGGTGTCGAAGAGCCTCCTGTTGCAGAAGGGGCACTTGTAAATGCCTCGAGCAAAGGGGCGACCGTATTGGCCGGACTGCAGCCTCCCGAGGACGTGACGAGTCTTGGTGTGGAAGGACTCGTCGTCGCTGTCGTTGTCGCTGCACCTGTCACGAAGCACCAAAGATCGTGCAAAAACACGGAGTCAATTGCAACGATGATTGAACAGAGAGTGAACAAAAAATCATGCATGATAATATGGGCTCAAAAAAAAGAGGTAGCCTCAGTTACATTGGACACACTTATATCCAGGATTTGAGTAAACCAAAGATCATGCACAACAAATTTGTACACACCAATTGTTTACTGACCAAACCCTGAATCAATTTAGGGATGCCCAAATATTCATCATCATCGGCACAAATCTGAAACAAAAGCAAATCACAAACACTAATAATGCAAGATCTAACACAAAAGGATCGAACTAGGAACAGACGAACAGTAATAACGCAAGATCTAACACAAAAGGATTGAACTAGGAACAGACGAACAGTAATAACGCAAGATCTAACAAAAAGGATTGAACTAGGAAGAGACGAACAGTAATAACGCAAGAACTAACACAAAAGGATTGAACTAGGAACAGACGAACCGTAATAACGCTAGATCTAACACAAAATGATTGAAATGAGATAAGAACAAGGGAACAAAGGGTTACCTCCGGCTCGTAGTCGACGATGGTGGTGTCGTAGGGGTTCTCCGCGCGTCGTGCACTGGTTCGTACGGGTCCCAATCGACGGGGGCCTGGACGGGGGCGGCCGATGCGCGGCTGCTACGTTGGAAGCGCGACGGGGGCCGGCGGGGCGGCGGCCGATGCGCCGGCTGACGTTGGAAGCAGCGGGGGGCCGGACGGGCGGCGGCCGATGCGCCGACAATGGGCATCTCATTCTTCTCCATCGCCGGCGGTTTTCTTCGGGTTTTTCTTCGGTTGTGGAGAAGATGATGGGACAGGAGGCGGTTGCAGTGAGCCAGTGAGAACGTGCGTCGAGGGAGAGAAAGAGGGGCTCTATAAAGACGAAGGTGGCGTGTACCGCAACACGCGTCCGCTATGCACGGCTGCAGCGTGCACCGCTACACGAGTCTAACCCTGGGACGTTTGGTGTACTCAGTTATAACCTCAGGCCTGATACGTAAATTTTATCGTACTCAGTTTTCCCTCGAGGACTTAGACCGGCAAGTGCAATATACTCTTTTACCCTCAAGTAGCTGGTCAACAGAGAGTCAACAAATGAGATTAACATAACTAATTGAGTCATTTCATGCGCAAAAAAATCCAAAAAATAAAAACATAGTGGCAACTACTCATGGAGTCTTCCTACGCAACCTGCCACCTAGAAAACCTTAACAAACATATATAAATCAAGTTTTACCACAAATTGCCACTTCTCAGAATCACTAGTGTAGCTATGAAGATGCATGGTTTTCCACCCAAACCCCTTTGCAAAACATCTTTCCCAAAACATAGTTTGTCTAAATGATGCCATAATTGTCACACTCATGTATATTTGAATTGCAAATAATTTGATGTAGCCCAATATGAATTATATTGTACAAAACACACATTTTTCATTTTGTAATTCTTTTGTTTGAATCCCTTAGTCTATTTACTATTTATGTGCCCTTGGATTCTTAGTACTACTCAGTTTTGCCCTCAAGTACTGTCACAAATGCTCTGAGAAGCCCAAACTTATCCTGATTGGTTGAGCCGTTGTCACACGGATCGACTCCACGAACCGTTGATCCACTGATCTAACGGGCAGTATACCCCTATCCGTCTCTTCGTGGCAACCTCTCTCTCTCTCTCTCTCTCTCTCTCTCTCTCTTCGTGGCCACCCATCTCTCTCTCTCTCTCTATCGGTGGAGAATAGTTTGGGATATAGTATTGGTATTTTGAAACGGCCTAAAAGTGGTATAATTTTGTTATAAACATGAGGCATACATTTTTGCTGATTTCGGCGATTGCATTATTTGTCACCCCTCTAACAATTATCAACTATCTTTAGCTGTCCTTTTCTTTTAGGGAATATAGTTTGGGATATAGTATTGGTATTTTGAAACGGCCTAAAAGTGGTATAATTTTGTTATAAACATGAGGCATACATTTTTGCTGATTTCGGATTGCATTATTTGTCACCCCTCTAACAATTATCAACTATCTTTAGCTGTCCTTTTCTTTTAGGGAATATAGTTTGGGATATGGTATTGGTATTTTGAAAAGGCCTAGAAGTGGTATAATTTTGGTATAAACATGAGGCATACATATTTGCGGATTTCGGGGATTGCATTATTTGTCACCCCTCTAACAATTATCAACTATCTTTAGTTTTCCTTTTCTTTTAGGGAATATAGTTTGGGATATAGTATTGGTATTTTGAAACGGCTAAAAGTGGTATAATTTTGTTATAAACATGAGGCATACATTTTTGCTGATTTCGGCAATTGCATTATTTGTCACCCCTCTAACAATTATCAACTATCTTTAGCTGTCCTTTTCTTTTAGGGAATATAGTTTGGGATATGGTATTGGTATTTTGGAAAGGCCTAAAAGTGGTATAATTTTGGTGTAAACATGAGGCATACATATTTGCGGATTTCGGGGATTGCATTATTTGTCACCCTCTAACAATTATCAACTATCTTTAGCTTTCCTTTTCTTTTAGGGAATATAGTTGGTAATTTCGGTGAATGCACACACTAACTTTGAAAACAACTACAAGTACATGTAATTGAATAATGGATTTGTAACAAGGTATCCCTTGTAACAACTTCTAGCGCCTGGTGAGCAATGATAAGAATCCGATCGTAATTATACAACAAAAAAACAACCAGCCATCAGATTAGCTTGCTTCTTCAACTCGATCAGTTGCCTTGCTTGTTCATTTTCTTCAGTTCTCCCTTCACTTCCACCAGTTCTGCATTGGGAGCATTAGGCATAATCGGAAGGTCCCTAATCGGAACGGCTCCTCTCTCCGCCGCATTCTCTACCAAAGTTCTCCCAAATTGCGCCCAATAGCGCCAATTGATTCCTGCAACTGAACGTACTATCGATCCTCGAAATGCATTTCTTCAAGATCTGAAAACAACAACGTGAACCCTAAATCCCAAATTCGAGGGAATAACAAGAAAATCGAGAGAAAACAGAGAAATTGGAGCGAGATCTAACCTTATCCCCTCTCTATATGGCAAGCTCTCGCATGCAACGAACTCACGTCCACGGTTGCCGTTCTCGTCCGTCTTACAGATCGACCGCTTCAGAGGCTCCTGGCGTGGGCAGTCAGCATCTTGTCAAAGGCACGGGTCCATACTGCGGCCATGAAGAACGGGAGGTCGAAGAGAAACTAGACATCACCCGCGTGCCGGAGAAGGGCTGCTGGCGGAGAAGAAGAACAATGGGGCGCGGAGAAAGAAAGGGAAGCAATGGCACGGGCACGGGCGCGGGGCTAGCTCGGGCTCCCATTTTGCAACGGTCACCTGGGTAAGCTGTGGGTCCGGCGCGCTAACGTGGACAAGTTGTGGGTCCCACGATGATCTGGATAAGTGGAGACGTGTCCACTGCGGGGCACCAACAGCGGCCCCACTTGCCAGCACCAACCAACGTCAACTAAACGGGATTCCTTCCGTCCGAGCTCTTTCTGCGGGTTATAGACAAGGGGTTGGGGAAAACTGAGGAAAAACTAAGGATCTGGGGAAAACTGAGTACAACTAAGGAGCCGAGGGCACGAAAATAGAAATCCCTATTTTGTAATGCCCAATCAAATCTCATAGTAATCATCTTGTCATGTATGGTCGATATTCTATCAATTTCCCAGCTGTAATTTGTTCACCCAACATGCTATTTATCTTTATGGAGGGACACCTCTAGTTAACTGTGGACCCCGGTCCTCTTCTTTTACACTGATAAATTCATCTACTGCAATCCTATTCTGTTTACTTTCTGCAAACATCTCCTTCCACTCGATACGTCTAATCCTTTGTGTTCAGCAAGCCGGTGAGATTGACAACTTCACTGCAAGTTGGGGAAAAGTACTTTGGTTGTGTTGTGTGCAGGTTCCACGTTGTTGCTGACACCGGTAGTGCGCCCTGCCACTAGTCAGCTTGCAACCTCTTCAGAAGTCACGCCTTTCTCCTACTGGTCAATTAAACCTTGGTTTTTACTGAGGGAAAACTTGCTACTGTGCTCATCATACCTTCCTCTTGGGGTTCCCCAACAGTGTGAAGTCGGCGTAACGATAAGCACCATCAGTCCACCGCAAGAACCTGGACCTTCGGGAGCGCGACGAGGAAGCGTCCGCAGCGGGCATGCGAGGGCAGCCGCCATAGACGTGGTGATGCGCGCCATGGCACCGGTAGCTGCGGCAACGGCGGATGAGCAGGCGGCGGCGGATGAGGGTAGTAGGCACACTGGGCGGCTGAGCTCAACGCTGCCTTGGTCCGCCGTGAGGACGAACGCCGCCTAGCTGCCGAGGGCAGGGCCGCGGCTCCGCTGCCAAGCAATGCCGCCAGGAAGAAGCCATCTGGGCTGCACGGGCGGCCATCGACATGGATGGAATCAGCGACTGGGAGGAGTAGACGTGTAGGATGAAAGTACGGGACAAAATTTAACTAGCATAATATGCCAATTACAAGTCGGGCCCAATGGCCAACGGGCGGATACTCGCGCGGTCCGCGCAGACACATCCATTTCTCAAATTTGGTGATTGGATAGGCCGCCTCAGATGGGTCGACCTGTTTGTGTCGCGCCGCTGAAGCGTGCGCACCTGATTCATATGTCCGCGTTGATCGTTTCGTACACATGAGGACCAGATGGATCGGCGCGCTGGAGATGTTTTTTTTTGACTATTTACTGTAGGGCAAAAGCCCCACAACCCCCCTTTTATTAAAAGCTAGCAAATCCCGCAGCACCACAGTTCAACAGAACAAAACTAAACTAACAACAAAGCGATGAGCTATAGCAGAAAAGGAAACCTAAAAACTGAAAACTGGAGAAAAAGAAACAGAAACAAAGAAGTCCAACAATGTACATAAAGAAGTACAACTAGTGAAAACTGGAAATCCATTTTAGAATATCTGCTTTCTTGTCTGCCTTGAACCTGTGAGCATGTAGAGACATGTCTTCAAAAAAATTCTGGCGCCAAACAGCAAACCTGGGCTGCACATGCTCAAAAATCTTTCCATTCCTAATCTTCCAGATATGCCAACAAGCCAAGGCCACCACCTCAGTGAAGAAAAAATGTATGTAACGCTTCCTAGCAACTTCAGCCATTTGAACCAAATTTCCAGAAGTCCCACATTGGATCTGCAGGTAAATCGACACTATGCTGCTAAAAATACAGTTAAAGAACAAGTGATCTCTGTCTTCATGACAATTACCAGGACATAACACACAACTATAATCATCCGTGACATTCCAATGTCTCCTCTGCAATAAATCCTTTGTATAAAACCTGTCACTGAGCAGAAGCCAGGAGAACATCTTAATCTTCATAATACATTTACTCTTCCATATCCAGTTAAACTGAGGGTCCACCATCACATGATCATACAAAGAGGCATAACAACTGCTGGAGATGCTTTTATCTATCTGCTAGGGTTTGATATCCAACAATTTCTTAAAGGCTTAATAATTCAGCACACACCAAAAGTCCCCTGCCACAAATCATTGGAGAAAGGACGTAACACCAGCGCCACATGGAAAAAGTATGTGGAGCGATCGTCAGGTGGAAAGGCACGAAGTGTCTCATCGATAATCACAGCCTCCTGCTTTCCCTCTCTAAAATGAACCCGCTGTGGAAATTGTCCATCGCCATCTTTCTTTCTTCATTGGCGTCTACGCCTAAGGGCATCTCCAACGGGGCGATGCATTTCGGACACCCAAATTGTCCGCGCGCGTCCGTTTCCGTTGGCCCGCGGACGCTGAAATGGTCGCTAGGCGCAAATTGGCCGTTTGCGTCATGGGGCAACCCCAGCGGCCCGACGCATTTCGTCTGGCGAGTGAGAGATTTCTATTCCTCTACATGAGAGTTCCGGCCGGCAGTTTTCGTTGCACTCGCCTAGTATATTCGAGATCATGCAACAACATTGAAAATATCCATTGAAAATATCCGAGAGTAAGAAATATATATTCCTCTAGAATACCCCTTCATATCATAGATTTCTATGCTACACACGATTGAGATATTTAAATTTCTAAGTAGAATCGATATTTTGAAATTAGTGCAAACAAATTAAACATAGAAGCTACAAAAACATTAAAAACTCAATTCGGCTCCCGGGTGCGTATGATCCCTCTATCATAAAAACATATTTTAAGTGTTAAAAAAATTTGACAAAAAAATTTACATGTACATCTCCATAATATATGTGTGTTCGTCAAGTTTCACGAAAAAATGATATATTTTGTAGTCTAAGCGAAAAAGAGAAAATTTATCTTGTGACAAGTCTTTGTTTCAGCACCGAATTTTGTCTTTTTTACACACATGACATGTCAATTTTTCATGAAACGATTTTGTGAGCGTGTAGCACATGAAGATGTACGTGCAAAATTTTTGTTTCAATTTTTTTGACATTTTAAAATATATCTAACATGTATTTCAAAATAAAGGGAGCATACGCTCCCATGTGCCAAAACATCACTCCACAAAAACATACAAATTTTTAAACTAGCTACTTATTCTTTGAAGGCCCCGCCTCGTTATCCTGACGAAGGTGCTTCCTGCTCGTCACCTCCTGCGAAGAGGTACTGGCGGTCGACGCGTCCGACGAGATTGAGTCCCACTCCAACGAGTGGTCATTGGGGTCTTCCTCATCGTCCATGAACGGATGATCAGCCTCCGCATGCGCCCGCGCCCGGGCCCTTGCCGCCGCCACCTCCTCGGCTGCCTCCTCCGCCTCCAGCTGTGCGCACCTTGCATATTCATCTTCTTCCTTCTCCTCCTACTCGTCCTGGCCATTGTGGCCAACGGCGTCCCCCTCCCTGATGGTGGCATCCCCCTCCTCCTCACCCTCCGTCGGCGGGGAGCTAGAGCTGCTCGGCGTGGCAGCTCTATCCCACAAATGCCGCCATCCCGGCGGCTTCCCCTCGCTGTCGGTGTCCGATGGCAACGATAGGTTTCTCATGGCTTGACCCAGGTGGCACGCCGGTTGGAGATGAAGATGAATGGCAGGCCGGTTGGAGATGAATTAGCACAAGCGCAGGGGTCTTATCGAGCGGGGATTAATGGCAGCGCGTATAACAAAGAGGGATGCGGTTGCTCTTCCTCGACGGTTTGGCGCTCCATTCCGGAGGTTCACGCGTCGATCGATGCGGTTGCCACTTCGTCCGTTGCCCTCCCCGGTAGTTGTTGTGCTTAATTCGCGCCGGCTCGAGCCAGGGCCGTGGTTGGAGATGAAGATGAATGGCAGGCCGGTTGGAGATGAATTAGCACAGGCGCAGGGGTCTTATCGAGCGGGGATTAATGGCAGCACGTATAACGAAGAGGGATGCGGTTGCTCTTCCGCGGCGGTTTGGCGCTCCATTCCGGAGGTTCGCGCGTCGATCGACGCGGTTGCCACTCCGGCGGTTGCCCTCCCCGGCAGTTGTTGTGCCACACGCTGCCAGGCGGGCCCGTGGGAGAAGCGAGTGGACGCTCGGGGTGACCGCCCAGCGTCCATGGAGACGCAAACGTGCTGCATTTTTGCGTCGCATTTGCGTCTCCACAGACGGCCCGGACACTATGCGTCGTCCCGCTGTAGCAGGGTGCAGGCGCATTTCCGGTCCACGCGGACACAAATGGTCGCGCCGAGTCCGTTTGCGTTGCCCCGTTGGAGATGCCCTAACAGTTGTTGAAATATAGCTTTGGATCTTAGGTCATAGCCCAATTTAACTTTTAAAATTATTTTTGGCACATTCATGTATGACAAGGCATTGTTAGTGGAGTGAGATGTGTAGTGGTTTATAAGCGGGGATGTTTTGTCCATGCAAGTGTTGTGTGAGAAGAGACATTCTCCGCCACCCGCCTCGTCACGATGCGGGTTGCTTATCTTTTGGTTGTTCATTAAATTACTTGTGTTTTCAATTACGAGTTATTAACAGACGCATTAACGCATCGGTTTCATTACAGATTTTCTAGATTGTGGTTGTGCCGATTCAGACATAGACAGAGCCCCACGACCCTCCCAAACCTCACTATATAAACTCGGACGCCGAAAGTTTTTGTAGATTTTTGTTATATAATTGATATAAAGAAGAAAGTAAGATAAATATCAACAACCAGATATATACTATGTTGATTGGGAAAATAATGACAAAGCGCTTTACTCCCCGTGCCAAGCTGATGTGGGTTTTTTTTT
This sequence comes from Lolium multiflorum, assembly GCA_030979885.1. Taxonomy (NCBI): domain Eukaryota; kingdom Viridiplantae; phylum Streptophyta; class Magnoliopsida; order Poales; family Poaceae; genus Lolium; species Lolium multiflorum. The sequence continues at coordinate 194,094,687 of CM061751.1, read as the reverse complement.
TGCACCAGAACGGGGTTATTGCAGTACTTAATAGCGAAAAGTATTAATTAAAAGATCGATTTCATGGGAATTTTACAGAATGGAAACTAAACAACACCAGTGCATCCACATTCACACCTAAACCCTGGTTTTGAAATAGCCTGATCTATAGGTTGCTACAGGTTGCTACGAAACTACTGTTATCAACCACATAGTTCAAAGTAGTTGTAACTAAAAACAAAACAAGATAAAGTAAATGCTGAAAGTAAAATTAAAGAGTTGTGGTTGTATGATTGAATGGAACGAAAGGTGATTTCTAGGGTTTCAATCTAACTAGTACTAGAAGGGTCAATATATGTAATCTACTATTATACAAGAGATTCCTTAGGTAAATAAGCCTTCCTCTTTTCATTATCAGGCTGCTACAGATGTGTGCACTATGCATAAACTATTGCGTTATCACTCGTAAGACAAAAGTACACTTATGGACCAAATGACCCCGTGAGCTGATCTCCGCGATCCATGTACATGAATATTATATCAACAACACATTCTAACTTGGCGTACTAGAACATACATAAACCTAGACCCAGATCAATAACTCACACATGATTAATCAAACATAGATGAATATATCATGAAGGACACAAGTATTGTCAATCTTACAAGTACACAAGTCATGAAGAGATACGGGGATGATGGCGGGGCGTACGGCCAAGGGTCGGCGCCCACGTGTAAGGGAGACGACTCCTTCTCCTCATCTTCCTCAGAACCCTTAATGTTGTGGTGGTGGTGATGAATATCTATGGACGTGGCACGTTAGAAGGGTTCTGCCGTGTGGAGATGTGATGCAGTTGTTGATGGCGGCTAGGGTTTCCCCCTCCTTATATAGGCTTCGGGAGGTCTTCTGCATCTGGGATAACCCCCACAGCAGATATGACCTCATACCCTTCACAAATGTTGTTCCGTTTGATGAAACAGGCACGACAGAGGTCCATACGGTCGCCGGTCCTATCATCACAACCGTACATCTGGTCGTTAAACATCCTAGAGTCTTGCATTAATATGGGCGCCATTTCATCATACAAGCTCCGATTGGGGCGTGCTTGGGCATGTTTGATTCGTGTGGACGAGGGCTACAAAACCATGGTATTGGATATTTATTATCCTGTGATGGAAATTTTAACTCCTTTCCATCCTTGGAATGGCTACGTCCTGGTGCATGTAACTCCTCCATATTTTGCCTCCCTTTGGATTCTTTTCCTCTTGATTTTTCATTAATATTGGGAACACCAAAACAAACATCAAAGACAAGGAGAAGCGATAAAATACTACTCATGAAAATTAAGAAATACTGGTAATCATGTATATAGGACATAGTCAGATCTAGATAGAGCATGTAATGATAAAAAAATTATATGTTTATGTAGTGAAAACCATCTCGCTTTTTGGACCCACCATTCATCCTCCCCCTCGAATATGTGAATATTGGGCCAAGCTAGGGGTCAATCCTAGTGATTAACTTTGTCCTATTAATACTAGTTCATCCATGATTTATTGGACTTTGGAAATTTGTATAGTGAAGTATTCTGAGGAAGTTGTATGAGCTTGTTGACATAGTATCTAGTTGGCACAAGGAAGTTTGTGAGAAAAACAAAAGAAAGAAAAGCTTATAAGCAACAGAGAGAAAAAAGAAATGCTTCTAGCAAAAGAAAATAAAAAAGAGGGAAAGAAGATAAAGAAAGAAGTGTCTTATCTTGTAGGAATCGCAAGATCGATGAACATCTTATAGGTGGTACGTTTTGTGCAAATATTATATCCCAACAATAAATTTCAATAGAGCTAGTTTTCTCTCCTTGAGCTTAGTACAACATGAGATTATAGTATTTGCTAGGTGATATTATTCTCCTTAGCTCATTCCTTTGGTTGCGAGTGCCACTATCTTTGTGTGTGATTTTCTTGGACACAATACCTATCTTTCGAGATTCAATTGATATAGCTTTGTGGTCGCCGTGGTTCTCTGCTCGCCATGACAATATCATGTCAGTTGTTTCCTTTTCATGATACTTTCCTTACATAAGCTCCACATAAGTCGAGTGTGTTTAGAGTGTTTTGGTGTTCTTTTATACAATGTCACTTTACTCCTTTACGTGTTGGTTGTTCTTGGCTGAGTTCACTTGTTACAATACTATCTATGGGGTGAGAACATGGTTTTAATTATCTAACCCACTCTACTTCCACATATATATCTATTATTGTGAGAGAAATGTCTAGGGATGATGGAACCGACGATCGAGACTACATGCTAAGTGACTACGACTACGACCACACAAGCATGAAGGACATGGAGGAGCTCTATACCATCTATAGATTCACAAGCATGGAGAACATGGAGGGCACGGTGGAGCACCACAACGAGCACAACTACGAAAACGACATGGTGTATAACAATATTGACAAAACACTTTTGGAAAAATGCATGAAGAGGTGAACTATCAATATAGAAAGCACTTCCAGACCGACATCCACAAGTGTGGAACGTCTTCAGCAAGATCTTCATCAAACCTTTCATCTAGTTCAAGAATGCACCACAAAAAAAGTGTACATGCACATGAAACACCATCAAGGCACTACAATTATCATCATCAACACACACACACACACAAACAAACACATCCTCTCAAGATCTCCGACTACACTCTTCAAGTGATGATGATGATTCAAGAAGAAAAGCCCACGAGAATAAGCTCCCACATAAAAGAATATCAACAACACCACTTCTTTGATGAAATCTAATTCACAAGCTCCAAGGTTGCCAATACTTGAGAAGACCTCCCATGGTTTGATACATGGCGCTATATCAAGAAAAAATACGATGTAAAGTGCACCTAAAGTGAATGGTATCGTCTTTTCGTGCCACCGCCCCAATGTCACATTCATCATATGTTTATGGTATAATATGCTTCAAGTGCAAACAACGAGACCATCTTCTAAGGGAATGTCCCAATCTCATATGCGACACATGCAAGGGAAGCGTTATTGAACCATGTGAATGTTCCACTCTCATATTCTACAAAGTGTAAATAATAAGGCCAACTTCCATGGGAATGTCCCAATCTGCTATGTGACACATGCAAGGGACAATATCACATGACATAGGCATGCCATAGGAGTGCAACAATCCACGTGCCATGAAACTCTACTTCTCTGAGTTAGATTCCCAAGTTGCCAACCTGAACCCTCGCAGCCACCGCTTTTGAAAACGTGGATGAAAGAATTAGAGAAGGATAATGCAAGTAAACCTGGAACAGAACATGGAGGCAAAGAAGACAATAAACCCAAATTTTGAGATGAATATGGAGGCATATAAGATAATGGATCCAACAATTGAGGTTACGAAACAATCAAGTGGTGATGATGTTGAGGAGCTTGAGCATGGGACTTTACCTTCAACTAAGGAAGTGCAAGAAGTAAATCATACTGAGCATATGCCTATATGCTTGAGTTATGAGATGGTACAAATCCTATATGAGTATGCTATTTACTTAGCCCACTTGAGTGAGAGTGAGTTGAGTGATTCCACCATCATATGTGAGATTGAGTGCTTCCAAAGTGTGGATATAAGTGATACACCGAGTGAATTGAGAGTGGTAGTTGATAGGTGAAGTTAGACTATTTTGAATTTAATATCATACCATCTACCTCTATTGTGTTATCTCATGATATTCTATGTTCGATGGATGACCAGTCACTAAACATGGAGAATATGTGAATGGTGGATGAAGATATATTTTGTGATGAATCTAGTCATGTTGCCTTGGTATTATGTATATTGATGTTTTCTTCAATAAATTATATTAAAATTACAAAGTTGACGTAGGATGAAACTAATATGCATGACTTTTACATGGAGCTATTATTTAAGTGACTATGGTTTTACCATTCTATTGTGTGTATGCTTAGGGATCTTTTGATTCAAAGAAACTGTGCGGGATTTTTGGGGGATTTGGGTCCTTAATTGTTTTCCTACGGAGGCCGTATGATTCAAAACATTACACTCCTTATGATTTCCTTCAAAAGATATGTTTGGACTAATTTTGGGCAAAAGTTTCTATCCACTCCAACATGTTTTTATAATTCCATTGGATTTCCTCTACAAGTAAACATCATTTCAACAAACATATTGTAGTTTCATAATCATGTAGGATTCATATTGATGGCAACAACTCCGTGTGTACCAACTCGTTGGAACTCGAAGTGCAAAATATTGTAGCAAGCTTCTTTTCCCCACAAGGGTAACTCGAGGGTTTATATCGAACTCTTGGGGAATTGGCTTAGAGCTGTGTTTTGCTTCTCCTCTTCAAGCAAACTACAAACAAAGTAATTGACTTACGTCCCCAACTCCACCGTGTGGTTGCCAAGCACAAGGTTTGGTATTAATAAAATTTAAATAACTTGTAAACGAAATAATAATACCTATAACTAGGCAAACAAGGTAAAACAATAGTAAGGTGTTTCCGGTTTTGATTGTTTTTGTTGGTAAAAGTTTTTTTGTATTTTAGGATTTAGTTAATGTAGGAACTATGAATGACAACAATGGTATTGGAAAGTTGTTTCTTCTGATTAAAATTGGACCAGGTTCATGGGTTCACTTGTCTACTCTCTCATAAATGTGTACGTAGTGAACATAAAACAATTCATAAGCAATAGAAAATTGATGAAATTTCATTATGAGTATGATTTGCATTCATATAGGCATCACTTCCTATCATAGAGATGATGCAACACATCTCTCTTATACTCCTTTAGAAAGGGAAAACTCCATGCAATCTAGAATTAAGAGTTAAAAGAGCATAGCCTTAGCTACTTTGACATGATGCTTAAAATACAAATATGCTACCTTGAACAAACAAGATTATCATAGCTTTCACTATATAGTTATAGCACATGACTTCACTTAATCCCTTTTGAGGTAAAAAAATATGGGTAAAACCCATAGTAGATCTCAAATTTGTTGTCACTATTCAATCACTACCACCATGTTACTCCAACTAATACACTCGTTCCCCCACACATGTTCTCTCATACAGGTTGGATCAAAACATGTACGTAATAACGGGGTACATGATATGCATGTACTCATACATCTTACATATAATAGGATTCCAATCTCAAATATCAACTCATAGACTAAAGATCCACCGCATATATAGGAATTACATATATGACCATAATCATGTTGGTCAACTCATATGGTACTAGATCAATGATAGAACAAGATATACATAGATCAAGCTAATGTCACAAACTCATAGTATAGAGGTGGACTACTCCCTCTTCATCATGGTGATGGTGGTGGAGATGTTGGAGTAGGTAGAGATCGATCCCTCCAGTGGCGGCTCTGTGGAGTTTCCCCTCCGGCCAATCTTAGGTGGCTATACCTATGTTTTGGTGTTTTCGGTGTTTCTGCGAGACTCTTCTCTCAAGGTGCATACGGGACCCTTTTTCTAGGAATTTTTAGGTCAAAACATCAATCTAGAGATGAAGACGGACTGCTGGCGATGCTCTAGGGGGAAAGAGCCTTGTTGACGCAGCCCCCCTCCTGGCCCACGCCACCTGGCCTCTTTTGGCCCTCTGGGCTCCCCTCGTTAGGTTCCAGTGCTCCAAGCGTTTTTCTTTGAGAAATAATAAGCCTTGAAAAATCTCTGCTCAATTTGACTTCATTTAGGTCCTTGAAAGATAAAAATACACAAAACAAGGATTTTGTATTGTGCAGAGTTATAACCAAAATAAAGGGGATAATTGATAAATCTCCAAAAATAAATATAAACATGATTATAATACTACATATGATGAAATTATGTGGGAATATGTATCAATAAACTACAAACTTCATGTATGCATTTTACATACATCAGACATGTCACTACGATCTTGCGGTTTTCTTGGTCGGACCTTTTGAGAATTCTATAAATTAAAATGATCCCTAAATGTGGGCTTGTAAAGTTTAGCTGTGACTAATAAAAAGGAAAATATAATTCCCGAGTGTCTTGCATGCATCAAACCACCGGGAAAAAGTGTATACACATAAAAGAATGAGAATGGGAAGGAATTAATTTGTTTCCTTAAAGTGTGTTTACACATGGATGACCTGTATCAAAACATTTTCATGTGCCTCTTCTAGCTCCCAATTTATTATGTTGAAAGGACCAGATGTCACATAGATAGGGTGAATAGACAATTTTAAAAATAATTACGAATTTGGCTTTTAAGAATCCAGAATTAAACTAACATTAATTTTACAAGCACAAAACCTAAGTATGTTAGGCTCAACTAAGTACACCAACAAAAACTGGAGCGAAGCAAGATAGGCACAAGATATATGTAAACAACACATGATAATGAAGATATAAGTACCTCAATCTCGATGGCTATCACAAGGAAATAAACTCAAGTATAGAGATAACTGAGGTACGCAGAGACGAAGATGTATTCTCGTGCCCCTTACACAAAGTAAGGTACGTCACGCTAGAGATATGTGGGTTACCATGAAGATCTCCCTAATGCCATGAAGGCTCACCATCTTCTCTAAGACAATTCCACGAAGGAGAAAGACCCTTTCCTTATGGCTACCTTTTCTTCCACTCCAGAGATGGCAAGCTCCACGAAAGAGATGCATGTGCCTCTTCACAATCTTCCATCAGGAACTCAGTATAGCACTAACCGCCAAGCAAACTAGGATGTCACTCTCCTAGATTAACAAGCTTACGGTCTATCACTCGAACAAATTGTAATGGAAAGATCAACACTATGAAAGGATGTAAATCAAGAACAACAAAGATGCTAAAATATTTCACACTCAAGTAACAACAAAATAACAAGTGCTGGGGAGAAATTAGAGAGGAAGAGCAATGTAGGAAATCAACTAGTGACTTCAAGATCATAAACCCCAGCTGGACCCTGCCCTGAATCTTCCGGTCATCCGCCGGACCGGCGCAGAAAGAGCGCTCCGTATAGATGTTTGGCATACACCAGAATTTTTGGCGGTCGCCAATTTGGTTCGGCAGTGAGCGCAGTTCCACCAGTTTGCAAGCCGGTTTCAGAGATCCGCTTTAAAATACAGTTTTCTCAAAGGACTAAACTATGCTTCCAAACTCTTATTATGATGAACCAATTTTGTTGCAAAAATAACGACATATAGAATGACCAAAGGAACCGAGAAAGGATATTTTACCATGAATTTAGATTTGATATCTCTATACACAAAGAACCGGTAAAAATGACCAAATTCGAAGATGCAATAGTAGATGCATACACAATTCTTTTGATGTACTCTGTATTGTTGATCGAAAATCTAGGAACAAGCTCAATAACATCACATTGAGAAGCACTAAGAATAAGGGCATGCAAAGTATGCAAATGATTAAGCTCCCTACAACGATGTGATCATGTTACCTGACAAAAAACTCCTCTTAATAGTGCATCTATCTATCCTATAACCGGGTCTCCCAACAACCACCTTGAGACTAGCAAAAAGAAAATCTAGCAAGGCCATACCTTTTGCTTACGCATCCAACTTGACCTTGATGTTGACGTATCATGCTTCATTCAAAATGGAATGCTTCACTTGATCGTTGTTTCTTTCTAAATACTCATAACTTTCTCCCTAATGCATTACTATGGGATAATTTTGTCACTCATCAAGAGAATGAATTCCTACACACATGGGCAGCTATGCATGCATCCATTTGCCCTCTGATCTGCGCGGAGATTCATACTAATTTGGCTTGCCCTTTGACCATGTCCCACGGTGCCTAGACTAACCTGAGAAGCTAATCCCACAGGTATGCTCGACTGCTCCATGACAACGACCTGGTTCATTTACGCTCAATGGCATAAACATCACCCCACACCCCCAAATCTGCCACTAGAGCTACTGACCGCTGGAGGGAGGGATGCCGAAATTAGTCGGTTGTAGGACCGCAAGACGCAATGAAATTGCTCTTCGGGGGCACTAAGCGAGAACGGACTTTACATCGCGAAACATATTGAGCACCTGGAGGAGCTACCCGACACCCACTACGGTACCGCAGTAGAGCAACGCCACCTGCCAGCCTCTATCCTGAGAAAAAAAAGAGAAATCCCCATGGAAAAGAACGAGCTTTGTCTACCCTGCTGCTGCTGCTGCTGCCCGAGTTCCGTCGGAGACCAAGAGACTGGAACTATTGGCTCCTTGACCTTCTCGGTCTAGAATCCTAGGATTTTGCCCATTCCTCTGGTCCCACTCCACTCTGGACATTTTTGCTGACATGGGATGCACCCTACTCGAGCCCCCTTGACCCAAAGTGGAATTGAAGAAAAATCTCAAGTATATGGAGTTGTAGCTTATCGCTCGCCTTGTCCCCCGCTTGGTGAACCTCACCGTGTACTGGTACTCGGTGACAAGGGGAAACAGCAGGTGGAATCGTCCTTGATTATGGAGAAGAGAGGGTTCAAGAATGGAATAAACCCACTGGGGTGTGGCTACGCACAGAGTGTTAATCTAAAATACCAACACATCAAGCTCTTGTTAGAACCGCGTCAGGGGTTAATGATGTTTGACCAAAAGGACATGTATAAGCCACAAAAGGGGTGCGTAGATACTCTTGCGTGTATCGGGTTTCATCCTCATCACTAAATAGACAACATGTCTCAAGCATATGATCTTCTTGGGATGCTTATCTTGAACTATCTCTTTCTCAACCTTGATAATAATCACCACTTGATGTCATCCTCTCATGGGCTATATGAGATTTTACTTTAGATGCATACCCATATAAAGATACCGTACCCACATAGATACCCCAAAGATACATATGATGAAGTAGTTCACAAAGCATATCTGACAAGGCTTACCATGCCACAAGATCACAAGATCCTATGTGGTACGTACATTCTTTATGCTTCATGTGTTGGCCAACTTGAATCCAATCTTCGTTCTTAGTCTTCGTCAACCTGTATATCCTCATGATCTATCATTAATTCTTTTAATTTTGAGGAATATGAGAATCAGACTTTGATGGCAAGGGACAATGTGTTTGATGCAGGGAATGTTCTTGAGCCTACTATACCTAGTGCTTTTGATTTTTTAAATGGAAAAGAGGGAGAAGAATATATGTTGCATAAACGAGAGGGGATACCTAGTATAAATGATCGGAATATGGTGGGGATTGCCTCACCTCCAAAAGCCAATGGTAAAACTTCCCAATCTTTTATGTCTGTACCAAATGAAATGAATTCTTCTTTTTCTCTCTCTTTAATTGAGTGCTCATCTGATAATGTGCCAGTTCATCCTACTATGGAGGAGGTTATTCCATTCGGGGGTATTCCAAAGGCTTCATCTGGAGTGAGGTCTAGTACCCGGTTGGGATGTCAGACAGATGTTGATTTTCCACAAATGGAGAAAGCTATGAAGAAGGCACACTTGCGTGATACTCCTATCAATACAGGTAATCCTTTAATCCCGAAATATTCTATTGTTAATATTTCGGAGTCTGATATTATTCATAGAGCGGATTGTCTAGGAGTGTCTTTAGGAAAAACGGAAATTGAGGTGGTAAAATCTATTAAAGGTATTAAAATGTTAGAGGAGGAACTTATTTTAACAATTTTGCAAAAAATTGTGGATGAGAATTTGAATAAGGAGGAGGGTCCATCGACTCTTGTTATGTCCAAACTATCTACCCTTTGTGAGGACTTCATTGAGGATGATGGCATCCCACTGGAATTAGATGATCACCTGGAGCATCTAAACCCGGCTGTCCAGGAAAAGAGAACTAGGCAGAGGAAAACTTATGACACTAATAATATTCGCAAAAGTACTAGGCGGAGAATTAAAAAGCAGATTTCATAATGCAGAATCTAAAAGGTATGAATTGGAATCCAGGGGGTTTTGGGGATACTGCAAAGCATTTGTTTGTCACAGAGGCGATTAGGGAACATAAGTTAGATTTTCTAGCCATGTTGGAGACTGGGAGATCAAATTTCTCTATTCCTTTTGTGAACCAACTTGTTGTGGGTTACAAGTATTATTGGTTTTATTTACCTCCTCATGGTAGATCTGGAGTCATTCTAGTGGGAATAAACTCAGATACCTTATAGGTGATAAAGGTGACTACCGCAGATTTTTGTGTAAAACTTCATATAAAATGTAAGAGGGATGGATTTGAATGGATTCTGGTGCCGGTCTATGGGGCTGCCCAGGACATGCACAAAGCAGATTTTTTTGGCAGAATTGGTGCAAACGTGTGAATCTTGAATATTACCTATATTGGTGGGTGGTGATTTCAATATTATTCAGAAGAGAGAAGAAAAAAAAAATTTAAAGCTCGGTGGCCTTTTGTGTTTAATGCAATTATTGAACATTTGAATCTAAGAGAAATTGATCTTTCGGGGAGACAATTTATGTGGGAAAGTCATCGAGATGAACCTACTTATGAGAAGTTAGATAGAGTTCTAGCATCCATCTCTCGGAGACAGAAATTTACGTGGGCGAGTCATCTCTTGTTTCCCTTAGCTAGTGACTGTCCGTGCATTAACAAGGGCTGATTCTGATCATACACCAATTCTCATTGCCTCAGGGGTTAAAGCACATCTGGGTAATAAATTAAAATTCTCTTTTGAGCTACATTGGTTGAGACAAGAGGTTTTTTTAGATGATAGAGAAGGAGTGGAAATCGGTGGTGGCTGGGATGAATCACATAGATGTTTGGTTAAATAAATTAAGGCATATTATAAAGTTCCTCAAAGCCTGGGCAAAAAATCAAAGTGGGAAATATAAAAAGGAGAAAGAGAGACTATTAGCCATTATTGATCATTTAGACATTAAAGCGGAAATAAATCCTTTGAGTTCGCAGGAAAGAGAAGAACTTAAAAAAGCAAACGAGAGTTTGAATAAATTAAGATGGGAGGAAGAATCTAAGTGGGCTCAACGAGCGAAAGTTAAACATATCCAAGATGGGGGGAATAAGGTATTTCCATTTGATTGCAAATGGTAAACATCGAAAAAAGAATTTTTTTCAATTGGAACAACAAGAAGGAACAATTGTTGGAGATGATAATCTTAAGTTATATATCACCAAATTTTATAAAAAGCTATTTGGGGCAATGAGTACAAGCAACATTTCTTTAGTAGAAGAGGTGGTGCATGATATTCCGCAGATTTCGTCTAATGAAAATGAGATTTTAACAACTTCTTTTACTAAAGAGGAGGTCTTTGAGGCAATCTCACAGATGGAACATAATAAAGCGCCCGGCCCTGATGGTTTTCCGGCGGAGTTTTATAAAAAAATTTGGGGAGTAATAAAGTTTGACTTAATGACACTTTTTAATGAGTTGAGTATAGGAGATTTGTCTCTTTACAAACTAAATTTTGGTGTCATCACATTACTACCCAAGAAAGAGGATGCGGTACAGATACAACAATATAGACCCATTTGATTACTAAATGTATGTTTCAAAATCTTTACTAAGGCATGAACAAATAGACTAACGGAGATTACCCCAAGGTTATTAGGCCAACACAAACTGCCTTTATGCCGGGACGAAATATATTAGAAGGGGTAGTCATTCTCCATGAAACGATTCATGAGTTACACAGTAAGAAATTAGATGGGGTGTTGTTTAAGATTGATTTCAAAATCATATGATAAAGTTAAGTGGTCCTTCTTACAACAAACTTTGAGAATGAAAGGTTTTGCCATAGAATGGTGCAAATTAATTCAGCAATTTGTGCAAGGAGGGGGTGTTGGAGTGAAGGTAAATGATGACATTGGTCATCATTTTCAAACAAAGAAAGGACTGCGGCAAGGGGACCCTATGTCCCCAATGCTGTTCAATATTGTAGTCGACAAGCTTGCCATCTTAATTGAATGAGCAAAAATGATGGTCAGGTTGGGGGGGGGGGTTATTACTCATCTTGTTGAGGGTGGCATCTCTATAATACAGTATGCCGATGATACAATTCTTTTTTTGGAACACGACCTCCTCAAATCCGTAAACATGAAGTTAATTTTATGCATTTTTGAAGAACTTTCGGGACTTAAAATTAATTTCCACAAGAGTGAGCTTTTCTGTTTTGCTAAGGCAAAGGATGAGGAGGATCAGTATAAGAAGATCTTTGGATGTGATGCTGGATCTCTTCCCTTTAGATACTTAGGTATTCCTATCCATTATAGAAAACTAAGGAATTCTGATTGGTATCCAGTTGAGACACGGTTTGAAAGAAAACTGTGCTGCTGGAAAGGAAAATTATTATCATATGGAGATAGACTTGTCCTTATTAATTCAGTCTTAACTAATTTTCCTATGTTTATGCTATTCTTTCTAGAGATACATGTTGGGGTAAGGAAACGATTGAATTTCGATAGATCTAGGTTTTTCTGGCAGTCTGATGAAAATAAGAGAAAATATAGGCTTACAAAATGGAATATTGTCTGTCGGCCTAAAGATCAAGGTGGCTTAGGTATTGAGGTACTCGAACTCAAAAACAAATGCTTATTGAGTAAATAGCTTTTTAAGCTGCTTAATGAGGACGGGGTGTGGCAGGAGCTGTTACACAATAAATACTTAATACAGAAGACCTTATCGGCAGTACAAGTTAAGCCTGCAGATCCACCCTTCTGGAAGGGTTTGATGAGAGTGAAGGAGGAGTTTTTTTAAATAGAGGTTTTTTTTTAAAATTGGAAATGGAATGAACACTCGATTCTGAGAAGATACTTGGTTAGGGAAGACCCCATTAGCGCAACAATACCCATTATTATATAATATTATGCATCACAAAAACGTAACGGTAGCTCATGTGTTAGCTCAAACCCCTCTGAATATTAGTTTTAGACGGGCGTTGTTGGGAAACAAATGGACTCTATGGTTACAGTTATGCCAAAAACTAATGAGGGTAAATTTAAACGATGAGCATGATCGCTTTGTTTGGGACCTGACAATCAACGGTTTGTTTACGGTAAAATCTATGTATGAGGACCTTATGAGTGATCACACCCCTTACCTGAGAAAATATTTATGGAAAGTTAAAGTCCCTTTAAAAATAAAAATCTTTATGTGGTTTCTCAGTAACAAGGTTTGATTAACTAAAGATAATTTAGCTAAATGGAATTAGAATGGGCGTATGAAATGTGTTTTCTGTGAAGAACAGGAAACCGTCGAACATATGTTTATTGACTGTCCCTTAGCTAAAATTATTTGGCGCACGGTCAATTTCACTTTTGATCTTCCACCTACAACTAATATTATGAATATGTTTGGTAATTGGTTAAATGGATTAGATAGACAATCTAAAGCCTTCATCCGAATCGGGGTTTTTTGCTTTATGTTGGTCTATTTGGAGGGCATCAAATGATATTATCTTTAACAAAAAACAATATTTTTACTTCTTGCAGGTTATCCATATGATGGCACACTGGGTTTAGCTATGGGCTCTCCTTTCGCCAGAGGGACAGCGGGATGCCATGGTTTCTGGATGCACACAGCTCCATACGGTCGCTCAGGATATCTTGTACCAGGCTGGCTGGCGTCCTACTAGGAGGCTACAGTGATGTGTAGTACTACTATATTTTATTTGTTTCGCTGGTTGATTCTTGTATCAACTGTAGGCGATGATTGGGTTGTGACAGATGTAAGACCAAATATTTCAGTTTTTAATAAAAGGCAGTGTGCATCATCATGATGCAGAAGTCGGGGTTTAACTCCCCATTTCAAAAAAAGAATAATAAGCAAGGCTACCAACTTTCCAAATTTCCAAGAAAATTCGCAACCTCCCTCTCCTATCAACCCGACAAATAAAAGTGTAAAGTGGTTCTTAGTGGGGAACACATTAGGGAACCTTAGTGCTATATGATTATTTCTAAGTCGACTGAGAATTAATTTCATTCTTAGTTAGATGATGTCATCCAATCTCAGTTGTAACGGATGACTAGCACGAATCACAAAGCAAATCTAACGGGCTGAATAACTTTTTTAGTTGCATCCTCATCTGCAACTGAAAATTCTCAATTGCAACTCTACTTGCAACTGAAAATTCTCAATTGCAACTCTACTTGCAACTGAAAAAACTTAGTTGCAACCCAATTTGCAACTCATATACATGAATTACATGAATTACGATGCAATCAGACAGTTTAGAACTTGACTGAGCACCAACTTATTCTCAGGGTGTAGAATAAAAAGAAGGTGTACAATGAATACGTGCGGGCTGTCAAGAGCAGAAAAGAAATTACAAGGAGTCCATCCAATCATATGCACTAGGAGTAGCTCTGCGTCTGATCATAGTATAGTAACCTTTGAAGAAACTGACGCATCGATCATTGTCTCTCTGGTTTCGCTTGACGATAATAATTTCCATGTGGTGTGAATCAAGAAAATTAGGGTCTGTGTGGTTCCATAAACTTCACCGAGACACCGACCATGAAAAAATATCATCACAACTGAGCCGAGAATGCGAGAACAGATGATGTTCAAATCCCGGCAACCATCCTGATCAACGCTTGCTACCTACTCTCTCCGTTGGCGCATAAGTGTACATTTTCATTTTTTTAGAACAAACTTGAACATAAAAGTAGTAACAAATGTGACATCAAATTATTAATTCTCTGGTTCCAAAACTCGGCTGGTCTCATATGGCGGACTAACCAAGGGGGGATCAGTCCAAATAGCCCAAAACCACACGTACGGCGCATGTTGCTGATGTTCAGGTGGCCATATTTTCAGTTTTGTGGAGCCACAGGCATAGCGTACCTACACCATACACCAACCGGATATACTCGTACATGACGCGGGACTGTCAGTCTGTCACATACTCACATCGACGCGCCGAAATCGTCTGGCCATTTTCTCCCAACACCTCCATCAAGAGCACTCGAGGTTACTCGCCCGACCACCTGATCATGGAGGTAGAAACCCCAGCTCAGACACAGCGCCGCGAGCAGCAGCAACTCACTAGCGGCGACGACGCCGCTGTCGCCGCTAAACCACTCCACCGCAACCCCCGCCTGGTCGTCAGCTTCGTCCTCATGGTCGTCGGCTCTGCGTCCAGTCCGCTCCTTCTGCGGGCCTACTTCCTCCACGGAGGCAACCGCAAGTGGTTCTCCAGCTTGCTCCAGACCGCCGGGTGTCCACTGCTGCTCGCTCCGCTCTGCGCCTCCTTTATCTCCCGCCGACGGCGCTCTGCCAACACGCCGGTTTTCCTCATGTCACCTCGGCTCCTGGCCGCGAGCGTCGGTGTCGGCCTCATGACCGGCCTGATCGGGCTCCTCTACGCCTATGGCACGGCTTACCTCCCGGTGTCCACCTCCTCCATCCTCAGCTCCACGCAGCTTGCCTTCACGGCCGTCTTCGCGCTGCTGCTAGTGCGCCAGCGGTTCACGCCCTTCTCCGTCAACGCTGTGGTGCTGCTCAGCGTCGGCGCCGTCATGCTGGGGATGAATGCCGGTGGGGACCGCCCCGCCGGGGTGTCCCTGGCGCAGTACTCCGCGGGGTTCGCCATGATGCTCGGCGCCGCGGCGCTGTACGGGCTCATGATGCCCGTCATTGAGCTCAGCCAGGGGCAGCACGCGGCTCGCACCGGCAGCGCAGTCACGTACACGCTGGTCATGGAGATGCAGGTCGTCATCGGGTTCATAGCCACGGCCTTCAGCACGGTCGGCATGCTCGTCAACAACGATTTCCATGTAAGTCTGTCAACGCGTACGGCTAGTCTCGCTGTTGTTCGGTTCACCTCGCCCGTGATAGGAGCATATGCGATGCTTATTTTTTTTAATTTTTTAAAATATTTAATAGCTGCTGCCTTCACTTTTATAAAAAAATCATGGTTTTAATATAACATTAAACTAAAACCACAACAAACTATAGAGCGGATGGAGTATTTAGAGGACGAGTTCGGCAAAAGTGGCTGTTAGAAGCGATCAATGTTTCCTTTTTTTTTTCCTCTTGTATTTTCACCTTCAGGAAGTTTGGGAATGGAAGAGTGTTTTGATGGAGAGTTCTACATTTAGGCAAAAATGTAGAGATTTACAGGAATATCTGGAGATTATCACATCTAAAACCAGATAAATAAACGGACTAGTATTAGGAATTTTCCTGGGTTTAAGAGATTCCCCTTCGATCATCCGCAAATACAAAACAAGACCTGAAGCAACTACTCTCGGGTCTAATCCATCTCTGCAGGGTTTCCCTAAAAGCAACCATGACATCACGGATCAGCCTTGCAACGTACCACGCTTCTCATTTGGTTTGGATTCTGGGGAGAATGGTGGCCATGGATGTCGATACCCCTGCTGTGGTGCAGCCAAATCTCCCACATCTCCAAAATGAGGAAGGCATGCAAATCTTTGTGGCGCTTCGAGACCGGCAGTGAAAGCACCTTCAACACCTTACCCATAATTTAAATAAGCCAAGTAGATATGATTAATTAGGGAGAGAATGTATGGGTAGGCCAAAAAGTTTTAGCTCTATCAGCTAACCCAAAATTGGCTACCAGAATAACAACCATGTCACCAGAACAATGGAAACTAGGACGAAAATGTGAAAACTTATCTGGTCCTCGAACTTGGTCGTAGCTGGGGCTCCTGCCTCTGGCCGCGATGGGGCACCGACAATATGCCCGTGAATGAGGGTGAGGGCGAAGGTCAGGGGCACCTACGAGATGCCCGTGGATGAGGGGGAGGGTAGCGAGTCAGGGGAGACCACAGAGGCCTCCCTATATATCGACTACGTCATGCGCTATGCCCGTGACCAAATCAAGGCCAGGAACGCCACGAGGTGGTGGAGCGGCGGTGGAGAGGCCCTGGCAGCAGAGATTGAAGCGTGGCGACGAGGCCTATTGAGCGATGGCTTGGACCTCAAATCGGCCTGGAACGACCACACGTGGGCTGGAAGAAGGGTGGTGGGGGCTTGGGGGAGGTACAGGAAATCGGCCATGGCGTCAAGGTGGCCGTAGCAACAATAGTGAGCAGCGTAGCAGTCAGGCCAGCGTGGCCAGGATAGGAGGAAATATCTGCTTGATGGCTGGATGCACACCGCTCCTCCTCTTAACTACACCGTACAACATCTGCTCCAAAAACAATGCCCCCAAAAGCAGCTAGAGTGAAATGTAAGGAAACCGCAATGATGACGCCTTCAAGAAGGAAATGGTCTGTAAACACCGCCATCGCCCGCCATGACCGGAGTTAAAGCACGGTTTTCACCGACGGCTCCACCACCCCAGCTCTTCACAGGGGATAGATGTGGGATCGGGAGACCCGCCACACCCAGTCAGCTAATCACCTCCGGCGGAAAAGTAGGCCACCACAGACCACTAACTCTTAACATCGGAGCATACACCTACACCGTGATAGAGAAGAATGCCACCCGAGAGGGAGGGAGACACAAAACTTGCCGGCCATTGCTGATCTTAACCACGCTGCCAAGGACATCAGATCAGCCGAAATCGGGGTCGCCCCCGCCGCCAGTTGCTTCACCAAACGCCACCCAACCGCCACTAACCACATATGCTCCCGATTTTTCAATTTCGTTTTAAATACACTTTCAAAATGTTGAAAAACTTGGACATAAAATTTAGGGATTTCTATTTTCGTGCCCTCGGGTTCTTAGTTGTGCTCAGTTTTCCCCAGCTCGTTAGTTTTTCCTCAGTTTTCCCCTCCCTCTAGTTTGAAACCCCTTGCAGACGCTCGGACGGGAGGGTTACCGTCGAGGCCTTACCGTTACCGTTAATCTGACGGGTGGGGCTGCACAGAGGGCAGTTCCTCTGACCTGTCTCGTGCGACAAATGGGGCCGCTCTATAGGGCTGCCGCAGCCAATGACCATGGGGTCATCTATTTTTCAGGAAAAGTCATATATTGCCGCTCTGAGGGGCTGCCGCAGCCAATGACCAGTGGGGTCGTCTATTTTTCAGAAAAAGACATATATTTGCCGCTCTGTGGGGCTGCCGCAACCAACGACCAGTGGGGTCGTCTATTTATTTATAGAACATCATATATTGCCGCTCTGTGGGGCCTCCGCAGCCAATGACAGCTGGGGTTGTCTATTTATTTAGAGAATATAATATAGAGCCGCTCTGTGGAGCAAGCGCTGCAAGTCGGTGAACCCATCCACGCCTCTACTCAATGGTTCCCTTACTTCAAATCTTCTCTTATCAAATTGAATGTCTAGCAGAATCCAGTGGAAACTGCACATGTTTATATATATACGTCATGAATTACACTTAGCATCGAGTAAGAAAAATTGAATGTGGACAACAGATCAGTAAGACTCTCACCTGTAGTTGTAAGGAAACATTATTGAATCACAGAAATGTTGCTTCCCTATAAACATTAGTAGGTTCCCCCGGTTTCTTCGTCAATATCTCTTACCGTGCCTTGATGTACTTTATCTGGGTCAATAAACCCAATATTGAACATCTTATTACTTTTGCATTCAGTGATCTTCAGTCTGCATAAGAGAGCACATAAGATACAATGAGTATATGCAATGAACATGAACAACTGAATGAACATGAGCTTATATGTAGTTAACAACTTACAAGCAATAGCAACTCATGAGAGATTTGTCGAGGGCGTCTAAATTGAATAACTGCCAGAGTTCGAAAATCTCAACATGGATCTCCTCCTTTCGGAAGTAGTATTCTTCTGGGATATTCAACAAGATGTATCTTGTGTTTTCCTTGCACGCATCAAGGTACCACTGATGCAAATTTCGCATATACGTTGGCAGTTGAGGCAGCCTCTCTTTGCTGACCAAGTCGGCCCCGTAGACAAATGTAGGAGCTATATCAGCAATGGGTACTGCAGCATCTGCGGCACCCAGCAAATCCTCCATGGTACAACCAACTTCAGCCGCTAGCTTTGCAGCTTCTTCCATAATGATACCACCATGTTCCTGGTACACCGGGGGAACAACTAATACTTTGAGTGGTGGGATCGATTGTTTGGCATGATCTCCGAGCTGGGAAACTTCCTTTTCTTTTTGTGTCTGCTGTCGCTTGCTTGGCCTTGAGGGGTGCACTTGTTGAACTTGATTTCTTCCTGGCTACACTTCTAGTTGATAATTGTATAGAACTGTGTAGTGTGCTTGATTGAAAGAAATCTTGTCCCTGCACACCGTTGCTTTCCTTCCTATTGTCCCTTTTCCAGTCAGCCTCCCCTCATACCGAGATTCAGAACACCAATCGGCTTAAGGTCAGAAGAAAGTCAACACAAAACTCAATGACCTCCTCGGTAGCCCTTTGAGATACTTCCTTCCGGCCTAGCTCGGTTATGAACATATTTCTTTAAGACTCTCATGAACCTCTCGAAGGGGAACATATTGTGTAGAAATACAGGACCGATAATTCTAATCTCTTCAACTAGGTGAACGAGGAGGTGCGTCATAATATTGAAGAAGGACGGGGGGGAACAATGAATCGAAGCTGACAAGACATTCGACCACATCACCCTGTAACCCTGACAAAGTTTCTGGATCCATTACCTTCTGAGAAATTGCGTTGAGGAATGCACATATCTTCACAATGGCTAGTCGAACATTTTCTGGTAGAAGTCCCCTCAATGCAACCGAAAGCAATTGTGTCATAAGCACGTGGCAGTCATGGGACTTTAGGTTCTGGAATTTTTCCCCTTCATATTTATTATTCCCTTTATATTCGACGAGAAACCAGACGGGAACCTTGATACTGAATAGGGATTCAAAAAAGATCTCCTTCGCTTGTTTGGTAATAGCGTAGCTGGCAGGCTCTTCAAACTGCCCTGGATGATTGCCTTTTCGTCCTTTATGACGTTCCTGGTCCTCCCGTGCTTGTTGTATCTTTTCTTCCCATACACGCCCAGAAAATATAGAATATTCACACAAAGATTCTTGGTCAGGTGCATCACGTCGATTGTAGAGCGGACTTCCAGGACTTTCCAATATTCTAGTTCCCAAAAAATAGATTTCTTCTTCCACATGGGCGCCGTCATCGTCTTTCGGAACAGGTCGACTGCCTGGACCCTTTCCAAAGATAACATTTAAATCCTTAACCATGTCAAATACATCAGCACCACTATGGGGGACAGGCTTCGAACGGTGTTCTGCCTCACCATTGAAATGCTTGCCTTTTTTCCTTAAGGCATGCCTGTGCGGAAGGAAACATCGATTGTACGGGTACACATTTTTCCTACTTTTTCCCAAATATTTACTTTCAGTCTCATCTAAACATTGTGTGCATGCATTGTATCTCTTGTTCATCTATCCTGAAATGTTACT
Organism: Lolium multiflorum; assembly: GCA_030979885.1. Taxonomy (NCBI): domain Eukaryota; kingdom Viridiplantae; phylum Streptophyta; class Magnoliopsida; order Poales; family Poaceae; genus Lolium; species Lolium multiflorum. The sequence goes on along the minus strand of CM061751.1, from coordinate 194,074,424 downwards.
AAGAGCATGTCAATCATTGATGGTTACGAATAGCAACGCTCGTAGGTCAAATTCTTGCTCGGTGTGCTCATCCCACACACGTACACCTGGTTTGGCCCACAACTCCAAAAGTTCATCAACTAATGGCCTTAGGTACACATCAATGTCGTTCCGGGTTGCTTTGGGCCTTGGATAAGCACTGACATCATAATGAACTTCCGCTTCATGCACAACCAAGGAGGAAGGTTGTAGATACATAGAGTCACGGGCCAGGTGCTATGACTGCAGCTTTGCTCCCTAAAAGGATTCATGCCATCTGTACTTAGACCAAACCATAAGTTCCTTCCCTCACCTGCAAAATCCGGGAACTCTCTCCCGATGTTTCTCCACTGCCGACCATCAGCGGGGTGCCTCAACATCGCGTCTTTCTTACGTTCTTCCATGTGTCATCGCAATAGCTTGGCATGTTCTTTGTTTCTGAACAAACGTTTCAATCGTGGTATTATGGGAGCATACCACATCACCTTCGCAGGAATCCTCTTCCTGGGTGGCTCGCCCTCAACATCACCAGGGCTATCTTTTCTGATCTTATACCGCAATGCACCGCATGTCGGGCATTTATTCAAATTCTCGTACTTCTCACCGCGGTAGAGGATACACATTAATGCATGCATGTATCTTTTGCACATCTAATCCTAGAGGGCAGACAAGCTTATTTGCTTCATACGTACGGCGGGCAATTCGTTATTTCTTGGAAGCAGCTTCTTTAATATTATCAGCAATTTTTCAAATCCCGAGTCAGTCACACCGGCCTCTGCCTTCCATTTCAGCAATTCCAATACGCTACTCAGCTTTCTCTTCCCATCTTCACAACCTTGGTACAACAATTTGTGGTGGTCCTCTAACATCTTGTCGAACTGCAACCTCTCCTTATATGTGCCACAGTCTCTCCTTGCATCAGAAATGGCCGGACAAAGATCATCATCAACAGGATCATCTGGTGCCTTTCTTCACATCCGTCTTCTTCATTGTCTTCCATTGCGGTATCATCCTATTCAGAGAACATAGATCGGTACTGGTCATCGTTATCTTCTTCTTCATAGTCGTCTTCCATCATAACCCCTTCTTCTCCGTGCTTGGTCCAAACATTATAGCTGGACATGAATCCGAACCGAAGCAGGTGGCTCTTAATGTCACTTGAGCAAGAGTAATCCTTCTCATTCTTACATTTCAGACATGGACATCACATAAAACCTTGCTTCGACTTGTTGGCCTCGACCACAAGCAGGAACGAACTCATGCCCTCTCTGAAAGCGGGAGCACATCGGTTACCGTACATCCATGGATGACTCATCTACATCATAAGTACAATTATGTATCAGATGCAATCACCTTGCTACAATTAGTATTGTACGGACTATGTATATGAGAAAATAGTTGCTAACCTTTTAGGATCAAAAAGAGGAGAAATCTTATCAAATAAAATCAAGTGGCATCCCTCACAAACATTTCATCAAACACCTCTTGTGCACATGAAGAAAAAAAGAGCTAGCGTAAACCTCCACCTTTCACCACCAATGAAAAAATGTAGGGAGGTGGGGGGCTGGCTGTGTGTATATATAGGCCTGGCCCTTTTGTCGCGGGCCGTACCACGACCCACGACAAAAGGGGTGTCAGCAGGCGGCGCCAAGCGTCAGACCCCTTTTGTCGCGGGTTGTGGTACGGCCCGCGACAAAAGGCCCGGACTGCTCCAAAGGGTTTCGGGGCGACGTGGCCAGGCCATTTGTTGCGGGTCCAGACGCGCCCGCGATAAAAAGCTTCCACGAAAGCCCTGTTTTCAACTAGTGCTGGCATATTGCCCTCTATTCCCATTGCCATATATTCATCCAATGTTTTTTGTCTATGATATCCTCTTTTAACCGTTTCATGTTTACCGATTCCCTATTTTCTGATTCCTTTCCTTTGATCATCGAAAATATAACTTCTAATAGCAAAGAATATCTTTATGATATTTCAAACAGGCGATTTTATACTTTTATCCTTCATGTATTTCCTCGGTAGATGAGTTTGACCCTTCCACATCTCAGCGATACCTATGGGCACTGAAAAAAATCTAAACCATGGCGCTACAATACACCTTCACGTTTTTTGATCAGTTCTTCCACACGGATAATTAGTACTTCTACAATGCTATAACAAACAGTCTAACACCCAAAGGCGTGGCGTGCCGCCGCGTAAAAGTTTATGGTTTATATAAAAGACGGGCCAAGTGTCTTTTCTCTAAAAAAAAGAAGGACGCTACAAACCAATTCTCACATACTACCAGGTCTAGTGACAATATTCTCGCAAAAAAAAGGCCTAGTGACAATAAAATACCATAAAGAAACAGCTGCCACACAAACTGTGGAGTGAGCAAGCCGAGTTGTATGCGGGGACGGTCGAATTGGCTTGTCCGGCAAATATAGATCGAACTCCAGGGAAAATGCTAGCTGTGTAGCTGATATCATGATTCGTGGAATATGATCGGGTACCTCCGCGATCCGCGCATAGCGCCGTTGCATATACAGTGATTTTTCTGTATCCAAGCTGATACGTACTGTATGTTTTAGGATTTTCGATGAGGTTGCAAGAAATTAAGAGGGAAGTAATAACAAAACTGAGTTTAACTATTGAATTACGTATAAACTAGAGAGAAATGCACATACAGCGTCCACGCTATCTACTGTCCATGCATATACCATGGATCACGCACTGCACGTACGCATGCCGGTCGCTTAACATCTGGGCGGAACCAGGTTCCAACGAGCCGCCGCCTACCACGGCCAATACCAGCCATCGTATCCGGCGAGGCGAGGACCAGGGCGCCGCGCGACCTGGGACAGCCCTCAGCGCACCGCCGCCTCCGTCCTGCCCTCCACCTCGCCGAGGGGCGCAGCCATTACGCGTTCCTCCGTGCAGGCTTGTAGGACATTGATGACCATCAGTTCCCCATGCACGTCTGGCGTCGTCTGGATCGGGAGGTGAACCAGGTTGCAGATGGATAGCCTAGCACCTCCGGCCGGCCGCGCGCGTGCCCTCAGCCAGCCCTCAGCCTGTCCACGGCGTCGTGCCCTCAGCCAGCCCTCTCAGCGTGGTATTCGTGCGCCGAGCACTAGTAGATAAAGAGGTTTCCGTCCAGCCCCATTAGTCCCGGAAATATTCAAACCGCGACTAAATGGGGCTTTAGTCGCGGTTCGGGAGGCAACCCGCGACTAATGCTCCATCCGAGAAGAAAGGGTACCCCTTTAGTCGCGGTTGGTAACACCAACCGGAACTAAAGGGCTATGGAGGGATGCGGCCGGCGGAACCCCTTTAGTCGCGGTTGGTGTCCCCAACCGGGACTAAAGTTTTTTCCGCAATTTTCAGTCCCCACGCACCCTGCACCCCCGTGGATCGCCTTTTTTTTTTGCTTTGTAACAAAATTCAAAAAAAATTGATTTCAGATTCTTGTATGTTATGCAACCTACTATTCGGAGAAATTAAGAAATTTGAATTTTCATTTTTTTGCAAATTTTTTTAAAAAAATGGTAAAACCGCAATAACTTTTGCATACGACGTCAGAAAAAACATATAATATATCAAAAAAATCCTGGGAAAAAGTTACATCCGAATTCACCAGGGTTTACCCGGTTAGCCAATTTTTAGATTCTCAAAATTCCAAATGAAAATATGAAAGCAGGAAGATTTTAGTTTTTGCCAAAAATTCTATATTTTATATTTTTTTAAAAATTTAAATTAATAATTGCATCTTGCATAAAGATTACTATTACTTAACCATAAAGTAGGCCAATTTTTAGATTTTCAAATTTTCAGGTTTTAGGTTTGGCAAAAAAATATTAAAAAAAATAAAAAATTAATTATAATATAAATTTAAAAAGTTAATATTTATTTATTTATTCAAGATTATTATTACATCATTACTTTTGTTTATTAAAATAATTATTGGCATTCAAACAATAAAGAAGTGTGACATCGACCAACATGTTAATAGGATTGATATGATACTAGTATCAACAACATGTGCGCGAAGCACTTGGAAGGAGGATGGGAAAGGAACTTGGAAGTTAAGCGTGCTAGTGCTGGAGTAGTGGGAGGATGGGTGACCGAGCGGGAAGTTCGACCACAGAAAGAAATTTGACTAGAGATTAAGTGTAGTTAGTGACTAAACTTGGCCAATAACTGAAATTCTGAAAAAAAAAGAAAAAAAGGGAATGAAAAATAATTAGAAAACCAAATGGATTAATTTTTTTTTAACGAAATAGCCTTTAGTCCCGGTTCGTGTTACAAACCGGGCTAAAGGTCCTTCACCCTGGCGCACGCCAGCCACCCACGTGGACGGGCCTTTAGTCGCGGTTCGTAAGCAACCGCGACTAAAGGGGGGGCCTTTAGTCGCGCTTCACTAGTCGCGGTTGCGCAACCACGACTAATGACAGTTGCGAACCGCGACTAAAGCCCTTTTTTCTACCAGTGGAGGTTGACCTTGTCCACGACACAGCCATGGCCTAGGCTCCATAGCAACACATCGCAAGCGGTTCAATCCATCGTTGCCATGGGCCAGGCCACATATGCATTCGGTCCTGGTGTATCGAAGGCCAACGAGGCCTGGTTGCTTTGACCGTCATGAGGAATCAGTGGCAACCACATATTTGTCGAAACCTTGTGTAAGCCTTACGATTAGTCCCACCCTGCCCCCTTGCACCTAACCACACCAGTTTATATAGTTCGGCAAATTGGCTCAAGTATCATCAAGCCGATTAGGAAATCACTGACCAGCCGCATCGTTGTTTGACTTGATGAGGATATCGTTGCCTAATTGTGTGAGCTTATAAGGTGTGAGATGATTAAACGGATGGAATTGTGGGCTGATTGGTGCGTATATGAGGTGTGTGCTAATTAAACGGACGGAATTCGTTGCATAATTGTGTGAGCTTATAAGGTGTGAGATAATTAAACGGATGGGAATTGCGGGCTGTTTGGTGCGTATATGAGGTGTGAGCTAAGTAAACGGGGACGGAATTGTGGGATTAAAGGAGTTCTCTATTCTCTATATGAGTTGGTTGTAATTAAAAGTTCTGCGAGCCCACCATGCATGCTGGTTTCCCCCTTCTGGGGCGGCCTTCAAAATAAGAAAACAAAAGGCACGTGCAGCTCCACGAGACCTTGCGGTGCCAAAATTAGCAACCAGAAAACAAGCCAATTCTGGAAAAAAGAACCGCTTCATAAGTCAGCATTCCACCCCATGCATGCTTATGAATATCCTTTTGCAACCTTATGTTTTTTTCTTAGGGAGCAGAATTAAAAGAAGATGATTTAGCTTGTTTTGTAGATTCCATCGCAACGCACGAATTTTTCCTAGTATTAAATAAAGTGTAGAGGAGAGAGCATGTTATATAGCGTGCATGGTATATTTGTCAAACGCACAAGCTAGAGGCTTAAGCGAACTAAGAATACATTAGGAAAGCTACGCATCTGAATTTTGGGTTTATCTGTATGTTCAAATAAGTCCCTGAGTCAAAGATTTATGTGGATATCTTGTGTAGTTGGTCTTCTCGTGATACCTTGTTGGCCAACAAACGTGACTTCAATTGGTAGATATTAAAAAAATTGTCTAAACATATATTTTGATTTAATGAGAGAACAACCAAAATGCAGGCAATCCCAGGCGAAGCCCAGGAGTTCGGGCTCGGCAAGGCTGGCTATTACTTGCTGTTGGCAGGCACCGCTGTCATGTACCAGTTGTTCTTACTTGGTACGATAGGCGCAGTGTTCTACGGCTCGGCGCTGCTCGCCGGCGTCATCCTGACCGTTCTCATCCCGATCACCGGGGTGCTCGCCGTTCTCTTCTTCCACGAGTCGTTCAATGGCACCAAAGGTGTCTCCCTAGCCCTCGCGGTCTGGGGATTCGTCTCCTACTTTTATGGAGAGACCCATACCCATCCGAACAGTCCAACAAACCTCCAAATATAGGGCAATTGGATCTTTAAATATTCATTGTGGTTCTCGTCCTCTAGTTGTTGGGTAGTCCACTTCAGCAATGACAAGTTTGCTGTGTTGCTGGGTGAAAATGAATAATCGAAAGAGCAAGGTGTGCGTAGTTGTGCTTAGTTTTCCCCAGCTCGTTAGTTTTTCCTCAGTTTTCCCCTCCCTCTAGTTTGAAACCCCTTGCAGACGCTCGGACGGGAGGGTTACCGTCAGTCGAGGCCTTACCGTTACCGTTAATCGGACGGGTGGGGCTGCACAGAGGGCAGTTCCTCTCGACCCGTCTCGTGCTGACAAATGGGGCCGATCTATAGGGCTGCCGCAGCCAATGACCAGTGGGGTCATCTATTTTTCAGGAAAAGTCATATATTGCCGCTCTGAGGGCTGCCGCAGCCAATGACCAGTGGGGTCGTCTATTTTTCAGAAAAAGACATATATTTGCCGCTCTGTGGGGCTGCCGCCAACGACCAGTGGGGTCGTCTATTTATTTATAGAACATCATATATTGCCGCTCTGTGGGGCCTCCGCAGCCAATGACAGCTGGGGTTGTCTATTTATTTAGAGAATATAATATAGAGCCGCTCTGTGGAGCAAGCGCTGCAAGTCGGTGAACCCATCCACGCCTCTACTCAATGGTTCCCTTACTTCAAATCTTCTCTTATCAAATTGAATGTCTAGCAGAATCCAGTGGAAACTGCACATGTTTATATATATACGTCATGAATTACACTTAGCATCGAGTAAGAAAAATTGAATGTGGACAACAGATCAGTAAGACTCTCACCTGTAGTTGTAAGGAAACATTATTGAATCACAGAAATGTTGCTTCCCTATAAACATTAGTAGGTTCCCCCCGTTTCTTCGTCAATATCTCTTACCGTGCCTTGATGTACTTTATCTGGGTCAATAAACCCAATATTGAACATCTTATTACTTTTGCATTCAGTGATCTTCAGTCTGCATAAGAGAGCACATAAGATACAATGAGTATATGCAATGAACACGAACAACTGAATGAACATGAGCTTATATGTAGTTAACAACTTACAAGCAATAGCAACTCATGAGAGATTTGTCGAGGGCGTCTAAATTGAATAACTGCCAGAGTTCGAAAATCTCAACATGGATCTCCTCCTTTCGGAAGTAGTATTCTTCTGGGATATTCAACAAGATGTATCTTGTGTTTTCCTTGCACGCATCAAGGTACCACTGATGCAAATTTCGCATATACGTTGGCAGTTGAGGCAGCCTCTCTTTGCTGACCAAGTCGGCCCCGTAGACAAATGTAGGAGCTATATCAGCAATGGGTACTGCAGCATCTGCGGCACCCAGCAAATCCTCCATGGTACAACCAACTTCAGCCGCTAGCTTTGCAGCTTCTTCCATAATGATACCACCATGTTCCTGGTACACCGGGGGAACAACTAATACTTTGAGTGGTGGGATCGATTGTTTGGCATGATCTCCGAGCTGGGAAACTTCCTTTTCTTTTTGTGTCTTGCTGTCGCTTGCTTGGCCTTGAGGGGTGCACTTGTTGAACTTGATTTCTTCCTGGCTACACTTCTAGTTGATAATTGTATAGAACTGTGTAGTGTGCTTGATTGAAAGAAATCTTGTCCCTGCACACCGTTGCTTTCCTTCCTATTGTCCCTTTTCCAGTCAGCCTCCCCTCATACCGAGATTCAGGAACACCAATCGGCTTAAGGTCAGGAAGAAAGTCAACACAAAACTCAATGACCTCCTCAGTTTCGTAGCCCTTTGCAGAGATACTTCCTTCCGGCCTAGCTCGGTTATGAACATATTTCTTTAAGACTCTCATGAACCTCTCGAAGGGGAACATATTGTGTAGAAATACAGGACCGATAATTCTAATCTCTTCAACTAGGTGAACGAGGAGGTGCGTCATAATATTGAAGAAGGACGGGGGGGAACAATGAATCGAAGCTGACAAGACATTCGACCACATCACCTGTAACCCGACAAAGTTTGGATCCATTACCTTCTGAAATTGCGTTGAGGAATGCACATATCTTCACAATGGCTAGTCGAACATTTTCGGTAGAAGTCCCCTCAATGCAACCGAAAGCAATTGTGTCATAAGCACGTGGCGTCATGGGACTTTAGGTTCTGGAATTTTTCCCCTTCATATTTATTATTCCCTTTATATTCGACGAGAAACCAGACGGGAACCTTGATACTGAATAGGGATTCAAAAAAGATCTCCTTCGCTTGTTTGGTAATAGCGTAGCTGGCAAGCTCTTCAAACTGCCCTGGATGATTGCCTTTTCGTCCTTTATGACGTTCCTGGTCCTCCCATGCTTCTGTTGTATCTTTTGTCTTCCCATACACGCCCAGAAAATATAGAATATTCACACAAAGATTCTTGGTCAGGTGCATCACGTCGATTGTAGAGCGGACTTCCAGGACTTTCCAATATTCTAGCTCCCAAAAAATAGATTTCTTCTTCCACATGGGCGCGTGTCCGTCATCGTCTTTCGGAACAGGTCGACTGCCTGGACCCTTTCCAAAGATAACATTTAAATCCTTAACCATGTCAAATACATCAGCACCAATATGGGGGACAGGCTTCGAACGGTGTTCTGCCTCGCCATTGAAATGCTTGCCTTTTTTCCTTAAGGCATGCCTGTGCGGAAGGAAACAGCGATTGTACGGGTACACATTTTTCCTACTTTTTCCCAAATATTTACTTTCAGTCTCATCTAAACATTGTGTGCATGCATTGTATCTCTTGTTCATCTGTCCTGAAATGTTACTAAGAGCATGTCAATCATTGATGGTTACGAATAGCAACGCTCGTAGGTCAAATTCTTGCTCGGTGTGCTCATCCCACACACGTACACCTGGTTTGGCCCACAACTCCAAAAGTTCATCAACTAATGGCCTTAGGTACACATCAATGTCGCCGGGTTGCTTTGGGCCTTGGATAAGCACTGACATCATAATGAACTTCCGCTTCATGCACAACCAAGGAGGAAGGTTGTAGATACATAGAGTCACGGGCCAGGTGCTATGACTGCAGCTTTGCTCCCTAAAAGGATTCATGCCATCTGTACTTAGACCAAACCATAAGTTCCTTCCCTCACCTGCAAAATCCGGGAACTCTCTCCCGATGTTTCTCCACTGCCGACCATCAGCGGGGTGCCTCAACATCGCGTCTTTCTTACGTTCTTCCATGTGTCATCGCAATAGCTTGGCATGTTCTTTGTTTCTGAACAAACGTTTCAATCGTGGTATTATGGGAGCATACCACATCACCTTCGCAGGAACCCTCTTCCTGGGTGGCTCGCCCTCAACATCACCAGGGCTATCTTTTCTGATCTTATACCGCAATGCACCGCATGTCGGGCATTTATTCAAATTCTCGTACTTCTCACCGCGGTAGAGGATACAGTCATTAATGCATGCATGTATCTTTTTCACATCTAATCCTAGAGGGCAGACAAGCTTATTTGCTTCATACGTACTGGCGGGCAATTCGTTATTTCTTGGAAGCAGCTTCTTTAATATTATCAGCAATTTTTCAAATCCCGAGTCAGTCACACCGGCCTCTGCCTTCCATTTCAGCAATTCCAATACGCTACTCAGCTTTCTCTTCCCATCTTCACAACCTTGGTACAACAATTTGTGGTGGTCCTCTAACATCTTGTCGAACTGCAACCTCTCCTTATATGTGCCACCGTCTCTCCTTGCATCAGAAATGGCCGGACGAAGATCATCATCAACAGGATCATCTGGTGCCTTTCTTCACATCCGTCTTCTTCATTGTCTTCCATTGCGGTATCATCCTATTCAGAGAACATAGATCGGTACTGGTCATCGTTATCTTCTTCTTCATAGTCGTCTTCCATCATAACCCCTTCTTCTCCGTGCTTGGTCCAAACATTATAGCTGGACATGAATCCGAACCAAAGCAGGTGGCTCTTAATGTCACTTGAGCAAGAGTAATCCTTCTCATTCTTACATTTCAGACATGGACATCACATAAAACCTTGCTTCGACTTGTTGGCCTCGACCACAAGCAGGAAAGAACTCATGCCCTCTCTGAAAGCGGGAGCACATCGGTTACCTTACATCCATGGATGACTCATCTACATCATAAGTACAATTATGTATCAGATGCAATCACCTTGCTACAATTAGTATTGTACGGACTATGTATATGAGAAAATAGTTGCTAACCTTTTAGGATCAAAAAGAGGAGAAATCTTATCAAATAAAATCAAGTGGCATCCCTCACAAACATTTCATCAAACACCTCTTGTGCACATGAAGAAAAAAAGAGCTAGCGTAAACCTCCACCTTTCACCACCAATGAAAAAATGTAGGGAGGTGGGGGGCTGTGTGTATATATAGGCCTGGCCCTTTCGCGGGCCGTACCACGACCCACGACAAAAGGGGTGTCAGCAGGCGGCGCCAAGCGTCAGACCCCTTTTGTCGCGGGTTGTGGTACGGCCCGCGACAAAAGGCCCGGACTGCTCCAAAGGGTTTCGGGGCGACGTGGCCAGGCCATTTGTTGCGGGTCCAGACGCGCCCGCGATAAAAAGCTTCCACGAAAGCCCTGTTTTCAACTAGTGCTGGCATATTGCCCTCTATTCCCATTGCCATATATTCATCCAATGTTTTTTGTCTATGATATCCTCTTTTAACCGTTTCATGTTTACCGATTCCCTATTTTCTGATTCCTTTGCTTTGATCATCGAAAATATAACTTCTAATAGCAAAGAATATCTTTATGATATTTCAAACAGGCGATTTTATACTTTTATCCTTCATGTATTTCCTCGGTAGATGAGTTTGACCCTTCCACATCTCAGCGATACCTATGGGCACTGAAAAAAATCTAAACCATGGCGCTACAATACACCTTCACGTTTTTTGATCAGTTCTTCCACACGGATAATTAGTACTTCTACAATGCTATAACAAACAATCTAACACCCAAAGGCGTGGCGTGCCGCCGCGTAAAAGTTTATGGTTTATATAAAAGACGGGCCAAGTGTCTTTTCTCTAAAAAAAAGAAGGACGCTACAAACCAATTCTCACATACTACCAGGTCTAGTGACAATATTGTCGCAAAAAAAAGGCCTAGTGACAATAAAATACCATAAAGAAACAGCTGCCACACAAACTGTGGAGTGAGCAAGCCGAGTTGTATGCGGGGACGGTCGAATTGGCTTGTCCGGCAAATATAGATCGAACTCCAGGGAAAATGCTAGCTGTGTAGCTGATATCATGATTCGTGGAATATGATCGGGTACCTCCGCGATCCGCGCATAGCGCCGTTGCATATACAGTGATTTTTCTGTATCCAAGCTGATACGTACTGTATGTTTTAGGATTTTCGATGAGGTTGCAAGAAATTAAGAGGGAAGTAATAACAAAACTGAGTTTAACTATTGAATTACGTATAAACTAGAGAGAAATGCACATACAGCGTCCACGCTATCTACTGTCCATGCATATACCATGGATCACGCACTGCACGTACGCATGCCGGTCGCTTAACATCTGGGCGGAACCAGGTTCCAACGAGCCGCCGCCTACCACGGCCAATACCAGCCATCGTATCCGGCGAGGCGAGGACCAGGGCGCCGCGCGACCTGGGACAGCCCTCAGCGCACCGCCGCCTCCGTCCTGCCCTCCACCTCGCCGAGGGGCGCAGCCATTACGCGTTCCTCCGTGCAGGCTTGTAGGACATTGATGACCATCAGTTCCCCATGCACGTCTGGCGTCGTCTGGATCGGGAGGTGAACCAGGTTGCAGATGGATAGCCTAGCACCTCCGGCCGGCCGCGCGCGTGCCCTCAGCCAGCCCTCAGCCTGTCCACGGCGTCGTGCCCTCAGCCAGCCCTCTCAGCGTGGTATTCGTGCGCCGAGCACTAGTAGATAAAGAGGTTTCCGTCCAGCCCCATTAGTCCCGGAAATATTCAAACCGCGATTAAATGGGGCTTTAGTCGCGGTTCGGGAGGCAACCCGCGACTAATGCTCCATCCGAGAAGAAAGGGTACCCCTTTAGTCGCGGTTGGTAACACCAACTAAAGACTCTGAAGATGGCGGAACCCCTATGGTTGGTGTCCCCAACCGACTAAAGTTTTCCGCAATTTTCAGTCCCCACGCACCCCACCCCCCCGTGGATCGCCTTTTTTTTTGCTTTGTAACAAAATTCAAAAAATTGATTTCAGATTCTTGTATGTTATGCAACCTACTATTCGGAGAAATTAAGAAATTTGAATTTTCATTTTTTTGCAAATTTTTTTTTAAAAATGGTAAAAGCGCAATAACTTTTGCATACGACGTCAGAAAAAACATATAATATATCAAAAAAATCCTGGGAAAAAGTTACATCCGAATTCACCAGGGTTTACCCGGTTAGCCAATTTTTAGATTCTCAAAATTCCAAATGAAAATATGAAAGCAGGAAGATTTTAGTTTTTGCCAAAAATTCTATATTTTATATTTTTTTAAAAATTTAAATTAATAATTGCATCTTGCATAAAGATTACTATTACTTAACCATAAAGTTAGCCAATTTTTAGATTTTCAAATTTTTAGGTTTTAGGTTTGGCAAAAAAATATTAAAAAAATAAAAAATTAATTATAATATAAATTTAAAAAGTTAATATTTATTTATTTATTCAAGATTATTATTACATCATTACTTTTGTTTATTAAAATAATTACTTGGCATTCAAACAATAAAGAAGTGTGACATCGACCAACATGTTAATAGGATTGATATGATACTAGTATCAACAACATGCGCGAAGCACTTGGAAGGAGGATGGGAAAGGAACTTGGAAGTTAAGCGTGCTAGTGCTGGAGTAGTGGGAGGATGGTGTAGTGGGAGGATGGGTGACCGAGCGGGAAGTTCGACCACAGGTAAGAAATTTGACTAGAGATTAAGTGTAGTTAGTGACTAAACTTGGCCAATAACTGAAATTCTGAAAAAAAAAGAAAAAAGGGAATGAAAAATAATTAGAAAACCAAATGGATTAATTTTTTTTTAACGAAATAGCCTTTAGTCCCGGTTCGTGTTACAAACCGGGCTAAAGGTCCTTCACCCTGCGCACGCCAGCCACCCACGTGGACGGGCCTTTAGTCGCGGTTCGTAAGCAACCGCGACTAAAGGGGGGGCCTTTAGTCGCGCTTCACTAGTCGCGGTTGCGCAACCACGACTAATGACAGTTGCGAACCGCGACTAAAGCCCTTTTTTCTACCAGTGGAGGTTGACCTTGTCCACGACACAGCCATGGCCTAGGCTCCATAGCAACGCATCGCAAGCGGTTCAATCCATCGTTGCCATGGGCCAGGCCACATATGCGTTCGGTCCTGGTGTATCGAAGGCCAACGAGGCCTGGTTACTTTGACCGTCATGAGGAATCAGTGGCAACCACATATTTGTCGAAACCTTGTGTAAGCCTTATGATTAGTCCCACCCTGCCCCCTTGCACCTAACCACACCAGTTTATATAGTTCGGCAAATTGGCTCAAGTATCATCAAGCCGATTAGGAAATCACTGACCAGCCGCATCGTTGTTTGACTTGATGAGGATATCGTTGCCTAATTGTGTGAGCTTATAAGGTGTGAGATGATTAAACGGATAGAATTGTGGGCTGATTGGTGCGTATATGAGGTGTGTGCTAATTAAACGGATGGAATTCGTTGCATAATTGTGTGAGCTTATAAGGTGTGAGATAATTAAACGGATGGGAATTGCGGGCTGTTTGGTGCGTATATGAGGTGTGAGCTAAGTAAACGGGGACGGAATTGTGGGATTAAAGGAGTTCTCTATTCTCTATATGAGTTGGTTGTAATTAAAAGTTCTGCGAGCCCACCATGCATGCTGGTTTCCCCCTTCTGGGGCGGCCTTCAAAATAAGAAAACAAAAGGCACGTGCAGCTCCACGAGACCTTGCGGTGCCAAAATTAGCAACCAGAAAACAAGCCAATTCTGGAAAAAAGAACCGCTTCATAAGTCAGCATTCCACCCCATGCATGCTTATGAATATCCTTTTGCAACCTTATGTTTTTTTCTTAGGGAGCAAAATTAAAAGAAGATGATTTAGCTTGTTTTGTAGATTCCATCGCAACGCACGGGAATTTTTTCTAGTATTAAATAAAGTGTAGAGGAGAGAGCATGTTATATAGCGTGCATGGTATATTTGTCAAACGCACAAGCTAGAGGCTTAAGCGAACTAAGAATACATTAGGAAAGCTACGCATCTGAATTTTGGGTTTATCTGTATGTTCAAATAAGTCCCTGAGTCAAAGATTTATGTGGATATCTTGTGTAGTTGGTCTTCTCGTGATACCTTGTTGGCCAACAAACGTGACTTCAATTGGTAGATATTAAAAAAATTGTCTAAACATATATTTTGATTTAATGAGAGAACAACCAAAATGCAGGCAATCCCAGGCGAAGCCCAGGAGTTCGGGCTCGGCAAGGCTGGCTATTACTTGCTGTTGGCAGGCACCGCTGTCATGTACCAGTTGTTCTTACTTGGTACGATAGGCGCAGTGTTCTACGGCTCGGCGCTGCTCGCCGGCGTCATCCTGACCGTTCTCATCCCGATCACCGGGGTGCTCGCCGTTCTCTTCTTCCACGAGTCGTTCAATGGCACCAAAGGTGTCTCCCTAGCCCTCGCGGTCTGGGGATTCGTCTCCTACTTTTATGGAGAGACCCATACCCATCTGAACAGTCCAACAAACCTCCAAATATAGGGCAATTGGATCTTTAAATATTCATTGTGGTTCTCGTCCTCTAGTTGTTGGGTAGTCCACTTCAGCAATGACAAGTTTGTTGTGTTGCTGGGTGAAAATGAATAATCGAAAGAGCAAGGTGTGCGTATGTGTTTGACAGTTTGGGGTGAGGATGGAAAGATTAGAATGGAAAACTTTTGAACCCTAAAGTTTTGTCTTTCGTGCCGGATGCACATACGACTAGTACCTGGCCTACTTATCGTGTACCGAGTATGCACGCGACTAGTACTATTGGTGCGGTACCAATCACGGACTGGTAGTCAAAATCTACAAGTCCAAACGCGACCGGTAAGCTACTAGTGCACTAAGCTCAATCTAACATACATCATTAGTCTAATCCCCATTCTAGTGTGCACTTACTATTTTATGTTGACTGATTGTACTCCACCTGCGCCGAGTTACCAATTAATTTGGAAACCCTCCACACGATCCATGCCTTCGTTCGCAAAACTTCCGCGATGGCCCCACTGCAACAAGGTCCAGCCAAACCGCCCTTCCCCTGATGGCGTCGCTGCCTTTGCGCACTACCCTTCCTTGCTCCGAATCCACCGGCGCACCCCCAGCCTATCTCCCAGCATAGCCGCCAAGCCAGGTTCTGCCATCTCGCACTCCAAAAGCGTCGCCGCATCGATGTACCAGCGTCGTTCTTCGCTTCTCCTTAACCATCTGCCAGCGTGCTGGCCATCGTTCGGTGCGCCAGAGGCACTGCCCGAGATGGTGGAGATGCCCGCTGCCCTACCTTGGTGAACCTTCACCGGGGATAGGTAATTGATGAAATGTTATTTTAATTCACGCTGAAAATTTGAGATGATTCAATTAGCATAAGATCTGGATTTTCTGAAGTTGTTGTTCATTGAGGTGGATTAAGTGCTTCTAGTCAGTGGCCTTTTGTTCCTATATCTTGATGCAAATAGTTCTATCGTGTAATTTGTTTGCATTTTGTAGTTGAGTCTTTAGACCGAGATACTGAGAGCAGCTCCTGCTGAGATCGCTTCCACCGGCAGCGATAAAATCGCGACCAGCCACGCGATCACCGTAGGAAACTACAGCTTGATCCTACAACGCGACTATTGCATGGTCCCAGCGCTAGTCATGCATGCGTTGACCGTCCCAATCGGCCGCATCAACACCTTCGTTGGATTCATCGGCGCAACCGAAAGCATCACGGCCAACAACCCCAGCGAGTAGATCTCCGCAGCAGCCCTCACTGATGACATCACCGACTCGGCCAGCACGCCCATAGTGATGCAAAAACTTAAAGAAAATTACCATGCAATTTGCACTCATTAATATCTCCAAGTTTAGACTCTTGCTCGTCCTGAGAAAGATAGCATCTAAGGGCCATGGACTTCTTGTCATGAAGCATGAGTCGATAAACTTAAATAAAACACTATTCAATTTGCACTCATCAAGAAAACACATAACCGACCCTCATAAAAACACTACCCTCAGTCTCTCCCCACTTTCTCCCTTCATCTGAGCCAGGCGCGGCGGCGGTGCTCGAGTTGGGCTAATGGCCTCTCATGTCTTATGGCGGATCATGTGTCATATCTAGGCACGTCGGCTCAACGTCCTCCTCTCCTGATCGTCTAGATATAGTCTCACCGGTTAGGAGGTGGCCCAACAGTAAAGATCGAAGGCCATTCCGGCCATATGTGGGTGGATCCGCCCCGTGTCGGGTGCAGCTGGATTCCTCCCCATCCGGCTCATCCAGTGGTGGGCAACAAATTCGTTGGCGCTGCTTTCGTGGGTGGTGCATGCGTGGGTGGAGGAACCAATGATTAATTGGGCAGACCTAAGGGTGACGCCACGATGAACTCCGGTGTAATCGATGTTATAAATCTTTGTGTCACCGGACTTCGTGACGATAAGTTTCTTCATACTTAGGGCATATGTTGTTGTGCATGTTCTGTTTAGGAAATTTTGGTATCGTTATCAATATAATAAGTAGGTCTCATGTGTTTTATTATAGATATCTGATTTGGTTTATTATTATTTTCTGTTAATTCTTCATGACTCCATATTGTCATTATGTTTACTAAGGGAAGATGTTGTTGTGAATTTTCTGTTTAGAAAAATATGGTATAGTTATCAGTCTGACTAAGTAGGTCTCATGTGTTTTATTATAGATCTCCACTTCGGCTGTTTACTGTTTTCTATCCATTCTTCATAACACGCAATTGTCATATTTTACTTAGGGAATATGTTAGTATGCATGTTCTGTTAGGTAATAATCTTATGTTATAGTTAATGGAAAATGTGTGTGTTGTTTACAGTTTTCTCTTAGCATGTTCTGTTTAGTTATAAATTTCGGTTATGCTTCATGGCAACTGTGAGTTTTCTTTATAGTTTACTTTTAGGTTGTTTTAGATTTTATGGATAATTTGTAACTTGTTTGAAAATCAATAGTTAATTTTGGTGACATTGCATCAAAAAAATCAAGTTGTCGTGGCACCTGCACCTGCACAATGATTGGGGTCTCTTCACTTGGAAGAAGCAGCATCGCTACTAGAGTGTGAAATCTGCAGTTATGTATACATGGGTGGTGACGCTAGGATAAATGGATAAATAAGTCGAAACATGACTAGAGAGATATTCTAGTTTTCTTTTTTATGCTACTAAGATATTATAGGTAGTTAAAATATGATGTAACAGTTATAATTAGTCGGCTTAAATCTGTATTGATACATGGAGGTATCATAGCATGCCTGACATGATCACATTTATAAATATATGTAGCCGTTTTCTATGTGATGAATAGTCTCATTCTGTATCGATATTGATTATGTTATGCTTACATGAGAACATAGTTAAATGTGTTGTCAAAGAATTTGTGTCTGCTTTATGCATACGAAAATTCTCTGTGCAAGCGGGTCGAACCAGAATATTGTAATGGATGACACCAACTATAAAGAAACAAAAAAATTTAAATAATTGTTGTTGGAAAAGAGGACTCGTCGCTGACGGTTTTGTTTACCCGTTGCAATAGAGGCCTTGACACCAGCATCAAGCTCATGACAACGAGCCCTTTCCCATTGTCATGGGGGTTTTTCGACCCGTGACCATAGAGTCGCTCTGTACTAGTGTGAGATAATCGGCCATTTAACAAGTAGCATGCAAAACCCCTGTGATTGTACACAACACATACTAAATGGGGATTATTCTAGTGTTATGATAGCTCCAAAGTCCGTGATTTCTAGCTATGGTTTTTGCTTAGGTTTTCACTTGTTTTCGCCGCTTTTTGATCTTTGACTAAAATTAATAGTGCGAAACAAAGAGACCTGTGATTTATTGACCCTTTCAGGTGTTTGACGTATTTTGGGGAAAATGAAGCCACATTTGAGCAATTTAGAGTATTCTGCACAACTTTGCAGTTGGAGGCGTTTTCATCTGAGACTGCAGAGAGTTTAACGACCAGTGATATGGGCGCGTCTTGACTGTAGCGATGCCCGTAAGGGATGCCACCTCATCCGCATCATCGTAAGGGGCAACTTCCGTGAAGGGTCGGGGGACAAAATCGGATCACAACAGGCTCCATTCGCCCCAAACTAGAGAGGAAGAAATCCGGAAAAGAAGAAGAAGAACTTTGATTCGATCTGCGATCTTCACCCTCTAATGTTGGAGATATGCCCAAGAGGCAATAATAAAATGGTTATTATAATATATCTTTGTGTTTATGATAATGTTTGCATACCATGCTATAATTGTATTAACCGAAACATTGATACATGTGTGTTATGTAAACAACAAGGAGTCCCTAGTAAGCCTCTTGTATAACTAGCTTGTTGATTAATAGATGATCATGGTTTCGTGATCATGAACATTGGATGTTATTAATAACAAGGTTATGTCATTGATGAATGATGTAATGGACACACCCAATTAAGCGTAGCAAAAGATCACGTCATTAAGTTCATTTGCTATAAGCTTTCAATACATAGTTACCTAGTCCTTCGACCATGAGATCATCTAAATCACTTATGCCGGAAGGGTACTTTGATTACATCAAACGCCACTGCGTAAATGGATGGTTATAAAGGTGGGTTTAAGTATTCGGAAAGTATGAGTTGAGGCATATGGATCAAGAGTGGGATATTGTCCATCCCGATGACGGATAGATATACTCTGGGCCCTCTCGGTGGAATGTCGTCTAATTAGCTTGCAAGCATATGAATGGTTCATAAGAGATGACATACCGCGGTACGAGTAAAGAGTACTTGTCAGGAGACGAGGTTGAACGAGGTATAGAGATACCGATGATCAAACCTCGGACAAGTAAAATACCGCGTGACAAAGGGAATCGGTATCGTATGTAAAATGGTTCATTCGATCACTAAGTCATCGTTGAATATGTGGAGCCATTATGGATCTCCAAATCCCGCTATTGGTTATTGGTCGGAGAGAAGTCTCAACCATGTGCATAGTTCGCGAACCGTAGGGTGACACACTTAAGGTTTGATGTCGTTTAAGTAGATATGGAATATGGAATGGAGTTTGAAGTTTTGTTCGGAGTCTAGGATGGGATCCAGGACATCACGAGGAGGTCCGGAATGGTCCGGATAATAAGATTCATATATAGGAAGTCATATTCCAAGTTTGGAAATGATCCGGTGCATTTATGGAAGGTTCTAGGAGGTTCTAGAAAAGTCCGGAAGAAATCACCATGGAAAGTGGAGTCCCGGAGGGACTCCACCTGGCCGGCCAACCCTAGGGGGAGGAGTCCCAGGTGGACTCCACCTATGGTGGCCGGCCAACCCCCCAAAGGAAGGGGTGGGAGTCCCACCTTGAGTAGGATTCCCCCCTTGGGTAGGTTTCGTCCCTATGGAAGGATTTGGTTTCGGGTCTTATTCGAAGACTTGGATACCAACACTTGGGGATTTCCACCTATATAAAGAGGGGCAAGGGGAGGGGGCCGGCAACACCTAGCCCTAGTTGGCCGCACCCCTTGATGGTGGCGCCCAAATCCCCCCTCTCCCCAAACCCTAGCCTCTCCTCCTCCACATACCACTCCCGGCGCATAGGCGAAGCCCTGCCGGAGTTCTCCACCACCACCGTCACCACGCCGTCGTGCTGCCAGGATTCCGAGGAGGATCTACTACTTCCGCTGCCCGCTGGAACGGGTTGGAGGACGTCGTCTTCATCAACACCGTACGTGTGACCGAGTACGGAGGTGCTGCCCGTTGTGGCACCGTCAACATCTTCTACGCGCTTTTGAAAGCGGCAAGTGATCATCTTCTGCAACAACGAGATCTAATCTCGTAGGCTTTGGAAATCTTCAAGGGTTAGTCTCGTGATCCCCTCGTTGCTACCGTCTTCTAGATTAGATCTTGGCTTGTGTTTCGTTCTTGCGGTAGGAAATTTTTTGTTTTCTATGCTACGAATCCCATCACATCAGCCACCCATCCATGGCATAGATTGGTTGCCGTAGATCACAGCTTTTGGGGAGGTGCTCTTGCATCCACCGGCATGGTGGGATGAGCGGCCCGTGCTAACTTTACATGACCGCGTTTATGAGACTTGCTCCAGCTCGACATGCAACTTGTTGCATAAGTGGCTTTGCGGGTCTGCTGTCTCCCACCATAGTGAAGATTCAATTTACTCTTTCTATTGACAACAGTATCACCGTTGTGGTTCATGTTCGTAGGTAGATTGGATCTTACTCGAAAACCCTAAACCACGTAAAATATGCAAACCAAATTAGAGGCGTCTAACTTGTTTTTGCAGGGTTTGGTGATGTGATATGGCCATGATGTGATGATGAATATGTATGAGATGATCATTATTGTATTGTGGCAACCGGCAGGAGCCTTATGGTTGTCTTTATATTTCATGTTGTAGTATTGTTTCAAAGTAGTTGTAATAGTTGCTACACACGGTGAACAACCATGAAGACCATGGACCTTGACGCTACGCCGACGATGATGAAGATCATGCCCGTTGATGATGGAGATCATATCCGTGCTTTGGAGATGAAGATCGAAGGCGCAAAGACTAAAGGGCCATATCATATCACAATATGAATTGCATGTGATGTTAATCCTTTATGCATCTTATCTTGCTTAGATCGCGACGGTAGCATTATAAGATGACCCCTCACATTAATATCAAGATAATAAAGTGGTCTCCCCTCCTATGCACCATTGCTACAGTTCGTCGTTTCGAAGCATCTCGTGATGATCGGATGTGATAGACTCTACGTTCACATACAACGGGTGTAATCCATGTTTGCACACGCGGTATACTTGGGTTTGCTTGACGAGCCTAGCATGTATAGACATGGCCTCGGGACAACGGAAACCGAAAGGTTGAACACGAGTCATATGGATGATATGATCAACATGTTGATGTTCACCATTGAAGCTACATCATCTCACGTGATGATCGGTTTTGGTGTAGTGGATGTGGATCGTGTACCACTAAACAACTATGAGGGATGTTGTATTAAGTGGGAGTTCATTAGTAATTAGATTAAAACATGAACTAATTATCATAAACATAGTCTGAATAGTATTTTGAATTAAATTTGTAGAATTGGCATCCGTTTTCTACCATGCGCTAGTCTTATAATTGAGATAGAAATACTGTTAAGTCTGATAAGCAACTTTACGGACTGGTACCGTATTGTTAAAGAATCAAGAAATGATTAAGTCCTATTGCAAACTTTTAGTAAACCTCACATTGCTGATTCAAAGAACAATGGTTTCAATTAGTACGTAGAATCATCTTGTCTGCGTGAAACTTGAAGTTCAAATCTGTTTGAAAAGTAAGGAGCTGAAAATGTTGTTTTCAGAAATAAGCGAGGTATGAGATATATGTGAGATCTAAGACCTTGTTGCAAGGTGATAGAATATAATTTGGTGAGACTACAAAAACTCATAAGTTTTATGGGAATGTATGAAGGTTGAAGACGCCAGACGTCCCAATCCTCCAACTATTGGGACACTAACGATATTCGCATATCCATGAATTGATCGTCCTTAGTATGCACCGTTGCTAAGACTCGTCGTTTCGAAGCATCTCGTGATGATCGGGTGTTATAGATTCTACGTGTGCATAAACGGGTGCAAGCTAGATTTGCACATGCGAATACTAAAACTTTACGAGCCTAGCATGTACAGACATGGTCTCGGAAAGTCGTCATGATATGATGGATAAAATTATGAGTGAAATTGTTCATCATATTACAAAGTTACTAATAGTGAAGTCTGGAACACTTGTCATATGATGATCAACTTCAAAGTAAGAACCTCAAGGTTATTGGTATTTGACCGACAAACCTAGAAGTTATTGAAGGTGAAGTGTTTTCTGAGAATGAGGAAAGCTAAAAGAGAAACTACAAAAGATATTTTGGCAGAAAGAAAGAAAAAGACTAGAAAGTCTAGCTCAGGTGTATATAAATGATATACTCCCTCCGTTCCTTTTTAATTGACTCAAATTTAGTACAAAGTTGTACTAAATCTGAGTCAATTAAAAAAGAACGGAGGGAGTACATGTTATGAATGTATTCCTAGTTTGGTCGCATAATAAAATTCTTGGGTATTTGTACGAGATTGGTTGGTATGAGATGTCATACAATACAACGCAATACAAGAATACGATGGCCTAAGTGACTGATAAGGAATATGGTAATAATGCACGTCTGGAACATAATAAAGTGTTATTATGTTTGTCGTTGGAATTCTACCTAGCCCTTAGAATTTATAATAAAGAAATTAATAATTGTTATTTTGCTCTTGTCAAATGAAAACAATGAGTTGTTCAAGTTATGACATTACTCCATGTACGATGGATAAGTTATTATAAATCTTAATGGTGAAAACACACATACATAACACTGTCGCTAAAATGCCATAAGGCAAATGATTTGAATTCCACTTATTTGTGGAACCGCCATTTAGGTCATGTTAGAGAGGAACGCATGAAGGAACTCCATGCAAATGGATTTTTGGAGTCATTTGATTTTGAATCGTTTGGCGCTTGCAAATCTTTTCTAAAAGAGAATGACTAAAATACCGTTCATAGGCCAAGAGTTGAACGGGCAACTAACTTAGTGGAAACATACATGATGATGTATGTGGTTCACTGGGTGTTGGGGGGATGACCCCCGGTATGCCAAAGGTATGCCATACCGGATGGTCTCACCCTTCAAGATACCGGTTTAATGTTCACACCGGAGTAAGAAGATAGCGTTTGGCTAAGTAAGGCTAAGCCGGTATCCCCAAGAGGGGTATACCGGAACCAGGAAGGAAAGATACCGGCGCACCGGAAGGAAGGGCATGTCGGCTGACTGGTCAAAGATTCCGTCAGGAGCTAAAGGACAAGGATGAGCTAAGCAAAGTAGCTTTAAACGAAGGCTTGAAGACAAAGAGGAGGATGACGGTCAAAGAAGCCGGAGGACGTCACCTCCATGTTTAAGAAGACCCGGCGTCATCATGATTAAAGTAGCTTTATAAAGTATCTTTGTAAAGTAGTTTGTCTAGTCAAAGATCCCATTAGGGTTTCTTGTTATGTAAGCCACCCTCTCCCCTATATAAGGAGAGGGGGCAGCCTCTTTCATACGCGTGATACACAGAAGGGAGAAAACCTGTAACCTGTTCGAATCAATGAACATGGTGATCTAGAGCGAGTTCGTCCTTGTGTCTTTCTTATTCTACCTCTGGCCTTGGCCAAGTTCCTGAGGAAAGCATCCGGAAGTTCGTCCATCTAGTCACAAACCCTCCCCCGAATCCTCTAGCGTCCATTCGGCCGCAAGATAAGCCATCCTATGGCATCCTGCTTCGGCGATGTTGGCGCCCACCGTGGGGCATGAAGTGGCGCTTGCTGGAGTTCATATTCGGGCGGGCATCCTCGACATCAACGGCGAGCGCACGGTGTCCGCGCTCGTGCAACGCATCTACAACATGGACTTCATCAACGATAACGCTGGCTGCTTCGCCATCGGAAGCAAGTTCCCGTAGAACGGCCGCACCATCGAGTTCGGCAGCATCCGCGTCTACTTCGGCACCGTCCCTGTGCGCCAGCGCCTCTCGCCGGTGCTGGTGGCGCCGGATCCGCCAAGATGGCTGTGTGCTGGCCACGCCGCCGGCGGCGTGGAGGTCATGATGGCTGGTGCAGTCAACACCGGCAAGCAAGGGAGCTGTGGAGCAAGGAGATGAACGTGCGGCATCGACCCGCGCGGCAAAGCCCCCGCTGGAGCGTGATGCCGGCGTCGCGGGAGCATCATCAGTACCACCGGCAACACCTCTTCAAGCGATGAACACGCGGCCACGCCCATCGCGCAGAACATCGACCCGGCAAAGGCTCAGGAGGAGCTGGAGGCCACGCGCAAGACCCTGCTTACCGGCGGCGCCGACATCATCCGAGCTCAACGCGAGCTGAACCTAACCCTACGTGAGTACAACGCTGCCCATGGCTTTGCTTCATTAGTGCTCATGCTGCTAGGATGCCGGAAAACCGGCTTAAGGCTGTAATCTAGATCGGGATTTGCGCAGAAGTTCTTGCGGCAAGAGTGCATCTGTATCGTAAGCATCGTAGAAAAGCCTAAGTACAGTAGTCCGGATAAAACTATAAAAGCCGCTAAAGCTGCGGTAGAGTTATGTGAATCTCTTTCCGGTGATGAGTTGGCAAAGCAGCAGGAACGTGTAAGAGATTGAAAACTATTGAGCAACAAAATGCTGAGCAGTGGCTATTCGAGGCAGTGGCCTCAAATCGCGCGTTCAACAAAGAATGCCGGAAGCAAGTCCCAGGGCAGGCATCGTCCCCTCATCCGGACAAAAGAAGGGAAAGAGAAAGAAAGAACGCACGGCGATGATCGTGTATGATCCAGTTCTGCCGGAAAGCAAAAGCCGGGCAATATGATGCGGTAGAAAAAGCCAAGGGGCAGGTCGAGGCTACGCCAGGAGGCTATGCCGAAACAATCATGCCGGTAAATATGAGACCGGGCAAAATTATCGATCCGCAAGAGTGGCGTACGTGGATGAAGAAATGCCACCACCAGGGTACCGGCAGGCAAGAGCCGCGGAACCGGAAGAATACGATGAATCAGATTCCGAGGTGGAACGAACAAGAGTCCACCGGAACACTTTGGGGAACGCCTGGGAAAGATGTTTGCCAGACCGGGATGCGAGGCACGAGTTGGACAGGTACATCTTTGCGATAGTTGAATGTGAGGGACCTCCTGGCCCAAGGTGTTTTGGCCCACGGATCATGAGAGAAGAACCACCGGTACGCAACTTCCATTGCCCCGGACACAAACGTATGATGGTACGACCAAGCCGGAAGACTGGCTTGGCAGCTGTTTATGTGGCTGGTGGTGGAGTAAACCGGCGTTGGGCGGTAAGAATCATACCGTCCTACCTCGTGGGACCTGCGAGGATCTGGCTTAACAATTTGCGGCAGAAGTATTAACGGATGGTTGGACTTTGAGGAAGCATTTGTGAACAACTTCAGTACCACCTACAAGAGGCCAAACCGGCCCCAACAGCTTGCGCTGTGCCAACAGCGTGCAGGAGAACCAGATCGGGATTATCTCACCCGGTGGAACTCAATGAGAAACACATGTGAAGGAGTGATTGAGGCACAAGCCATTGCTTGGTTCAGTCAAGGATGCCGGAGAGGATCACCTTTGTGGCAAAGGCTGCAGAGAAGCATGCCCACAACCTTAGCGGAAATGATACGTGTGGCGAGATAGCTATGCATTGGGAGACCCAATGCAGCCGGCGATCAAGCTGAGCCGGAGCAATCGAATCCGCATCGGCATCACCGGAATAACCGGAACAACAAAGAAGGGAAGATTTCCCGGATCGAAGATATGCATCAGCAAGTTGCTGCCGTGCAGAAAATTTTGACGCCAGCGGCGTCGAGCAGAAAACGGATCGCAGCCATGGGCGGGTCCTAAGCAATGGGTCGAGAAGAAACCACGGGGACAGAAAAAAGATTGGCAAGAGCACATGAGATACACCATGGAAGCCGCCATGGACCAACCTTGCGGTGGCACACGCCGAACCCGGATCACCCATCGAACCACTTGACGAAGTTGTTCTTGGACCAAGTTCTTGATGCAAAAGGGAGCGGTAAAAGATGCGCAGGCGCCAGGGGGCCCCATGCAGCAACAACAGCAGTTACCACCTCCACCACCACTGGGGCGAGAACGCCTTCTGGTACAGCCATACCAAACGAGGACAATACCAGCAAGTTAACCGGGTGGAAGAGAATCGTGACCAACCGCCTCCACCGGCACCTTTGGGGAACGTTATGAAGACCCACACTTGTGCATGGTTGTCTTTGTCATGAGCCAACCGACAGGCAGCGTGCATCGCCGTTCCATGGAAGTGAACGCAGTGATGCGGCGTACCCAAGTACATGCTATGGTCAGATCAGGAGATTACATGGTCGTTCAAGGATCACCCCAAAATCATGCCGAATCCGGGTGGATATGCTCTCGTTGTGGACCCAATCATGAAAGGGCCGGAAACTCGAGTAAAATTCAGCAAGGTGCTGATAGACAATGGTAGCAGCATAAACATCATGTACAGGGCACACCATGCGTACGGGGCATAACGAGAATATGCTGCAGCCAACTCACACAACTTTCCATGGGATTGTTCCCGGTTTGTCTTGCGCCCCGATAGGAAAAGTTCGGGTGGATGTGTCGTTTGGAGGACGTGATAATTGTCGTGTTGAGAACATTGAGTTTGAGGTGGTGGACTTAGATAGCCCCTACCATGCCTTGCTGGGGAGGCCGGCGCTAGCAGCTTTCATGGCATCAACGCATACAGCCTATCTCAAGATGAAGATGCCGGCACCTCGTGGACCACTAACCGTGGTAGGGAACTATAAGGTCTCAATGGAAACTGCTTCCGCCGGATCAAACCTGGCAGAGTAACTGGTGATAGCGGAAGAAAAGAAAAGAATGCTAACTGCTGTTGCGCTCGCTCAGTCCTCAAAGTTGAGCTTAGCGGCAATGAGTGGAAACTTGGCTTCACCGGCGTTCAAGCCAACAAACGAGACAAAGGACATTGTGCTGGATCCGGCACCGAAGCACCGTTCGCGCCGGTGCCGGCCTCGAAGCATAGGGAAAGCGCGCTCGTCGGCTTCCTCCGTGAGAATCGGAACATCTTTGCCTGTCTACTGATGATTTGGTGGGGTTCCGAGGAGCTGGCTGAGCACTCTCTAAACGTCCGGAAAGATGCTAAGCCGGTGCGGCAACCTTTGCGCCGGTTCGCTGAAGATAGGAGAAAGATCATTGGAGAAGAGGTAACAAAACTGCTGGTTGCCGGTTTCATCGTGGAGGTCACACACACAGAGTGGCTGGCCAATCCAGTGATGGTCGAAAAAAAAAGATGAGAACCTGGAGGCAAACTCGCGAAGGTGTGGCGCATGTGCATTGACTACACCAACCTCAACAAAGCTTGCCCAAGAGATCCTTTCCCTTTGCCCCGAATTGATCAAGTGATTGATTCTACTGCTTGGGTGTGAGTTGTTGTCGTTCCTGGATGCCTATTCGGTTTCCACCAAATCCCTCTGGAAAAGAAGATCAAATAAAAACTGCGTTCATTACCCCGCGGGGCTTATTGCTATGTTACAATGCCTTTGGTTTGCGCAACGCTGGTGCAACGATACCCATTGTTGTATCACAAAAATGCTTGTTTGATCAAATCGGAAAAAATGTACAAGTTTATGTGGATGATATTGTGATAAAAACTAAAGTAAAAGATACCCTAATAGATGACATCCGGCAAACATTTGATAACCTAAGGCGGTTCCGGATGAAACTCAATCCGACAAAGTGCACCTTGGTGTCCCCGCCGGCAAGTTGCTCGGTTTCCTTGTGTCAAGCCGGGGCATTGATGTCAATCAAAAAATCCGGCGATAGAAAGAATGACTATCCCACGAGAACTGAAAGATGTGCAAAAGTTTACCGGAAGCTTGGCATCGCTGAGCCGGTTCATAAGCAGGCTAGGAGAAAAAGCCTTACCACTCTATGCTTTGATGAAAAAAATCGGATACTTTCGTCTGGACCACACGGGCACGCAGTGTTTAAAGAATTGAAAAACATGCTCGTAACGGCCCCAATTTCGGCCTGCCCTTGGAAAGAGAGCCTATGTTGCTTTATATAGCGGCAACGAACCGGGTGGTTAGTGTTGTGGTTGTGGTGGAAAGAAGAGGAAGGAAAAACCGTCCAGAGGCCGGTATACTACCTGAGCTGCTCTCCTCATCAAAGCAAAACTACCCACACTTCCAAAAATGACTTATGGCGTGTTTATGGCCGCCACAAAGCTCAAGCATTACTTTGAGGAGCACCCTATGAAGGTGGTGAGTGAGGCACCCATCTCCGATATCATGGGTAACAAGGATGCCAGTGGCGGATTGCAAATGGGCAATTCAGCTATCACCGTATGTGCCGGTGTATGAAAGAAGAGATGCCATAAAATCGCAAACTTTAGCTGATTTCTTGGTCGATTGGGCGGAGATACAATATAAACCGCCAGAACACAAAATAGAGTACTGGAAGATGCATTTTGACGGATCCAAGCTCAGGGAGGGCCTAGGCGCCGGTGTAGTACTCACCTCACCAAAAGGAGATCATCTCCGATATGTTTTACAAGTACACTTCAGGGCATCAAACAATGTCGCTGAGTACGAAGCTCTCATACATGGGCTCAAGGTTGCGAAAGAAATCGGGGCACTCAGGATCATTTGCTATGGTGATTCAGATCTTGTGGTGCAACAGTGTTCCGGAGATTGGGACGCAAAAGATGCCAACATGGCCTCATACCGGTTCCATGTGCAAAAGATTGCCGGCTTCTTCGAAGGGTGTGAGTTTCACCACGTGCCGCGCGCAGAAATGAGGCCGCAGATACTTTATCCAAGCTAGGTTCGTCCAGGCAAGAAATTCCTCCCCGAATAGCCTCTGGCGCACTTGAGAGTTCCATCAATCAAGCAGAGTCCGGAGTCGGAATCACTTTTTACCGGAATCACATGTGGGTGCCAATGGAGATTGTGAAGAAACCAGGGGGGCTGCTCGCAAACTCGGGGTATCTTGGTAAACTCGGGACTCGACGCCCATGCGGAAGAGGCAATGCTTGTGACAGCATGGACATAGACATGCGGTGTTTGTGGTTAGAGAGGCACCATCTTGGGTCGAACCTATTAAGGAATTCCTGATCAACGGCACCTTGCCGGTTGACGAAAATGAATCAAGAAGGACACAGAGAAGGTCCAAAGCTTACACCATCATCAATGGCGAGGTATACAAGAGAAGTGTTACCGGTGTCCTCCAAAGATGTGTGGAGCCGGAAGAAGGAAGAGAAATGCTCGAGGAAATTCATCGAGGAAAATGCGGGCACCACGCTTCTTCAAGGGCGTTGGTAGCAAAGGTGTTCCGGCATGGATTCTACTGGCCCACAGCCTTAGATAATGCTGAGGATTTGGTAAGGAAATGCAATGGCTGCCAGAGGTACGCTAAGCAACCCAGCATCCTGTTTAAAAACCATACCGCTAACTTGGCCTTTCGCTGTTTGGTGCCTGGACATGGTTGGACCGTTCAAAACCGCAAGGGAAACATGACCCACATCTTGGTAATGGTGGATAAGTTCACCAAGTGGCTGGAAGTGAAACCTATCGCAAAATGTGATGGCCACACACGGTAAAATTCCTGAAAGATGTAATCCTGCGATATGGATACCCACATAGTATCATAACTGACAATGGCACAAACTTTGCCCAAGGAGAATTCAAGCGGTTCATGTGAAACCAAAAACATCCGGCTGGATTTGTGCTCGATGGCGCACCCACAAGGCAATGGTCAAGTTGAAAGAACAAATGCTTTGGTACTTTCCGGTATCAAACCAAGACTCATTGATGCAACGGAAAAATCGCCGGGATGTTGGATCGATGAGCTACCATCAGTGCCGTGGAGTCTAAGAACAACTCCGAACCGGTCCACCGGATACACACCATTCTTCATGGTTTATGGAAGAAGCGGTCATACCAACCGACATTCTCCATGATTCCCCAGGGTGCAACTCTCTATACCGAAGAAGAGGTAAAAGAGGCCGGGAAAATGATGTGGACTTGCTAGAAGAAGCAAGAGAGCTAGCTTCGGCAAGAACAACCATTTACCAGCAAAACCTCCGACGCTATCATAGCGGAAGGTAAACCCAAGGGTATTCCGAGAAGGAGACCTGGTGCTACGCCTGGTGCAGCGCACTGAAGGCAGGCACAAGCTGTCCCCCCCCATGGGAAGGACCTTTCATTGTGAGCAAGGCTCTCCACAATGATGCATATTACCTAATCGACGCGAATGGAAGAAGGGAAAGGCGGACAAATCCGGAGACGAGACCAAACGCCCGTGGAACGTAGCCTTGTTGCGTCCTTTCTACTCTTGAAGTTGTGGTGTATGAAGTTCCTTTTTGTACCTTATGTGCTATGAATAAAAGATGTCGGAACCTCGAATGAATCTCGGGAACTTGCCTTATTAAATTGCATGAAACATGTCTATTTTTTAAAGTTTGCAGTTCTTATTGAACGTTTTTTCTTTCCGGTTTAGTAGTGTGCTAAACCCTACCGGAGTCTTCGACTCTGCTGTTGCCCATAACTTGGCTTCATGGCAAGCAAGATAAACCGGTTGGGGATAAGCACATGTGGAGAGGAAGCCGGGAAAGAACAATCCGGAAAAATTTAACTAACCCCGGTTATACGGTTTTTTGCAAAATTTCGAATTGTTTCTAAGTTCAAGAAAATGCTTGTTTGGTAAAGAACCTTGTGCTCATACGCGAAAGAACGCCCAAAGAAGCAGGCAGAGCCAAGGCAAAAGAACAAAGTGTGCATCGAATTGGATGCGGGAACAATCTGGAAATCTTTGCAGTACAGGATAAAAGCAGAACCAAAACGCAAAAGTGCTAAGGCAAACTTAAGATAATTAGCTACCGGTATAACTTACCGGCACAAAATGTTGTACGTCAACCATGAGCAGACTTAAAGTTTTACATCATAAGCCCCGGCATACCGGGGCAGAATTTAACAAAACATTGTTTTGAGACACGCAGGGCGGAACAGCATAACAGGTTAATCTCAGGGTAGATAATCAGGCAGCAGGAGTTTCCGGAGGAGCGTCGCCAGCACCAGCATCGTCTAGAGGCTCCTCCTCGGCTTCATCTTCCTCCTCGTCAAGATAATCTTGGACGCCATGAGGGGAGGAATGAAGGTGCGCATTTCGGCGTACTCCGCGATGCGGTACGCGCGATCCTGCCGCTTGGCGGTGAGGATCGGGTCCAGATCGGTTTCCGCGCGCGCACTCCGTGAGGGCATCCAGGTCGAGCTCCGGGTACCAGGAACAAGCGACGCGGAGGGCGGAGTCTCCCAGCGGGCAGCGGGCACTGCCACCGCGGATCCTCTGCCGGCGCCCTTGAGACGATCGGCGATGAGAGAAAAAGTGTCCGGCACCTGGCTCTGGCTAGGGCGGCGCGCGTTAACCTTCTTGACAGCGTACGTCTGGGAGTCCGGAAAGAGGCCTGTGCAAAGAAAAAGGGCTAAGGAAAAGAATCCGGAAGGAAAAGATAGCGAAAAGAAAATGAAGTCGGAGAAAAAATGGCTCGTATGCGGTAGTCAAAGAACTCACGATAGGCAAGGGCGTCAGTTTGAAGGATCAGCTGATTGCATTCCTTGTGCTCCTCCCTCCCGCCGCCTTCTCTCGGCAGCCTTCCGGGCCTTGGCCAGCTCCTCCAGCTCAGCTCGCAACACCACGGTGGCGTTGCTGGCGTCCTCCAGAGCCTCGTTCATCTTAGCCGCTGCATCAACTTCAGCGGCTTTGAGGACCTTGGCATGGTCAAGACCTAGCTGTATAAGCTGGGACTTGAGCTCCTGGTAGCTGGTCTTCTGGGCGCTCAGCTCCTCCTGATGTTGTTTAATGAGCTGCTCCTTCTCCACTGCAACCCGGAAAAGAAGGTGTAAACAAGATGGTGTTGGTAAAATTGAAAGTAAAACCAAGTTAGCAGAAGAAAAAACAAAGTTGTACGTTGGGCGTTGGCGAGCTGCTCTTTGAGAGCATCAATGGAAGCTTCCGGGATCACTGTCAAGCAGAAATTGCAAGTGTTAGAAGGAAAAAAGATTGGTAAGAAACAGCGAACAAAAGCTTACCTTGGCACTTATCATGTGCCTCAACGAGCTCC
Organism: Lolium multiflorum; assembly: GCA_030979885.1. Taxonomy (NCBI): domain Eukaryota; kingdom Viridiplantae; phylum Streptophyta; class Magnoliopsida; order Poales; family Poaceae; genus Lolium; species Lolium multiflorum. The sequence continues at coordinate 194,042,476 of CM061751.1, read as the reverse complement.
CGATGCTCCCATAAGAGCTCCTCAAAAAGGGTCTTCCGAGCGTCAGCCGTGAGCTGTTCAAAGCAAAAGAGGTTAGTGAAGTTTCGCGCTAAGAACAAGTTCTTAACCCGAAACTCCTGGCAGGCGGATTTCCGCGTTCTAAGGTAAGTTTCGCTAAACAGTTCTTAACCCGAAGCTCGGGGGCTGGCAGTGCCGGTTTCGCGCTATGTTTTCAAAGTTCAAGTTTTGTCTGAAAGTGCGCTTTCACCACAAAACTGGGGAAGATAGAAAGGAGAGAAACCGGCATGAAACTAAAAGATAGAACAAACCCGGAAAAGAAGGAAACCGGTAACAATTGAGAAAAGTTAGTAGAACGTACCATCAGATTGTTCGTGGCGTCGTACCACGCGCTATCAAGCTCTTTCACGGCGCAGCGGAGCCGCGTGAAGTGCTCTTCGGAAGACCGATTCCCAACTGGATCGGGTGCCGGCAGCCTGTCCTTGCCCAAGCCGCGGGTCGCCGGAGTTACGTCCGCGGCGTTCCACTTGGCGTAGGGCGAGAAGATGCCCCAGATCTGGCCTCTGCGCTTAAACTCAAATACGGCCAAGAAGACCGGTGGCCTTAGTGGCAGTATTCTGGGCGGCCTTGGAGACATGCAGCACCAGGAGCTGCGGCCGGCAGAAGAGGCGCGGGAGCCGTCGCCTTCCCTTAATGAGCCTAGAAGTCCTGGGCGGCGGCGCGGCGGCCCCGGAAGGCTGGGCGCTAGGAGCGCTGGCGGCGGCATGAGGATGGTTCGTGGAGAAGGGGGAGCGATGGGCGCATCACCGGGTTGGAACCTTCCGGCGCGGAGGATTCCGGCGCGGAAGTTGTCTTCTCAAGGACAGGAGGAGCTGAGGCTCCACCGCCCGACATCTTCTTCCCCGGCACCGATGTTGCGGTGCCGGTATCTTGGTTCTCCGGGAGAAGGAAGATCCTCCTCCGTGCGGTGATCTGATGATGAAGGGGCCGCACGCCCCAAACTTGTTGTGCCCCCGAAAGGGAGGCAGAGGCACCGGCACCGGTGGTGCCGGGCTTGAGGAGGAGGAGGGGTTGAAGTCCTTGCGGAACCTTCAGAGCCCGAGGGCCTTGGGCCGAGCTTGAGCGCAGTGAGGAAAAGAAAGAAAGATGGTTGGAAGAAAGCAACCGGAAAAAGAACTTCGGAAAAGAGGCAAGCCGGAAAATAAAAAAACTTACCCGGAAGCGGTTGGCATCTGCTTGCGCCCGTAGCGGCGCATGCCCACCTTCTTCTCCCCAAGGGCTCAGTCCGGAAGCGCTTGGAGGGAGGGGGGCTGGAGCCGGCAGTGACCGGCCGCTTGTTCTTTTGGCCCTGGGCCATGAGTTTGTCCACAAACTCAGAGCCGGCCTCGGCGCGCAGGGGCGGCACGTGCTCGTGGATCTATGAATCGAATAAGGCTAAGAAGCAATTCGGAGAAAAACAATAGTGGAAAAGTAAAGGAAACCGGAAAAGAAAATACCTCAAGCATAACCAGGTCATCAGGGGACCCGGTTGGCTTCGGCGGAGACCGGCCCAGACGCGCTGCCGGGGTCTTGCCCATCTTCAGATCCTTCCAAAAGATGTAAGGATCTGGGTCGAAGGAGTCAAGGGCGCGTTTCCGGCAAGCTCCTCGCCGCTGCTTCAATAAGAGGTCCTTGGCCTGAAACATGAAAAAGAAGATAAGCAAAAGCAAAAAATCACCGGCAAAAAACAACCCCAATCGCATAATCCCTTACTTCTTGGGTTGGAGGGTTAGTAGTGCTGAAGGGAAGGAGGCCCCATTCCCAGTTAAATGGCATAGCAGTTTGGCAAATCTGCTTAGCCTTGAGAACAACATCCTTCTTGCTAAGGGGATGGCCTGTGATCTTGGTAGGATCGCAGGGGCACATCTCACTCATCCTATGCGCACGGCGCTTCAGGAGGAAGCACCGGCGCGAGATAAAGGTGCGGACAATATCGTCGAAGCAGATGCCGGTGTCCTTCATCTTCTGCTTCATGAAGCGTATAATCCGGTTGGTCTGGTTGTGAGCTCCTTCGGATTGTAGCCCCGATTATCTTTGCGGCGGCGCCGGATCCAAAGGAGGCAGACCAATAAGATCTGCGGCGCCGTTGTTCTTCACATAAAAGAACGTTTGCCATAACCGGCAAGACTCGAGGCCGGAGAACTTAAAAAGGGGCTCCCTTGACGGGAGCTGATTATGCAAGACCCGCATTGCACGGGGGGTTTGGGTGCAGGAATGTCTACGCCCTGCATGGAGTTAATCCGGAGAGCAAAGAAGCGGGCAAACGTCTCAAGAGTGGGACGAATGCCGATATAGGCCTCCATGAAGGTGGTATAACAAGAAAGGTAAAAAATGGAGTTGCCAGGAAGGTGGTGAGGTTGGAGCTTATAGAAGTCTAGGAGATCCAGGAAAAAAGAGGAGGGAGGAAGGCCAAAGCCACGCTCAAAGTGAGCAAGAAAAACAACGCGTTCACCGTCTTGGGGGTCCGGAATTATTTCGTCATCAGGAATCCGGCAAGTGACTCCTTCCGGAATCCTGCGGGACCGGTACAACCAATCGATCTCGTACTTAGTGACATTGGAGCCCATCCAGGCTCCGCGGGTGATTGGGGAAGGCTCTTCGCCGGATGATTGGCTGGAGCTACTCGAGGCTTCACCAGAGTTATTCGCCTCGAGGTGGCTGCCGGATGCTTGGCTAGAGCTACCGGATTCTAAATGGCTACCGGCATCTTGATGGCTACCGGAACCTTGCTGGCTACCGGATTCCTGCTGGTTGCCGGAATCGGTCTCCATCGGATCTGAAGCTGTAGATTCGCCGGAAGATTGCTTACTATGTCTAACGGAAGAAGAAGAAGAGGATGCGGAGGAGGATTCCTCGTCAGACATTGGGTGGAAGGTGAAAGAAACAGAAATCCCACACTTGGACCCCGCGCGAAGATCTACGAGTAAGAAGAAAACCAAAGAGAAAAGAGGAAATAAGAACACCGTAGACCCCAGATCTGAAAAGCGAGCAAATGGCGAGCAAAGTAAGATGGAACTAACCTTGAACGTCGCGGTCGCTGAGGAAGAGTTTCGCCGGCGAAGGAACGGACCTGCGGTCGACGAGCTCTGCCGACGAGGCGGTGGTCGCAAAGAAGTAAGAATGCAACGCACTCGAGAAGTTGCTGTGCTCTCACGCGACGGTCCGACGGAGGCGCGGCGTAAGTTCGGGGCGGCGAAGCTCAGGCAAGCAGCGGCGGAGAGCGGCGGAGCGCAAAGCGAGGAGCACTATGCGCGAAGGTAGGGAATGCGAAGAAGAGGAAGAAGAGGCGGTTGAGCTTATAAAGGAGAGAGAAGATGGGCCGAAAACCGCTGGGCCTACGCGGTTGGCCTCGCGGCCCGCGACGGTTCGCATTGCAGGTCGCCACGTGGCATAGAGATACACGCGAAAAAGGGAGGCCACACGAGGCACACACGGGATCTGAAGCGGTGAGTGGGATCCACGGTGCATTAAATGGGCGCGCGGGTGTCAAGTGACAAGCGGCTGTCGCGACAGTCCACGGTGTGCATGTCTCGCGGGCACGGAACCCGATATATTCTCGACCTCGTCGAGGAGAGGCTTAATGACTAAGATGCCGGAGAGTAAGATGCCGGAGAGTAAGATGCCGGAAAATGCCTTGCGAGCAGAAAAAATGTGAGTCCGAGCGAAGATGCCGGATTTGAGCCAAGAATTGGGAAAGTTAAACCGGTATCCAAAGATCGAAAACCTGGCATGGTCTGTTGGATAGAATCCGCCAGACTATACCAGCTTCGGGGACTAATGTTGGGGGGATGACCCCCGGTATGCCAAAGGTATGCCATACCGGTTGGTCTCACCCTTCAAGATACCGGTTTAATGTTCACACCGAAGTAAGAAGATAGCGTTTGGCTAAGTAAGGCTAAGACGGTATCCCCAAGAGGGGTATACCGGAACCAGGAAGGAAAGATACCGGCGCACCGGAAGGAAGGGCATGTCGGTGGCCCAGGTCAAAGATTCGTCAGAGCTAAAGGACAAGGATGAGCTAAGCAAAGTAGCTTTAAACGAAGGCTTGAAGACAAAGAGGGGATGACGGTCAAAGAAGCCGGAGGACGTCACCTCATGTTTTAAGAAGACCCGGCGTCATCGTGATTAAAGTAGCTTTATAAAGTATCTTTGTAAAGTAGTTTGTCTAGTCAAAGATCCCATTAGGGTTTCTTGTTCTGTAAGCCACCCTCTCCCCTATATAAGGAGAGGGGGCAGCCTCTTTCATACGCGTGATACACAGAAGGGAGAAAACCTGTAACCTGTTCGAATCAATGAACATGGTGATCTAGAGCGAGTTCGTCCTTGTGTCTTTCTTCTTCTACCTGGCCTTGGCCAAGGAAAGCATCCGGAAGTTCGTCCATCTAGTCACAAACCCTCCCCCGAATCCTCTAGCGTCCATTTGGCCCAAGATAAGCCATCCTATGGCATCTGTCTGTTCACCTGTTCACTGGCATAGTTGTGTGCGGGAGATTCTTCTACTTCATGAAAACTTCCAACAATGAATTGAGTATATAAATGTGGATATATTCGATAAGGAAGAAGTTTGAAACATTTGAATGGATTCAAATAAAATTCAGCATGAAGTGGAAATCATCGTAATAGAAAATTCAAATATCTATGATTGGATCATGGTGGAAATATTTGAATTATGAGTTTTTAGCGAACATCTAAGAGAGTTATGAAATTGTTCTACAATTCACGTGTCATGGAGTATCATAGTCATGATGGAGTATCCGAGAGACGTATCCAAACCTTGTTGGATTAATTATGAGATAATATAAAATGAAGCCATTATATTTTTGTGGATTATGCTTTAGTGACTACCGCTTTTACACTGAATAGAGCATCATCATGATCCGTTGAAATGACACCATACATGTTATGGCATGGGTATAAACCCTAATAGTCCTTTCTTTAAATTTTGGTCTAAGAGTTTACAACCAAAATCGGATGAATGTCTTTGTTGGTTATCCCAAAGAATTGATTGGGAATTCTTTCCACTATGGAGACAAAGACAAAAGTGTTTATCGATGTTTCTTACTTGTTTCCAAGAAATTGTTTGTAAAGTATTTGAGTGGGAGGACAATAAAACTTGATAAGGTTTATGAACCTGAGCATAATGATCAGTAGCGCAGCATCGGAATTGGTTCCGGAAGCGGCCACGACGATCATGTGGCTCCCATGACTACAAAGTGTTTTAGCCATGGAAATCGAAATATTGAACCTTGTAGGTATGGTTTACTTTGTGATCAAATAAATGATTTGTGGACAAAGGATTGATTTTGAACAATGATAAACCAAACTACAAACAAAGAAGTTATGATGGGCCCTGACTTCGTTAAAATGGCTATGCGCCATGAAATCCAAGATAGATGAATACTTTTGAAAGTAAATGGATCTATGAAATTGATGGACTTGGATGTAATATCCTTGAAAAATCTTGACTTGTCGAAAAGTTGTTTACGACAAAGTTCAAAGAGTTGACTGCGATAAGATTAGATCTTCCGTAGCAATGCTTATAGTCTATGTGGATTATTATAGTAATCGCTACATACATTCTTTTAGAGATATGCTAGTAGGATGGCAAAATACATTACTTATAGAAGTGTGTATTAAAGGTGTATACAAGATACAAACCAAGAGTTTTGCTGATCCGTGGAATACTAGATAGGTATACGAACTTCAATTGGATGAAGTGAGTATCGCGGAGTTGGAATCTTCACCGGATTAAATAGTCAAAGAGTTTTTGATTTCATCAGAAACGATGAAGATGCTTGCATTTAAATTAAATGGGAGCGCTGAGACATATTTATAATACTTTATGTAGATGACATATAGTTGATTATGAATGATGTAATTATATACTTGATTAAAAGGTTTCATTGAGAATTAACTTCAATGAAAGGATATGGACTGAAACATATTTAGTGTCAAGATCTATGAAGATAGATTGAAACACATAATAAGTTTAAGTCAAAGTACATAGAATGGATACTGAAGTAGTTCAATATAAGAAATATTAAGAAAATGTTCTTGTCATGTGAAGGTTTAACAAGACTTGAGTGTGTCTGACACTCAATGAGTAAAAACACATAAGTGATTTTAGATCACGATAAATATGTACACAATTGGATATCCTGTGCTCTAAAGTGTTGTGAGCATGTAGCAGAATGATTCATGTGATGATCATTGGACGACAGTAAGAATATCCTTGGGTACTTTAGAAGAACCAAGGATATATATATAGTTTTGTATGGAGTAATGACAAACAAATCGCTGTAAGGTGTTGCACCGATATTAGTTTGGTCACCTATAAAAATGAATTTCAAATCTCAATCAGGCTAAGTCTTGTTTAAAAGGTAGCACAATGATAAGATTTATATGAGTTCTAAATATTGTGACGGATTCTACAAATGAAGGCAGAGTATGTCATTGTTTTGACAATGATTGAGGATGTTAAGTCAAGGAGTTCTTTGAGAACTTGGTGTAGTTCCGATAGTGTCAGAACTTTGAAGCTATATTGTGTGTGACAATATTAGTGACATATTTCAGACCGCGGAATTAAGGTTCCACCAGAAGACCAAACATATTTAATGCCGACTCATTTGGAAAATGAGTGATGCGTTGAGACGCAAATGAATTGCAAAATACATACGTTTCTGAGCGTGTTAGATCCGTTGACTAAAACCTCTCACGTGAGCAAAACATGATAAAGCACCAGAAGGCCAGGGTGTTATATCTTTACAAATGTAAACTAGATTATTGACTCTAGTGCAAGTGGGAGACTGTTGGAGATATGCCCAAGAGGCAATAATAAAATGGTTATTATAATATATCTTTGTGTTTATGATAATGTTTGCATACCATGCTATAATTGTGTTAACCGAAACATTGATACATGTGTGTTATGTAAACAACAAGAGTCCCTAGTAAGCCTCTTGTATAACTAGCTTGTTGATTAATAGATGATCATGGTTTCGTGATCATGAACATTGGATGTTATTAATAAAAAGGTTATGTCATTGATGAATGATGTAATGGACACACCCAATTAAGCGTAGCAAAAGATCACGTCATTAAGTTCATTTGCTATAAGCTTTCGATACATAGTTACCTAGTCCTTCGACCATGAGATCATGTAAATCACTTATGCCGGAAGGGTACTTTGATTACATCAAACGCCACTACGTAAATGGGTGGTTATAAAGGTGGGATTAAGTATTCGGAAAGTATGAGTTGAGGCATATGGATCAAGAGTGGGATATTGTCCATCCCGATGACGGATAGATATACTTTGGGCCCTCTCGGTGGAATGTCGTCTAATTAGCTTGCAAGCATATGAATGGTTCATAAGAGATGACATACCGGTACGAGTAAAGAGTACTTGTCGGAGACGAGGTTGAACGAGGTATAGAGATACCGATGATCAAACCTCGGACAAGTAAAATATCGCGTGACAAAGGGAATCGGTATCGTATGTAAAATGGTTCATTCGATCACTAAGTCATCGTTGAATATGTGGGAGCCATTATGGATCTCCAGATCCCGCTATTTGTTATTGGTCGGAGAGAAGTCTCAACCATGTCTGCATAGTTCGCGAACCGTATGGTGACACACTTAAGGTTTGATGTCGTTTAAGTAGATATGGAATATGGAATGGAGTTCGAAGTTTTGTTCGGAGTCTAGGATGGGATCCAGGACATCATGAGGAGGTCCGGAATGGTCCAGAGAATAAGATTCATATATAGGAAGTCATATTCCAAGTTTGGAAATGATCCGGTGCATTTATGGAAGGTTCTAGAAGGTTCTAGCAAAGTCAGCAAGAAATCACCATGGAAAGTGGAGTCCCGGAGGGACTCCACGCATGGCCGGCCAACCCTAAGGGAGGAGTCCCGGGTGGACTCCACCTATGGTGGCCGGCCAACCCCAAGGAAGGGGTGGGAGTCCCACCTTGAGTAGGATTCCCCCCTTGGGTAGGTTTCGTCCATATGGAAGGTTTTGGTTTCGGGTCTTATTCGAAGACTTGGATACCAACACTTGTGGATTTTCACCTATATAAAGAGGGGCAAGGGGAGGGGGCCGGCAACACCTAGCCCTAGTTGGCCGCACCCCTTGATGGTGGCACCCAAGTCCCCCCTCTCCCCAAACCCTAGCCTCTCCTCCTCCACATACCACTCCCGCAGCGCATAGGCGAAGCCCTGCCGGAGTTCTCCACCACCACCGTCCTGCCGCCGTCGTGCTGCGGGATTCCGAAGGATCTACTACTTCCGCTGCCCGCTGGAACGGGAGGAGGACGTCGTCTTCATCAACACCGTACGTGTGACCGAGTACGGAGATGCTGCCCATTGTGGCACCGTCAAGATCTTCTACACGCTTTTGAAAGCGGCAAGTGATCATCTTCTGCAACAACGAGATCTAATCTCGTAGGCTTTGGAAATCTTCAAGGGTTAGTCTCGTGATCCCCTCGGTTCTACCGTCTTCTAGATTAGATCTTGGCTTGTGTTTCGTTCTTGCGGTAGGAAATTTTTTTCTTCTATGCTACGAATCCCATCATCTAAATCATCCATTCCACATGTACACGAGAGAGGAATATTCACATCCGTAGGATTAGGGATGAAACTTTATTCATACTTGGTTTGTATTTGGATTTGATCTCCCTTACTGTGGCTTGCTACGGTAATATGGAGATGAAACTTATTTACTTCATGAGTATATCGTTCTGTTCTCCCGCTCCCATGTGCGAGTAAATCCCCATAGGCATGGGAGATGTAGGGGATTGGTGATATATGACGTTCCTCTTTACTATCCATCCATTTGTGGTTATGATTATTATTATACTATGCATGAATGATCATCGATGGTTGTGTAATGTTTGTTGTCTAATTAAGGGCCAATGCAACATGATCTTGAGACATCATAGATATGAACTTGTTTACTAGTGAATCGGCGACCTCCGAGTGACACGACTGATATCAAAGAGGATCTAGTATTTCTCAAGGAGCAATAAGAAACCACGACAAATAAAGCATTGGTTTGGTCTCACGACCTTAATCATGGTGCTAGCCATGGCTGGTGAGCAACGCACTCTAGAATCATGGGCGTTGGATAAAATATTCTCGAGAAGTCCAGCTAATTATGGGTTTCTTGCCTACTTGCATATGTGTATGAAGAATTATAATCCACTTAGTCCATTTATTCCATTGGCACATTCCCTGTCAGCATGAATCGAATCTCTCCACGCATAAATTCTCATCTCCGACTCAGATAACTTCAACCTTCTTTAACTGAGGGTAGTTGACATAGGCATTCCCAATGGGCCTGCCGAAAATGGTACCCGGAGTTTGTTCAAAGCCCAAGACTCGAAGAATAAGAAGACTTGGAAGCCCATTTAGTATTAAGGAAAGATAGTTTGTATTAGGAAATATGGAGACTTGTAATCTTACGGGTTGGATACGAAACCCTCCCGAACTCTGTAACTTGTGTACTACGAAACCCTCGGCTCCGCCTCCTATATAAGGGAGTCGAGGGACAAAAGGATCGAATCTACTGTCAACATAACCCTAGTTTTCATAATCGTCCGAGTACTTTCCGCTGAAACCTTCGAGATCTACTTGCCCTCTACTTCTAACAAAACCCTAGTCTACAATCGTAGGCATTGACAAGTTAATCCTTTGTCAATTGGCGCCGTCTGTGGGAACTAGAGGTTGCAAGGAGCTGATCTCGATGGCACATTCAAGATCGTCGACTTTGTCGGTAGCAAGCAATGCGATGGATCGAGGTAACCAGGAAAAAACTGATCTAGTCGATTTTATTCCTCACCCACCCTCCCGTATGGATGCATGTGCCTATCTGGAGGAGCCCATCGTCATGACGTTCGGAGAATTCCGATTTGGCGTCAACAAGGAAGGATCCTAGTCTCGAAGTTCCGATCTCGTCGGAATTTTCAGCGGTCGATTCTAGCTTTTCGTCGAGTGACGGGGAGTTTTCATCGCCACGCTTCATCGACGAAGGCGCGGAAAGCTCGCCAAGATCTTCAGCAACACATCCTTCGAGTCGTCTGCGGACTCCTTTATAAGCAGCGACGCCGGCTGCTTGACCTGACAATGCTGCCATCGGAAAGGTCTTCACCACTCTATATGATGGTGTCACCAATCTGACAAAAATCAATACGCAAAATATCATCAGATTTATGCGATAGAAGGAGCAGGCCGATCGAGCCCCGAAACGTCAGAGGCTTTCGACGATTTGGGAAATCCATACGTCGATCCCGCTGATCTCAGACATGGCCTAGGCACTAAATACGTCGGGTCTTCACCTCGAGAAAGAGTACGCAAGAAGCATGGGATAGAGCTGCAAAAGCCATGGATGGTTCAGAACCTATGACCACCACTGCTACTGTACAAGAACTTCAAGCATATCAATATAGACTTGCTCGGGTGAGCAGAGAGTTGGAAAAACAGACAGCATCCCTGAATAGGAGAAAAGAAGCAGCTTCGCATCGAGCGCGCCGAGCAAGAAGTCGACTATCGAACTTCGGGAGACAGTCACAGGAGAAGCTCGGAGGAGAGCAATGTCTCGCTTGCAAAACATACCCGAAGCAGAGAGAGGAAATATAATTCAAAATCTCGACATGTCCTTTATGTCGATTGATGAAAGGAAATATCATCCCAAAAACGCAGAAGCAGGTTACATGGCGACGCAAGCTTACATCTTGGCGTCCAGACCACCCCCTGGGGACCCGAGAGAACCATTGTTCAATATGGCGATGGCTGGAGTAGGAGTTATGGGAACGGCGTTTGCAGCCACGCCTCCCGAAGAAAATCCTAGGCAAAATAGTCCACGACCCACCGCAGTAGTTCAAGACCCTCCAAGAACAAGTGGAGCAAGAGACACAGCAGTCCAAGTAAGGGTGGACAGAGCGCGACAAGAAAGAAGGGAGCGTCATCACTCACCAGAAGTTGCCGATGAAGATATGTGTGGGCTTCCGTGTTTCACGAGAAGAGTTCGAAAGACTCGAGTCCCAAAAGGGTTCAAGTTACCCGAAAATTTCAAGAAATTCGACCTGCAAGATCCCGAGGATTGGCTCGTGGATTATCTCGAGATGGTGAAGCTGGTAGGAGGAACCAGAGCAACAGCTATGCAAAGTATCCAAGTTCACTTGAGCGGTGCCGCGAGATCTTGGATAAAGAAACTCCCCCAAGTTCCATCGATAGCTGGGATAACTTTGAGGACATCTTCGTGAAAAATTTCCGATCCACCTGCAAAAACCACGTCATTGGAAGAGTTGAGAGCGTGTCGACAAAAACATGACGAGTCGATGAGAAAATATATACAGCGGTGGAACATTATAAAAAACTCGGCAGAAGATATCGACGAGCGAGCAATAGATGCGTTCGGGCAGGAAATTCGAAGAGATTTCGTCGAGACTTGGGGAGAACTAACCCTAAGACCATATCAGCACTCATGGAGATAGCCAATAAATGGGCAGATGGAGAAGACGCAATATACAATAAGCGACACAGGTCGCCAGAAGAGGATCGTGGTCGAAATTATCAAAATAGAAGGCGATTTTCTCGCCAGTTCTACAACAACGATGCTCCTGGCCATATATCGGCTGGTTTTCGAGGAAATCCTGGAGGAAACAGTCGAGATGACTATCAAAGGAGTAACGAGCATCAAGGCGACAATAGAGGCGATTCTCGCGGCAACAGACAAAATAGTAGACCAAGGTTCCAAAGACCTTATGTGTCCCCGAAGAGATGATGAACGGTCCGTGCCAAATGCATTTTTATCTCGACAATAACGGAAAGAGGCAGTCAGGGCATCTCCGAGAAAGATTGCCGAAATTTTCAGGCAATGTTACGAGCCAGGAATCGCAAATGCCCAGGCCACGAATAGAAACCCCCAGGGGCCAAGGAGTGAAATCCATCTTCCACCTCCTCCCGCAATTACGGACGAAAATCGGCACCAGCTAAGAATAGCGGCAGCACCACACCCACCTCCATATGTTGATCCCAATTCTAACGGTGCGGTCTCGATGATTCAGAAAGCTAGGCCATCCAACAGGGCGCAGAAGGTAATCTCACGACAAGTGTTCATGGCAGAAGATGCCTCCACCAACAATCGAGTACTTGAATTGGTCGGGGCAAGACATTGGCTTCACAATCGCGGATCATCCGCAGCAAGTTCCTCGACCAGGACAATCAGCACTTATCTTAGTAATCGCTGGTTTTGACGTGTCGAGAGTTTTCATAGATGGCGGCAGCAGCTTAAACCTCATGTACGCGATACATGAGGAAGATGAACATATCCCCTGGCAAACTTGAAACCAACTGACACACGTTTCCACGGGATCACACCAGAGAAGCTGTTACCCGTTGGGCAAGATCAACCTCGACGTTCGTTTGGAACCCGAGAAAACTACAGGATAGAGAATTTGGAGTTCGAAGTTGTGGATTTCCCGTCGCAATATCACGCTTTGTTGGGACGACCAGCGTACGCGGTTCATGGCAGTGCCGCATTATACATATCTGTGGAGGTTGCCGGGCCCAAGGGACCTATCACAATCAAAGGAAGTTTCGCGTTATCGATAAATGCGACAAGGATTTTCATCGACCTCGAAACTTTCGATGCAAGAATATGCGGCGCCAAGGTTCACTGATTGGATGTGCTGCCAGGTAGGGAGATCTTCTAAGGAGCCAACTTTCAACACAAGGATTCAAAAGAGGTACAGATCCACCCGACAGATCCAAAGAAAACGACATCCATTGCCGCAAACATGGACGTCGCATAGAAAGCGCGCTCGTCGAGTTCCTCCGTGAGCGGAAAATCTTCGCATGGTGTCCAGTGACATGCCAGGAGTACCCATGGAACTTGCCGAGCACCACCTCGATTTGGATCCTCTCGCAAGACCAGTAAAGCAACCTTTGCGGCGTTTTTCGGAACCTAGCCGCAAAGCCATGTTATCGGAAATAGATCGACTCAAAGACGCTGGTTTCATCAGAGAAATATCTACCGAAGCCACATGGGTAGCTAACCCAGTGATGGTGCCGAAAAAACACACAATAGTCCTTCGCATGTGCGTCGACTTCACGTGTCTCAATAAACATTGTCCCAAGGATCTAAACATTGTCCCAAGGATCGATCAAATCATCGACTCCACGGCAGGATGCGAACGTCTTTCCTTCCTGGACGCATACTCTGGTTATAACCAGATCAGATTAAAAGAAGAAGATGAAGCCAAGACAGCGTTCATCACACCTTATGGCGTGTTTTGCTACAAAACAATGCCCTTTGGTTTGAAAAAGCGGGAGCAACATATCGATGATGCAGAAGTGCCTAGCAACACAGATTGGAAAAAATGTACAAGTCTACATTGACGATGTCGTAATAACATCAAAGAAAGGGTCGACTCTGATCGAAGATTTGAAGGAAACCTTCGACAACCTCGACAAGTTCTGCCTCAAGCTGAACCCGACAAAGTGCTCTTTTGGAGTTCCTGCAGGAGAACTTCTCGGGTTCTTAGTATCAGCAAGGGGGATTGAAGCTAATCCCGAAAAATACAGGCCATCGCACTATGAGAAAGCCAACAAAGCGAAAGAGATACAACGGTTAACGGGCGAGTCGCAGCTTTAAGCATTCGACGCCAGGTTAGGAGAAAAGATTGCCGTTCTATGCATTGATCAAACAGGGGGAAATTTCAATGGAACGAGCAGATAGAGCCTTCGAGAACCTCAAGCGAGCAATTTCGACACCACCGATATTGGTGGCGCCCAAAGAGAAAGAACCTCTCCTACTATACATTGCAGCCACACCACAGGTGGTTAGCACAGCCCTGGTAGTCGAGAGAGAAGAAGAAGGCAAGCTTCACGGAGATCAGAGGCCAGTATATTTCATCAGCGAAGTATTGTCGCTTTCAAAACAGCGGTACCCGTATCGAAACTGGCATACGGAGTATTCACACAGCAAGAAAATTGCGACACTATTTTTCGGCGCAGATAATAGTGGTCAATGAAGCTCCTTGTCAAATATACTGAACAACCCAGAAGCTACGGGTCGTGTCTCCCTTTGGGGAATAGAACTTTCTCCTTGGGACATCACGTATGAAAAAGAAAAGCAATAAAATCGCAGGTTTTACCAGATTTCATTGCAGAGTGGATGGAACTACAAAACACGGGGCCTCCAGATTTATCGAGAACCTGGACCATGAACTTCGACGGGTCCAAAAGGTTGGAAGGTGCGGGAGCAGGCGTGATATTGGTATCACCCGAAGGCGACAAGATGAAATATATCTTAAGGATGACGTTTCCAAATGCGTCTAACAATGAAGCAGAATATGAAGCTCTCATACACGGGATGAAGATGGCGAAAGCTTGTGGTGCAACCCGATTAAAAATCTTTGGCGACTCACAATTGGTGGCACAGCAAGTTATGAACCAATGTGATGCAGTCAACGAAAGTATGATAGCATACAAAGAGGTGTACAATGAGCTGGAGAAATTATTTGATGGTTGCGAGGTAAACCACATCAGCAGGATGAGTAACGATGAAGCCGACGTTCTTGCAAACATCGGGTCACAGTGTCTCGCGATTCCTCCAGGCGTGTTTTGGGAAGAGATAAGCGAGAGATCAACAAAGCCAGCGAAAACAAAGAAAGAGAAACCCTCGAGTATCACCAATGATATAGAAGAGGAGCAGGAGCTAGTCATGATGGTGTAAATTCCATGGATGCAGGCTTACATATCATACATCCTAAGGAAAACGATACCCGACGGTTGAGGCAAGGCGAATAATTAGGAGATCAAAAGCTTTTACTGAAAAGGAGTTGTACAAACGAAGTATTTCGGGCGTGCTACAGAGATGCGTTACACCGAAGAAGGAAGAATCATCCTGAAAGATGTGCACGAAGGGATATGCGGGCACCACGCGAGCAGCCGAGCTATCGCGGCTAAGATTTTCAGAGCAAGATTTTATTGGTTAACAGCAATCGAGGACGCGAAGGAAATAGTGAGAACTTGCGACGCGTGCAAAGATTTGCCGCCAAACCTCACTCTCTGCAGGAACTTATGCCAATCCCACTATCTTGGCCCTTTGCTCAATGGGGTCTCGACATGGTGGGAAAACTACAAAAGCCTCGTGATATGAGTATATGCTTGTCGGTCGACAAATTTACAAAGTGGATAGAAGCAAAGCCGATAAATTCACCGGACGGCGCGTCGGTGATCAAATTCGTGAAAAGCATCGTCTTTAGATTTGGAGTCCCTCATAGCATTGTCACAGACAACGGCAGTAATTTTACGTCCAAGGAGTTCAAAGCATACTGCGCAGTGGGCATCAAATTGAGTTTTGCGTCTGTTGCACATCCACAGACCAACGGTCAAGTCGAGAAAGGCCAATGGCATCATCTGCAATGGTATCAAGAAGCGCCTACTAGGACCATTGGAAAAAGCTCGGCATACTTGGCCAGAGGAGTTACCAAGTGTGTTGTGGAGTATCCGAACAACACCAAATACAGTGACGCAGGAAACGCCGTTTTTGGTCCATGGAGCCGAAGCAGTACTACCAATAGAAATAGAGCACGATTCTCCAAGAGTCACGGAATATGATGAAGAAACCTCGAGAAAAGCTTTGGAAGACGACGTCGATGCACTTGATGAAGCTCGAGACGAAGTCCTGTCACGAGTCGCTAAATATCAACAGGATCTGAAGAATTACCACAGTCGACGATTGCGTCCTAGATCTTTTCAAGTTGGTGATTTAGTCTTGCGACTCAACCAAAAAAGCCATGAAAAACTCGAGTCACCCTGGCTTGGACCCTACATCGTCACAGAAGTAATCGAAGGAGGAGCATACAGAATCAAGGACAAGAAGACGGGGAACATGGAGCCAAATCCTTGGAACGTGGCGCAGCTCAGGCGTTTTTACGCTTAGATGCCGAAATATAGTCTCCTCTGTAAACATACAATGTACTGAAACGCCCGCGAGTTTTCAGACGCACTCTTTTCCTTTTTCGGGGCACCGAGTGGGGCCGGGAAAGGTTTTTGATGAGGCGGGCTCGCGGTGCTGCAATATAATAAAAATAGTAAAGATATACTTCTTATTCGTCGACATACTCGGGGGCTCTACACCTCCAAGCCTCAAAATACGTACAAAACAGACAAACTCGACTTATCGAAATATTTCGCCTTGGTACAATAATACCTCGCCAAATACATAAATCGGAAGCTGGCAATATCAAATATAGTATACGCGTCCAACATCTTATTGCTTTGGTCCAAAAACCTGGCAACACAAATATAGAACTTCGACACTAAAATACTTGAGGGCCTGCAGTCCATCAAGATGTTTCATTACAACAAACAGAGAAATCTTTGAAAAAGAAAAATAAGTACAAATCCTAGCCAAGAGGCTCGGGGGCTCCAACAAGATAGAGCACTTTGTGATATACAATAAATTCCTTTGACAAAGCTTTGCCATATGGAAAAAATCAGTCAAACCCTAAAATACTATCTATCGACAAGCCTCTGCTTGTCTTATGCTCAGCGTAAGATCCTTTGATGAAGAATTCTGAGTCCATCCGAAGAAGCTCATCTATCATCGACTCGGCCACAGGAGACACCATCTCATTGATCATGTCAATATCATTCTTCCGCCGCGTCTTTTTCGCCATACAATCAACGACAATCTTCGTCAGGTCTAATTTTGGATGGCAAATATTTATCATAATCATGGCGAATCTTGCTCCAGCAGTCAGTTGGGCTCGTACGAAATTATGAATACGAGGAGCATCTCTGAAGGTCTCTAGCAATTCAGGAAGAGTCGCAGGAACCTCATTCCGAGGAAACAAAGTCTTGAAAACAAGGGTCAACGTTGTCGTGCAAAAATTTAGAAATTCGCGCACTTGGCAAGCACGATCTTGGAACCTGACAATCTGTTGGGTTCGTTCAGGAGTGGCCCAAAATAAACAGCCATGGTTAAGGGAAAGGTTGACAAGAAGATTCGTTCTCTCATTCACTCTTCGATCTTCGGCAGCAGCATCAAGAACCGAGCCTATTCGACAACAAGGCAAGAAACTTGGAAGAAGGCACAGCAAAATAAAGAGAAGGCATCATAAGGTTGGAGATACATACCTAACATATCCGTGCTAGCTTCCAACATTAGCTCGAGCATGCTATTTTCTCGGGTTAGCTCCTTTTGCTTCCAATACAGCAGCATCCTTGGCAACCATAGCCTCTTCGGCTTGTCGACGAGCAAGTTGTTCTTGTTCAGACGCTTTCCGAGATTGTTCCATCATTGCCAGAGTTTGTTTCTTCGTGGATTGAAGTTGTTGTCGAAGTTCTGTAAATCTTCCGACAAAGGTGTGCTTGAAGAACCTTCAAGGAAATTGTCATCGGCTTTTACTTTCTTCGACAAGGAAGACGCAGGAGCAGCATCGGGAGAGCAAGGATTGGTTGAATAATTATCAAATATTAACTGGAAAAGAAAATCCCCGGATCAATGAAAGCACCAAGAGGAATTTCATTGCTTCTAGAAAAGTTTACATGGTCATTACAAAAGAAGTTCTCCTAAGGGACTGGCAGGGTAATTGTCGCCAAGGCTAGAACGGCGACAACAGCAAAAGAAATAAAGAAAGCAAAAAATAGAAAAGACAAAGGCATTCAATTAGACCTCCGACCTTGACGAGCTAGGAGTCGAAGATGGCTTGATCCCGAGATAGGCCAGGATTTTCTTCGTATTCAGCTTCGCCGCCTTGATCAATGATCGCCATTTTGTTTGCTCTATCTGCTCCGTGTTGCCCACTTTTGCCCAGTCAATGGTCTGTTGACTATCAGCAACTAAGGCAACAGTGCTTTCAACGGCAACCTTCATATTCTCATGGCGCATCTTCAGCCCAAGATCTTCGGGAGGATTAAAGCACTTGGCAAGAGTAAGGAAAGTTGCGGGTTCCTCTTTCTTCGGGAAGAAGTAGGGGAAAAGCCTCGACAACCCTGCCCTGGCTTCATCAATGCCCTCACGCGCTTCCGTCCCATGAAATTCAAGGAACGAAACGGCGTCAAGAAGAGGATCATTGTCGGGATCCTCAAGTTCAAATTCTTGAGAGGTCTTATCTGTCAAAATAAAAATAGATCAGCAAAAGAGTGCAGAAAGGAAAAATCCAAAGGATATGAAGTGGTTCAGATACTTACTGACAAAGCGACGATTTTGCGTCCTTATACGTTTAGTAATCGCTTCTTCACGAGCGATTTGTGCAGCTATGTGATCGCTTAGCGAAGTCTCGGCATCATGCAGACGTTTCCGAAGATCTTCGACACCAACATCAGCCTTAGCTTTGTCAGCCTCTCGCCTAGCTTCAACAGCATCCGACTCGGCCTTCTTACAGCCTCCTCACTTTGCTCTAATTTTTGAGCAAGTGTATTGGCACGCTCGTTGACCGCCAGTTTTTCTGTCAAGAAAGTTAAAAACGTCGACAACAAGAGAGCAAGAAAGCAGAAGCAAAAAAAAGCGAAGCATTACCTTCAGTTTTGCTGGCATAATCACGGTACCCAAGGAATTGAGCACCAATGCGAAGAAGTTCTTTGATCGTAGGCTATCAAAGAAGGACAAAGAAAGAAAATGTTGGTATGGGAAAAATGATGGCACGTAGAAGCAAATGGAGAAAATATAGACAGCGACAAACGCATTAAGAACTTACATCATCCAAGAGAGGGTTAGAAGAGCTACTCGATTGAAGAGTAGGCTCCGGGATTGTTTCAACCCTTGCCCTTTTTGGTGAAGGGACAAGGGGGCTTGAAGGAGGAGTAGCAGCGCCGACGTTCTTGAGGAGGCGAAGTTTCTTCTCCTTCAACTGGCGTCTCCGAGGCGACTAATGTATGTGACGTACTCGTTCGAGCAGCCACGTCAGCAGTTGGTACTTCTTCTTCATCATCACTACGAGTAAGTGTCGACAACATAAAAAGCAAGATAGACAAAAAACCTTCAAGTACAGATACACAGAGAGAAGGTACTTACGAACTGACGAGTGACTCGAGGTATGGATCATAAGCTGCCTTCTGGCATGAAGGAACAGCTTCTTCGGGCTTGGAGGTGCCGGAATCTTCGGCATCATTCCTTTTCCTCTTGTTTGTTGGAGAAACAGCAGGAGGAGGAGATTGTGCCGATGCAGTGGCTTCAGAGGCTTCCTCCTTTTCGTCAGATCCCGCAGATTTCGAGATTCTGCGGGTTCATTTGCAAAAGAGGGGGCATCTTGGTTATCGTCGGAGATAATGGCTCTTTCTTCGACTTCCCCACCTTCCGGAAGAGGAGGAAGTGAAACAAGATTTGGATGGTTCTATATAAAAATAAGGAAGGATGTCAGAAAGGAGTAACAACACAAAATAGCAAGGCAATAACAAATTACGCGACAATGTTTACCTTAGAAGCGCATTGGTGGCGCTGTATGGTTTACGCGATAAGTGGAAGGGATAGAATCTTTCTTCTTGAGAGATGAAATTTTTCGGATAAGCCTATCCAAATCCTTGACTTCCATTCGTCGACAAGCGATCCGTGTCTTCATCCAGCATAATTCCGAAAGGGTTTTTGCGAGCCTGAAGAGGCTGCACTCTAGTCCTAAGGAAATACGCCGTAATTTGGATGCCTGATAATTCTTTTCCACGAGTATTCTGCAACTCATGGATACGAGTCATCAGGGCCTCCGTCGAAGTTCTTTCTTCCTCGGTAGCTTCTGCGTCCCTAGAACGGCGGCGAAGGATTTTCTCGGCACCGTCAAAAGGAGGAATATTGTCTTCATCGCATCCATGGTTTTCTTCCCGAATATATAACCACTTCTTGCGCCACCCTTGAACGGAGTCGGGAGTTTGACGTCGGTAGAAGCAGAGGAGAACAGAATAACAACGCCGCCTATATTATAGGCGACATTGGGAGCCATTACGGCGACAGAAGAAAATGCGCTCCCATAATGCCCAGTTAGGCTGGACACCAAGGAAGGCTTCGCAGAGGTGATGAAGATGGAAATGTGAAGGATAGAGTTGGGCGGAGGCGGTGAAGTTGGAGACCATAAACAAAAAGCAATCCCGAAGAAAAGGGTGAATGGGGGCGGAAAGACCGCGGATGAGGTGATCAACAAAACTTACCCGATACCCCATTGGAGGGGTTGGGTAGCTCTCACTAGGGAAGCACACCGCTTTGGGTTTCTTGCTAATCCCCAGCTTCTTCAAGAGGTTCAGATCCTGGTTCGTGATCTTGGACCTTTCCCTCCGCAGTTCCTTGATCCGCGCACCATCGATGAATCCGGTGTGCTGTGCCCGGTCAAACGACGCGGTGGCATCAACAATGGCGGAGGAATGCAGCTGCGAAGAGAAGAGCTCTAAGAGCTGTGGGGCGCAGGAGGAAGTTTTGCAGATGAAACGGGGAGCGCGAGCGAAGTGCTCGAGGTAGAAGAAGGGGATCTTATAGAGTGCGGTGAAGCGGACCGTTGGATAGAAAAGAAGTGTGGTAGATGATGACCACGTGGATACAAGGGTAAAAAAGTATTTTAACAATGACGAGGTTATGGAATGTGTGCCAGAAAAAGTGGAGAACATGTGTCCCCCACTTGCACGACGTGTCCATCAGATGAGAAATTTGGACCCACAAGGCAGAAAGAGAAGCAGTTTTCGCATGTTATTATAACAGAAATCGTGGCTATCATCAGCAACGACATCATCAAGGTAAAAGAAAAGCTCGACTATGAAATCCGGGAAGTTTATCGACAACGCAAGATTATTTCGGGAGCATTTGGTCAAATACAAGTTTTTGCCCAAACGCACGGGGGCTACTTTGGAAAAATAGAAAATTTCGAGTATGACAAGATAGAAATGGCGAGAGCCTATGACCAAATGCAAGCATTTGTTCATAGCCTCGGGGGCTACTCCCATCGCGCTGGTCGCGCACCCGATAGATATAAAAAATCGAGAAGGATTATAAGTATAGCGGCAAAGGATAATAATCTGGAGCCCACCCAAGCACAAGTTCTTGGCTGTAGCCTCGGGAGCTACTCCCATCGGAACGCTGTTCGCGTGCCCGATGAATTTTTAGAAGTGAGTATATTTCGAGTTACAGATAACTCTACATATACTCCCATCAGGAAGATAAGATAAGTCATCAAATATGAGTCGATAAAATGTGCTATTCCAGCAGCCGAAAAACACTCGACAATATATTCTCAGAGCGCTAAAAGTCGCGAATAAATCTCTGAATGCCGCAAAACTTTGCGAAGGTAAGACCCCAGATCCGTTCTGAGCGGCGTGGCACCGTCTCTGACGGCGGATTGCTACTATTTTCCGTATCAACAGATACGAAGAAAAATCCTAACGGACGCGTTAGGTACCCGATAAAATATGACTGGGACTCGACAGAATGGTAAGACCTTAAGCGGCACCTGTCGAAGTTTACACCAGTATCCCGAGATCATGTCACTAGAGCAGTTAACTAGTACCTGATCCGTCAGATGAACTAGCCCCAACTACCGTTATCCCTGTACAAAATAGTGTTTGCATATCGAAAGATTATGTAATGAGTAAAATTGGAGATTTTCCCTGATTCTTCGATTCAAGAAAAATCTCGGGAGCTCTGACATAGGCATTCCCAATGGGCTGCCGAAATGGTACCCGGAGTTTGTTCAAAGCCCAAGACTCGAAGAATAAGAAGACTTGGAAGCCCATTTAGTATTAAGGAAAGATAGTTTGTATTAGGAAATATAGAGACTTGTAATCTTACGGGTTGGATACGAAACCCTCCCGAACTCTCTAACTTGTGTACTACGAAAACCCTCGGCTCCGCCTCCTATATAAGGGGAGTCGAGGGACAAAAAAGGATCGAATCTAACATAACCTAGTTTTCATAATCGTCGAGTACTTTTCGGTTGAAACCTTCGAGATCTACTTGCCCTCTACTTCTAACAAAACCCTAGTCTACAATCTGTAGGCATTGACAAGTTAATCCTTTGTCAGTAGTGCTTGAGAATGCTACTCTATTCCTGGAATTAGCCATCCCACTTTTATGTTACTTACTTTTAAGCATCTTTCATCACACAATATCAAACTCAACCTAAACTCACTCTTTCACCTGTCAGAACTCACAGTCAATTCACGGAAAACTAGTGACACCTTGGGTGTGATAGAAACACCGCCGATAAACACTTACCTAAGCTCCTCGTTGGGATCGATATTAAACTTGAAGTCAGACTTCTACAACAATACTCTGATGAAGTCGTGCTCTTGCAGGCATCATGTTACTAACATAGTTGCAGCTTCTAATCATCATCCAAAGAAAACATGGTATACTATGAACAAGCAATGTTGACCTCATAGTAACATAGCAAACATGAGTCACTACCTTGCACAACCACTTCAGTTCTACAAAACACATGATAAATGCAGATTATCCAAGTGCTACTAACATAGTTCAAACTTCTAAGCATCGGCCTAACAATGTACACAACAAGCATCATATGAATTACAATGTGAGCCTCATACTAATATAACACACATCACTCACTGACATAATGTGCCATCTAGTAATTACCATGGACAAACATTGTGGTTGCACACATCACTTGCTATATGGGGATTATCCAATTTGCACACACTAAAATGGTGCTAACATGTAATCATTGGCCCTACAGATGAATAACAAAAAACCATGCCTCATATGAAATAGTTCATATATATGTAGTATCTGTGAACAGTAAATCCAGTTCATCGACCATCTGCAATAAATTTTTCTTGCATGCGAGCCCCAAATATTAAATCAAACTACCAAACTCTAAAAATATTACGCACTTTCTAAAATGTTGACCCAATGCTAGAAATGTACAAATTAAACCCTACCTAAATGATTACACTAACAGATCTATAATGCATGTCATCACTCCCTAAAACTAAGTGTGTAGATCTACGAAGGGAAATCATCGGAGAAGGTAGGAGTGGTCCTTACCGCCATTGATGAGGGCCGGTAGAGGTCGAGGGCGAGGAAATCCTTGCCCATGTTTGGTCACGGTGGAAGCCAATGAAGCGCCCAGGATGCCATCCCGAATTCTTGATCCTCCTCTTCACGCCGTCGCAATGGATGCGTTGTGACAGCGAAACCGACGATGTGATATGATAGAAGGAGCGGTGAGAGATAGAATTGGAGAGTGAGAGGCCTAAAACGCACCCAGATGGACCGAATTTGTGTCTCCTCGGAGCCTAGCAAGAGGTCCTGGAGGCTGCTGAAAGAACATCTCTCATATTATGTTTTGAGTGTTTGATGTCAATGTATGTGATACTCTAATGATTGTTTAAGTGGTACAGGGATTGCATAGATATTTATTCATGTGTGTTGGATTTGATCATCTGCCAAAATATATCAGAAAATGTTGGGTAGGCCGGATAATCCGGGCCGGATATTGTTGAAATATCCGGCCCCCTGATTTTGGCTAAGTCTTCGAGGAAAAGCAGCTCAGTATGGGGGCCGGACATTTGCCCGGATATTGTCCCGGTATTGTACCAGGGCCGGAATATCCGGGCCGGATATTTTGGAAATATCCGGCCCCCGTTTTTGGCTAAGGACTGGAAGAAAAGTGGCTCTGGCATAGGGCCGGACATTTGACCGGACAATGTCATAGTTTTGTACCTGCGGCCGGATTATCCGGGGGGGGGATTATCCGGCCCCAACTTAGGCCGGATTATCCGGCCCCTGGAAGACTCAACGGTTGGATTTTGGGGAGGTATTTATACCCCTCTTCTTCTTCCTTACCTCTTTGCTCAATCATTGCTCAAGAATTCTGCCAAGCTACACCACCATTAGAGCCACCTCAAGAAACACAAGATTTGCAAGATCTCCTTCCTCCCCCAACCAAAGCTCTTGATCTTTGGGGATTCGAAGGAGAAGCCACCGATCTACATCCTCACCGAAGCGTTCTTCATTTCCCCCTCACTTGTTTGAGGGATCTCATGCTAGTGTTCCTATTTGGTTCCCTAGTTGATTTGTTGTTGATGTGTTGTTGTTGATTGTTGTATTGTTACAGATTTGGGAGCCTCCAATTCAGTTGTGGATGTGTGCCCCAAGAACCTTGTAAAGGCCCGGTTTCCGCCTCGAGGAAATCCCTTAGTGGAAGTGGGCTAGGCCTTCGTGGCGTTGCTCACAGGAGATCTGAGTGAAGCCTTCGTGGCTGTTGGTTTGGCTTGCGTAGCAACCACACTCCTCCAAACGTAGATGTACCTTCTTGCAAAGGAAGGGAACTACGGGAATCATCTCCGTGTCAACGCGTGCTACACTCTCGGTTACCTCTATCCCACTCTATCTCCTATATATTGCGTAGCTATATCTTGCTTAGTTGATAACCTTGCCATATAGGTAAATTCACTTAGTTGCATATCTAGAGAATTTACCTTTGTGTCAAACCTAAATTGAAAAAGAACTAAAAATTGGTTAGCACCTATTCACCCCCCTCTAGGTGCGGCATACGATCCTTTCAATTGGTATCAGAGCCTCGGCTCTTATTTCGGGCTTAACCGCCTAAGAGTATGCCGGACGATGTGCCCCCGGTAGAGGCCGGTAAGGTGGTCACCATGGAGGACATCAATTCGTTGAGATCCTCCATGGACGCTCAAATGGAAAGCATGAGAAAACTAATTTCCGAGCTTATGACTCCGGTCCCTCCTAAGGCTACCGTCTTAGAGGTAAAGGACACGGGTGTGTTAGAAGAGGGAGGTGCTTCGGCACTACCCTCCTCTACCAAACCCGTGGAAGGTGATAACTTAAACACTAACAAATCTACCATTGCATCTCCTAGGGATACTAGTGGAGGTGAGAGCTACAATCGAGTAGCTCCACCTTTTCTATCTCCCGATATACCGGTTCCCCATCCTCATTTGAACATTCGGGGCGACCCACCTAAGTTTTCCGTTGAGAATTACGATACTTGGCGATTTGAGTTTCGCTCTCATGTTTGCAGTGCCTCCAATGAACTTTGGAGAATCATCCAGGAAGGCTTCAACCCTTACAACCCCGACAAGTTGACTAGAAGAGAAGCGGTTGATAGTCAACTCAACAACACCGCCTTGCACATGATTCAAACTAGTGTGGGGACAAAGGATTTGCCTCGGGTTCGAACTACACCACCGCCAAGGAAGCTTGGGAAGGTTTGGCCGCTAGTTGCATTGGAAGTGAGAGCACGAGAAGGAACAAGTATAATGCTCTTCGGAATCAAGCCGAAGGATTCATGAGGCTACCGGATGAAGATCATCAAGACATGTATTCAAGACTCCTCATTGTTGCCGATTCCTTCCGGCTTATTGGTGCCACCCACATCAATGACTCTTGGATCAAGGAGAAGTACATTGAATGCATGATGCCATATGTACCCATTGATGTCAAGACCCTTGTTGGGAGAGAATGCTATTCCTCTCTCTCTTCTCAAGATGCCGTGCACGAGATGCAAGCCCTCAAGGTGCTCGAGCAAAACTCTCATGATTCTCTCAATCGTGCCATTGGTATGTCAAAAGGGAACAATCTTGCCTTGGTGGTCAACCCCTTAGAAGAAGTGCACCCTCAAGAGCAATATAGGGCATCTTGGAGTATGTCCTATCCGGAAGATTTGGAATGCCACTATCATGATCACATGGCCTTCCATGCAAAGTCCTTTTGGGTTGATCCCTCCAAGGCCAAGGAAGACAACATCAAGAGAAACCACAAGAGTGGATTCACTAGCTTTGGTCCAAAGACAAGATCATGCTACAATTGTGATGACAAGCGCCACTTCATTGCCGAATGCCCCTATGAAAATAGAGAGCTTCATAATGGAAGGCTCATTCCCAAGGACAAGAGCAAAGAATCAAAGGGCAAATACTCAAAAGCCCCCAACAAGAAGTTCTACAACAACAAGACCAAGAAGGGCAAGAGGCACCCAAAAGTTGTGCTAGTGACTAGGGAAGAATATTCTTCCGATGAAGTTGTAAGCTCTAGTGATGATGAAGAAGGAAGCTCAAAAGAAGTGGCCGCCATCGTCACTACCAACATTCCCTCTTCATCTCTCTTTGAATCCCCCAATGAGAATCCTCATATCAAGAATGCACATTGCTTCATGGCAACGTCCTCCTTGGACACATCTATTGTGCTATCAACTCATGAAGAATATTCCTCCGGAGATGATGATGTTGATGATGAAGAAGATGCAACCTCTAATGGATTGGTCGCTCTTGCCTCCCTCTCCACTAACTCTTCATCACCAAGTGAATCCCCCAATGAGATCATTCATGTGGAGGAAGAAAGTTGTCTCATGGCCAAATCCTCCGAGGTATCATCTCCTAGCCCCTCTATGCCTAACATATCAAGTGATCTAGGGGTTGATGATGCTAGTCTAAAAGTGAAACAAGAAATGCTAGAATTTGATGAATTCATGTTTAACCTACAAGGTATCAACAAAAAGCATGTTTCAAATCTCATGGCTCGTTTAGCTCAACAAAATGATATGCTTGAGAAAAAGGGTCAAATAGAGAGAGAAGACTCTCTTGAAATCCATGCTCTTAAAAATGCCCTTGAGGAAAGTCAAGAAACTATAGCTTCTCTTGAGGAGAGGCTAGAAAATCTTGAAGAGCCTCAAGATGAAATTAACAAGCTCACTAAAGCTAGAGATCATGCTAGGGCTAAGACTAAATTGCTTAAAAAGGAAAAGGCCCAATTTGGTGTTGATCATGAGAAACTTGTGAAGGATCTAGATGAACTAGACAAAGCTCACAAAGCCTTGAAGAGTGAATACTCTCTCCTATCCAAGTCAAATGAGAAACTTCAAATTAGGCTTGCCTCATATGATGTGCCTAGTTCCTCTACCCCTTCTTGTGATCATGCAAATATTATTGAGGAAAATGCTAGGTTGAAGGATGAACTTGCTAAGGCCTCCTCTCCCCAAAGTAAACTCTCTTTGGATGATCTTTTGAGTAAGCAAAGATCAAACAATGGGAGGGAGGGCCTAGGTTACAATGCCAAGGCGAAGAAAGCAAACAAGCAAAAGGCCAAGCCCGCACAAGAGAAGAAGAAAGCTATCACCAATGGTGAAGCCCCTAAGGGCAACACCATTAATGATGATAATGCGGGAAATGCTAACCCTCACTATGTTCTATTTAAAGATTATTATGGTGATGTTTATGCTAAATATGTTGGCCCATATGATGGTTATGTTGCTTGGTCTATTTGGGTCCCAAAGACCCTTGTTGCTAACAAAAGAGGACCCATTGAGAAATGGGTACCTAAATCCAAGAATTGATCTCATGTAGGACTATGCCGCCGGAGGTTCAAAATGGGTACTTGATAGTGGATGTACAAGTCATATGACCGGCGGCAAGAACCTCGTCAAGGAGTTGAGGCCCAACATAAACAATATCACCGTCTCCTTTGGCGATAATTCTACATCCGAGGTATTGGGTTTTGGCAAGGTTGTGGTTGCACACAACATAACACTTGTGGATGTCATGCTTGTCAAAACCCTTGGTTACAATTTGCTTTTCGTTTCCGCCCTTGGCAAGATGGGTTTCGCCGTCTTTATTGATAATGATATTGTGGTCCTCTTGTGGAGCAAGACTCTAAAAGTCGCTTTCGTTGGGTATCGCGAACATAACTTGTATGTGGTGGACTTTTCGGGGACCACCACTTCAAGTGCGATGTGCCTATTCGGAAAGGCGGATGTGGGTTGGTTGTGGCATCGCCGCCTAGCCCATGTCAACATGAGAACTTTGCAAAGTCTTCACAAGGGGAACCATATTGTGGGACTAATGGAAAGTGTTTCTTTTGCCAAAGATCGTGTTTGTAGGGCTTGTGTTGAAGGCAAAATGCATGACTCTCCGCATCCAAGCAAGACTATCATCTCTTCCAAGAGGATCTTGGAGCTCCTTCATGTGGATCTCTTTGGTCCCGTTACTCATGCAAGTCTTGGTGCGAAGAAACATTGCTTGGTGATTGTTGATGATTACTCAAGATACACTTGGGTCTACTTTCTCAAGACGAAAGATGAGACTCAACAAATATTCATTGACTTTGCCACCGAGGTGCAACGCCAACACAACCTCCTCATTATGGCAATAAGAAGTGACAACGGCTCCGAGTTCAAGAACTACACACTCAATGATTTCCTTAGTGATGAGGGGATTCGTCATCAATATTCCGCTGCTTACACCCCTCAACAAAATGGTGTTGCGGAGAGGAAGAACCGGACTCTTATGGATATGGCAAGATCTATGATGGCGGAGTATAAATCCCGCTATAACTTTTGGGCCGAAGCCATCTCCACCGCTTGCCACTCTTCTAACCGGCTCTATCTCCGCAAGGGATTGAACAAGACTCCATATGAAATACTCACCGGCAACAAGCCTAATATCTCATACTTCAAGGTGTTCGGTTGTAAGTGTTTCTACAAAATCAAAGGAGTTCGTTTGTCTAAATTTGCTCCTAAAGCTTTGGAGGGTATATTTGTTGGTTACGGTGCCGAATCTCACACTTATAGAATCTTTGATATAGCCTCCGGGATTATCATCGAATCTTGTAGTGTGAGGTTCGAAGAAAATGATAGCTCCCAAGTGGGGCAAGTTGATGTATGTGCAGGTGATGAAATACCTCAAGATGCCATAGTAAGAATGGGTGTGGGATTTTTCCGCCCCATTGAGGGACACGGTGTGGCGTCTCGGGAAGAACTATGCTCTACCACGGTGGAGCCCTCATCCTCTCAACATCAACAAACCCCATCTCTTGAAGCTAATGATGCACCAACCCAAGAACAAGAAGAAAACCCTCCCTCTCATGAACAAGATCAAGGACAAGATCAACCAAGAATTCAAGATCAACCATTTGATATTTGCTCTTCACCAAACATTGTCCAAGATCAAGCACATGAGGATGAGCATTCTCAAGAAATTGAGGAAGCTCAAATTGAAGGTCAAGACGGGGACCCAAATGATCAAGTTGATCAAGTGACACCTCCAAGGCCTAAAAGAACCAAGGAGGAGATCGAGGCCCGTCGTCTAGCAAGAATAGATAGGATCCTTGAAATTCGTGGACACACTCATGACAAGGTCCTTGGTGATGTTCGAGCAAAGGTCTCCACAAGAAGGCAATTGGCTAACTTTAGCAATCATCATGCTTATATCTCCGTTGTGGAACCCAAGAAAGTATTTGAAGCCCTTGAAGATTCGGATTGGGTGGAAGCCATGCATGAGGAACTCAACAACTTCAAGCGCAACAAAGTGTGGACCTTAGTAGAGAAGCCAAAGGAGTGCCGCAATGTTATAGGCACTAAGTGGATATTCAAGAACAAGCAAGATGAGTTTGGAAATATTGTGAGGAACAAGGCAAGATTGGTGGCTCAAGGTTTCTCTCAAGTTGAAGGAATTGACTTTGGAGAGACCTATGCTCCCGTGGCTCGTCTTGAGTCCATCCGTATCCTTCTTGCTTATGCATCGCATCATAACTTTAAGTTGCAACAAATGGATGTTAAAAGTGCATTTCTTAATGGTCCTTTGCATGAAGAGGTTTATGTTAAGCAACCCCCGGGGTTCGAGGATCTCAACTTTCCTAACCATGTCTACAAGCTTGATAAAGCACTTTATGGTCTCAAACAAGCTCCTAGAGCTTGGTACGAGCACCTTAAAGAATTGTTGGTAGACCGTGGGTTTGATGTTGGGTTAATCGATCCCACTCTTTTTACTAAGAGGGTTAATGGGGAGCTTTTCGTTTGCCAATTGTATGTTGATGATATTATCTTTGGCTCTACTAACAAAGCTTTCAATGATGAATTTTCAAAGCTTATGACCGATAGGTTTGAGATGTCTATGATGGGAGAGATGAAGTTCTTCCTTGGTTTTGAGATCAAGCAATTGAGAGGAGGAACCTTCATCAATCAAGCAAAATATCTCCAAGACATGCTCAAGAGGTTCAAGATGACCGAGTTGAAGGGTGTGGCCACTCCTATGGTTACCAAATGTCATCTTGCACTAGATCCCAATGGTAAAGAGGTGGATCAAAAGGTATACCGCTCCATGATTGGATCCTTGCTTTACCTTTGTGCATCTAGACCGGACATAGTGTTGAGTGTTGGTGTGTGTGCAAGGTATCAAGCTTCTCCTAAGGAGAGCCACATGATGGCTCTCAAAAGAATCTTTCGATATTTGGTTGATACCCCAAGATATGGTATTTGGTACCCCAAAGGCTCAAGCTTTATTCTCAATGGATATACCGATGCGGATTGGGCGGGTGACAAGGATGATAGGAAATCAACTTCCGGGGCTTGCCAATTCCTTGGTAGGTCCTTGGTGTGTTGGTCTTCTAAGAAGCAAAATTGCATATCTCTCTCCACCGCCGAAGCCGAATATGTTGCCGCCGCAAGTGGATGCACTCAATTGTTATGGATGAGGCAAACTTTAAAGGAATACGGTGTCATTTGTGACAAAGTGCCTCTATTATGTGACAATGAAAGTGCCATCAAGATTGCCTATAATCCGGTGCAACATTCAAGAACGAAGCATATTGAGATCCGGAATCATTTCATTAGAGATCATGTTGCTCGTGGTGATATTGAGCTTATCTATGTTCCTACCAAAGATCAACTTGCCGATATATTCAAGGAGTATAGCTTGACCATCTTGCAAACACACCTTTGTCTCAAAACTTTATTTGGTTTAGATGTGGGCATGGAAATAGGGGGAGTGCGGTTTAAACTATTGAGCTATCCCTCCCCCCATAATGCCAACATTAAAAGAAATCATTCTCTTTATATCATATAATGATATGTGAGCTTCAATGATGAGTAGTGGTTTTGGGCCCAAGATACATCTTCGCGGTGCCATGCCATAACACTCATATATGGTGGCCTAGGCCACCACACTCTTCTTTGTGAAGAGTTGGAGTTATTTGGGTCTTATCGCCTTTTATTTGACAACTCCATGTTCTTATGGGAAATCACTCTAGTTTGGCCTTATTTGCTCATATCTTGCAAACTTGAGTGATCATGTACCATTAACAGTTTGTATCTTCTACAACCTAAGCCTACTCTCTACCATAAGCCATTTCCATCTTGCTCATTTGTCATGTTTGGTAAAAACTTGGAGTTTGAGGTGTTTCGGTCGGATGATCTAGGTTGCTCCATCTTATTGGTAAATTTGCACCTTATATGTGACGTGATACTTTATTGCATCACACATGAGTCTTGCAAATAACCAACGAAAGATGGGACGGATTCCCCGTGATTCTGGAATTTTTCAGAACCCCGGATTATCCGGCCCCAGGCGACACCGGTTTATCCGGCCCGGCCGGATTATCCGCCTTAAACTAGGGCCGGATTATCCGGCCTGGGCAGATCTTGAAAGGGTTGAGGACGAGGCCGCGGGGGGGCAAACGGTTCACACCACCCCCACGCGCCTCTCTCTCCTCTTTCTCCTCTCAAGTTCGCCGGACCTCCTCCTCCTCGCCGGAGACGCTCCGTCCGCCCCCTCTCGGAGTTCGTGGGTGGATCGGGTGCATCTCCTCCCTAGCTACCTTCTCCTCCAAGCGGTTTCCACAATGGATGTGGGTATGATTCACAATCTCTAACCCTAGATGTTGTGTTTTATATGTGCTCTTTTCTTGGTGGAATTGGTGTCTAGTTGTTCCAAACCTTTTGTAATGTACTCCTCTTGCATGCTATGAGGCCGATCTAGTCTTAGACAAGCTTTTGATTGGAAAACTGCAAATCTCGCAGGGCCGGATTATCCGCCCCCGAGCTGGCCGGATTATCCGGCCGGGCCGGATTATCTGCCCCCAGGGGACACCGGATTATCCGGCCTGGAGCTTCATAGCCGCTGCAGTTTGGCTTCAATCTATCATGTCTAGATTTGTACCGACTTATAACATGACTTATGAGCATTACCTTTCCTTTGCTACCCGCCTTTGCTTCTCACAGGTGGTGCTTCTCGGGGTGGTCGGAGACGCTCAAGGCATGATCGATCTAGTGATGAGTTTGGCTCCAATGCACCTCGCAAGTCCGTCACTTCAAGGCGGAAGAACAAGGAAGTGAGGGAGAACTACAAGACCATGGACCCAGTTTCTTACTCCGCTATCCGCTTGAAGAACTGGTATGATGATGTCCCAAGGGATGAAGACATAGCGGGCAGGAGATACTGGTGCACTGAGCAGGAGTTCATCTACAAGGACATCTATGAGCCCATGAAGAATCTGAGACCCATGCAAGCTATCAATGTGGACATTCTGGCAATCAACGATCACTTTGAAGACGCAATCTGGGTAGCTGGAAGGATGGGCTTGCTTGACATCATGAAGATTCAATGTGACTATAGCCCAGATTTGGTGAAGCAGTTCTTTGCCACTTTGGCAATCAAGAAAGATGAGGATCCACCATGGAATGGATGACTGGCTCCACTCACTGCAGTGCCACTCTGCGCCAGTTTGCTGGTTATCTTGGAGTTCCTGTTGATGGGGGTTGTCGCCTTCATGGACCACAACAGACAGATAAGAATGCTCTGGTGCATCTCTATACCTCAGCGGGAAAAATTGGTCAAGCTAAGGGGCTGCTTCCCATATACAGTCAGTTGCTTCGGTTCTTTCGGGCAACCATTTGCCCAAGTGGTGGTAACAATGATGCTCTACGGGGAGCCCTTGTGGACCTTATGCACCTCAGCTATAAGTGTGCTCGTGATGTGAATGAAGAACGGGACTACACTCTTGATGTCATGGACTTTCTCTTCCATGAGATCCATGATGCCATGGTTTCCCGGACTACCATACCCTATGCACCCTACATTCAGCTTCTCATCAACAACTCTGTGGCTGTGTGTGATGAAGACTTGAGTGGGTATCCTTTGGTGAAGCACCATGTCAAGAAGCCCTACAAGCTTAAGCCAGTCTCTTCAGCCGTACCTGCTCCTGACACTTTCATGCGTGATGCTCGCTCTAGTGGCTTTGCTCCTGCTCGTCATCCTGATGTCCCGGCTATGAGGAAGCAAGTGAGCCGGCTTAGTTGGTTTCAGCGTCACATCCTGTGCATGAACATTGAGATACATAAGGAAAACTATGCTGCTAGCCGAGAGCGTTCTGAGATTAAGCACACTCAGGCGGTTATTCTTCACAAGCTCAGTGGTGATCAAGGACCCCCGCCTCAGCCTCCAGCTCACCAGGGTTACAGTGGATGGCACTCTGCACAGGTTCCATGGAACGATCTTGATGATTGCCTTCAAAGGACCAACACCTCTCGCCGCTCCCCGGATGCACCTGACACTGATGAGGATGAAGAGGAAGCGGCAGACGAGTCCGATGATGATTATGCCTCCGAGTGATCCCCATGGGACGAGTAGCATCGCGCTTGTCCCCTTTTTGGCGTTTCGATGCCAAAGGGGGAGAAGTGTTCTATTAGGATCTATCTCGGGGATTTGCATGGTTTGGGCACAAGCATATGCGTTTACCATTCCTTTATTGCTTGTGTTCCCTCGTATTTGCACTATTTGCTTTGGTTGTGTCCCGTTTAAAACTATGTGCTATGTGGTGTGAGACATTGTTAAGTGTGAGACATTGTTATGGTTTTCGGATTTCTATATGTTGAGATCAAGGATGCTATATTATGTGTGATGTTATATCTCCGTATCTTATATCTACACATGGGTATGATTTCTTGCATCCTATCTCAACTTCATATTTGTTTATGTCTCGTGTTAGAGCTCATGATGGATATCTCTAGTGTTGAGGCACCTCAATCCTATGTGTTGTGTATTTGTATTCAAATGCAAATTACTTATATGCACACATGTAGGGGGAGTGCCTCTATGTTTTTGCCATCATGTTTGTCTCTATAGTTATTCTCTTGCAAATCCGTATATTGTCATCAAACACCAAAAAGGGGGAGATTGAAAGAACATCTCTCATATTATGTTTTGAGTGTTTGATGTCAATGTATGTGATACTCTAATGATTGTTTAAGTGGTACAGGGATTGCATAGATATTTATTCATGTGTGTTGGATTTGATCATCTGCCAAAATATCAGAAAATGTTGGGTAGGCCGGATAATCCGGGCCGGATATTGTTGAAATATCCGGCCCCCTGATTTTGGCTAAGTCTTCGAGGAAAAGCAGCTCAGTATGGGGGGTGGACATTTGCCCGGATATTGTCCCGGTATTGTACCAGGGCCGGAATATCCGGGCCGGATATTTTGGAAATATCCGGCCCCCCGTTTTTGGCTAAGGACTGGAAGAAAAGTGGCTCTGGCATAGGGCCGGACATTTGACCGGACAATGTCATAGTTTTGTACCTGCGGCCGGATTATCCGGGGGGCGGATTATCCGGCCCCAACTTAGGCCGGATTATCCGGCCCCCCGGAAGGCTCAACGGTTGGATTTTGGGGAGGGGTATTTATACCCCTCTTCTTCTTCCTTACCTCTTTGCTCAATCATTGCTCAAGAATTCTGCCAAGCTACACCACCATTAGAGCCACCTCAAGAAACACAAGATTTGCAAGATCTCCTTCCTCCCCCAACCAAAGCTCTTGATCTTTGGGGATTCGAAGGAGAAGCCACCGATCTACATCCTCACCGAAGCGTTCTTCATTTCCCCCTCACTTGTTTGAGGGATCTCATGCTAGTGTTCCTATTTGGTTCCCTAGTTGATTTGTTGTTGATGTGTTGTTGTTGATTGTTGTATTGTTACAGATTTGGGAGCCTCCAATTCAGTTGTGGATGTGTGCCCCAAGAACCTTGTAAAGGCCCGGTTTCCGCCTCGAGGAAATCCCTTAGTGGAAGTGGGCTAGGCCTTCGTGGCGTTGCTCACAGGAGATCTGAGTGAAGCCTTCGTGGCTGTTGGTTTGGCTTGCGTAGCAACCACACTCCTCCAAACGTAGACGTACCTTCTTGCAAAGGAAGGAAACTACGGGAATCATCTCCGTGTCAACGCGTGCTACACTCTCGGTTACCTCTATCCCACTCTATCTCCTATATATTGCGTAGCTATATCTTGCTTAGTTGATAACCTTGCCATATAGGTAAATTCACTTAGTTGCATATCTAGAGAATTTACCTTTGTGTCAAACCTAAATTGAAAAAGAACTAAAAATTGGTTAGCACCTATTCACCCCCCCCCCCTCTAGGTGCGGCATACGATCCTTTCAGCTGCCAAACACGCTCACTACACTATGATAAGGAGGGAGTACTAATTTCCATGTGGTTCATACTCCAGCGACCCAATATCATCACGATTGAACCTAGGAATGCAAGAACACATAGGTGTCCAAATCCTTGCACCATCCTGACCAATGCTAGTAGTACCTAATTTGAGAACCTACCTATAGTTGAGTGGTTAGAAGGGCAGTGGCAGCTCCAGCCCACCAGAATTCAAATCTCAGTTTTAACACTTTGGTGTTTCATTAAAGGCGAAATATTTTTCAGTGGGAGGCTACGTTCCCATTGACATCGAGGCACCTATGGTGACTTCGTCAATCTCAAGATCCGTCGGATGAAGTTTCTTGGACGCAGTCTCTCGAAGGTGCTCATATGGATACGGTGTGTGCATATATTCATAAGGATAAGTGTATGTGCGTATATGTGAGCGTCTACATCTATGCTGTATTTCGCAAAAATGTACTACTCCTTCCGATTCATATTCATTGATTTCAATATGAATATATCTAAACTATAATTTAGTGCGGGGAGCGGGGCGACAAACCATGTTCACGCGTGCTTGCACACACGCGATGGTCAATGCACACAGGACCATGGAATTATGGATACGGTGCTGATGGGCTAGTAATTGGACCATTATAATCTTCTTAGGATCGTACAGCTCGGTTGGTATAATTAAGCGTCTGAATGCGTCTCAGGGAGCACCAGTTTTACGGATCAGTCTATCAAAACTGTACATTTTCAGTGTTTTTGACAAGTGCTAGTACACACTACCCCTAAAAATCTTGTAGATACGT
This sequence comes from Lolium multiflorum, assembly GCA_030979885.1. Taxonomy (NCBI): domain Eukaryota; kingdom Viridiplantae; phylum Streptophyta; class Magnoliopsida; order Poales; family Poaceae; genus Lolium; species Lolium multiflorum. The sequence goes on along the minus strand of CM061751.1, from coordinate 194,006,464 downwards.
ACAGGTTAGCATAGTCGCATATGATTCTAATAAAATCCTGTAAAATTTATTTATCTATTATATTATTAAAACAACAAACAATCAATGGTAGAGATTGATTAATCTATAGCTAAGAAATTTTAACGGCTGATGTGCATTGTGGACTTTCCTAAAAGAAAAGTCGGTGCATGTCGTGGACTGCGATTCCGTCTATATATGACATTGCGCCGTCGGGCTGCCTAGGGCATATGCCTGTAGATTAAATCTCAATTTCTCCTGCAATCATTGATAGTAGTCGTCCGGCGGTCGTCGTCTTCAGCGGACACCGCGGGCAGCTTGATCCAACGAAAGCGTCTTCATCGGGCATCACGGGCGACCGAGCCTGTGCTTCTCCAGCGGCCGGCCTTTCCTCTCTATCCAGGCAAGTAGAGAATGATGCTCACCCTCCGTCGTGGTTGCACGACCGGTCGTCTGGCCTTTCATCATCCTCTGTACAGCCCTAAGAATCACCAGCAAAGGTAGTCTGTTAACATCTAGAACGGACCTGAACTTTACAGTCAAAATATCTCTATCGTTGAGATTCAAGAGCATCTACATGACGTAAAGGATGGGCGGATTGATCTCTTGCAGATGTATATACAAGATGGACATGATTGTTCTATCCGGTTAATTAATGGCCGGCCGTGTCTGCTTTATTGGCTGGTGCCTGCGGCTGCTGATTTCACTAGCCGGCCACACAAAGGCAGCAGAACAATGGTTGATGGATTACCGATACTCACCAGCATGATGCCTCAGAAAGCACAGCAGGGCAGGGCCTCCACAGGTACGGGCTTCCCCAGCAGACAATCTTCTACCTAATGTTATTTTCCAAGAAGTTCAAGTGATTCTTATTTTGCAGAGTGGTACGCTGATTTCACATGCCGAATTTCTGTGGATCTCCTGCCCAAGCTTATTTTCTAAACAGAAATTCCACTGACTGTTAATTTGCAAAAGAGCTAAACATCATACTTTCTGGATCAAATAACGTAAGATTATATAAATTGTTTGTCATACACCGATAAGCTTCATAGCGGAGAAGCTCTAGGAGCTGGAGCATCGCTCGCCGAGATGTATGTTGGCATGTTTTTTGCAATGTTGTGGTTGGTTGTGCAAGGTTAGGAATCCAATCTTCTTTTTCTCAATTTCTTTGGTAATGTATGAGCCTAACCGGCCCAAATATTGCATCCAATCTTGCAGCTAAGAGTTGGCTTGATTCTATAACAGACACATGCATCGATTGCTGATTCCTTTCCTCTAATAGTCTTAATCTCACGTAATTCCCGTTGTTGCAGTTTTGCCATCCAATGGAATAGACCAGAGATACTTGAACCTTGCATTAGGAGGCTTAACCTGTTGCTATAAATTATCAGACCTGGCTCAGTACAGTTTAAATGAACAGATGTATTAGGTATTTCTGGAGAGCCGGTGTGTCTACATTGGATGCCTGTCACATCTGTGCGCAACGCTGTTGCCGACGATTTGAATGTCGGCACGTCCCACCGATGGCAGTATCTTGCAAGAGTTTGGCCAGAAAAATAATGACGGGATGTCAGCACATCCTTACAGAAGATGGGATGCAGTAAAGACACCGTGCGATAAAAATACATCGATAGTTCCATGACAGAGATATGCTTGAGGGAAGGCTCTAACTTCGAATATTTTAGGGAGGGGTGATCGTGTTATCACCTGATTTTGGCCAAATCAGGAGACGGGCCGTAAGAGGAGATGGGCTTAAAGGACGTACACGTGGGGCATCTTCGACGCGGCCTTGCGCTGGGAGTTCGGGCTTAATTGCCCATGTATCGTAACATATTAGATCGCATCTTAGTTTAGAAGTTGGAGTTTTACCCGTGCACGGTTTGGTGCACGCCACATTAGAAAGTCCCCTGGACTATAAATATGTACCTAGGGTTTATGGAATAAACAACAACCAACGTTCAACACAAACCAATCTCGGCGCATCGCCAACCCCTTCGTCTCGAGGGTTCCTCCGGTAAGCACCATGCTGCCTAGATCGCATCTCGATCTAGGCAGCACGAGCCTCCTAGTTGTTCATGCGTTGCTCGTACTGAAGCCTTTTGATGGCGAGCAACGTAGTTATCATAGATGTGTTAGGGTTAGCATTGTTCCTAGTATCATATGCTGTCGTAGTGCAACCCTTGCGCATCTAGCCGTCCTGTACCTCATCATGGGTGCGGCACCCCGCTTGATCGTTATTTAGTAGATCTGATCCGTTACGGTCGCTCCTTGATTCATCAAGGATTAGTTTAATATCTGCAATAGTTAGGCCTTACAAAGGGTTGGAGGATCCAGCGGCATGCAGGGTGTAGTTTGCTGCCCCTAGACAGGACGTTCCGAGGATCAACCTAGTGTTGGTTTTTAGGCCTTGTCTAGGGCTGGCTTACGTTTACCGTGCGTGAGCGCGAGGCCCAATCGTGAGTAGGATGATCCGATTATGCGGTGAAAACCCTAGATCGTCGTGGATCTCATATGCTTTATCATGATCAAGCAGGACCACCATATATTCGGCCACCTCGGACGAATCATGGGTGGATCGGCTCCACGAGCCGATTCACAGGACAACCCGAGAGCCGATCGAGGCTCGTATTTAACGTGTACGTGTGTGCCCTGCAGAAACTAAGCGAGGCATCATCCACACCTTCCGACCAGGTATAGGTCGGTGGCACGCCCAATTTGCATCGGCGCGCGACCAGGAGGCTTTGCGGGCGTCGCTCGAGGGACTGGGGCCAGCCGCAGCCCTAGTTGTTCCCGGCTCTACGGTGTTGACCAGTCACTGCCCGCCGGTGGGTTTCTGACGTCAACAGATCGTTAAAGTTTACTTTTTTCCTCTACATTACTACATGGTTTGGTTCAGTTATTCAGTAAAGTACTTGCAGTTGCATAATCAATCTGGGATAATATTATGCGTATTTCACGAAAAGAAGGGGAATATTGAAGAGGGGTTCCTATTCTTTTTTGCCATATTCAGTTAGATATACTACTTATATATATTATTGTTGACAAGCCTTGATTATAATATTTTACTATACTGTATTATGAAAAATGGATAAGCAGGAGAAGAAATTGTTGGCTGGTCCAGGAGTGGTTATTCATTTAAGCTTCTATATCATTTGAAAGGGCACCGTAGTTACATTCCACTTGAACTTAATATGTTAGGCTATATTTATACGAGCAATTATGTAATACTACATTAGATATGAGGATAGATTTAGATTCAAGCAGAGAAACTACTACAAACTTTGCACTGAGAGATAAGTTATTTGGTATATAACCACCCGTCAACCACAAAGCACAAAAATACACATTAAAAAAATATGTAGGATAGTATTTTCAACTTTGGATATTAATATAAAAATATTTGTCTGCTGCAGATTTTTTTATAATACTACGCTTCGTAGTTATATATAATAACAAGATGATTTAGAATGGTCAAATCTTTGACAACAAAGCCCATGTCAAAATCCAAAATAGCATGCAAATATTATATCAAAAATCTAGCCGCGCAAATGCGCGGGCCAACAAGCTAGTTTTTAGAAAAATACCCGGACCTACATGACGCGGACCAACGGCACACCATACCATACGGGAGGCTTGGAGTACATGACGCGGGCACTAACACTGTCACACCGACGTGCCCACATCCTCAGGCCTCTGCCTCAGTTTCCTCCCAGCATTTCCCCATCGATAACTCGAGCCGACCACCTGATCATGGAGGTAGAAACCCCAGCTCAGACAGAGCGCCGCGAGCAGCAGCAGCTCCCTAGCGGCGCCGGCGCCCGTGTCGCTGCTAAACCGCTCCACCGCAACCCCCGCCTGGTCGTCAGCTTCCTCCTCATGGTCCTCGGCTCGGCGTCCAGCCCTCTCCTTCTCCGCACGTACTACCTCCACGGCGGCAACCGCAAATGGCTCTCCAGCCTGCTCCAAAGCGCTGGGTGCCCGCTGCTACTCGCTCCGATCTGCGCCTCCTTCTTCTCTCGCCGACGGTGCTCTGCCACCACGCCGCTCTTCCTCATGTCGCCCCGGCTCCTGGCCGCGAGCATCGGTGTCGGCCTCATGGCCGGCCTGGACGGCCTCCTCTACGCCTACGGCATGGCTTACCTCCCGGTGTCTACCTCCTCCATCCTCAGCGCGACGCAGCTTGCCTTCACGTGCGGCTTCGCCCTGCTGCTCGTGCGCCAGCGGTTTACACCCTTCTCCGTCAACGCCGTGGTGCTGCTCAGCGTCGGCGCCGTCATGCTGGGGATGAACGCCGGTGGGGACCGCCCCGCGGGGGTGTCCCGGGCGCAGTACTCTGCGGGGTTCGCCACGACGCTCGGCGCCGCGGCGCTGTACGGGTTCATTCTGCCCGTCATGGAGCTCAGCCAGGCGCGGCACGCGGCACGCACCGGCTGCGCCGTCACGTACACACTCGTCATGGAGATGCAGATCGTCATCGGGCTCCTAGCCACGGCCTTCAGCGCCGTCGGAATGCTCGTCAACAAGGACTTCCAAGTAAGTTTGTTAACGCGTACCGCTAGTCTCTCCTTGTCGTTGATCCTTGAAGGACGCTACGTACCAATTCTCACATAGTGACAATTAAATCCTAGGAAGAAGACAGCTAGCTAGCTACTCAAATGAACACTCCATACCAAATCTCACTGTACTGAAAGGAGAACTTTTCCGAAAGTTAGGACGCTACGTACCACATTCTCACATAGTAGTATAGTACAAATTCTCACGAAGAGACGATAAGATTCCAGGAAATAACAACCACACACAAACTATGTACACGCTGATGGGCATGCCCAAGTTGTATGCGTGGAGGGTGGAAGTATGCTTTATCCGGCATAAGTATAACCCATCCACGAATAGTGAAAATGCTAGCTAGCTGTGTACCGCCTTCGCATATCGAATGACTTTTCTGTATACAAGTTGATACGTAAAGCTAAATGTTCTAGAATTTTCGATGAGGCCTGGGAGAAATTAAAACAAGTGAGAACAAAAGAGTTAGGGTGTGTTTGGTAGACCGGGCCTCCTCAGATTTTCCCAGCTCATCCCACATTTTCCCCACTTTTGTTGTTTGGTAGGTCGGCTCGGCTCAACTGGGCAGTGCCCACCTCATACGAAAATAGCCTCTCAGCCCTGCCCGGTAGAGAAGTGGAAATCGAGCTTCACAACTGGGCAGGGCTGACCTCGCCCGGAAAATCCCCGCGCGGCCTCGCACCTGGGAGCAAACCAACAGGGGTCAAACCGCCCCGCCCTCATTTCCCTCACCAAACGCTCTCTATTTCCAACTCCACGCCTGCGCCCCGGCCAGCGCCGCTGCTTCCTCGACGCCGGCCAGCGCCGCCACTTCCTCGAGGACAAGCGCCGCCACGGCCACGGCGAGGGCCGGCTCCACCACGGCCGCAGACGAGCGCCTCCATGGCCACGGCGAGGGCCAGCGCCGCCACTTCCTCGAGGGCCTGCGCCGCCGCTTCCTCGAGGGAGGCTCCGCCACGGCCGAGCTCCGCCAGCCAGCGCTGCCGCGCTTCCTCGAGGGACAGCTCCGCCACGGCCGAGCGCCGCCAGCCAGCGCCGCCGTGCTTCCTCGAGGTACATGTCCGCCACGGCCGAGCGCCGCCACGGCCGAGTTCCGCGACGAACGACGGACAACGGACGAGCGCCGCCACTGACGAGCGCCGCCATGGCAGAGCGCAGTAAAGGCCGCCACTGACGAGCTCCGGCGTGGGCGAGGGAGCTCCGGCCAGGGTTCCTCTTTAGGGACCCGATTGCTTTTTTTTCCTGTTTACAGGGACCTGATTGGTTATTATTGTGTACACATGGACTCGATCTCGTTTCATTTTTATATGCAGTGGTCTTTGTGCATATTTTAGACATCCTCAGCTATTCTCAGCACATACAACCTACCAAACAATAGATGCACTCAGCATATCTCGGTTGGCCCGACCTACCAAACACACACAAAAATCTATGTTCAACCAAGTTAGGGTCAGCTTGTATGAAGACAGATAGTTATTCTCTGTTGGACCGGGCTACCAAACACACCCTTAATCTCTTGCATTGCGACTCATTGCGTACAAGCTAGAGACATGAGCCAGCCAAGAATTGGTAACGTGAGAGCAACCAAATGCAGGCAATCCCAGGGGAAGCCCAGGAATTTGGGTTCGGCAAGGCGGGCTACTACCTGCTGCTGGCCGGTTCAGCCATCGTGTACCAATGCCTTTTCCTTGGTACCATGGGCGCAGTCTTCTACGGCTCAGCGCTGCTCGCCGGCGTCATTCTGACCGTCCTCATCCCGGTAACCGAGGTGCTTGCTGTCCTGTTCTTCGACGAGCCATTCAATGGCATCAAAGGCATCGCCCTCACCCTCTCAGTCTGGGGTTTCGTCTCGTACTTCTATGGTGAGATTCACAACAATGCGGAACAGTCTGACAAATCACCAAATATAGAGCAATTAGATCATTAAATGATCATCCCTATTCACATTGTGGTGGTCCTTGAGTTGTCGGGTGTTCTATTGCAACCATGAAAAGTTTCATTGTATTGCTATGAAGCTATACTAGCATGGATGGGCGCGGCGGCACGCCGCGCAGACTTTGTAATATAATGGTTGTAATAATTATAAGACTTTGTAATATAATGGTTGTAATAATTATAAGACTTTATAATATAATGGTTGTAATAATTAAAAGTATTGCATATTTGTTGTTTAAATAGTGGGTTTTAAGATGGTTGAAACCAGAGCCACCCATAAGATAACACAAACAGTAGCAGCTGCTTTTTTTTCGATAAAGACAGTAGCAGCTGCTGGTTCACTGAAGTTGTTCCTTGTGCATAGGAATTGGAGAATGAGGTCTGAGTGGATTTCCACCATTCCAATGAATCAAATGGAGTGAACAGTAGCATCTTTCGAAAATTTCCCAACCCTCTACTTTCCATATTTCCTCCAAATCAAAGGAGCCCTGGATAGCTTTGAGTAGTTGCTTCACGTTGATACCATATTGTGATGTTTTCAGGTCGTGTTGTGAAGTGTATAAGTAGATTGCCTAGCCCTTTCCATCAGTTCGGACTTTTGGTTCAAGTGGCTAGTGCATGAATCTTAACATGGTATCAGAGCCCAGGTCTCGAGTTCAAATCCTAGCTTTCACATGGTTTTCGCAATTAACCCTAAAAATTGCTGTTGCCCCCCTCTTTAGCCACCGTTGATGCCCTGTTCCGGTGTGCTCTTCTTCTTTCACGTGTTGACTTTCCCTTCTCCCGTCACACGCGAGTGGGGGTGTTGTGAAGTGTATAAGTAGATTGCCTAGCCCTTTGTTCGGACTTTTGGTTCAAGTGGCTAGTGCAGGTTCAGGGGATAACTCTTGCTCTTGTTAAATGGGACTGCTAACTCACTATTTATAGCCTGGCCAACGTGGGAAGACTGAATGCCTCCACAAACTCCTTAACAGGAAGACATACGTCTTATCACTGTTTATTTGGTATTGTCCCTGGTCTTTCCTTGACGAATAAACCAAAGGCGCCAAGAGGAAGGACATGCTCCAAATGATCTGCATTGAAGTCACTAAACAAAGTCAAGAGAAAAAGCAGAGTGACCGACCATGCAGAAAAATAGTACATTCAGAACAGCCAACCGTCTGTTTGCCAGGCGGAATATCTCGCCCGTGAGCATTCACATCAGACAAAGCAACAAATGAAGAAGCAGCATCCCGAGCAGCAGGCGAAGGAGTAAGCACAGAAGAAACACCAACAAAGCAGTAGCCGGGCAAACGAACGATCAGGCACAAACTGTAGGCTAAATGATTATATTCAGGTAGGCTAAATGATTATATTCAGATATGGCTCGAAGATAAAAGTGTAAGGTGTGTGTTATCTGAATAGTAACCAAATAATGCAGTAATACGTACCTGGCAATTGAATTTAAGCTAACTGAATACTAAAACGCAAGTTAACTGAATGCTAGCTGAATCAGTAGTTGATGTACTTTGGATCTCACAAATTTGTAGTTATTATCCTATCCTGACCTGGAAGTGTTCTTACTATCTATATTTGCATCCTAAGACACACCGACACAACAGCATAGCTGAATCCTAGGGAATGTGCAGAAGCAACATTGCCAAGTATGCCAAAAGACTGTGCTGTACCTCAATCACAGCCCGCAGCTATAAAAAAAATCTACACATCATATAACAGTTTCCTTCCACTGATTGAGCTTCTTGAACCTACCAAAACCTGTGTATGAAACTGTATTTTAGCCTCAGGAAATATCTGTGTGGGGACTTTGCATAACTTTTTGTTGAACCTCCACGTCAATGTAAGGAATAAATTGTGTTCACAACGTGGAATAAGTAATCGACTTCAGAAACTCGTCTAAATAGCTAGGAAGCATCTTTCTAATATTAACTGTCTAAAAAAGAGAAAAAGAACAGCCAGGGGTTGCAGAACATTGAAATACCTTATCCGCTCTGATTAATATAAAAGGTCGCAAAACATGGTTCAGGAGGTTTCCGTGCTGGCTAGTATAGTGTATGCAAACTATAATCCAGGAGATTATAGCATACTAATGAATTAATATGTATGAGAACTGTTCCTTCGCAGTACTGGGAGGTAAAATTAACTATACATTGTAAGAAACATAAATCTAAAGGTGGTGGCATGACAAATATTGTTGACGTGCAAGGAGAAGTTCAGATATAGGAGCATCTATTTACCTTCCTCCACAAACGCAACATTTTAAGATTATCGAACATAAAGAAAGAAAGAAATTATACGAGAGACAGTGAATATGATATATAATTTAGTGCAATATACTAATTAAAAGATAAGTAAATAAAGACACCTCATCTAATATGACTGATATAAAGCCTATGCAAACACAGTTCACAAGGCCTACACATTACTTATGAATTAGTACATACGAAAATTATTATTTTCTGAGGAGGTTTCCATGCTGGCTGGTAGAAAATGTATGCAAAATATAATTCAGGAGATCATGTAAATTCACGAATTGGTTTGCATGAAAATTATTACTTGGTGAGGTTGCAAGGTAAAATAATTTATATATTGCAAGAAATATGAGTTTAAGGGTGCTTGGCATAACAAATATTTTTGATGCACAAAGTAAAGTTTAGATATAGGAGCATCCATTGATCTTTAATACAAAATGCAAGTAAAGTATAGTTCCAAAGATTATGCATACCTATAATCAGTACAGACGGAAATTACTCACTGATGTGGAGTCGCAAGGTCAAACAAATCATACAATGCAAGGAAATTCTAAAATAGAAGAATCATTTTATCTTCATCCAGGAAGGCAACATTCTAAAATAACCATGGACAAAAAAAAGAAGGAAAAGCAACATAGGAGGTGGCGTGCACGGAGCAAGGCAGTTCAACATAATGTTTCAGATCATAAAACAGTAACTCGTCAACAATAAAGTCTAGCTCATACAAATTCTGCTTCGTTTGCCGATCCTTAGACTCCCATATTCGAGCAACACACACCAGAACCTTCCATGTTCAACTTCGTTTTGGGAGATTTTGCTCTGCACATAAGCAAGGAAATTAGGAAGATGAAAGAGTTTGTACCAGTTTTTGCTCATTGTAATGAGAACACCAAAACGCTCCATACATCTCTGCACCAACAGAGTGTAGGTGTCTTGCAAGTGAAATAGCAAATGGGGTTGATTCAGTTGTTATCTCTTTTTCATATTGTTCTAATACAAAATAATTTGTGTTGTATAAAAATAAAATGAAAATACAGAAGTCAGTTATAATGATTTAAAAGAAACAGAATATGCAACCTACAAATTGAAGTCCATAATAGAAAGTAAAATGTTGCGTTTGCTAAAGTACACTAATGAAGCTTCAAATAAATAACAAAGATGCCTTATAACTTGTATTTACATTGAGGCTTCCCATTGTTTAGCATTACTAACCAGAGGAAGCCTCACCCCACGCGACAGGCTCATAAAAGCATAATAAAAAGAAAAACGTAGCTTTCTGCTAAAGCACCCTGGTAAAAACTTCAAGTAAATAACAAAGATGCCCTATCTTTTATGGAGATGTTCCATTATCCAACGTTACTAACCTCACCCCTTTAACTGAGTAGTAGCCAGGAGTTTGTCAAAGCAAGAGCAACCATGACGCCTAAAGCTAACTGAAGACCAACAAACCACTGGGCACGCGGTAAGCCAACTTTCTGTAAGAATACCTTAGAACACAATGTTAGCTGAATGTGCTAGTTGATCAACAGAAAGTGTAACCGAATAACAGGAACACACCAACATTTTAAGGAAGCAAACACCTTCATGTACTTCGATAAGAAATTGTGTTAAGGAGATGACTGCTGACGATAGCCTCTCTTGGTGCGCTGCAAATCCTAAGTCGGAAAATATGAACTCAATTAATTTACCGCTAGAATAACCTGTTGTCGATGCAAATTAGTAAGCGCATCCTTAAGCCCAAGCTTGAGTGTTCGCAGCAAAAGAAAAATCCAAGTCCTGAAGGTGTACAGTCTGGATGATTCACATGTATGTCTATCTATAACTTGTGACTGGTTACTAAGTTTCCTTTTGGGGAGCCACATAAAATTAATACTTTACTACAGTTAAATTTGGGAAAAAACAATTTTAAGATGGAAACACAGATCAATATGTTCCTATTTGGCGAAATATTTAGCTCCAGATTATTTCTGGACAGGCAGTGAACGATGCCAACTTCAACGTATTTGTGACTACGTAAGTAAAAAAAAGGAAGACAAGAGGAAATACTTATCTCATTTACATGAGAAGTAAGATTGAATTAATGACCTGCAAATACGCCTTAGCATCTTTTCATTGAAGTCATGTATCCGGTGCGATGTAATCTAATGGTTATTAGGTACCAATGTAACATGCCGCAGGCTTTGTTGGTTCTTCTTGACAGAATATGTAATCAACATACAATAAACAAGAATGTTTATTAGAACAGCCATTTCAACAGTTCTTTATTTGATGGCAAACATATTTTTAGGAATCTGTTTTTTGCTGATAAAAAATCCAACATGTCAAAAGCAGAGGGGGAGACTTGATATTACAACAGGATGCAGCAGAGTATCAAAATTGTCAAGTCCGGGAAAAAGGCATATACTGGTGGTTGTCATAATAGTACTTCATGATAGTCTGACATAAATCAAATAACACATATGAATCTGCATTCAAGTAACAAAGTCTAGATGATCTGAAACACAAGCTTGACATCATAAGTAGTGTAGAATTACAAACTATAATCCAGGAAATTATGAGTGTGAACTTCATAAGTACTGTAGAATTACAGATAGTATATCCCTATGTACACTGAATTGTTGGGAGCAAATGAATTCAACAAACTGAACACCATTTTATGGATAAGGATGTGAGAAGGCCGAGAAACCGGATCCAGGCCAGTTACTGTTTTCAAAAGCCTGAGTTAGATTGTCCAGCTTACTGAATTTGCATATATTTTGTAAAGAGGGCTTGGGGCTAAAAGTCTGATGGTTTCCGGCACTATACACGTTCCAGTATTCAGCCCCAAAATGAAAAATGAATCCATCTTGGACGTGCAGATTAAATTAACCATGAAATATTTGCATCATTTTTTTGTTGCGAGAAATATTCTAACAATCTAATAGCCTGGCATGCATGGCACCAGACCCTCTTTGTTTTCTTTTTGCGGCATTATGGAAACCTAACATACCACTAATTGGAGAGATTAAGTATAAATCCAAGATGCTGCCAATATAACATAAGATGCAGTATGCTTATTTCCATCCTTTGCACTTTTGTATGACAAATTGGTCGCTCCAATCCAAGATACAGGACTGTCGTGAATATTGTCTGAACCTGAAGCTGTGGTGGCTGCACAAGTAAAAAGAGATGAGGCGAGTTCTCAATCTACATGCATTGTTTCCGTACTCCACGGTCGCTGCCGCCGCGACCAGCAAGCAGCAACTCGCCCAAGGGCCATGCGCCACCACACACCGTTTCAGAGAGAGGCGAGAGGACGTTTATATTAAAAAAAAGAGGCGAGAGGAGATAAGGGGAACAGACTCACCTACCCAGACGATGCTTCCTGTGCCTTTCGTCATTCCCGTCGCATGCCTGCAACCCCCAATCACCCATCGCTGCAACCTAAGATCATCATCGCCTCTGCTCGTACCTTGAGCCGCCGATGTCGAGCGCCTGTAATCCATCGCCGCTAAACGCGGGAGTGCGGCTCTGTGGGCTAGAGGTGCGGAGACTTTAGCCTCCTCACTCTGTTCCACGAACAAATTGCCGACGCCTTCACCATGATTCCAGCCACCACTGACCTCGTCCCATGTTGCTGCTCGACGGGACGTCACCGTATCGGTCTCCTCCGCCGAATCCTCGATGATGCCATGCCATTCTGCTCTTGTGTGCGACGCCCGAGGCTACCCTGGTAGCCTCGTTTGCCAGCGCGACCGCATCATCCTCGGCCTCCTACACATGGCGTTGTTTCCCTCGACAATCAACCACCGTGGAGGGAGTGGCGGCCACATGGGAGCTGAGATCAGGGCAGGGAACAGGCCGAGGTACGGGGCTCAGGCTGGGAGAAGAGTGGAGGTTCTCAACCGGCTGCTGGCCTTCTCCGTCCGGAAATCACTATGGCTGCCGGCATCCCCAAGCTCCGCTGACCCCCTCAGAAGCACCGTCACCTCGTCCACATCCTCCCCGCCAAGCAGAGCAAGCCGGGAGGCAGCCCAGCAGGGAAGAAGGCGACGGGGACGTACCCCGCCGGAGGGTCGCCGGAGGAGGAAAAAGATGGGGCGGAGGGCACCAGCTCTGGCCTGGATACGATGGGCGGTGGAGGAGATAAAAGGAAAGATAGTGCACGGGGAGAATCGAGGAGGCGGTACGCCTAGAGGATTTGTCCAAGAAAGAGTCAAAGCGGTCCATTAAAATGCTACATCCACCCCATAACAAAATAAAGCCCAGAACAGACCAAAGAAAAGTAAAAACAAAAAATGCAAGAGGATGCCTCAAGTGTACACAAGAAAATCTCAGCGGAAATTAACCACCGAATCATGTACGTGTCAAGCTGTTGTTAATCCCAAAAAAACACCAAAATTATGAGAAAAAAGATGTTTGTTTCCCTATAATATAGTAGTTATTATGGAGATGAAAATAAACTATCACAAGCTTGGATGTATGCAAATGCATCAAGTCATGTTTCTCTTTGCTTAAAAAAAGCTGAAATATATGTATGATTATATGTATGTATGTACGTACTAGGAAGCTAGCTTGTTGCGGCAGCACGCCGCACCCATGGGGTGATATCGATTGTTGTAAGGGCATCTCCAGCGGCGTGACGCAAACAGATGCTGAGCGGCCGTTTCCGTCCGCGCGGACCGGAAATGCGTCTGGCACCACCTCCAGCGGGGTGACACAAAGTGACCGGGAGTCACGGAGCAAAACCTGGCCCAAATATGTGCCGGTTTGCGTCTCTGACGCTCGGCGATCACCTAGCGTCCACCCCCACGGGCCCTCATGGCAGCGACCCAGGTTCGATCGGCCTCGAATTCGCAACGTGCGCCGGTGTGGCAACCGCGAAGAGCAACCGCCGCCATGGAGCGCCGAACCGCCGCGGAAGAGCAACCGCGGCCTCTTCGTTATACGCGCCGCCGTTAATCCCCGCACATTATAACCCCGCGTCTACGGTAATTCAAGTTCAACCTCCTCTTGTTCTTCTTCTCCAACACCGGCACGCCATGAGCGACTACACGCTGCCGTCCGACTCGGAGAGCGAGGGCAAGTCGCCCGGATTTCTGCATTGGTGGGAATCCCCTGCGACGCCAAGCGATCCGGGCTCCACGCCCAGCGACCCTGCCTCCACGCCGAGTGAGGAGGAGGAGGACGGAGGCGGCAATGGCAGCGAAGGCCACGAGGAGGACGGAGGCGGCGCGAGGACGCCGGGAGGAGGTAGGGCCAGGAGGAGGAGGACTCCGACACCAAGTTCGCTCGGTTGGAGGCGCAGGAGGCGGCGGACGACAAGGCGGCGGCAAGGAAGAATTCCAGGGCCCGGGCAAGGGCGCTAGCGCGTGCGGCGCGTCGTCGTCCGTTCATCGACGACGATGACGAAGACGCCATTTCTTCTAGTTTCAACTCCTCGACGGACGAGTCGTCCTCCAGTTCCGACGAGGAGGTGACAAGCAAGAGGCGCAGGAGTTTCGACGACGAGGCAGGGCCTTCTAAGAAGAAGGCCAAAAAATAGTTTTAGTTTATATGTTTTTAAATTTGTTCTTCTTTGTATGTTAAATATGTTTGAATCTAGTCGATTGAAGTATCCGATTAATTGTTTAGGCTATAATCTATTCGATTGGAGCAACATGACATCATTGAGTACTACTTTTTCGCGTTTAAACTTGATCATTCAACAAATTTGAAAATAAGTAGCACCAAAAAAAAACACTTGCATGTCCAAAATGCGTCGGACCGCTGGAGGTATCCCCGACGCAAACGGACATTTCGCCCCTGGCGGTCATTTTAGCGTCCGCCAGGCGACGAAAACGGACGCCAGCGGACAATTTGAACGTTCGAAATACGTCGCGTCGCTGGAGATGCCCTATTCGCATGTTAAGCAAGGACTGTTGAGCTTAGATAGGGACTTTTGTCTAGCGATGGCCCATAATGCAGCTACGTACTTCCGTGAGAATTGTGCAGTGACCTGCCAGCTTGCAACTATTTTATCCTACCTCCATCCTAAGGGCATCTCCAGCGAGGAGGCGACGTGTGCGACCGTTTGCGTCCGCGCGGACCGGAAATGCATATGCACCCAGCTCCAGCAGGGGGACGCATCGTGTCCGAGGCGTCCGCCGATATGCGGCACGTTTGCGTCTCCGTGGACGCTGCGCGGTCACGCCGAGCGTCCGCTCGCTTGGGTCCACGGCGGCGACCCATCAAGGGCATCGCCGCGTGCGCCCAGCCTTCGCCAATGGCGCGGCTGTCTATTCTGCACGCGCACCGGCGGGCGGCGGCTAGGCTTCGCCGCCTTCAATGACATGTATCCGCGTGCGGCCCCATAAAGTCGACCGCACGTTCTGCCCTCGCTTACCTCCACTCCCACCTCCACCGCCGCGCGCCGTCGCATCATGGGGAAGAAGAAGAATGACTTCGAGGCGTCCGGCAGCGGCACCAAGAAGGAGGAGCGGCCGGGCAGGGTGCCGCTTCCCGTCAGCGTGGGGAGGCTGATGCGAACTGGACTCCGTGCGATACCTGGAGGGTGCACATGCACAGCGGTGGCGGCTCAGCCGCCGGGTGCCCGTCCCACCGGTGCCTGCGCGTGAGCCAGAGAGGAGCGCTGAGATCCGACGAAGGAGGCGGTACCTACCGCCGGACCTCCGCGCCGATCCGGCGTACGCCATCGACTCCGATAGTTGGCGCACGTATCTCGTGTCCGAGACGGATCGGAGGAGGAGGGCGGGCTTCATGGGCGACAAGGACTTTCCCTTCGACTGTCCACCGCCGCCTCGTTGATGCGTGCAGTTACACATGTCCGTTGGGAACCCCAAGAGGAAGGTGTGATGCGTATAGAAGCAAGTTTTCCCTCTGTATGAAACCAAGGTTATCGAACCAGTAGGAGTCAAGGAGCACGTGAAGGTTGTTGGTGAAGGAGTGTAGTGCGGAGCAACACCAGGGATTCCGGCGCCAACGTGGAACCTGCACAACACAATCAAAGTACTTTGTCCCAACGTAACAGTGAGGTTGTCAATCTCACCGGCTTGCTGAAAACAAAGAATTAAACGTACAGTGTGGAAGATGATGTTTGTTTGCGAAGAACAGTATAGAACAAGTATTGCAGTAGATTGTATTTCAGATGTAAAAGAATGGACCGGGGTCCACAGTTCACTAGTGGTGTCTCTCCGATAAGATAACTAGCATGTTGGGTGAACAAATTACAGTTGGGCAATTGACAAATAGATATGCACATACACATATCATGATAATTACTATGAGATTTAATCAGGGCATTACGACAAAGTACATAGACCGCTATCCAACATGCATCTATGCCTAAATAGTCCACCTTCGGGTTAGCATCCGCACCCCTCCAGTATTAAGTTGCAAACAACAGACAATTGCATTAAGTATGGTGCGTAATGTAATCAACACAAATATCCTTAGACAAAGCATCGATGTTTTATCCCTAGTGGCAACAGACATCCACAACCTTAGAACTTTGTCACTGTCACATTCAATGGAGGCATGAACCCACTATCGAGCATAAATACTCCCTCTTGGAGTTACAAGTATCAACTTGCCCAGAGCCTCTACTAGCAACGGAGAGCATGCAAGAACATAAACAACACATATATGATAGATTGATAATCAACTTGACATAGTATTCAATATTCATCGGATCACAACAAACACAACATGTAGCATTACAAATAGACGATCTTGATCATGATAGGCAGCTCACAAGATCTAACATGATAGCACAATAAGGAGAAGACAACCATCTAGCTGCTGCTATGGACCCATAGTCCAAGGATGAACTACTCACACATCAATCCGGAGCGATCATGGTGATGAAGAGTCCCCCGGAGATGATTCCCCTCTCCGGCAGTGGTGCCGAAGGCGATCTCCCGAATCCCGAGATGGGATTGGCGGCGGCGGCGTCGGGCAGGTTTTCCGTATCGTGGCTCTCGCAGGGGACGTTCGCGACGAAGGCTTTGAGTAGGCGGAAGGGTAGGGTTGGAGCGGCGCGAGGACCCACACCATAGGGCGCGGGCCCTGGCGCGCCGGCCTATGGTACGGGCCCTCATGGCCCCACTTTGTATCCCTCCGGTCTTGGAAGCTTCGTGGAAAAATAAGACCCTGGGCGTTGATTTCGTCCAATTCCGAGAATATTTCCTTTGTAGGATTTCTGAAACCAAAAACAGCAGAAAATGGCAACTGGCTCTTCGGCATCTTGTCAATAGGTTAGTGCCGGAAAATGCATAATAATGATGTAAAGTGTGTATAAAACATGTGAGTATCATCATAAAAGTAGCATGGAACATAAGAAATTATAGATACGTTTGAGACGTATCAAGCATCCCCAAGCTTAGTTCCTACTCGCCCTCGAGTAGGTAAACGATAACAATGATAATTTCTGAAGTGACATGCATGCTATCATAATCTTGATCAATACTATTGTAAAGCATATGAAGTGAATGAAGTGATTCGAAGCAATGGTAAAGACAATGATTAAACAACGGAATCATATAGCAAAGACTTTTCATGAATAGTACTTGCAAGACAAGCATCAATAAGTCTTGCATAAGAGTTAACTCATAAAGCAATAGATTCAAAGTAAAAGGCTTTGAAGCAACACAAAGGTTGATTAAGTTTCAGCAATTGCTTTCAACTTGTAACATGTATATCTCATGGATAGTTTTCAACATAAAGCAATATAACAAGTGCAATAAGTAAACATGTAAGAATCAATGAACACAGTTGACACAAGTGTTTGCTTCTAAGATAGAGAGAATAGGTAAACTGACTCAACAATAAAGTAAAATAATGGCCCTTCACAGAGGGAAGCATGGATTACTATATTTGTGCTAGAGCTTTTATTTTGAAAACATAGAAACAATTTTGTCAACGGTAGTAATAATTCATATGTGTTATGCATAATACATCTTATAAGTTGCAAGTCTCATGCATAGAATACCAATAGTGCCCGCACCTTGTCCTAATTAGCTTGGATTAACATGGATTATCATTGCATAACATATATTTCAACCAAGTGTCACAAAGGGGTACCTCTATGTCGCCTGTACAAGGGTCTAAGGAGAAAGTTCGCATTGGATTTCTCGCTTTTGATTATTCTCAACTTAGACACCCATACCGGGACAACATAGAAAACAGATAATGGACTCCTCTTTTAATGCTTAAGCATTCAACAACAGATAATATTCTCATAAGAGAATGAGGATTTGTGTCCAAACTGAAACTTCCACCATGATTCATGGCTTTAGTTAGTGGCCCAATGTTCTTCTCTAACAATATGCATACTCAAACCATTTGATCATGAAAATCTCCCGTACTTCAGACAAGACGAACATGCATAGCAACTCACATGATATTCAACAAAGCTGTAATAGTTGATGGCGTCCCCAGAAACATGGTTACCGCTCAACAAGCAACTTATAAGAAATAAGACACATAGCAACATATTCAATACCACAATAGTTTTTAAGGCTATTTTCCCATGAGCTATGTATTGCAAAGACAAAGAATAGAATTTTAAAGGTAGCACTCAAGTAATGTACTTTGGAATGGCAGAGAAATACCATGTAGTAGGTAGGTATGGTGGACACAAATGGCATAGTTTTGTCTCAAGGATTTTGATTCACGAGAAGTATTTCCTCTCAGTACAAGGCTTTGGCTAGCAAGGTTGTTTGAAGCAAACATAAGTATGAACCGGTACAACAAAACTTACATAAGAACATATTGCAAGCATTATAAGACTCTACACTGTCTTCCTTGTTGTTCAAACACCTTAACCAGAAAATATCTAGACCTTAGAGAGACCAATCATGCAAACCAAATTTCAACAAGCTCTATGTAGTTCTTCATTAATAGGTGCAAAGTACATGATGCAATAGCTTAAACATGATCTATATGAGCACAACAATTGCCAAGTATCAAATTATTCAAGACAATATACCAATTACCACATGAAGCATTTTCCGTTTCCAACCATATAACAATGAACGAAGCAGTTTTAACCTTTGCCATGAACATTAAAACTAGCACTAAGAACACATGTGTTCATATGAACGAGCGGAGCGTGTCTTTCTCCCACACAAAGAATGCTAGGATCCGAGTTTATTCAAACAAAAACAAAAACAAAAGCAAACAGATGCTCCAAGTAAAACACATAAGTGTGAATAAAAATATAGTTTCACTAGAGGTGACCTGATAAATTGTCGATGAAGAAGGGGATGCCTTAGGCATCCCCAAGCTTAGATGCTTGAGTCTTCTTGAAATATGCAGGGATGAACCACGGGGGCATCCCCAAGCTTATACTTTTCACTCTTCTTGATCATAGTATATCATCCTCCTCTCTTGATCCTTGAAAACTTCCTCCACACCAAACTCAAAACAAACTCATTCGAGGGTTAGTGCATAATCAAAAATTCATATATTCAGAGGTGACATAATCATTCTTAACAGTTCTGGACATTGCACAAAGCTACTGGAAGTTAATGGAACAAAGAAATCCATCAAACATAGCAAAACAGGCAATGCGAAATAAAAGGCAGAATCTGTCAAACAGAACAGTCCGTAAAGACGAATTTTTCTGGGGCACTTAACTTGCTCAGATGAAAAAGCTCAAATTGAATGAAAGTTGCGTACATATCTGAGGATCACGCACGTAAATTGGCAGAATGTTCTGAGTTACCTACAGATGGGGCTGCTCAATTTCGTGACAGTAAGAAATCTGTTTCTGCGCAGTAATCCAAATCTAGTATCAACCCTACTATCAAAGACTTTACTTGGCACAACAATGCAATAAAATAAAGATAAGGAGAGGTTGCTACAGTAGTAACAAATTCCAAGACTCAAATATAAAACAAAAGTGCTGTAGTAAAATGATGGGTTGTCTCCCATAAGCGCTTTTCTTTAACGCCTTTCAGCTAGGCGCAGAAAGTAATCAAGTATTATCGAGAGATGAAGCATCAACATCATAATTTGTTCTAATAATAGAATCAAAAAGCAACTTCATTCTCTTTCTAGGGAAGTGTTCCATACCTTTCTTGAGAGGAAATTGATACTTAATATTGCCTTCCTTCATATCAATAATAGCACAAACAGTTCGAAGAAAAGGTCTTCCCAAAATTATGGGACAAGATGCATTGCATTCAATATCCAAGACAACAAAATCAACGGGGACAAGGTTATTGTTAACCGTAATGCAAACATTATCAATCCTCCCCAAAGGTTTCTTTATAGAATGATCAGCAAGATTAACATCCAAATAACAATTTTTCAATGGTGGCAAGTCAAGCATATCATAGAGTTTCTTAGGCATAATGAAATACTTGCACCAAGATCACATAAAGCATTACAATCAAAATCATTGACTTTCATCTTAATGATGGGCTCCCAACCATCTTCCAACTTCCTAGGAATAGAAGCTTCAAGTTTTAATTTCTCTTCCCTAGCTTTAATGAGAGCATTTGTAATATGTTTTGTAAAGGCTAAATTTATAGCACTAGCATTGGGCTTTCTAGAAAGTTTTTGTAAGAACTTTATAACTTCAGAGATATGACAATCATCAAAATCTAAATCATTATGATCTACAGCAATGGGATCATTGTCCCCAATATTTTGAAAAATTTCAGCAGTTTTATCACAAACAGTTTTAGCAGTTTCAGGCAGTTTTGTACGCTTTGCACTGGGAGTAGAAACATTGCCAACACCAATCATTTTACCATTGATAGTAGGAGGGTTAGCAACATGTGAAGCATCAACATTACTAGTGGTGGTGATAGTCCAAACTTTAGCTACATTATTCTCTTTAGCAAGTTTTTCTTTTCTTCTCTTTCCCACCTAGCATGCAATTCAGCCATCAATCTAATATTTTCATTAATTCGAACTTGGATAGCGTTTGTTGTAGAAAATGACTTAATATCTTTAGTTTCATTAGGCATAACTTTCAATTTTAAAAGATGAACATCAGCGGCAAGACTATCAACCTTAGAAGCAAGAATATCAATTTTACCAAGCTTTTCTTCAACAGATTTGTTAAAAGCAGTTTGTGTACTAATAAATTCTTTAAGCATGGCTTCAAGATCAGAGGGTGTACTACTATTATTGTTGTAAGAATTACCATAACCATTACCATTATTAGAAGGATATGGCCTATAGTTGTTACCAAAATTATTCCTATAAGCATTGTTGTTGAAATTATTATTATTAATGAAATTCACATCAACATTCTCTTCTTGAGCAACCAATGAAGCTAAAGGAACATTATTAGGATCAACATTAGATCTACCATTCACAAGCATAGACATAATCACATCAATCTTATCACTCAAGGAGGATTCTTCAACATAATTTACCTTCTTACCTTGTGGAGTCCTTTCCGTGTGCCATTCAGAGTAATTTATCATCATATCATCAAGAAGCTTTGTAGCCGCCCCCAAGGTGATGGACATAAAAGTACCTCCAGCAGCTGAATCCAATAAGTTCCGCGAAGAAAAATTCATCCTGCATAAAAGGTTTGGATGATCATCCAAGTAGTTAGTCCATGGGTTGGGCAATTCTTTACCAAAGATTTCATTCTTTCCCATGCTTGAGCAACATGTTCATTATCCAATTGCTTAAAATTCATTATGCTACATCTCAAAGATATAATTTTAGCAGGAGGATAATATCTACCAATGAAAGCATCTTTACATTTAGTCCATGAATCAATACTATTCTTAGGCAAAGATAGAAACCAATCTTTAGCTCTTCCTCTTAATGAGAAAGGAAACAATTTCAGTTTTATAATATCACCATCTACATCCTTATACTTTTGCATTTCACAAAGTTCAACAAAATTATTAAGATAGGCAGCAGCATCATCAGAACTAACACCAGAAAATTGCTCTCTCATAACAAGATTCAGTAAGGTTTAATTTCATAGAATTCTGATGTAGTAGCAGGTGGAGCAATAGGTGTGCATAGGAAATCATTATTATTGGTGCTAGTGAAGTCACACAACTTAGTGTTTTCAGGAGTATTCATTGTAACAGTAGTAAATAAAGCAAACTAAATAAAGTAAAGTAAAACAAGTAACTAATTTTTTGAGTTTTTAATATGGAGATAGCAAACAAGACAGTAAATAAAGTAATGCAAGTAACTAATTTTTTTGTATTTTTGATATAGAGAACAAACAAAGCAGTAAATAAAGTAAAGCAAAGCAAGACAATAACAAAGTAAAGAGATTGGATGTGAGAGACTCCCTTGCAGCGTGTCTATATCTCCCCGGCAACAGCGCCACAAAAAGAGCTTGATGCGTGCAGTTACACGTCCGTTGGGAACCTCAAGAGGAAGGTGTGATGCGTATAGAAGCAAGTTTTCCCTCAGTATGAAACCAAGGTTATCGAACCAGTAGGAGTCAAGGAGCACGTGAAGGTTGTTGGTGAAGGTGTGTAGTGCGGCGCAACACCAGGGAATCCGGCGCCAACGTGGAACCTGCACAACACAATCAAAGTACTTTGCCCCAACGTAACAGTGATGTTGTCAATCTCACCGGCTTGCTGAAAACAAAGGATTAAACGTATAGTGTGGAAAATGATGTTTGTTTGCGAAGAACAGTAGAGAACAAGTATTGCAGTAGATTGTATTTCAGATGTAAAAGAATGGACCGGGGTGCACAGTTCACTAGTGGTGTCTCTCCGATAAGATAACTAGCATGTTGGGTGAACAAATTACAGTTGCGCAATTGACAAATAGAGATGCACATACATATATCATGATAATTACTATGAGATTTAATCAGGGCATTACGACAAAGTACATAGACCACTATCCAGCATGCATCTATGCCTAAATAGTCCACCTCGGGTTAGCATCCGCACCCCCTCCAGTATTAAGTTGCAAACAACAGACAATTGCATTAAGTATGGTGCGTAATGTAATCAACACAAATATCCTTAGACAAAGCATCGATGTTTCACCCCTAGTGGCAACAACACATCCACAACCTTAGAACTTTCTGTCCTGTCCCACATTCAATGGAGGCATGAACCCACTATCGAGCATAAATACCCTCTTGAGTTACAAGTATCAACTTGGCCAGAGCCTCTACTAGCAACGGAGAGCATGCAAGAACATAAACAACACATATATGATAGATTGATAATCAACTTGACATAGTATTCAATATTCATCGGATCCCAACAAACACAACATGTAGCATTACAAATAGACGATCTTGATCATGATAGGCAGCTCACAAGATCTAACATGATAGCACAATGAGGAGAAGACAACCATATAGCTACTGCTATGGACCCATAGTCCAAGGATGAACTACTCACACATCAATCCGGAGGCGATCATGGTGATGAAGAGTCCTCCGGAGATGATTCCCCTCTCGGCAGGGTGCCGGAGGCGATCTCCTGAATCCCCTGAGATGGGATTGGCGGCGGCGGCGTCTCAGTAAGGTTTTCCGTATCGTGGCTCTCGTACAGGGACTTTCGCGACGAAGGCTTTAAGTAGGCGGAAGGGTAGGGTTGAAGGCGGCGCGAGGGACCCACACCATAGGGCGGCGCGGGCCCCCCTCTGGCCACGCCGGCCTATGGGTACGGGCCCTCGTGGCCGCACTTCGTATCCCCTCCGGTCTTCTAGAAGCTTCGTGGAAAAATAAGACCCTGGGCGTTGATTTCGTCCAATTCCGAGAATATTTCCTTTGTAGGATTTCTGAAACAAAAACAGCAGGACAATCGGCTCTTCGGCATCTCGTCAATAGGTTAGTGCCGGAAAATGCATAATAATGATGTAAAGTGTGTATAAAACATGTGAGTATCATCATAAAAGTAGCATGGAACATAAGAAATTATAGATACGTTTGAGACGTATCACTTTCCCAAGGCAGCGCCGGGCGTCACCGACCCGCGCTGCAAGACACGACGACTACATCGAGGCACTAGCGTACCACAACGAGGAGGTCAAGGACGACAGCGATGACTACGTCGCGGTCGTCTTCCAGGATTGGCAGCTGGCCATGGCGGAGGGCCGCGAGTTTGAGTTCCTGGACAATATGACGGACGATGAGATGGCGAAGCTCGGCCTCCTCGTCTCCGAGAACGACCGACCTGTGCAGTCGGCGCTGCCCCTGTACGCCACCGGCTTCATGCAGTCGGTCCTGTCGGAGGATGAAGCCCTACGACTAGCGCTCCAGGACTCGGCGGCACCACAACCGCCGCCGTACAACCCCTGGGCTCCTCCACCGCCGGCACATCCCTGGGCGCCTCCACCGCCGCCACAGCCACAGCCCTGGGCACCTCCACCGCCGCCACAGCCACAGCCCTGGGCGCCTCCACCTCCATCACAACCATAGCCCTGGGCGCCTCCACCTCCAGCACCGCCGACGCGCCCCGCGTATGTTCCTCCGGTTCCCAACTAGCCGTGGACGATACCGGAGCTCATCGTACTCGACATCGACGAGGAGAATCAGTAGGCGCAAGCTTTTAGGGTTTACTTTCATGTTTTAAACTATGTAAATTATATTTCCATGTTATAAAAAAATGATTCGAACAAAAAATGCGTTGTGTCGTGTTGCGCGTAGATGTACACGTCCGTTGGGAACCCCAAGAGGAAGGTATGATGCGCACAGCGGCAAGTTTTCCCTCAGAAAGAAACCAAGGTTATCGAACCAGTAGGAGCCAAGAAGCACGTGAAGGTTGTTGGTGGAGGAATGTAGTGCGGCGCAACACCGGGAAACCGGCGCCAACGTGGAACCTGCACAACACAATCAAGATACTTTGCCCCAACGTAACAGTGAGGTTGTCAATCTCACCGGCTTGCTGAAAACAAAGGATTAAGCGTATCGAGTGGAAGATGGTGTTTGTTTGCAAAAAACAGTAAAAACAATGATTGTAGAATGTATTCAGATGTAAAAGAATGGACCGGGGTCCACAGTTCACTAGTGGTGTCTCTCCAAGAATATAACTAGCATGATGGGTGAACAAATTACAGGTGGGCAATTGACAAATCAAGATTTAATATATATGAACGATGATTACTATGTGATTTAATCAGGGCATTACAACAAAGTACATAGACCGCTATCCAGCATGCATCTATGCATAAATAATCCACCTTCGGGTTAGCATCCGCACCCCTCCAGTATTAAGTTGTAAACAACAGATAATTGCATTAAGTATGGTGCGTAATGTAATCAACACAAATATCCTTAGACAAAGCATCGATGTTTTATCCCTAGTGGCAACAAAGACATCCACAACCTTAGAACTTTCTGTCACTGTCCCAGATTCAATGGAGGCATGAACCCACTATCGAGCATAATTACTCCCTCTTGGAGTTACAAGTATCAACTTGGCCAGAGCCTCTACTAGCAACGGAGAGCATGCAAGAACATAAACAACACATATATGATAGATTGATAATCAACAACATAGTATTCTAGATTCATCGGATCCCACCAAACACAACATGTAGCATTACAAATAGATGATCTTGATCATGTTAGGCAGCTCACAAGATCTAAACAATGATAGCACATGCGGAGAAGACAACCATCTAGCTACTGCTATGGACCCATAGTCCAAGGATGAACTACTCACGCATCAATCCGGAGGCGGGCATGATGATGTAGAGCTCCTCGGTGATGATTCCCCTCCGGGTGGCCGGAGGCGATCTCCTGAATCCCCCGAGATGGGATTGGCGGCGGCGGCGTCTCTGGAAGGTTTTCCGTATCGTGGCTCTCGGTACAGGGGTATTCACGACGAAGGCTTTAAGTAGGCGGAAGGGCAACGCAGGGGGCCACACGAGGGCCCCACACACCAGGGCCGCGCGGCCAGGGCCTGGCCGCGCCGCCCTGTTGTGTCGGCGCCTCGTGGCCCCTTCCTTTCCCCTCGGTCTTGGAAGCTTCGTGTAAAATAGGACCCAGGCGTTGATTTCGTCCAATTCCGAGAATATTTCCTTACTAGGATTTCTGAAACCAAAAAAACAGCAACTGGCGCTTCGGCATCTTGTTAATAGGTTTGTGCCGGAAAATGTATAATAATGCTGTAAAGTATGAATAAAACATTCAAGTATTGTCATGAAAGTAGCATGGAACATAAGAAATTATAGATACGTTTGAGACGTATCAAGCATCCCCAAGCTTAGTTCCTACTCGTCCTCGAGTAGGTAAACGATAACACAAATAATTTCTGAAGTGACATGCTACCAACATAATCTTGATCAACATTATTGTAAAGCATATGAGATGAATGGAGTGATCTGAACAAAAGATTGCTAACAAAGATAATGACTAAACAAATGAATCATATAGCAAAACTTTTCATGAATAGTACTTTCAAGACAAGTATCAACAAGACTTGCATAAGAGCTAACTCATAAGCAATAAATTCAAAGTAGAATGCATTGAAGCAACACAAAGGATGATTAAGTTTCAGCAATTGCTTTCAACTTGTAACATGTATATCTCATGGATATTCTCAACATAGAGTAATATAACAGGTGCAATAAGTAACCATGTAAAAATCAATGCACACAGTTAACACAAGTGTTTGCTTCTAAGATAGAAAGAAGTGGGTAAACTGACTCAGCATAAAGTAAAAGAATGGCCCTTCGCAGAGGGAAGCATGGATTACTATTTTTGTGCAAGAGCTTTTGTTTTGAAAACATAGAAACAATTTTCTCAACGGTAGTAATAATTCATATGTGCTATGCATAATACTTCCTACAAGTTGCAAGTCTCATGCATAGAGTACTAATAGTGCTCGCACCTTGTCCTAATCAGCTCGGAAACACGGATTATCATCGCATAACATATGTTTCAACCAAGTGTCACAAAGGGGTACCTCTATGCCGCCTGTACAAAGGTCTAAGGAGAAAGCACGCATTGGATTTCTCGCTTTTGATTATTCTCAACTTAGACATCCATACCGGGACAACATAGACAACAGATAATGGACTCCTCTTTTAATGCTTAAGCATTCAACAACAAATAATATTCTCATAAGAGATTGAGGTTGTATGTCCAAATGAAACTTCCACCATGATACATGGCTTTAGTTAGCGGCCCAATGTTCTTCTCTAACATATGCATACTCAAACCATTTGATCATGAAATCGCACTTACTTCAGACAAGACAAACATGCATAGCATCTCACATGATATCCAACAAAGGTAAAAGTTGATGGCGTCCCCGAAACATGGTTACCGCTCAACAAGCAACTTATAAGAACTTAGACACATAACTACATATTCATCACCACAATAGTTTTTAAGCTATTTGTCCCATGAGCTATATATTGCAAAGATAAAGGAATGAAATTTTAAAGGTAGCACTCAAGTAATTTACTTTGGAATGGCAGAAAAATACCACATAGTAGGTAGGTATGGTGGACACAAATGGCATGGGTTTTGGCTCAAGGTGTTTGGATGCACGAGAAGCATTTCCTCTCAGTACAAGGTTTGGGCTAGCAAGGTTGTTTGAAGCAAACACAAGTATGAACAGATACAGCAAAACTTACACAAGAACATATTGCAAGCATTATAAGGCTCTACGCTGTCTTCCTTGTTGTTCAAACACTTTACCCGAAAATATCTAGACTTAGAGAGACCAATCATGCAAACCAAATTAAACAAGCTCTACGGTAGTTCTTCATTAATAGATTAAACTACATGATGCAAGAGCTTAAACATGATCTATGAGAGCTCAAACAATTGCCAATTTACCAAACCATATGCAGCATTTTCTGATTCCAACCAAATAGCAATTTAACGAAGCAATTTCAGCCTTCGCCATGAACATTAAAAGCACAATTAAGAACACAAGTGTTCCATATGAAAAAGCGGAGCGTAATATCTCCATATAAGGATGGTGGGATCCAACTTTATTCAAACCAAACAAAAATAAAAGCAAACAGACGCTCCAAGTAAAGAACATAAGATGTGATGGAATAAAAATATAGTTTCACTAGAAGTGACCTGATAATGTTGTCGATGAAGAAGGGGATGACTTGGGCATCCCCAAGCTTAGATGCTTGAGTCTTCTTAAAATATGCATGAACCACCGGGGCATCCCCAAGCTTAGACCTTTCACTCTTCTTGATCATAGTATATCATCCTCTTCTCTTGACCCTTGAAAACTTCCTCCACACCAAACTTCAAGCAAACTCATTAGAGGGTTAGTGCATAATCAAAAATTCATATATTCAGAGGTGACACAATCATTCTTAACACTTTGGACATTGCAAAAAGCTTCTGAAAGTTAATGGAACAAAGAAACTCATTCAACATAGCAAAAGCGGCAATACGAAATAAAAGGCAGAATCTGTCAAAAACATAACAGTCCGTAAAGACGAATTTTGCAGGGGCACTTAACTTGCTCAAACGGGAAAACTCAAAACTAATGAAAGTTGCGTACATATCTGAGGATCACGCTCATAAATTTTCAGATTTTTTTGATTTTTTTACAGAGATCTGCGCGAATTCGTGACAGACAGCAATGTTGTTTCTGCGCAGCAATCCAAATATAGCATCAACTTTAACATAGAAACTTTACTTGGCACAAAAACATGATAAGGAGAGGTTGCTACAGTAGTAAACAACTTCCAAGACTCAACAATACAGTAGATAAAATGAAACTTGGGTTATCTCCCAAGAAGTGCTTTTCTTTAACGCCTTTCAGCTAGGCGCAGAAAGTGCAAATCAAGTATTTTCAAGAGATGGAGCATTATCATTATTACCAGGGGTGTCGGGGGTTTCCTCAACAATGCATGTTATCTTATCTATGTAAGTTTCAGAGGCTCCCTTTTCATTACTCTTAGGCTTGCTATTCTCATCAAATAAATTTTCGGGAACAATCCAATCATAATTCTTTTCTAGTGCCTCGAACATTCCTACAAGCTTGCAGGGTATTGATGTCTTAATATCCCCTCCATCATTAACATTATTAGTGTACTTTATTCTATCAATGTCCATCTTTTCAAGGGTACTAGCAAAGTTGGTGTAAGAGCCAAGCATCTTATATTTAATAAAGACTTTTCTAGCCTCTCTTGCTACACCACCAAATTCTTTAAGAAGGGTTTCTAAGACAAAATCTTTCTTTTCTCCTTCCTCCGTATCAGAGAGTGTAAGAAACATATGCTGAATTATAGGGTTGAGATTAACAAATTTAGTTTCCAACATGTGTACTAAAGAAGCAACAGCTATTTCATAAGTAGGAGCAAGTTCTACCAAGTGTCTATCTTCAAAATCTTCAGCTGTACTAACATGAGTGAAAAAATCTTCTATATTATCTCTTCCAATTATAGACCCCCGTCCTACCGGTATGTCTTTCAAGGTAAACTTAGGATGAAGCATGATGAAATAAACAAAAGTAAATAAAGTAAATGCAAGTAACTAATTTTTTTGTGTTTTGATATAGAACTAGTAAATAAAACAGAAAGAAAAGTAACTAATTTTTTTGTGTTTTTAATATGAAGCAAACAAGACAGTAAATTAAAATAAAGTAAAGCAAGACTAAAACAAAGTAAAGAGATTGGAAGTGGAGACTCCCCTTGCAGCGTGTCTTGATCTCCCGGCAACGGGCGCAAAAAGTGCTTGATGCGCGTAGATGTACGTCCATTGGGAACCCCAAGAGGAAGGTATGATGCGCACAAAAGTTTTCCCTCAGAAAGAAACCAAGGTTATCGAACCAGTAGGAGCCAAGAAGCACGTGAAAGTTGTTGGTGGAGGAATGTAGTGCGGCGCAACACCAGTGAAACCGCGCCAACGTGGAACCCGCACAACACAATCAAGATACTTTGCCCCAACGTAACAGTGAGGTTGTCAATCTCACCGGCTTGCTGAAAACAAAGGATTAAGCGTATCGAGTGGAAGATGGTGTTTGTTTGCAAAGAACATAAAAACAATGATTGCAGTAGAATGTATTTAGATGTAAAAGAATGGACCGGGTCCACAGTTCACTAGTGGTGTCTCTCCAATAATATAACTAGCATGCTGGGTGAACAAATTACAGGTGGGCAACTGACAAATCAAGATTTAATACATATAAACGATGATTACTATGTGATTTAATCAGGGCATTACGACAAAGTACATAGACCGCTATCCAACATGCATCTATGCCTAAATAATCCACCTTCAGGTTAGCATCCGCACCCCTTCCAGTATTAAGTTGTAAACAACAGATAATTGCATTAAGTATGGTGCGTAATGTAATCAACACAAATATCCTTAGACAAAGCATCAATGTTTTATCCCTAGTAGCAACGCACATCCACAACCTTAGAACTTTCTGTCACTGTCCCAGATTCAATGGAGGCATGAACCCACTATCGAGCATAATTACTCCCTCTTGGAGTTGCAAGTATCAACTTGGCCAGAGCCTCTACTAGCAACGGAGAGCATGCAAGAACATAAACAACACATATATGATAGATTGATAATCAACTTAACATAGTATTCTAGATTCATCGGATCCCACCAAACACAACATGTAGCATTACAAATAGATGATCTTGATCATGTTAGGCAGCTCACAAGATCTAAACAATGATAGCACATGAGGAGAAGACAACCATCTAGCTACTGCTATGGACCCATAGTCCAAGGATGAACTACTCACGCATCAATCCGGAGGCGGGCATGATGATGTAGAGCCCCTCCGGTGATGATTCCCCTCTCCGGCAGGGTGCCGGAGGCGATCTCCCGAATCCCCGAGATGGGATTGGCGGCGGCGCGTCTCTGGAAGGTTTTCCGTATCGTGGCTCTCGGTACAGGGGTATTCGCGACGAAGGCTTTAAGTAGGCGGAAGGGCAACGCAGGGGCCACACGAGGGCCCCACACACCAGGGCCGCGCGGCCAGGGCCTGGGCCGCGCCGCCCTGTTGTGTCGGCGCCTCGTGCCCCACTTCCTTTCCCCTCGGTCTTCTGGAAGCTTGTAAATAGGACCCCGGGCGTTGATTTCGTCCAATTCCGAGAATATTTCCTTACTAGGATTTCTGAAACCAAAAACAGCAAAAAGAATCTGGCGCTTCGGCATCTTGTTAATAGGTTAGTGCCGGAAAATGTATAATAATGTTGTAAAGTATGTATAAAACATTCAAGTATTGTCATGAAAGTAGCATGGAACATAAGAAATTATAGATACGTTTGAGACGTATCATGCCGCTGGAGCCACCCCCAAGCAAACGGACGCGCAGTCGATTTCGACCATTTCGGCCGACGCAAACGGACGCGCGTGAACATTTTCGGACGCTAAAATGCGTCGCCCCGCTGGAGATGCCCTAAAGCTCAATGGCATCAAAGGCATCGCCCTCGCCCTCTTAGTATGGGTTTCGTGTCCTACTTCTATGGTGAGATACACAACAGTGCACAACGCTCTCACAAGCCACCAAATATAGAGCAATTGGATCATTGAATGACAATCCCTATTCGCTCGTAGTTTTCAAAATCATCTCCAAAGCTTACGCCTCCAAACTGGACCCTATAGCAAACATGATCGTATCCCCGAATCAAACAGCGTTTATCAAGGGCAGAAACATCCTGGACGGTCCGTTGGCTCTCATGGAAATCATACACGACATCCGGAAGAGAAAGCACAGTGGAGTGCTCCTCAAACTCAACTTCGAGAAGGCTTATGACCGTGTTAACTGGGATTTCTTGGGGGAAGTCCTTTGCTGCAAGGGTTTGATGAGGGTTACATCCACATGATCTTGCAACTTGTCTCTGGGGGGCAAACTGCCATCTCTATCAATGGAGAGGTGGGGCCGTTTTTTCGGAACAAGAGTGAGGTTCGACAGGGAGACACCCTCTCTCCACTTCTCTTCAACTTCATCGGCGAAGCACTATCTGGGATCTTATCAGCCGCTGCAGCGGCAGGACACATCCATGGGTTAGTCCCACACCTTCTGCCAGGGGGAATTACTCACCTTCAGTACGCGGACGACACGCTCATCCTTATCCAGGGATCGGACGAGGATATTGCGAACCTCAAGTTCCTCCTTATGTTCTTTGAAGATATGTCAGGGCTCAAAATCAACTACCACAAGAGCGAGGTGTTTGTGTTTGGACAGCGAAACCGCGAGCGAACCTCCATTGCCAACAAGCTGAACTGCAAGCTCGGTAGCTTCCCTTTCACCTACCTGGGTTTACCTATATTTGATAGGAAACTGACCCTTGAGCAGTGGTTGTTCTTGGTACGGAAGCTTACGGCTAAGATAGAACCGTGGTTGGGAAGATTGATGTCCTCAGGGGGACGACTCATTCTTTCTAATGCTTGCTTAGATTACTTGCCAATCTTTGCGGTGGGACTGTTCCTTCTCCATGATGGGATTCATGCGAGATTCGACTCTCATCGATCCAAGTTCTACTGGGAGGGTGCGGGCCCAAAGAGAAAGTATCATCTGGTTAATTGGCCAACGGTTTGTCGACCCAAAGAAGTTGGGGGCCTGGGACTGCTCAATACAAAGAAAATGAACCTTGCACTCCTTCTGAAATGGGTTTGGAGACTTTACCAAGAGGAAGACACTCTCTGGGCTCGTATTATCCGTGCAAAATATGTGGACGCCTCAGACCTGTTTTCGGGGTCAGGCCAAGGGGGATCTCAATTTTGGAAAAGCCTGCATAAAATCAAGTATCTGTTTAAAGTGGGAGCCAAGCACGAGGTGCGAGACGGAGTTAGAACCAACTTCTGGATGGACTGGTGGATTGGGAGGGGTCCCCTCATGGACTCCTTCCCTCTGTTGTTTGCCATATGCGACAATCAAGATATTTCGGTCGCAGATGTGTTACACCAACACTCTTTGCATGTTTGTTTTCGCCGTTCGCTTGACCAGGATGGCATGCGGCAGTAGGGTGAGATGGAAGGGATGATGGCACAGGTGCTCCTCAGAACAGGGCATGACAAGGTGTCTTGGCACCTGGAACAAGTTGGAACTTACTCTGTCAAATCTATGTATGCCAAAACTCTCTCATATGTGGGAAGCCAAAGTCCCGCTAAAAATCAAGATTTTCTCTTGGCAGCTAGCTCTTGATAAGTTGCCGTCGGGCAACAGATCCTGACCAGACATGACCCCGGAGGATGCCAGCCACATTTTCTTTTCCTGCTCTTTGGCTTCGTTTACTTGGGTCACGCGCCAGCTGCTAGGGTGCAACTGGCGACCCTCTAACTTCGCACAATTCCATGCCATTCTTTCTAGTTTCTCGGGGTACTCACATCGACTGTTGTGGGTCTTGTTCTTGGTTCAATCTTGGGCCCTGTGGAATACGCGCAATAAACTAGCTATTGAAGAGAAAACTATCTCTAACCCAGCTGACATTATTTACAAACCCATCATATTTTTGCAGCTGTGGAGCCTAAAGTTCAAGTCAAGAGAAAATGAGGGGTTAAGCTGGATGGCACACGAGCTAAGGGAGCTATACGTGCAGCTGAAGCCGGTGGCGCCGTGAGGAAG
Organism: Lolium multiflorum; assembly: GCA_030979885.1. Taxonomy (NCBI): domain Eukaryota; kingdom Viridiplantae; phylum Streptophyta; class Magnoliopsida; order Poales; family Poaceae; genus Lolium; species Lolium multiflorum. The sequence goes on along the minus strand of CM061751.1, from coordinate 193,973,262 downwards.
TAGTATGTGCCTTGGTGTTGGGACTGGGTGCGCGGAGAAGTCGCCATGCAAGTCTATCTTTCCGCTTGGACGTGTTGTCCCTTGTTTTGTTAAAACTCCGAATCATCTCTAGTGTTTGGCGAAGCTGTATGCCCAGCAGTGTGTAATCTGAATTGTTACCGTATGACTTTATTAATTTAACGTCGGGCAAAGTATTGCCTCCTATCTAAAAATTCACATTGTGGTGCTGGTCCTTGAGTTGTATTGTATTGATATGGAGCTATGTGGGGCTAAAAATGAACTATCACAAGAGGTGGTATTTGGATTTATACATCAACTAATGGAGAGGATGGGGCTATGTTCCTCTTTGCGGGAAAAAAATGTATGTATGTATGTATGTATGTATGTATGTATGTATGTATGTATGTATGTATGTATGTATGTATGTATGTATGTATGTAGATACGTACGTATGTACGTATGTATGTATGTATGTATGTATGTATGTATGTATGTATGTATGTATGTATGTATGTATGCATGTATGTATGTATGTATGTATGTATGTATGTATGTATGTATGTAAATAAAAGATGACATAAAAAGATAAAATCACAAAGGTTCTTTAAAGTGGGAAGAAAGCCAAGGATACGGTGGTGTGTAGGGTCATTATTAATGGAAATAGTTTTCTAATGATAATGATGGTAGTCAGTCAAGATTGATCTGTTAGACGAATAGTCAGCCATCAGCCTCGTGCGTGGCCAATCAATCGCTAGTGCATTTTTATATTGTAGGTTTTTTTTGTCATAAAAGAAATTTAAGGGTGGAAAGGACACAACAGAGGGTATTATTTCAAACTCCAAAAGTTTGCAATTTGATGATGTACTTCAGTTAATAAAAATGTAAGATAAATTTTAGGACGACACTATTACGACGTCTGATTTGAAGCATAAAGCTAATAATGTAATAGGCAAATATGAAGTTTGCTAGCTCAACCAAGCCAATTGGACAATTCTTAGACAACTGAATTTTAGAATAGTTTATTTAACTTTTAACGTTAGATGGCATGGAGCTAACTGAAATTAATCTCCAAACCGAGACAGGATAACTCACATCAGTAAACAAATTTCTTGTTCTACCTTTTGTAGTTCACCGTCACTAACAGTTATTTCTTGATGAAGTGATAATCGAGGTTTATAAAAGGAAGTTGAATCAGTGGTTACCTTCATATAATTGATTTAGAAGAATTTCAAGAGGCGAGGATTGGTACGGGAGTTTGAAAAGTAACAACTTTCAGGGGCGCTGCCAGCTTGAATGAACTACCTCAGATGCAAAGGACATAAAATCCTTCAAAATGTATCAACAGAGAGTTTATAAGAGTGTCCTTCCCTCAATAAAAAAAGGTATAAATGTGGCCAACAAGACCCAAATACAAAAAAGTGAAACGAAGTAAGAATTCTAACTCCAGCTAGCGTTTGGGAATATATATAGGTTAACTAAAATTTCATACATAAGAAAATCGTTCAACTTCATCTTCTTCCCACAACGTTATCTCGAAAGTGTGTTCCTGAGCTGCAAAATCGTAATTCCTTGTTATATATGATGCTGCAAACACATTAAGATCTATAAATGTCACAAATTGAGCGACCTGATCTATGATCTATGACTGAGACAAATATAAATTAGACTCTTCTTATTTGTGGGACTACTTCAATTCCAAATACCAAATATGAACAGACCATAAGTTTATATATTAATTCAGAAACAATAATCTGCAGCCTTCTTGCACTTACATCAAACATTGTCTACATATATAAATAGAAGTTGCGGCACAGATCGTCAATCTAAATTTTATATTGTTTTTTTCCGATAAAGTGAATATATTAATATCAGAAGATACCAATTACACCCAGCCTCTGCAACAACGCAATGTTCTAATAACATTACGGATGCACACAGCCAAAAAAGAGAAAAAAGGAAACTAAGAAATAAAAGTCCCGCTACAGTATCCCAGCCCTAGCAACAGTAATACATCCACCACCGAGACAACACCTGAAATTCAGACTCTTCAAAAGCAACGCCTCCAAGAAGGAAACAGTGCACCAGCGCTGTCGTCGCCCGATCAAAGATCTTAGGTTTTCACCCTGAAGATGGTCTCCGCTCTCAAAACAATGTCTTCAACAAGAACATTGCCAGGCACAACCAGTTAAGGCCAGACCTTGGGTTTTCACCCTGAAAGGTAAGATCCCGAACTTCACATGTGTTGCCGCCCCCACTTTCATACCACTGTTGCGAAGTCCGGAACACCAAGCAAACCCCTCAACAGCGCAAAGACTTGAACCTCCATTAGCTAGTCCTCCAAATCCGGCCTTCATGATATTCTCTTCTTCTGACTTCACCATGGATCAGCTGTCACTTGGTGTCAACACAGAAAAGAGCTTCGCGCAGCACCCTCCAAAACCAAACGGTCGGAATAAAAGCATGGGCGCGCACGACCGAATACCACCGATCCAGCAAACTCCAGGCAATAGAAGCACTGTTACATTCGCCGGCGGCGTGATGCGCGTAAATGTACACGTCCGTTGGGAACCCCAAGAGGAAGGTATGATGCGCACAGTGGCAAGTTTTCCCTCAGAAAGAAACCAAGGTTTAATCGAACCAGGAGGAGCCAAGAAGCACGTTGAAGGTTGATGGTGGCGAAATGTGATGCGGCGCAACAACAGGATTCCGGCGCCAACGTGGAACCTGCACAACACAACCAAGTACTTTGCCCCAACGAAACAGTGAGGTTGTCAATCTCACCGGCTTGCTGTAACAAAGGATTAACCGTATTGTGTGGAAGATTATTGTTTGCAAGAAAACAGTAAAACAAGTATTGCAGTAGATTGTATGCTATGTAAAGAATAGGACCGGGGTCCACAGTTCACTAGAGGTGTCTCTCCCATAAGATAAAAGCATGTTGGGTGAACAAATTACAGTCGGGCAATTGACAAATAGAGAAGGGCATAACAATGCATATACATGATATGGTAAATATAGTGAGATTTAATCAGGGCATTACGACAAAGTACATAGACCGCCATCCAACTGCATCTATGCCTAAAAAGTCCACCTTCAGGTTATCATCCGAACCCCATTCAGTATTAAGTTGCAAAGCAACAGACAATTGCATTAAGTATGGTGCGTAATGTAATCGACAACTACATCCTTAGACATAGAATCAATGTTTTATCCCTAGTGGCAACAGCACATCACAACCTTAGAACTTTCTGTCACTGTCCCATGTGTCAATGAAGGCATGAACCCACTATCGAGCATAAATACTCCCTCTTGGAGTTAAGAGCAAAAACTTGGCCAGAGCCTCTACTAATAACGGAGAGCATGCAAGATCATAAACAACACATAAACAATAGATTGATAATCACCATAACATAGTATTCTCTATCCATCGGATCCCGACAAACACAACATATAGTATTACAGATAGATGATCTTGATCATGTTAGGCAGCTCACAAGATCCAACAATGAAGCACAACAAGGAGAAGACAACCATCTAGCTACCGCTATGGACCCATAGTCCAGGGGTGAACTACTCACTCATCACTCCGGAGGCGACCATGGCGGTGTAGAGTCCTCCGGGAGATGAATCCCCTCTCCGGCAGGTGCCGGAGGCGATCTCCCGAATCCCCGAGATGGGACGGCGGCGGCGGCGTCCTCGCAAGGTTTTCCGTATCGTGGCTCTCGGTACTGGGGGTTCGCGACGGAGGCTTTAAGTAGGCGAAAGGGTAGGTCAAGAGGCGGCGCGAGGGGCCCACACCACAGGCCGGCGCGGCCAGGGCCAGGGCCGCGCCGCCCTATGGTGTGGCCACCTCGTGGCCCCACTTCGACTCCCCTTCGGTCTTCTGGAAGCTTCGTGCAAAAATAGGACCCTGGGCGGTGATTTCGTCCAATTCCGAGAATATTTCGTTACTAGGATTTCTGAAACCAAAAACAGAAAACAAGAACCTCTTCGGCATCTTGTTAATAGGTTAGTTCCAGAAATGCGTAAATACGACATATAATGTGCATAAAACATGTAGGTATCATCAATAAATTAGCATGGAACATAAGAAATTATCGATACGTTGGAGACGTATCAGCATGCCTAGTTCTGCTCGTCCCGAGCAGGTAAAACGATAACAAAGATAATTTCTGAAGTGACATGCCATCATAATCTTGATCATACTATTTGTAAACATATGTAATGAATGCAGCGATCAAAACAAAGGTAATGACATGAGTAAACAATGAATCATAAAGCAAAGACTTTTCATGAATAGTACTTCAAGACAAGCATCAATAAGTCTTGCATAAGAGTTAACTCATAAAGCAATAAATCAAAGTAAAGGTATTGAAACAACACAAAGGAAGATTAAGTTTCAGCGGTTGCTTTCAACTTATAACATGTATATCTCATGGATATTGTCAACATAAAGTAATATAACAAGTGCAATATGCAAGTATGTAGGAATCAATGCACAGTTCACACAAGTGTTTGCTTCTTAAGGTGGAGGGAAATAGGTAAACTGACTCAACAATAAAAGTAAAAGAATGGTCCTTCAAAGAGGAAAAGCATCGATTGCTATATTTGTGCTAGAGCTTCGTTTTAAAAACATCAAGAGAGCATAAAAGTAAAGTTTTGAGAGGTGTTTGTTGTTGTCAACGAATGGTAATGGGTACTCTAACTACCTTATCAACCAGACTTTCAAGAGCGGCTCCCATGAAGGACGTTATTTCTACCACCATCATCCCTCTTCTTTTTTTACACATGTATTTGGGGGTGGCACTCCTTCCAACCTTTCTTTCACAAACCATGGCTAACCGATTCCTCGGGTGCCCGCCAACAATCTCATACCATGAAGGAGTGCCTTTTATTTTAATTTTATTATGATGACACTCCTCCCCACCTTTACTTTCTCAAGCCATGGCTAACCGAATCCTTCGGGTGCCGTCCAACCTTTCACATACCATGGAGGAGTGTCTATTTGCAAAATTAAGTTGCTTACTGATGAATCAGAGCAAAACATGTGAAGAGAATTATTAATGAAGTTAATTAATTGGGGCTGGGAACCCCTTTGCCAGCTCTTTATGCAAAGTTATTGGATAAGCGGATGAAGCCACTAGTCCATTGTGAAAGTCTGTCCGAAGTAAATGACAAGATCGAAAGATAAAACACCACATACTTCCTCATGAGCTATAAAACATTGACACAAATAAGAGATGATAAATTTTGAATTGTTTAAAGGTAGCACTCAAGCAATTTACTTTGGAATGGCTGAGAAATACCATGTAGTAGGTAGGTATGGTGGACACAAATGGCATAGTAGTTGGCTCAAGGATTTTGGATGCATGAGAAGTATTCCCTCTCGATACAAGGTTTAGGCTAGCAAGGTTATTTGAAGCAAACTCAAGGATGAACCGGTGCAGCAAAACTCACATAAAAGACATATTGTAAACATTATAAGACTCTACACCGTCTTCCTTGTTGTTCAAAACTCAATACTAGATATTATCTAGACCTTAGAGAGACCAAATATGCAAATCAAATTTTAGCAAGCTCTATGTATTTCTTCATTAATGGGTGCAAAGCATATGATGCAAGAGCTTAAACATGAGCACACCAATTGCCAAGTATCACATTATCCAAGACATTTTAGAATTACTACATGTAGCATTTTCCAATTCCAACCATATAACAATTTAACGAAGAAGAAACTTCGCCTTGAACATTATGAGTAAAGCCTAAGGACATATTTGTCCATATGCAACAGCGGAGCGTGTCTCTCTCCACAAAGTGAATGCTAGGATCCATTTTATTCAAACAAAAACAAAAACAAAAACAAACCGATGCTCCAAGTAAAGAACATAAGATGTGACTGAATAAAAATATAGTTTCAGGGGAGGAACCTGATGATGTTGTCGATGAAGAAGGGGATGCCTTGGGCATCCCCAAGCTTAGACGCTTGAGTCTTCTTAGAATATGCAGGGGTGAACCACGGGGGCATCCCAAAGCTTAGAGCTTTCACTCCTCTTGATCATAGTATATCATACTCCTCTCTTGACCCTTGAAAACTTCCTTCACACCAAACTTCAAGCAAACTCATTAGAGGGTTAGTGCACAATTAATAATTCACACATTCAGAGGTGACACAATCATTCTTTACACTTCTGGACATTGCATAAAGCTACTGGACATTAATGGATCAAAGAAATGAATCCAACATAGCAAAAGAGGCAATGCGAAATAAAAGGCAGAATCTGTCAAAAACAGAACAGTCTGTAAAGACGAATTTTAAAATGGCACCAGACTTGCTCAAATGGAAAAACTCAAAACTAATGAAAGTTGCGTACATATCTGAGGATCACGCTCGTAAATTGGCAGATTTTTTCGAATTTTCTACAGAGACTTAGGCCCAGATTCGTGACAGACAGCAATGCTGTTTCTGCGCAGCGATCCCAAATATAACATCAACCTTGACATAGAAACTTTACTTGGCACAAAAACATGATAAGGAGAGGTTGCTACAGTAGTAAACAACTTCCAAGACTCAAATATAAAACAAAGTACTGTAGTAAAAACATGGGTTGTCTCCCATAAGCGCTTTTCTTTAACGCCTTTCAGCTAGGCGCAGAAAGTGCAAATCAAGTAACATCAAGAGTAGAAGCATCAACATTATTATTTTGGGAGCTGGGAGTTTTCTCAACAAAGCATAGTATATTGGATACATAAGTTTTAGTGTCTCCCTTTTCATTAGTCTTGGGCTTGCTATTCTCATCGAACAAATTTTCAGGAACAAACCAAGCATAGTTATTTTCTAGTGCATCATTCATAGCTAGGAGTTTACATGGTATTGGTGCTTTGATCTCCCCACCATCATTAATATTATTAGTGTACCTTATTCTATCCATGTCCATTTTTTCAAGGAGACCAACAAAATTAGTATGAGAACCTAGCATATTAAATTTAGCAAAGACCTTTCTAGCCTCTCTTGCTAGACCACCAAATTCTCTAAGAAGAGTTTCTAAAACAAAATCTTTCTTTTCCCCTTCTTCCATATCACCGAGTGTAAGAAACATGTGTTGGATTATAGGATTGAGATTAACAAATTTAGTTTCCAACATACGAACTAAAGCAGCAGCAGCAATTTCATAGGTAGGTGCAAGTTCTACCAAGTGTCTATCTTCAAAATCTTCAGTAATACTAACATGATTGAAAAATTCTTCTATATTATTTCTCCCAACTATAGACCCACGTCCTACCGGTATGTCTTTTGTGGTAAAATTAAAAGGAAACATGATGCAATAAGCAAAAAGTAAACTAGGCAAACAAAGTAAAGACAAGTAACTAATTTTTTTGTGTTTTTGATATAGAGAGCAAGACAGTAAATAAAGTAAAACTAGCAACTATTTTTTTTGTGTTTTGTTTAGGTGCAGCAAACAAAGTAGTAAATAAAATAAAGCAAGACAAAAACAAAGTAAAGAGATTGAGAAGTGGAGACTCCCTTTGCAGCGTGTCTTGATCTCCCCGGCAACGGCGCCAGAAAACAGGCTTGATGCGCGTAAATGTACACGTCCGTTGGGAACCCCAAGAGGAAGGTATGATGCGCACAAAGCAAGTTTTCCCTCAGAAAGAAACCAAGGTTTAATCGAACCAGAGGAGCCAAGAAGAACGTTGAAGGTTGATGGTGGCGAAATGTGATGCGGCGCAACAACAGGGATTCCGGCGCCAACGTGGAACCTGCACAACACAACCCAAGTACTTTGCCCCAACGAAACAGTGAGGTTGTCAATCTCACCGGCTTGCTGTAACAAAGGATTAACCGTATTGTGTGGAAGATGATTGTTTGCAAGAAAACAGTAAAACAAGTATTGCAGTAGATTGTATGCTATGTAAAGAATAGGACCGGGGTCCACAGTTCACTAGAGGTGTCTCTCCCATAAGATAAAAGCATGTTGGGTGAACAAATTACAGTCGGGCAATTGACAAATAGAGAAGGGCATAACAATGCATATACATGATATGGTAAATATAGTGAGATTTAATCAGGGCATTACGACAAAGTACATAGACCGCCATCCAACTGCATCTATGCCTAAAAAGTCCACCTTCAGGTTATCATCCGAACCCCATTCAGTATTAAGTTGCAAAGCAACAGATAATTGCATTAAGTATGGTGCGTAATGTAATCGACAACTACATCCTTAGACATAGAATCAATGTTTTATCCCTAGTGGCAACAGCACATCACAACCTTAGAACTTTCTGTCACTGTCCCATGTGTCAATGAAGGCATGAACCCACTATCGAGCATAAATACTCCCTCTTGGAGTTAAGAGCAAAAACTTGGCCAGAGCCTCTACTAATAACGGAGAGCATGCAAGATCATAAACAACACATAAACAATAGATTGATAATCACCATAACATAGTATTCTCTATCCATCGGATCCCGACAAACACAACATATAGTATTACAGATAGATGATCTTGATCATGTTAGGCAGCTCACAAGATCCAACAATGAAGCACAACGATGAGGACATCCCTACCTCACTACTACCTCCGTCATTACCAATGAAGATGAACCTGCTGTGAAGCTCAAGTCCAATGAAGTCAGGATTGGACCAATGACACGAGCTCGTGCGAAGCTACTTAAACAACAGTGAACTTGTTCCTAAACGATACTTTGATTGATGAGAACTTTATACTGCCTAAGTCCTATTACTTATGTATCATCAGGTATCAAGAGGAGACGAGCATCGCACGAGGAGAGGAGCAGCTGGACATGAAGACGGACGTCAAGATGGCCGTGAAGCTGGACATGGAGCTGGACATGAAGATATCTCATGGACGCGCGAGGGAGGAGCGGGAGGCATGCGTGAGAGGAGAAGACGAAGTCCAGCCGGTCCAGAACCCGGTCAGACCGGCCCCCTGACCGCCAGCCCGGTTCCTGGCCCGTCGACCGTCGCCAACCGGACGTCAACCGGAGGAAGCCCTCGTACGGACGGAAACCGGAAACTTCGCAGTTTTCGGTCCACAGCCCGGTTGACCGGACCATGACCGGACAGCCCGGTCCACAGCCCGGTTGACCGACCACAAACCGGACCGGCCGGTCCACAGCCCGGTCGACCGGACCCCAGACCGACATGTCCGAGTCTGTCTCGACCAGATCTATTCTGGGTCGGTTTTACTTGTATCTTTTCGACCAGAACTCGTCCCGGACGCCTATATAAGTGCCTTGGACGACCCCCTAGCTGCTTTAGACCACGTTTAAGATAAACCCTAGTTCTTAGTTGTTTGCTCTGCAAAACTATTGAATTCCCTACACCATATTGCTTGGATATTGTGTAGATCCTGTTTAAGTCTTGTGTGATCTGCTGTTCCATTGGGAATTAGACGGTTGCAACTTACCGCTTCGTGGTCGGCGGCTACGTGCGCAAGTGTGTGGAGTTGCGAATATCTTGCAGGGTTGAGAGCTGTTGCATTGGCGACAGGGACCAATCGAGAGATCTCGTTGCGTCATACAAGTTATCTTCCACTTCATCGTCGTGTATCTCCGCTGCCATCACCCGTGATCATCATCACCACCATTGCTTACTGAGAAGATCGGGCCACCCCTTATCATCTTGGTATCAGATTTCCAGTTTTCCTCGGTAAGCCATCCACAATCCACCCCATAGTTGAGTTGTGAGTGTTTTCCTATCCAGAAAAAGCTAAAAAAAATTAGGGTTAGGGTTTGCCATAGCCATAGCTTGCACTAATTTCGAGTTTTAGTTGCTTTTCGTAGTTGTTTTTGCGTACCTTTATCTTTCTTCTAGTAGAATTGTTAGGGTTTGTGTTTTCTCTATTATCTAGTTTATCTTCTAGTGTCAGTTTTGTTACTCCGAGTCCACATAGCGTACAGTGTGCTTGTTCCCAACCATAGACACAGCCTTTCGATATACGTGACTAGGAACTTCCCCAGAAGAGACTAGTTTTACCGCTCGACAGGCTGCTCATTAGGGTTTTGGTGCTTTGCATATCTTGTTGGCCGTGTTATCAAGGAGTTGAGTCATAAAATCAAAAAAAAAGAGAAAATTGAAAAGAAGCAAAAAGAGCTACATAGCTGCGTGTGTTACAAAAAGAAAATACAAAAAGAAAAGTGTGTGCTAGTTGAAATCAAGTGAAAGGCCTAAGTTTTCTTTACTGCATCCGTAGTTGAGCAATCTTGTGCCTGTCTCGTTGAGCTTTGCTAGCGTCTCTCTTGTGCATTGCAACCTTTCCTCCATATAGTTGCATTGCCCCATTATATCGCCTTGTGTGAGTATCTTTGGTTGTCTACGGTCAGCGCTAGAGCTTGTTATTGGTGCAAATAGGTAGCCTACCTACAGCCCCACATATACCCTGCTTTGTCGTGTGATTGTTCTTATACCCTTGATATTCGCTTCGCTACATCCGTGCACTAGTTGTTACTACAAGTGGTAAGCAACACTAATTTACTTTGGAACGGTAAGATTTCCTTTTCTTATCAGTTTTGAGTGAGTTGTGAGAGTACCACCATATATTTTTGATTTAGTGCACTAACCTACTAATCATGTCTGCTAGTGATAATAAGATTGTTAACCAGGAGAACAAGAATTCGGCAGATATCATCACATGGAGGGAGTATGAAGCTCTTCGTAATGAGATGCGACGTGAATTCCGCACTAACGATGATGAGCTTAAGAGTACAGTTGATGAGATCAAACAAACGTTGGATGCTACTAATGTCACCGTCACTGGATTGTCTGATCAAATGACGGATATACAACGCAATATTGCGGATATGCGTCTCGCTATTGAGAACTTGACTGTACTACAACAACAACAACAAGAAGATGATGACGATCCTGAACTTGAAGATGACGCACACAATGCTCGTGGTGCGCCTCGTGGTCATCGTCCTCGTGGCTGGGTTCCACTTGGCCGCAATGGTCGTGGACAAGATGAAGAAGATGGATTGGGTAAGCCTAAGTTTTCCATACCCAAGTTTGAAGGAGGAGCTGATGTTGAAGAATACCTCACTTGGGAGCTCAAGATTGAGAAATTATGGAGCCTACATCCACACTACTCTGAAGATAGGAAGATCAAGCTTGCGTCTTCTGAATTTGATGGTTATGCATTGCGTTGGTGGGATTCTTTGGTTCGTAACCTCGATGAAGATGGTGCACAACCTATCCGTACATGGCGTGCTATGAAAGAGGCAATGACTTCTCGTTTTGTGCCTACAAATTACATGCGGAATATATTTGATAAGCTAACACTATTGAGGCAAGGTGTGAAGACTGTTGATGAGTACTACATGGAGATGGAGATGCTTATGCAGCGTGGTCGTGTCCGTGAGTCTCTAGAGATGACAATGCAGCGTTTTCTGAATGGACTGAAGTATGATGTTAAAGGCATTGTTCGTCATTACACCTACACCAATATGAATCAATTGTTACATCATGCAAGAGAAGCTGAATCACAGTTGGCTGAAGAAGCAAAGGTTAAGGGACGTGCTACGGGAGCTGGGCGTTTTACACCCCGTGCGCCCTCTACAGCGCCGGCGCCTTCGACGCGCTCCGCTCCTTACTCTACTCCGCCTAGCAAACCGGTCTCCAATGTATCTAATGCAAAGAAGTCCGAATCTGCTGCAAGTACGAGTGGTTCTGGTGCGTCTACAACGCGCAACCGTGATATGCTTTGCCATACATGTGGTGGCAAGGGTCACTTCAAGAGAGATTGTCCTAACCGCAAAGTCATGTTTATCAATGAGGACAATGAGTATGAGACTGGAGATGATGCTGATCCAAATGCTCCAGACAATGATGACTATGACACTGATGGTGAAGATGCATATCCTTCTGATGCTCGCACCATTGTTGTGTCGCAGCGTGCTCTTAATGTGTTGCCTAGTGCATCTACTCAGCGCTGCAATTTGTTCCAAACCAAAGCTTTAGTTGGTCCTGACAAGGCTTGCAAGGTCATTATTGATGGCGGGAGTTGCCGCAATTTAGCAAGCAAGGAGTTATGTACCAAGCTGAAGTTGAAGTATCTACCGCACCCGCATCCATATTATATTCAGTGGTTGAGTGACAATGGTGAGATGAAGGTAAACCACATGGTGCGTGTTGAGTTTGCGATTGGACCGTATAAGGATTGCATTGATTTTGATGTGGTTCCTATGACGGTTTGTCACCTCTTATTGGGTCGGCCTTGGCTCTATGACCGTTCTGTGCAACACAATGGCCGTGCCAATACATATCACTTGGAGTACAAGGGCAAGAAAATTAACTTACAGCCTATGTCACCACAACAAATTGTCAATGAGTCTCGTCAGAAGATCGAAGTGAATTTGGAGGATGCACCTCTAGATAGGCGAGAGAATTGTAATGTCGTGAGTGATATAACGAAAAGTGAGAGAGTGAATTCCTTAGTCTCATTAGCCACCAAAGAAGACATGAGAGAATTTAGTGAGGATCCTACGGCCATGCCTCTTGTGCTTTTGTACAGGGGTACGGTTTTGGTTTCTAACGACATGACCCCTCTTCCTCTTGGTGTTTCTAATGTTTTGCAGGAATTCGGCGACGTGTTTCCGGAGGAGGTACCCGCAGGACTACCACCATTGCGAGGTATTGAGCATCAAATTGACTTGATTCCCGGAGCATCGCTGCCCAATAGGGCGCCATATCGCACTAATCCCGAAGAGACGAAGGAGATACAGAAGCAAGTACAAGCGCTACTCGACAAAGGTTATATTCGCATAAGCCTTAGTCCTTGTGCTGTTCCTGTTATTCTAGTTCCTAAGAAAGATGGTACTTGGCGTATGTGCGTAGATTGTAGAGCTATAAACAACATTACTATTCGATATCGTCATCCTATTCCCCGTTTAGAGGATATGCTAGATGAATTGAGTGGTGCTGCTGTGTTCTCTAAAATTGATTTGCGTAGTGGCTATCATCAAATTAGGATGAAAGAAGGGGATGAGTGGAAAACGCCTTTAAAACAAAATTTGGTTTATATGAGTGGTTAGTAATGCCTTTTGGTTTGACTAATGCACCTAGCACTTTCATGAGACTGATGAACCATGTTTTGCGTGAATTTATTGGCAAATTTGTGGTTGTGTATTTTGATGACATATTAATCTACAGCCGCAATGAATCTGATCATACTATACATATTCGACATGTTTTGCAAGTGTTGCGTGATAATCAACTCTATGGTAATCTTGAGAAGTGCACATTTTGCAAAGATAAGGTCATATTTCTGGGTTATGTTGTCTCTAAGCATGGAGTAGAAGTAGATGTGTCTAAAATTGAAGCTATTCAAAATTGGCCTACTCCCATGAATGTGAGTCAAGTAAGAAGTTTTCATGGTCTAGCTGGGTTTTATCGCAGATTTGTGCCCAACTTTAGTACTATTGCTGCACCTTTGAATGATTTGACTAAAAAGGGTGTTGTTTTTGAGTGGGGCGCAGCCCAAGATCATGCTTTTGATGAACTTAAGAGATTGTTAACTTCTGCACCGTTGCTTGCACTTCCTGATTTCAATAAGCAATTTGAGATTGAATGTGATGCTAGTGGTATTGGAATTGGTGGTGTGTTGATGCAAGAGGGTCGCCCAATTGCATATTTTTCTGAGAAACTTTCTGGTGCTAAGTTGAACTATCCTATATATGATAAAGAATTGTATGCTTTAATTAGAGTTCTTGAGGTTTGGCAACATTACTTGTGGCCAAAAGAATTTATCATACATTCTGATCATGAAGCTTTAAAATACCTGAAAGCCCAATCTACTTTGCATAAGCGTCTAGCTAAGTGGGTTGAGTTCATTGAGTCTTTTCCATACATTATTAAGCATAAGAAGGGAAAAGATAATATTGTTGTTGATGCTCTATCTAGGAAGAATATGCTATTAACTCAACTTGATGTTAAAATTCCTGGTTTAGAGATACTATGTGATTTGTATGCCACTGATCATGATTTTGCTGAACCATATCGCTTATGTGCTCTTGGTAAAGCATGGGAAAAATATCACATACATGATGGGTTCTTGTTTAGGGCTAACAAACTATGTGTTCCAGAATCGTCTGTGCGTTTGCTCTTATTGCAGGAATCACATGCTGGAGGTTTGATGGGTCACTTTGGGCGTGAGAAGACGCTACTCATGCTAGCTGACCACTTTTATTGGCCAAAGATGAGGCGGGACGTGGATAGATATGTGAGGAGATGCATTACTTGCAACAAGTCCAAGTCCAAGCTGAAGCCTCACGGTTTGTATACTCCTTTACCGGCACCTACTACACCATGGGAGGATATTAGTATGGATTTTGTGTTGGGTTTGCCGCGTACTAAGAGAGGCCATGATTCTATATTTGTGGTAGTGGATAGATTCTCTAAGATGTCCCACTTTATTGCCTGCCACAAGAGCGACGATGCGTCGCATATTGCTAACCTGTTTTTCAGGGAGATTGTACGTCTACATGGAGTCCCAAAGACTATTGTTTCTGATCGTGACGTAAAGTTTATGAGCTACTTCTGGAAGACGCTTTGGAGAAAGCTGGGGACGAAGCTGCTGTTTAGCACTACTTGTCATCCCCAAACTGATGGTCAAACTGAAGTGGTGAATAGAACATTGTCACAACTGTTGAGATCCATGATCAAGAAGAATCTGAAGGAGTGGGAAGAGTGTTTGCCGCATGTGGAGTTTGCTTACAACAGGGCGGTACATTCTACCACGGAGCTATGTCCTTTTGAGGTGGTGTATGGTTTCAAACCCATTACTCCACTTGACTTGTTGCCTTTGCCTATACATGAGAGAGTTAATATGGAGGCATCAAAGAGGGCAGATTATGTGAAGAAGATTCATGAGAAGACTAAAGAGTTGATTGAGAAGAAAGGCAAGAGCAATGCTGCAAGGATGAATAAGAAGCGCAAAGAGATGTTGTTCAAGCCTGGTGATTTGGTCTGGGTACATTTTCGCAAGGATAGGTTCCCGAAGCTGAGAAAGTCTAAGTTGAAGCCTCGTGGTGATGGTCCTTACAAAGTGCTTGCCAAGATCAATGATAATGCATACTCGATAGATCTTCCAGAGGATGAGTTTGGTGTCAGTAATTCTTTCAATGTTGCTGATTTGACACCATATGACGGAGAAGACCTTGGAGCGTCGGGGTCGACGCCTTTTGAAGGGGGGAGATGATGAGGACATCCCTACCTCACTACTACCTCCGTCATTACCAACTGAAGATGAACCTGCTGTGAAGCTCAAGTCCAATGAAGTCAGGATTGGACCAATGACACGAGCTCGTGCGAAGCTACTTAAACAACAGGTGAACTTGTTCCTAAACGATACTTTGATTGATGAGAACTTTATACTGCCTAAGTCCTATTACTTATGTATCATCAGGTATCAAGAGGAGACGAGCATCGCACGAGGAGAGGAGCAGCTGGACATGAAGACGGACGTCAAGATGGCCGTGAAGCTGGACATGGAGCTGGACATGAAGATATCTCATGGACGCGCGAGGGAGGAGCGGGAGGCATGCGCGAGAGGAGAAGACGAAGTCCAGGCCGGTCCAACCGGTCGGACCGGCCCCTGACCGCCAGCCTGTTCTGTCGGTCGACCGGTCGCCAACCGGACGTCAACCGGAGGAAGCCCCTCGTACGGACGGAAACCGGAAACTTCAGCCCGTCCACAACCCGGTTGACCGGACCACTGACCGCACAGCCCGTCCACAGCCCGGTTGACCGGACCACAAACCAGACCGGCCGGTCCACAGCCCGGTCGACCGGACCCCAGACCGGACATGACCGAGTCTGTCTCAACCAGATCTATTCTGGGTCGGTTTTACTTGTATCTTTTCGACCAGAACTCGTCCCGGACGCCTATATAAGTGCCTTGGACGACCCCTAGCTGCTTTAGACCACGTTTAAGATAAACCCTAGTTCTTAGTTGTTTGCTCTGCAAAACTATTGAATTCCCTACACCATATTGCTTGGATATTGTGTAGATCCTGTTTAAGTCTTGTGTGATCTGCTGTTCCATTGGGAATTAGACGGTTGCAACTTACCGCTTCGTGGTCGGCGGCTACGTGCGCAAGTGTGTGGAGTTGCGAATATCTTGCAGGGTTGAGAGCTGTTGCATTGGCGACAGGGACCAATCGAGAGATCTCGTTGCGTCATACAAGTTATCTTCCACTTCATCGTCGTGTATCTCCGCTGCCATCACCCGTGATCATCATCACCACCATTGCTTACTGAGAAGATCGGGCCACCCCTTAGCACAACAAGGAGAAGACAACCATCTAGCTACTGCTATGGACCCATAGTCCACGGGTGAACTACTCACTCATCACTCCAGAGGCGACCATGGCGGTGTAGAGTCCTCCGGGAGATGAATCCCTCTCCGCCGGAGGCGATCTCCCGAATCCCCCGAGATGGGATTTGCGGCGGCGGCTCGAAGGTTTTCCGTATCGTGGCTCTCGTGGGGGTTTCGCGACGGAGGCTTTAAGTAGGCGAAAGGGTAGGTCAAGAGGCGGCGCGAGGGGCCCACACCACAGCCGGCGCGGCCAGGGCCGGCGCGCGCCCTATGGTGTGGCCACCTCGTGGCCCCACTTCGACTCCCCTTCGGTCTTCTGGAAGCTTCGTGCAAAAATAGGACCCCGGGCGGTGATTTCGTCCAATTCGAGAATATTTCGTTACTAGGATTTCTGAAACCAAAAATAGCAGAAAACAGCAACTGGCTCTTCGGCATCTTGTTAATAGGTTAGTTCCGAAAATGCGTAAATACGACATATAATGTGCATAAAACATGTAGGTATCATCAATAAAGTAGCATGGAACATAAGAAATTATCGATACGTTGGAGACGTATCACGGCGCCTTCCGAAACTCAACACTCCGGCCAGATCATGAAGGGCAGGCCTCCGGCAGGTCTTCATCTTCGCCCAAGAGAGACCCTAGGACCGCCGACTTTATTCAGGCCGAGCCCCCACGCAACGGCCATCCCGGCCGCCCTACACACCGAAACCGGTAGATCGAAGGCGACCCTGGCCGCCAAGCCCGCACGAGGATGAATGGTGCTGCGGCGGAGAAGACGACCAGAGCAGTGATATGTCCAATTTGCATCACTATTTTGTATCATAATTTGCTGTTATTCATTGATATATTTCATATTGGGACACAATACTTATGTTATTTCATCTATTTTGCATGTTTCATCATTATTGGAGGATCAAGCACCGGAGCCAGGATTCTGCTGGAAAAAGCACCGTCAGAACGCAATATTTCGGAAGATCAACTGTGGAAGGAAATTTCACGTAAATTCCTATTTTTCCAGATGACGGAGGAGCCAGAAGGGGAAGAAGAGGGGAGCCAAGGTGGCACCACCAGCCGGCGCGGACCATGGCCTGGCCGCGCCACCCGTGGTGTGGGGGCCCCACAGCCCCTCTCGCCTCTTTTTCGCGTACTCCTTCGCCCGAAAACCTAAGCCACAGAGAGGACCTCACGAAGGGTTACAGCCGCCTCTGCGGGGCGGAGAACACCAGAGAGAAAAGAGCTCTCCGGCGGGCAGGAATCCGCCGGGGAAATTCCCTCCCGGGGGGAAATCGACGCCATCGCCATCGTCATCGAGCTGGACATCATCTCCATCATCATCATCATCATCATCTCCATCATCTACACCGCCATCACCACCGCTGCACCTCGTCACCGCTGTAACAATTTGGGTTGGATCTTGATTGTTTGATAGGGGAAACTCTCCCGGTGTTATTCTCTACTTGTTGTAGATGCTATTGAGTGAAACCATTGAACCAAGGTTTATGTTCAGATTGTTATTCATCATCATATCACCTCTGATTGTATTCCATATGATGTCTCGTGAGTAGTTCGTTTAGTTCTTGAGGACATGGGTGAAGTCTAAATGCTAGTAGTGAATTATGGTTGAGTAATATTCAATGTTATGATATTTAAGTTGTGGTGTCATTCTTCTAGTGGTGTCGTGTGAACGTCGACTACACGACACTTCACCATTTATGGGCCTAGGGGAGTGCATCTTGTATTCGGTTGCTAATTGCGGGGTTGCCGGAGTGACAGAAACCTGAGCCCCCGTTAGTACATCGATGCAAGAGGGATCGCAGGATCTCAGAGTTTAAGGCTGTGGTTAGATTTATCTTAATTACTTTCTTGTAGTTGCGGATGCTTGCAAGGGGTATAATCACAAGTATGTATTAGTCCTAGGAAGGGCGGTGCATTAGCATAGGTTCACCCACACAACACTTATCAAAACAATGAAGATTATTTAGCTACATGAAGCGAAAGCACTAGACTAAAATCCCCGTGTGTCCTCAAGAACGTTTGGTCATTATAAGTAAACAAACCGGCTTGTCCTTTGTGCTAAAAAGGATTGGGCCACTCGCTGCAATTATTTCTCTCGCATTTTACTTACTCGTACTTTATTCATCTATTACATCAAAACCCCTTGAATACTTGTTTGTGAGCATTTACAGTGAATCCTTCATCGAAACTGCTCAACACCTTCTGCTCCTCATTGGGATCGACATTCTTACTTATCGAAAATACTACGATACACCCCGTATACTTGTGGGTCATCAAGACTATTTTCTGGCGCCGTTGCCGGGAGTGAAGCGCTATTGGTAAGTGGAATTGGTAAGGAAAATCTTTACTGTTTGTGCTGATTTTATTTCTGCCTGCTGCTATAAGTCATTATGGAGAGATCTTCTCTTCAATTTCTATTTGGGAAATCTACTACTACTGCAACGGTAGTGGATGAAGCGCCAGGTGAGGAAGTAGTACCATATAAAATACCTATGAAAATTATTGAACGTGTTATGGATAACCGCTATGAAGGGGATGGAACTGTCCATCCTGGTGATCATTTATTGTTTTTGCATGAATTATGCGGGTTATTCAAATGTGCAGGTATTTCTATGAATGAAGTTAGGAAGAAACTATTCACTATATCGCTGTCTGGTAAAGCGGCGCATTGGTATAAATTGCTGAAGAATGGTGATTCTATTGATTGGGAGAACATTGTGCCTTTATTTTATTCCAAATTCTATCCTCCAAGTGAAATTCACAAGGATCGGAACCGCATATATAATTTTTGGCCTCATGATGGAGAGAGTATTGCCCAAGCTTGGGGGAGATTGAAGTCTTTAATGCTCAAATGCCCCATTCATGAGCTTCCTGGTAATGTTATTATTGATAATTTCTATGCAAGACTTTCTTTTCAAGACAAGACCTTGCTGGATACTTCTTGTTCTGGATCATTTACATGCAACAAAGAAGAGTTTAAAAGGGACCTTCTTGATCGGATCCAAGAAAATACTGAAGGATGGGAGAACGACAAAGATAGAGAATCAGGTATAATTTATGATTATAAATGCATTGAAGCTTTTATGAATACTGATAAATTTCGTAATATGAGTGCTACATATGGTCTTGATTCACAAGTTGTTGCAAATCTTTATAAAGCTTTTGCCTCTCATTATGAATTGCCTAAGAAGAATTTTGATAAGTATCATGAACCGTATAAAGATAAAGTTGATTCATCTGTAAACAAATGTGTAGTGATTGAAACTGTTGATAATGTTATTCCTGAAGCTTATATTGAAAAAACTCCTTTCCCTGCTAAAATGAAGGAGTACTCTGTCATATCTAGTGCGGTTAATAAAAGTGAAAAGAAACCAAAAGAACCTGAAGAACAAATTAAAATTGAACCTGCTGTTGCAATAGTTAAAGATCTTGTGACTGAAAATGTGGAGGATGGTCATATTATTTTCTGTGAAGATGCTTCTAATATTGTTTCACATCCTAATAAACCCAAACAAGTTAGTGTTCCTATGCTATCTGTTAGAATTGGTGATCATTGCTATTATGGTTTATGTGATATTGGTGCAAGTGTTAGTGCTATTCCTTATGAGCTTTACACGGAGATTATGCACGAAATTGGTTCTTGTGAACTTGAAGATATTGATGTGGTTATTCATCTGGCTAATAGAGAAACTATTTCTCCAATTGGTATTGTTCGAGATGTGGAAGTTCTATGTGGTAAGATTAAATATCCTGCTGACTTTTTGGTACTTGGTTCTGCTGCTAGTGATCATTGTCCTATCATTTTTGGTAGACCTTTTCTAAATACTTGTGGAGCTATTATAGATTGTAAGAAAGAGAAAATTTTGACTAGATTTGCTGGTGAACCTTATGAATTTAACTTTTCTAAATTTACCAAAACTCCTTATAAAGCTGACTTGCCTAGTAATGATTTTAAAATGGAGCAGTGTGCATCTATTGTTCTTGTTCCTAATAATCCTTTGCAGCAACATTTGGAGAATAGCGAAAGTGAAGCTTTTAGGAAAGAAAGAGATGAGCTTGAGGAAATTTTTCTTCGCCAACCTATTCTCAAGCATGATTTACCAGTGGAAGATTTGGGTACAACACCGCCACCAAAGGAAGATCCTGTTTTTGATTTAAAGCCTTTACCTGACAATCTTAAATATGCTCATATTGATGATAAGAAAATATATCCTGTTATTATTAGTTCTAAGCTTTCAGAGATTGAGGAAGAAAGGTTATTGGAAATATTGAAGAAACACCGAGGAGCTATTGGCTATACTCTTGATGATTTGAAAGGGATTTCTCCTTCTATTTGCCAACATGCTATTAATATGGAAGATGATGCAAAGCCTGTTGTTGAACATCAACGTCGTCTAATTCCGAAGATGAAAGAGGTGGTAAGGAACGAGGTATTAAAACTTCTTGAAGCTGGTATTATATATCCTATTGCTGATAGTAGATGGGTTAGTCCTGTGCATTGTGTTCCTAAGAAAGGAGGAATGACTGTTGTGCCTAATGATAATGATGAGCTTATTCCTCAAAGAATAGTTGTAGGGTATAGAATGTGCATTGACTTTCGAAAAGTTAATAAAGTTACTAAGAAAGATCATTACCCTTTACCCTTTATTGATCAAATGCTAGAAAGGTTATCTAAAAATACTCATTTTTGTTTTCTTGATGGATATTCTGGGTTTTCACAAATTGCTGTTAAAGCTAAAGATCAAGAGAAAACCACGTTTACTTGTCCTTATGGAACTTATGCTTATAGGCGTATGCCTTTTGGTTTATGTAATGCTCCTGCTACTTTTCAAAGATGCATGTCTGCTATTTTTCATGGTTTTTGCGAAAGTATTGTAGAGGTGTTCATGGATGATTTTTCTGTCTATGGGAATTCTTTTGATAATTGCTTGCGAAACCTCGATAAAGTTTTGCAGAGATGTGAAGAAACTAACCTTGTTCTTAATTGGGAGAAATGCCACTTTATGGTTAATGAAGGAATTGTATTGGGACATAAAATTTCTGAGAGAGGTATTGAAGTTGATAGAGCTAAAGTTGAAGCAATTGAGAAGATGCCCTATCCGAGGGATGTTAAAGGTATTCGTAGTGTTCTTGGTCATGCTGGGTTTTATAGGAGATTTATTAAAGATTTCTCTAAAATTTCAAAGCCTCTTACTAATCTTCTTCAAAAAGATGTACCTTTTGTTTTTGATGATGATTGTAAGGAAGCTTTTGAAACTCTAAAGAAAGCCTTAACAACTGCTCCTGTAGTCGAACCTCCCGATTGGAATTTGCCTTTTGAAATTATGTGTGATGCTAGTGATTTTGCTGTAGGCGCTGTTCTTGGACAGCGGGTAGATAAAAAATTAAATGTTATTCATTATGCTAGTAAGACTCTTGATGCTGCTCAAAGAAATTATGCTACAACTGAAAAAGAATTGTTAGCTATAGTCTTTGCTTGTGACAAGTTTAGACCCTATATTGTTGATTCAAAAGTCACAATTCATACTGATCATGCTGCAATTAGATACCTTATGACAAAGAAAGATGCTAAGCCAAGGCTTATTAGATGGGTACTTCTTGCAAGAATTTGATTTACATATTATAGATAGGAAAGGTGCTAATAATCCTGTTGCTGATAATTTGTCTAGATTGGAAAATATTGCTTATGATCCTGTTCCTGTAATGATAGTTTTCCAAATGAACAATTGGCTGTAATAAAGGTGAGCTCACGAGAGAGCCCTTGGTATGCTGACTATGCTAACTTTATTGTTTCGAAGTATTTGCCTCCAACCTTTTCAGCTCAGCAAAGGAGGAAATTCTTTTATGACTTGAGGCATTATTTTTGGGATGACCCACACCTGTATAAAGAAGGAGTGGACGGTATTATGCGAAGATGTGTTCCTGAATATGAACAACAGGAGATATTGAGTAAATGTCATGGTAGTGTTTATGGAGGACATCATGCTGGAGATAGAACCGCGCAAAAGGTTCTACAATCAGGTTTTTATTGGCCAACACTTTTCAAAGATGCAAGGAAGTTTATCTTATCTTGTGATGAATGTCAAAGAGTTGGTAATATCTCTAGACGCAATGAAATGCCTATGAATTATACTCTTGTTATTGAACCATTCGATTGTTGGGGATTCGACTTCATGGGTCCTTTCCCTTCTTCAGAAGGTAACACTCATATACTTGTCGCTGTTGATTATGTTACTAAATGGGTAGAAGCTATACCTACAAAGAGTGCTGATGGTGAGACCTCTATAAAAATGCTTGTAGATGTTATATTTCCTAGATTTGGAATACCTAGATATATTATGACTGATGGAGGTTCTCATTTTATTCATGGAGGTTTTAGAAAAACTCTTGCTAAGTATGGTATTAATCATAGAATTTCTTCCGCTTATCACCCTCAAACTAGTGGTCAAGTAGAATTGTCAAATAGAGAGATTAAATCCATTTTGGGAAAGACTGTTAATAAATCTAGAAAGAATTGGGCTAGCAAATTGAAAGAAGCACTATGGGCTTATAGAACTGCTTATAAAAATCCTATGGGAATGTCACCTTATAAAATGGTTTATGGAAAAGCTTGTCATTTACCTTTAGAACTAGAGCACAAAGCTTATTGGGCTGTTAGAGAACTAAATAAAGATCCGAAACTGGCCGGTAATAAGAGGTTGTTGCAATTAAGTTCTCTAGATGAATGGAGAAGTGAGGCTTATGAAAATGCTAAACTCTTTAAAGAAAAAGTTAAGAAGTGGCATGATAGAAGGATTATCAAAAGATAGTTTAATATTGGGGACAAAGTCCTATTGTATCGGTCTCGTCTCAGATTCTTTGCAGGGAAATTACTCTCAAAGTGGGAAGGACCATATGTTGTTGAGGAGGTGTATCGTTCAGGAGCAATTAAAATTAGCTCTCGCCAAGGCAATGCCACACAAGTGGTGAATGGACAAAGACTCAAGCATTATATCTCGGGTGATTCTTATAATGTTGATGTTGATATTATTCAAGTGGAAACACCGGAGGCTTTCATCAAAGGACAAATTGACAGTCCGCCAGAACTGGACTTTGAATAGGTAACAGTACAGTAATAAAAAGTCCGCGTTTACCTTTCCGAACATTATTTCTGCTGTTTGGAAAATATGAAAAATTACGAGTTCGAAACGGAGTGGAAAGGACGCACGAGGCGTGCCACCATAGGCCGGCGCGGCCTGACTGGGCCCGCGCCGACCTATGGTCTGGCCGCCTCGTTGCCCCTTTCCGACTCGGTTCGATCTGGTACTTTCCTTATGTCGCGAAATTTTTTGCTATATAATCCCCCCCCCTGGAGGGCCGTATATCGTTTTCTCGTCGTGTTTTGTTTCGAGCTGTTTTCTGCCAGATTTGTTTTGATCTAGAAGCACCATGGTCTCCAACAACAAGGATAAGGGACCTTTGAAGGAAGATATTCAAGACCCGGAACTGAAGGAAGAAGACGCAAGTGAGGATGAAGAAGAAGTGGAGGAAGCTCAGCAAGTACACCAGCGTGCCACCATTGCAAGTATTGGCGTGATATCAAATCCATCCAACACCAAGAGGAGTGCACGAATCGCTACCGGAGGAGCAGTTCCACGTCATTACTTGGCTCCAAGGACATCTTCTCCAAGCAATTACAACCCTTACCGCAATCTAATCTACGATCGTCAAACTGAAAGGACCCCCAAGGTAGTGTTGCCAAGTGGTTGGGATATAGATCGTTCTAACATTGCAGGAGAGATGAAACCTGAAGCTGAAGGATGGGGAAACAACTCTAGGAGTTGGGACTCGCCACCTGACATGATTATGAGCCGCGTTGAGCACAACTCGGAACTGATTCGCAACCTCACCTATGAGATTGAAGATTTAAAGGAGCTTGTTAAGAAGCTTGTCGAGAAGAATCCATCACCATCATCACCGAAGGAGTAATTCATCATCGGTATTGGCATCCCCTTGGTTTGTTCCAAGCTTGGGGGAGTGCCGCGGTATCACATTATCACTACCTTTATCTTTTACTATCAAGTAGTGTCATATCATGAGTAGGGAAGTTATTATATGGAATAGTATGCAATATGGAAGTATCTCTCTTAGTTGGTTATCTATGTATCCGTTGGTGTGAGTTATCGTTATGGAATATTAATGAGAAGTCTTATCATTTACTTTTTGCACACCTTATTTTAGTTTGCAAATTCTATCATATGATTTATCTTGTTGTTAAGTATTGGTATCACTTTGGGAGCATTGAGTAAATCTATTTGGTTTTGGCAAACTTAGCATTGGTCAATAGCAACAACACTTTGAATTTAAGAAGAATAGAGGAACTACATGTATAAGATGTTATCTTTCTTATCAGTTCTTAGCTTAGTATTCTGAAGTTAAAACTATTTGTGCTTACAAGTAAGATGCATGATTGTTTCTATCACATGTATATTTGTTTGTTTCCCTCAACTCTTATGCTTGCTATTTAACCTTGCTAGCCAAAGACCTGTACTGAGAGGGAATACTTCTCGTGCATCCAAACCTGAACCCAAACCTATGCCATTTGTGTCCACCATATCTACCCACTGCATGGTATTTTCTGCCATTTCAAGTAAATATTTCATGTGCTACCTTTAAACAATTCAAAACTTTATTACTCCCTATTTGTGTCAATGTTCGATAGCTCATGAGGAAGTATGTGGTGTTTTATCTTTCAATCTTGTTGGGCAACTTTCACCAATGGACTAGTGGCTTCATCCACTTATCCAATAATTTTGCATAAAGAGTTGGCGATGGGATTCCCAGTCCCAAATTAATTAACCAAAATAGACACTCCTCCATGGTATGTGATTGTTGGACGGCACCCGGATTCGGTTAGCCATGGCTTGAGAAAGCAAAGGTGGGGAGGAGTGTCAACATAATAAAATAAAAAAAGGCACTCCTTCATGGTATGAGATTGTTGGCAGGCACCCGAGGATTAGCCATGGTTTGTGAAAGAAAGGTTGGAAGGAGTGCCACACAAAAAAAAATGGGAGCCGCTTTTTGAGAGTTTGTCAAGGGGGTTAGAGTACCCATTACCAGTCGTTGACAACAACAAACACCCCTCAAAACTTTACTTTTATGCTCTCTATATGATTTCAAAACTGAAAAGCTCTAGCACATGATTTAATCCCTGCTTCCCTCTGCGAAGGGCCTGTCTTTTACTTTATGTTGAGTCAGTAAACCTATTTCCCTCCATCTTAAGCAAGCATTTGAGTTGTTGTGATCCAATCATCTATATTGTGATATATTTAGTCATGCCTTTTATTCTTCCTTGTTCAGTACAAGTTTTATCTGAATGAATATAGCTTTGAAAGTTATCCATGATCATTATGATTGAGTATGCAAGATGAGCCACATAAGCTTTAATATGAGAGCGCTGCTCAATAGATAAGTATAATCTGTTAACTGTTCTCTGACCAAGAACAAAGTTTGCCATCACCAATTATGATTTTCTATGCACCTTCACTTGTGATTTCCTTTTACTTATTTCAAGTTGAGCTATATGAGGAAGTTGTTTACTATAATGTCTTGTGTGAATTAATATGATGCTTCTTGTCCGTATTTTATTTATCGACTCTTCACTCCATAAACATGTGGTCTTGTTTATTGAGCTCAGTTTCGCTTGGGGACAAGCGAAGTCTAAGCTTGGGGGGAGTTGATACGTCCAATTTGCATCACTATTTTGTATCATAATTTGCTGTTATTCATTGATATATTTCATATTGGGACACAATACTTATGTTATTTCATCTATTTTGCATGTTTCATCATTATTGGAGGATCAAGCACCGGAGCCAGGATTCTGCTGGAAAAGCACCGTCAGAACGCAATATTTCCGAAGATCAACTGTGGAAGGAAATTTCACGTAAATTCCTATTTTTCCAGATGACGGAGGGAGGAAGGGGAAGAAGAGGGGAGCCAAGGTGGGCCCAGACCACAGCCGGCGCGCCCATGGCCTGGTCGCGCCACCCGTGGTGTGGGGGCCCCACAGCCCCTCTCGCCTCCTTTTCTTCGCGTACTCCTTCGCCCAAACCTAAGCCACAGAGAGGACCTCACGAAGGGTTACACCGCCTCGGGGCGAGAACACCAGAGAAAGAGCTCTCCGCGGCAGGAAGGGAAATTCCTCCCGGAGGGGGAAATCGACGCCATCGCCATCGTCATCGAGCTGGACATCATCTCCATCATCATCATCATCATCTCCATCATCTACACCGCCATCACCACCGCTGCACCTCGTCACCGCTGTAACAATTTGGGTTGGATCTTGATTGTTTGATAGGGGAAACTCTCCCGGTGTTATTCTCTACTTGTTGTAGATGCTATTGAGTGAAACCATTGAACCAAGGTTTATGTTCAGATTGTTATTCATCATCATATCACCTCTGATTGTATTCCATATGATGTCTCGTGAGTAGTTCGTTTAGTTCTTGAGGACATGGGTGAAGTCTAAATGCTAGTAGTGAATTATGGTTGAGTAATATTCAATGTTATGATATTTAAGTTGTGGTGTCATTCTTCTAGTGGTGTCGTGTGAACGTCGACTACACGACACTTCACCATTTATGGGCCTAGGGGAGTGCATCTTGTATTCGGTTGCTAATTGCGGGGTTGCCGGAGTGACAGAAACCTGAGCCCCCGTTAGTACATCGATGCAAGAGGGATCGCAGGATCTCGAGTTTAAGGCTGTGGTTAGATTTATCTTAATTACTTTCTTGTAGTTGCGGATGCTTGCAAGGGGTATAATCATAAGTATGTATTAGTCCTAGGAAGGGCGGTGCATTAGCATAGGTTCACCCGCACAACACTTATCAAAACAATGAAGATTATTTAGCTACATGAAGCGAAAGCACTAGACTAAAATCCCCGTGTGTCCTCAAGAACGTTTGGTCATTATAAGTAAACAAACCGGCTTGTCCTTTGTGCTAAAAAGGATTGGGCCACTCGCTGCAATTATTTCTCTCGCATTTTACTTACTCGTACTTTATTCATCTATTACATCAAAACCCCTTGAATACTTGTGTTGGAGATATGCCCAAGAGGCAATAATAAAATGGTTATTATAATATATCTTTGTGTTTATGATAATGTTTGCATACCATGCTATTATTGTATTAACCGAAACATTGATACATGTGTGTTATGTAAACAACAAGGAGTCCCTAGTAAGCCTCTTGTATAACTAGCTTGTTGATTAATAGATGATCATGGTTTCGTGATCATGAACATTGGATGTTATTAATGACAAGGTTATATCATTATGTGAATGATGTAATGGACACACCCAATTAAGCATAGCATAAGATCACGTCATTAAGTTCATTTGCTATAAGCTTTCGATACATAGTTACCTAGTCCTTTCGACCATGAGATCATGTAAATCACTTATGCCGGAAGGGTACTTTGATTACATCAAACGCCACTGCGTAAATGGGTGGTTATAAAGGTGGGATTAGGTATCCGGAAAGTATGAGTTGAGGCATATGGATCAACAGTGGGATTTGTCCATCCCGATGACGGATAGATATACTCTGGGCCCTCTCGGTGGAATGTCGTCTAATTGGCTTGCAAGCATATGAATGGTTCATAAGAGATGACATACCACGGTACGAGTAAAGAGTACTTGTCGGAGACGAGGTTGAACGAGGTATAGAGATACCGATGATCAAACCTCGGACAAGTAAAATATCGCGTGACAAAGGGAATCGGTATCGTATGTAAATGGTTCAATCGATCACTAAGTCATCGTTGAATATGTGGGAGCCATTATGGATCTCCATCCCGCTATTGGTTATTGGTAGGAGAGAAGTCTCAACCATGTCTGCATAGTTCGCGAACCGTAGGGTGACACACTTAAGGTTTGATGTCGTTTTAAGTAGATATGGAATATGGAATGGAGCTCGAATGTTGTTCGGAGTCTCGGATGGGATCCGAGACATCACGAGGAGGTTCGGAATGGTCCGGAGAATAAGATTCATATATGGGAAGTCATTTTCCGGGGTTCGGAAAAAGTCCGGTGTTTTGACCGGAGCTTCTAGAAGGTTCTGGAAGGACCGGAATAGTCCGGAATATTATGGAAGGTTCCGGAAGTGTCCGGGACGACCCGGGATGTCTAAGGAAGTCCGGAGGGTTCCATAATAGGTGCAACCACGTTGCCTTAAGGGAAAAGGAGTCTTTCCTTAATGCAATTTCGGAATTGGCAAAAGAGTCCGAGTAGGACTAGGTTTTCGGAACCGGAAACCTATCGGAACTCAGTCAAACTTGGGGGCAGGTTTTTGGACGACCCAAGGGGCTTGGCCACCTATTTAAAGAGGCCAAGGGGCACCCCAAGGGCACCACAAGTCGCAGCCCTAGCTCCCCAAGTCGCAGCACCACCCTGCGCCCAAACCCTAGCTCCCTCCTCCTCCTTCTTCTCTTGCGGCGAAGCCCTGCCGGAGATCTCCACCACCACCGCGACCATGCCGTCATGCTGGCGGGATTCCGAGGATCTACTACTTCTGCCTGCTGGAACGGGAGGAGGACGTCGTCTTCATCAACACCGTACGTGTGACCGAGCACGGAGGTGCTGCCCGATTGTGGCACCGTCAAGTCTTCTACGCGCTTTGCAAGCGGTCAAGATCTTCTACGCGCTTTTGCAAGCGGCAAGTGATCGACTACATCCAC
The DNA here is from genome assembly GCA_030979885.1 of Lolium multiflorum. Lineage (NCBI taxonomy): Eukaryota > Viridiplantae > Streptophyta > Magnoliopsida > Poales > Poaceae > Lolium > Lolium multiflorum. Next base: position 193,944,188 of record CM061751.1, on the reverse strand, counting down.
CACTAGATCTAATCTCGTTAGGCTTTGGAAATCTTCGAGGGTTAGTCTCATGATCTTCTCGTTGCTACCATCTACTAGATTAGATCTTGGCTTGTGTTTTCGTTCTTGCGGTAGGAAATTTTTTGTTTTCTATGCTACGAATCCCATCAGTGGTATCAGAGCCGTGTCTATGCATAGATTGGTTGCACGAGTAGAACACAATGGTTTTGTGGGCGTTGATGCTTTGTTGTCTTTAGTTCGTGTACTTTGCATCTTGCGGCATGGTGGGATGAAGCGGCTCGGGCTAACTTTACATGACCGCGTTCATGAGACTTGCTCCACGTTCGACATGCAACTTGTATTGCATAAGTGGCTTTGCGGGTGTCTGTCTCTCCCACAATAGTGAAGATTCAATTTACTCTTTCTATTGACAACACTAGTATCACCGTTGTGGTTCATGTTTGTAGGTAGATTGGATCTTACTCGAAAACCCTAAACCACGTAAAATATGCAAACCAAATTAGAGGCGTCTAACTTGTTTTTGCAGGGTTTGGTGATGTGATATGGCCATGATGTGTTGATGGATATGTATGAGATGATCATTATTGTATTGTGGCAACCGGCAGGAGCCTTATGGTTGTCTTTATATTTCATGTTGTAGTATTATTTCAAAGTAGTTGTAATAGTTGCTACACACGGTGAACAACCATGAAGACGGCGTCATGGACCTTGACGCTACGCCGACGATGATGGAGATCATGCCCGTTGATGATGGAGATGATGTCCGTGCTTTGGAGATGAAGATCAAAGGCGCAAAGACTAAAGGGCCATATCATATCACATATGAATTACATGTGATGTTAATCCTTTATGCATCTTATTTTCCTTAGATCGCGACGGTAGCATTATAAGATGATCCCTCACATTAATATCAAGATAATAAAGTGTTCTCCCTCGTATGCACCGTTGCTACGTCGTTTCGAAGCATCTCGTGATGATCGGATGTGATAGACTCTACGTTCACATACAACGGGTGTAAGCCATGTTTACACACGCGGAATACTTGGGTTTGCTTGACGAGCCTAGCATGTACAGACATGGCCAACGGAAACCGAAAGGTTGAACACGAGTCATATGGATGATATGATCAACATGTTGATGTTCACCATTGAGGCTAGAAATTCGGATCAACTATGAGGAGTAGGGCTGCTGGGCAAGTGAATGAACTCTGTCCTAGGCATTTCCAATAAGTTCAGTGAAGTGAGGGCGAAGCTTTTTTTTAGAGGGAAAATACACTCAAAATGATATTCCATAATGGAAGGAATGAGTTGCAGATTTACTGGAAGAAAAAAATACGATACTTTTCTAGTCGTAGGTAGGGCTACCTATCTAGTTTCGTGCTTCGGGCGTACCAGATTCAATAGGCTAGGTTATAGCTGACAGATTTCTTTAAGAACTAGCCGCCTATAAGCCTCGCTAGTAGTATTCCTGCCCAGTGCCGGAGTAGTGACTCACAAGGTAAGTTCTCCTCGATGCATTTCCAACACTCTCTTTTTCTACGTACACTTTTGATTCCTCAGTAGGTAGGGACAACGTTCGAGATCTCATCCGACCGTCTATTTATCACTGATTGGGAGATTGGATTGGAATCCGAGGAGAACTGATTGGATGTCATGGAACGAATGGGGCACTACGTTGGTTACCCACTGCTAGCCTAGCGGAGATTTCTCTATTTGTTGAAAGTGGAAAGGAGTCATATTTGAATCGGAAAGTTGGGCTCGTTCACTCACACCTTTCTTTGATTATCGATGACTTGGCTTCTTGCTCAAGTAAGCACCCGGCATACCAATTCATTATCCTTGGGGCTCGCTCCTTCCTATCTACGTTATTCTTTCTTTGTTACTCTCGTAATGACGTTCCGAAAGAAATCAAGGTTACCAGGTCACAGCTCTGATTCTTCTTCCCTTATAGAACCTTCCCGCAAGAAATCAGTGGAAGTGGGTCCGCCCCTACAACTCATCAAATCTGCCTTCTTTTCTGTTCTGCGCTGTACATATTCTTAAGTTATGAGAAAGAATGGATTTGAATGCCATTTTGCATTTCAAAAAAGAAACGAATGAAGAATATTTTAACCTATTATCTTATAAGCAATCAAAGCATTTGAACTGCTCAATGAACAATAAAGAAAGAGCTAAGGTAAAAAAGTATATGTGTTACTAATAGTAAACCTATTTTATTTGGAGTTTGCTTTCAGCTGAACATGTTATAACTACAAATGAGGTGAGGCTTGATTAGGTGGCTTTGCAAGAACTAGGGAGGAACACAAGTTATGTACTTTAGGCTAAACATATGAATTTTGAAGATCCACTTTTCCAATTGGACATAAACAAAAGCAACCAATAATATATATATATACTTCCATAATATTTTTTCTATGGTGAAGTAATTTCATCGATAACCACTAAACGATTAAGTAGCGATGTATGCAAAGCTAGACAACGAACATTTCATAATACACTCGTTCTGCATATCTTTAGGATAAAAGAAAAAACAGCGAAAAAAGAAGTTTTCCTAAATCAAAAGATCAAGAAATCTATTTTGTATGGTTCTTATTTCGTTGAAAACGTTTCCATGAGACTTTCTTTCATTGAAGAAGTCCATGACTTGTTCTAGGTGATATGAGGTTGAACAGGCTTTAGAAAAAATGCAAAGAAGGGTACATGAGGGTGGAATAAAAAAAAAAGATGACCCCTTCTTTCTTCCTGAGCATTACCGATAAATATTCATTCTTTATACGTTAGGTTGGGTTTCAGATGTATATCATTTATTATATGAAACCAAAAAGCAGAAATGACAAGAAAGTTGTATATAGATGGAGGAAAAAATGACGATGTGGAAAACAAGGCAGGGGTTTTGTACAATGATACTGTACAACAATTTGGAAAAGGGATGTAGCGCAGCTTGGTAGCGCGTTTGTTTTGGGTACAAAATGTCACGGGTTCCAATCCTGTCATCCCTACCTATTACTTCTCCTATGGGCAGTAACGAGGGATCAATTGAGATCGATTCAAATTGGACAAAATTCAGAGTTTCATTTTGCTATATGCATGCGGTACAAAAATCATCCTTTTCTTTACTGCTTTATCTCCCGTCGTAAGAAAGCGCTCTTAGTTCAGTTCGGTAGAACGTGTGTCTCCAAAACCCAATGTCGTAGGTTCAAATCCTACAGAGCGTGATTCTGTTCTTGTTTGTTATGTCGAATCATAAAAAAGAACTTAACAAAGTGGAATGTCCGACTACTGACCAATCTCCGTCCATTTTCCCTTGCCTTTCCTTTACGGGTATGCCTGTTTTAGGGGACCTTATAGTAATAATAGTCTAATAGACCAACTAGAAGAGGAGAGGAATCCTTCATGAATCGCCTTGCTTAAAGAGGTTTCTTAAAAACCGCCCGTGTCTTGTTTTGAGGAAGCAATGAACATTGTATTTTTCCATTATCAATAAATGAGGAAGGAGGGGTGAGGTCCTCACTTGCGAGTGAGGCAAGGCTTTCTTTTATAATACATCCTACCCTATTTTGGTTGACGATTGCGTTCTATTCCAATTATTCACTAGTTTTTCTTGTCACTGTGGCGAGACCAGATGAGAGAGAGAACTATTTTCCATTTCCAGACAGACCCCGAGCCGAGGTTGGAACAATTCTGGATTTTCTTGTTGGTTCCTTCTTTATTATTTATTCAAAGTGAGTCTCTTCCATTCGGTTCATTAGCTTTAGGAAAAATAGAAGCTGCGGAAATGCTCGCTTCTAAAAGGCTTAAAGGCTCTGATCAAGGCAATGAACATTTTGCACTTTGAAACTAATAAGAAAGGAATTCAAATCATAGTTCAATACAGACTTTTTCTCTTTTCAGAAGGGTGAAACTTTCCTTCCAATACTTGTGCGCTCTACCCATCTCTACTGAACAAACCCACTACACATCGCTGGCAAAACCTACATCGAGTGGCAGGGTATGTGTGTAGGCCTTTTCAAGGACATTCGAAACAACATGTCGATAAATTGCTATAGAAAGTGGGGCTAGATCGAGAGTTCTGACCTTTTCGTGGGTGATCTTCAAACTCTTGTTTTTCTAGCGAAAGAACGCCCTTCTGAGCGATGATCTCCTACAAGCGAGTATAGTAAGGTTGACTTCAATTGAGACAGAAATGTCACTGGTCAGCTCCTTAGCGTGACAATTAACACCACTTTATTATTACCTAAGAGATTAGATAAGGGAAGAAGGCAGGCCAAAGCTTATAGATTCGGAGATCGTACTTCTAACGCTTTGTCTGAGTCAGTCCTACGACCCCTTCCGGCTGAGACACGAATCCTAGCCTATCTGAGTCGCAGAATGAAGGGCTCTTCAGAAGGCGCCACCCAAGTCTCCTTTGAGACTTCGGAGTCAGGAATTCGTTTTCCAAGGAAGGCGGATTTTCTTCGTTCCGCAGCACGAACAGGGTGTACAGAAGATCGATGTGCCATCTTTCTAACCACCTTCATTTGTTGTATGATCAGTAGGGAAGGGAGCCTTTGATAAAGGGACCCCCAACCAAGAAATCTACTGTCTCAGAGCGACAGTCAAGCTCGTATCGCGGAACTAGAACATTTCTTTGATTGATAGGTCAGATAGGAAGCAGGCAAGCAAACCAAGTTATAGGTTTGGAAGTTAGAACTCGGAAAGGTTGTCCTGTGACTACCTTTGAAGTCTTTGGGTAGGACATCAGGCTAAGGTCTTATGATGAGCCACGCGCATATGAGGTTTACTGCAGCCCTAAAGCTCTGTCCCCTATCCTACCACTAGATCTCCTATGCCGGAACATGAACAGAGAAAGCTGTGAGTGTAGTCTTAGGAACGAACCCGGGGTTGCTCTCGCAAAAAGATTGTACTAAAGAAAGCTAGAAAGCTCAATTCCAAGCAAGCAACCTCTGGTCCACGGGTCGGTGAACGAATGGGTTTTGGGAAATAGAGAACATGGACTCGATTGAACAAAGGTGGCACCGGAATGAATAGCCCACTTGTTTCGGGCAAGAATGAATGGGACTGATCGACTCGAGTTACCGAGCGACCTCCACTCTTCGACTCGAGCTTTCGCTTCTGCTTTTCTCTTGTTTTGATTTATTAGCTTTTTAGGGAAAGAAGAGGGTCTGAAATACAACTATGTCTACGAGTGCCGCGAATGAACCTTCGGTTCTTCCCAAGAACAAGGAGACACGAACTAAATAACTCGTATCAGGCTACGGGAATAGTGAACGGGAAGAAGGAACTAGTGGGGCTTTCGTTGGTCAAACAATATGCCCTCCTCACTTGAGGAGAGTGAAGGTCATGACTTATTGAAGCAGAACGTCAATTGGCCAAGAGAAGGGGAACTCCTTTCGTCGGTAACTATTGAATTGCCTATCTAACAGTGGAGCGAAGCGGAACGTTGAACGGGAAACTCGTGTCGTCGGTTATCCAATTTCCCTCCTTTCTGTTTCGACAAAGAAAACGTTTAGGTATCGGTAATAGGATTCCCACTATGATTTGAAGAAAAAGATAGATTCTATAATAATCCATAAATAATATATAGAATCAGGCTCCGTAATCAAGTGCTCGCTGTGAGAAGAAGATCTACAGGCATGTACCCATTTGTCCCTGCAAAAAAAGTGTGAACCCGAGTGAGTATGGACCATACGCTCATCTTTCTTCTCAATCTACACCTCGTTCCGCGAGAGACCTATCCTCGTTTCGAAATAAAGGACCGTAGTGAGGATCGATCCCGGATAAGCGAGTCAGTGTAGGGACAGAGGCTGATGATTCTAAAGGTGATTTCTAACTACAAGATGACTTTATTTGAAAACGGAATCCAAATATCAACAAAAAGATGAATGGAAAGTCTTGTCGATATGAATTGATCTTCAACCCAATGACAATGCTTCGATTTCGATCTTGACTTCTTTCTTGCGAGCCTCTTTTTCTTCAGCTAGCTCTTTCTTTGTTTTTCTTCTCTTTGTTGGCTGTACATCTTCCTCATCACTGTCTTTATCAGTAGGGCCTGCTAGCCTCTTTCTTTTCTCCACCTCTTCTCCTGTCTGAAGAGGGGCAGCGGTGCCTCCAATCATCTCAACTAGGCCTTTCAGCTTCTCGGCTTGAGCGGATTTATCACCCTCAGCTGTGCGATCTAGAAACTGTGGCATTTCAGTACCAATTTCCTTTAGAATTTATTTGTCCTGCTGCCTGAGCATTGCTTCTGGATTAACAACTTGCTCGGCCTTTGACAAGTATTCTGCATAGGCAGTCTCCTCGATCTGATGCTTGGCAGCTTGAGCCTCTATCAGTTTCTGCTTCTTTGCAATAGCAGCTTTACTAACAACCAGTTTTCTTTTGGGCGCTGCTTGCCCGCTGGATCTTGTAACTCGCTGAGCCCTGCCTCTGCCTGATGCAGGAATAGTGGCTTTAGACTTACCGCCTCTGCCCCTGCCTCTGCCAGCAGCCTTTTTCTGCTCGGAGTCCTCAGAACTGTCAACAAAGTCCTTTGGTGAAGGCGGTGGACTTTCATCATCACCACCAAGACCTGCTGGGCCTTCACTGAACTCATCTGAATCACGGTCTTACATCTGCAAGGGTAAGATGGACAGAAGCATAGGGGTAAGTGTTATCCTGCTGCAGACGAATGGAATTAGATGTTTCTTTGGATTTTGGATAGCCACCGGTGGGACTGCTGAGTCGCACCGATGAGAACTTAAGAATAATTTCATAGAATGTAAACCAGCAAGAGTCTACCTGTGCCACTGGTGAAGCACAACCACCTAAGTAGTGACCGGTCCGACCGGTGGTGCTCTACCGGTACACAGGTGACTGCTCGAGGCGCCCAGTACGATTGACCTCCGCGTGAGCAAGAGTCAATTAATGTCGCAATCAGAGAAAAGGGGAAGGGTTTTGGACCCGAGACAATATGCTCGCCTAGCGGAAAAGAAAACGAACTCTTTTTCTTTGGCAATTGGGTGCCAAAGTTTGAATAGATCATCAGAACAGGAAGGATTGAGTAGATTGACGGACTCTAGAGATGGGATAATAACCTCCCTCCGGGGGCTTCCCCAGTGGCACTTATTTTACCGGGGAGAGGTGATAATGCCATTTTAGCGCGGGAGAGATCTCTATCTTTACTAAGACCCGTTTGCTTGAGTGAGCGGGTTGAAACTCCTTCAGATACCGGATTCACGGTAGCCACCAATCCGGTTCTCCACTCCAAATAGTCTAGTATGGAATGGCTAGAACGCACAAGGAGAGTAGAAAGTAGCGCAACGAACCACCGATCTAGAGTTGGAAAATAGAGACGGGGTGCCACTTTTAAATAGGGGCAATCCCGAATAGGAATTGAAGGAAAAACAGCCAAGCAGGACACAGAAATCCATCTCAGCTTATAAAGTGATGCCTCTTTGACTGGCAAAGTACTAACACAGGGTGATCCAGCGGCGCGGATACAACGATCAAAACACTTCTTCTTGTGCCTTAATTAAATAGGGCGAGCTCTAAAAACATACTGAGATTGTACAAGCGATAGGGGCTTTATCGACCCAGGTACATTCTCATTTTGCCTTTCACTCTCAAATTATCATAGAGAAAGAGTTTAAGCAATTGCCAGTTTATCTTAAAAAGTAGAAGGACCGCAATCGTCCCTGCCCACTGTGCGGAAGGGCGCGGGACTGGTAACCTCATCTGCTGTAGTACGGGAAACTGGTATGTAACATCAGCCAGTTATCAATTGAGTCAGTTAGAAAAGTGCGAAATAGCTCAGTCTTTAACTCGAAAGCCGTTCGCGCCTTCTGTACTCTAAAGCCGTTTGCACTGAAGTGCAAGCCATTTTCTTCGCTCTTTAAACTCTAAAGTACTTACTAAATAGGGGCTGCGCATACGTTTTCTCGCTTGGAGCACAAGGGGAAATACCGATTGCGATTGAACTCCCTTCGGGGTACGCCCGGATTGCACTGATCCGGTTTAAAACAACCGGAATGTAAGGATAGCTCAGTCTTTAACTGGAAAGCCAGTCCAATCTACAAACAAAGTGCCAAGTAAGAGAAAGGATTTCTTGCGCGATTAGGTCGTGTAATACGAAATACAGGCTGTGCTGCATCCGAATATCAATCTCTCCATCCGCGTGTCTCCTTCTAGTGCGGAGGCTGAGCTTCGAGCTCTTGCTACTACTGCTACTCCCTATTCTTCTAGACAGTCACTAACAATAATTCTATCCCATCCTCCCTCATCGAAGCCAGTAAATGAAAAACCAGTAGTAGTGGATCAAGACGAAAGGAAAACGCCTTAACATAGCAGGCCCGCCCGCAGAGGTACGTACGGCCTATCGCTGCTTTCAAACGAGCGGGTTTTCTCGAAAGCTTTTCCTGGACCAAGCCCGGATCAACAAGGGAATAGTCATTCCCAAAAGCAAGCGAAATCACTATTGAAGAGATTTCTAATTCTACTAAATAGTTCTGTACTTCCAATCCCACCGGATTCATTCAACTTATCTTGCCTCGTGCCTCATACGATCGATGTTCTAACCGCTACCCGACCCTATCTTTTCTTTTGTTCCGTGCTTCCTCCTCCGGGTCAGCTGTGATTCGAGTCACAAGAAATAACATAGTTTAGGAAGTGAGTAAAGTATCCGGTGACAGTGAAAGCGTATAAAAAACGATCTACGGCTCCGCCGTTTACCAATAAATAAGGTGGCTGATACAATTCAAAGATGTCCTCAAGTCCTTGTTTCGGGTGAGCGGCCCTGGCCAGGTACACAAATAATGGAATCGTTCTCATTTCAAATTCCATCAATTTCTCCTATAAGAGAATATCACCTAGAACTCGCTAGTGAAGGATACCAATTCTTCCACGGGGGAATAAGGATAAGGATTTTTGGATCATCCTTTGACGGGCATCGAGTCCAATCTCGCAGCTCATACCTTCTAAAGACACCCGACGAAGGAATCAAAACTCCATTAGCCAGGAATGCAAATCAATTCCATATGCCATTTGTAAGTCTCCTATCCGAACTAACCTGCAGGCGTGACCTTTGGTCTCTTTCGCCGGGCGAACTAAAGCAAGAGAAGCACCGGGCCCTTCATCTGGCAGATAAGCTTTGGGATCTGCTGATGATGACCATGGAAATCTAGCAGCTTCTCCATCTTAGGCGAACGATTAATCGGTCTATGACCTTGCAAGGCACTCACTTTAGTACAATTAGCAATATCAGTTATTAAGGTAAGTTATTGTGTTAGAAGGAGCTGCAAGGCACAAGATAAACACCGACCTTAGACCCCCATCTCACTGGAATATTTTAGGAATTCTAATCCGAGAAATGAATGATTAAGCCAACATGGCAGTTAATACTTCAGCTTTCTGGAAGGACCCAACGCCCTAAATCCTATCTATGCTTCCAGCTTCCTCCGAGGCTACAACTCATTTCATCTAAGGGTGCAGGGAAGGGAAGCTGCAAGCTAAGCAAGTAAATCCTCAGTAAGCGGAAGCTTAAGTTAATAGCACGTAGTAAACCTCTGCTTATAAACAAAAGTGATCACACCTATCCAAAAACTCATAGGATTCCTATTCCTTTCTTTGATTTCATTGATTTTGGGACAAGAAGATAAGACTAGAAGGCTCAGCAGAAGCTAAACCAGCTAACTAGAACTATGCTTCCCACACCCGCACTGTCACCTGGAGCAGTACGAAAGCAGGAAACATATGTTGATGAAGTCTACAGTAGTAGTGCCTTTTTCTTGGATCTGTTTCTATTTGTCTCATCCGAAATCGAGTCTCTTTGGATATAGAAAAAAAAACGGTAAAGAACGAATCGGGGGTAGAAGTTACGGCACCCTACCTTTCTTTACGCTGCCTTCTATCGTTGGCCCTGAAGAGGAGAGCCAGCCCTTACTGGCATCCATCCACTTAAATAAGTCTGGTGGGTTCGCTTGAACCGATACAAGAGGAACTCAGGAATGGAAGAAAAACATGATTGCTGGATTTGATCCATTAACACAGGGGCAAGCGTTGGCATACCGAGCTCCCCCAACCATAGATAGGGATTTGATCTTGGACTGAGAACATAGCGGTAACGGCAGTTTTAGAAAGCACCTCTGCCTTTCCTGAAACTCAAACAACCTACTAGGCTAGGCTGGCTAATCCAGACGAAGAAGATAGCGAGAAAACGACTCCTCAAGCCGAAGTAAGGGCGGGACCATCTTCTTTTCTGACCGTTTGGAGCTGCTCACAAGGCCTAAACCTTCCTGTAATCCCTGGAGCTTCGTCAGAGCCTTTTCCTTCCCCACAGGCCAGAGCTCAATTTACCTTCGCCACAGCTCTAAAATAAGGAGAATCAGCTCAAGATAAAAGGGCTCGCACTCAATTGATCCGGGTCAACACTTCCTGTATCTGGTTTCGGCTTTATTTTGACTCCTTGTAGGGGCTCATGACAGTCCTGTAGGGGATCCAAACAAAGGCTTTCGAGTAACAAAGAACGGCCTTTACCCGCCTCTTGTGTACAATCTATCGCATGCTCCATGCCTTAAAATCGATATGAGATGCTTCTACAGGGTTTGCTTGGCTGAAGCGAGGAGTGATATGATTGCAGAACTGGCCCACGCGATGCTGCTTCTTTGGAAAAGCCTTGTTACTATTAAAAGAAAATCAAAGCTAAAGTTAGAGTATGCGAAAACTACTAAGGTCTTCTTGAGAACTAGTCTACCGAATAAGTAGTATAGAAATAGAGGAAGGAGAGAAGCATTTTCACGGAGTCAACAAAAGAACCACCATCCCAACTTGCACTTCCTTATTCCACTATTGCGATATCTTTGTCCTGGACAAAGACCAAGAGCTGGTGCAGGTGAAAGAAGGGTTTCTTTGCTAAGAAGGTACGAGGTGAGTCGGCAATTGAACCTATATTCATTCCACTAGCCCTAAAAGCATTCTAAATATAGTAAAGAGGGGGAATGGATTGTACAAGAAAAGGCGGGCAAAGGTAGTTCTGGGGTAAATTCTTGGAGCATAGCTCATTTCTAAGTCCCCAACCCATCTCGTGCTCGTGCTGTACGCGATCGAATCTTGCGGCCGGATAGAGCAATGGAATCACCGAGTCGTATGAAAAGAGGGCTCTTCTTTTTAATCTTAACACAAAGGCTAGCTCCCCTGGGGTTGTCATATTACAATCATTTGTATTACTTTCCTACCAATCCTGAACTAGCTATGACCCTTATAGCGAGCCTCGCTTTACCGTTTCAGATAGAAACGGCGCTCCTAAAGTCGATTGGATACTTTCTTTTTTATTGAATTAAGCTAAGCCGTGGGCTTTCTCACGTGAAGAACTCCTTCTTATGAGCTCATGGACTTGATCAATGCTAGTTCAAGTTCACGTCATATTAGGAAATTAGTTCATTAATTCGTTTATTTGCCAACGAAGAAGCCTTGCGCTACTCGGAAAGTACTGACTAGAGGGGCGTGTGGATCCACAGTCCTAGCCATTCTCACAACGGGATAATAAAGCGAACAAAGACCATGAGAAGAGATTACAACATCCTCTAAATCATTTGATCAATATTAAGCTTCTGTCTCCATAGGGGTCTCCTCCGAGTTATTCTCGGTAGCCAAGGCAAGTAAATCTCTACGCCAAGAAATGACTTAAAGAAAGTGATGGAGTTATTGGCCAATCCGAAGAGAAAGGCGAAGCCTCTACTTGATGACCCTACCCTTTTCCATTGGTTCCATTAGGGCGGGGGAAGGGCCAATGGCCCAAACAAATCCTACCTGCGACTCCTCTGGTTTGCTTCTTTCTTTTTATCCAATTCAGACTTCTGTTGAAGACTTCTGTGTTTTTCTTTCTGCTTGCTTCCCTTTCAAATTGATATGCCGGAGATGCTGGTGGAATGTATGCGCCAGAAAGAGTTTGGTATGGTAGCTCGAAGGAAGCATTCAGTTAGGTATCCAATAGCCGCCATTCTTCGCCCTAAATTTTATTGGTATCAGTCTTTCTACGAGAATTCGAATTTCAATATGCCAAGAAGACATCCAATGGCTTGGGATAACATTGGCGTAGATGCCGCTCCTTTTGGAACCTCGTATTCTTATTCCTTTCTTCTTGATGTGGATCTGTATTCGTTAACGATTTAAACAAATCCTTCTCAAGGCAAGGCGGAAGTAGTGCTTGAATACCTCTAAGTACTGAGCTCTCAGCTCATTGATTCATGACACTCTCCTTCCACGGGAAAAATCTCTCATTTGAAAGCCCACTATGCTGCTTCTCTCTCACTTGCTGGAAAGCGTGTTACTTACGTAAATATCAGTAGGACATGACCAACCGAACCCGCGAGCTAAAGCTGTGGTTTAATGACACTTTCCAAAACCCAGACGTCCGCTTTATAAGACATTCTGCTGATTGCCTATTCAGTTGCAGCTAGCCCTTACTTTGAAGGAGAAGATAAGATACCTATGGTTGGTACGAGCTACTAGGAGACGTACACTTAGGTGTTCCGGCTAAACAAGACCCATACTACCAAAAGGCAGGTATAGAACACATATAGGGAAGACAGACACAAATGCACAGACACATTATCCGGGGGTGTCACCGTTTGCATCGTATCAGTATCATAAGAAAAGATTGATTGTTGTGAGTGATTTTACTACCCTTCCAGACTTAGCAGGTAATGAAGCTGCTGACGAGGGAGGAAATGTCCGTTGAAAATAAAGCGAACCAGTGGGGCTTAAAAGTAACTCTTTTAATAGTTTTTCAGACCGTTAAGTTGTCAATCTTTCCAATGATGAGGCTCCAAAGTTTATTACATTTCCTGGTCTGCCGAGGACATCACTAGATTGATTGCTTACCGACTTTCATTCAGATACCAACCCATCTTTTTCTCAAAAGCATGGAAACTATCTAATCGAAGTACGAATTCACGCCTGTGAAAAGTAAGCAATTTCATCATTTTCCTTCGCAACACAGCTCACTCAATTGTGGAGATACCGAACAGTTTGAGTGATCGATCGACCTTGTCGCACGATGAGCCCATTCTCTCTCTTCCATCCCGCCTTCTGAACCGAACCCTGGAGAAAGACTTCTTGAACAGAACAGAGCAGCAATTCTAGAAACTTCCATTTTCCATTGATCTGGGCGTTGCTATTCAAAGTGGGTCTACCCGCCCCGGCGTGACTCACACTTGACCAACCACTTCTATCTAAGAAAATACTTAGGTAGGGTCAATCTCCCTTCGGGGTTTACGCGTCCTAGTCCGAACCATTGGATCGATCAGAAGAAGAAAGGCAAAGGAATTGAAAGGTAGAGTAAGAAGCATCGCCCAGCAGAGTGATTGAGGGAGTCTTCCCCAGCCCAATGGTCTTCTTTTTTCACTTCCATAACTCCATGGATGCCACCTGGACGTGCCATAGCCATAGACCAAGCATTATCCCACTTTTTAGGATCTTCGGAATTGAATGAAGCAAGAGAAAGATCAAGCCGAAGGGCAGGGTCAAAGAGGCCTCACATAAGCTTCTTCTCACAGTGTCAATCGGTGGAACCAACCGTTCGATGCACTCATTACTGCTTTCTTTAATAATATTTCAAGCTGTCTTCTTCAGAGCCTTCTGGATGAATTGGCAAGTGCAGCTAAGGGCATGGCTTGCTTGATAAGTACCCCAGAGGAGGTGTCCTAACGCAATAGGTCAGTTCAAATGACGAATTGAGACAGAAACCAATGGATTCCAGTGGCTGGGGGATCCTATGTCTATAGATAGATTCAAGTACCATCCATTGTTCGCCACCACCCGAGAAGCAAAAGATTAGAGAGTCAAGGCGGAAAAGACAAGCATAGTGGTCTAATGACAAGGGCCGACGACGGAAGCTCGGGACGGAGCAGGGAAGGAAGAGAGGTGGAAAGTGTTGCTGTGTCAAATCGAGATTGTGTGGGTGTTCAGTCTACCGCTCATGTTCGACGCTATCGAAAATCATGCATTGGATGGATGCCCGGGCATTGAGAAGGAAGGACGCTTTCAGAGGCGAAAGGCCATGGGGAGAGAGCGTCTGTGATCCATGGATCTCCGATCGGGAAACCGAGGAAGGTATGATGCGCACGTGGCAAGTTTGCCCTCAAAAGAAACCAAGGTTTAATCGAACCAGAGGAGCCAAGAAGCACGTTGAAGGTTGATGGTCGCGAAATGTGATGCGGCGCAACACCCGGCGCCAACGCGGAACCTGCACAACACAACCAAAGTACTTTGCCCCAACGAAACAGTGAGGTTGTCAATCTCACCGGCTTGCTGTAACAAAGGATTAAACGTATCGAGTGGGAGATGTTTGCAAAGAAAACAGTAAACACAATTGCAGTAGATTGTATGCTATGTAAAGAATAGGACCGGGGTCCACAGTTCACTAGAGGTGTCTCTCCCATAAGATAAAGCATGTTGGGTGAACAAATTACAGTCGGGCAATTGACAAATAGAGAAAGGCATAACAATGCATATACATGACATGGTAAATATAGTGAGATTTAATCGGGCATTACGACAAAGTACATAGACCGCCATCCAACTGCATCTATGCCTAAAAAGTCCACCTTCGGTTATCATCCGAACCCTCCAGTATGAAGTTGCAAAGCAACAGACAATTGCATTAAGTATGGTGCGTAATGTAATCAACAACTACATCCTTAGACATAGCATCAATGTTTTATCCCTAGTGGCAACAGCACATCACAACCTTAGAACCTACTGTCACGATCCCAGATTCAATGAAGGCATGAACCCACTATCAAGCATAAATACCCCCTCTTGGAGTTAAGAGCAAAAACTTGGCCAGAGCCTCTACTAATAACGGAGAGCATGCAAGATCATAAACAACACATAAACAATAGATTGATAATCACCATAATCATAGTACTCTCTATCCATCGGATCCCGACAAACACAACATATAGTATTACGATAGATGATCTTGATCATGTTAGGCAGCTCACAAGATCCAACAATGAAGCACAACAAGGAGAAGACGACCATCTAGCTACTGCTATGGACCCATGGTCCAGGGGTGAACTACTCACTCATCACTCCGGAGGCGACCATGGCGGTGTAGAGTCCTCCGGAGATGAATCCCCTCTCGGCAGGTGCCGGAGGCGATCTCCGAATCCCCCGAGATGGGACGCGGCGGCGGCGTCTCTGTAAGGTTTTCCGTATCGTGGCTCTCACCGGGGGTTTCGCGACGGAAGTAGGCGGAGGGTCAACGCGGGGGCCACACGAGGGGGTAGGTCGGCGCGGCCGGGGCTTGGGCCGCGCCGCCACCCTCTGGCCACCTCGTGGCCCCACTTCGTTAGGTCTTCGGTCTTCTGGAAGCTTCGTGCAAAAATAGGACCCTGGGCGAAAGTTTCGTCCAATTCCGAGAATATTTCTTTACTAGGATTTCTGAAACCAAAAACAGAAAACAGAACGGCTCTTCGGCATCTTGTTAATAGGTTAGTTCCAGAAATGCATAAATATGACATATAATGTGCATAAAACATGTAGGTATCATCAATAAAGTAGCATGGAACATAAGAAATTATCGATACGTTGGAGACGTATCAGCATCCCCAAGCTTAGTTCTGCTCGTCCCGAGCAGGTAAAACGATAACAAAGATAATTTCTGAAGTGACATGCCATCATAATCTTGATCATACTATTTGTAAACATATGTAATGAATGCAGCGATCAAAGCAAAGGTAATGACATGAGTAAACAACTGAATCATAAAGCAAAGACTTTTCATGAATAGTACTTCAAGACAAGCATCAATAAGTCTTGCATAAGAGTTAACTCATAAAGCAATAAATCAAAGTAAAGGTGTTGAAGCAACACATAAGAAGATTAAGTTTCAGTTGCTTTCAACTTATAACATGTATATCTCATGGATATTGTCAACATAAAGTAGTATAATAAGTGCAATATGCAAGTATGTAGGAATCAATGCACAGTTCACACAAGTGTTTGCTTCTTAAGGTGGAGGGAGATAGGTAAACTGACTCAACAATAAAAGTAAAAGAATGGTCCTTCAAAGAGGAAAGCATCGATTGCTGTATTTGTGCTAGAGCTTTTATTTTGAAAACATGAAACAATTTTGTCAACGGTAGTAATAAAGCATATGAGTTATGAAAATTATATCTTACAAGTTGCAAGCCTCACGCATAGTATACTAATAGTGCCCGCACCTCGTCCTACTTAACTTGGACTACCGGATCATTGCATGCCATGTTTCAACCAAGTATCACAAAGGGGTACCTCCATGCCGCCTGTACAAAGGTCTAAGGAGAATGCTCGCATTTCGGATTTCTCGCTTTTGATTATTCTCAACTTAGACATCCATACCGGGACAACATGGACAACAGATAATGGACTCCTCTTAAATGCATAAGCATGTAGCAAAGTTATTATTCTCATATGAGATTGAGGATATATGTCCAAAACTGAAACTTCCACCATGATTCATGGCTTTAGTTAGCGGCCCAATGTTCTTCTCTAACAATTTTGCATGCTCCAACCACTAAAATGATAGACCTTCAGACAAGACGGACATGCATAGCAACTCACATGATATTCAACAATAGTTGATGGCGTTCCCCAGAAGCATGGTTATCGCACAACAAGCAACTTAATAAAATATAAAGTGCATAAGTACATATTCAATACTACGATAGTTTTTAAGGCTATTTTGTCCCATGAGCTATATATTGCAAAGGTGAATGATGGAATTTTAAAGGTAGCACTCAAGCAATTTACTTTGGAATGGCGGAGAAATACCATGTAGTAGGTAGGTATGGTGGACACAAATGGCATAGTGGTTGGCTCAAGGATTTTGGATGCATGAGAAGTACTCCCTCTCGATACAAGGTTTAGGCTAGCAAGGTTATTTGAAGCAAACTCAAGGATGAACAAGTGCAGCAAAACTCACATAAAAGACACATTGTAAACATTATAAGACTCTACACTGTCTTCCTTGTTGTTCAAAACTCAATACTAGATATTATCTAGACCTTAGAGAGACCAAATATGCAAATCAAATTTTAGCAAGCTCTATGTATTTCTTCATTAATGGGTGCAAAGCATATGATGCAAGAGCTTAAACATGAGCACAACAATTGCCAAGTATCACATTATCCAAGACATTTTAGAATTACTACATGTAGCACTTTCCAATTCCAACCATATAACAAATTAACGAAGAAGAAACTTCGCCTTGAACATTATGAGTAAAGCCTAAGGACACATGTGTCCATATGCAACAGCGGAGCGTGTCTCTCTCCCACAAAGTGAATGCTAAGATCCATCTTATTCAAACAAAAAAAAAACGAAAACAAACCGACGCAAGTAAAGAACACAAGATGTGATTGAATAAAAATATAGTTTCAGGGAGGAACCTGATGATGTTGTCGATGAAGAAGGGGATGCCTTGGGCATCCCCAAGCTTAGACGCTTGAGTCTTCTTAAAATATGCAGGGGTGAACCACGGGGCATCCCCAAGCTTAGAGCTTTCACTCCTCTTGATCATAGTATATCATTCTCCTCTCTTGACCCTTGAAAACTTCCTTCACACCAAACTTCAAGCAAACTCATTAGAGGGTTAGTGCATCATTAATAATTCACACATTCAGAGGTGACACAATCATTATTTTCACTTCTGGACATTGCATAATGCTACTGGACATTAATGGATCAAAGAAATAAATCCAACATAGTAAAAGAGGCAATGCGAAATAAAAGGCAGAATCTGTCAAAAACAGAACAGTACGTAAAGACGAATTTAGAAATGGCACCAGACTTGCTCAAATGGAAAAACTCAAAACTAATGAAAGTTGCGTACATATCTGAGGATCACGCTCGTAAATTGGCAGATTTTTTCGAATTTTCTACAGAGAATTGTGCCCAGATTCGTGACAGACAGCAATGCTGTTTCTGCGCAGCGATCCCAAATATAACATCAACTTTGACATAGAAACTTTACTTGGCACAAAAACATGATAAGGAGAGGTTGCTACAGTATTAAACAACTTCCAAGACTCAACAAAACAAAAAATTGCTGTAGGTAAAAACATGGGTTGTCTCCCATAAGCGCTTTTCTTTAACGCCTTTCAGCTAGGCGCAGAAAGTGCAAATCAAGTATTATCGAGAGTAGAAGCATCAACATCATTATTAGAGGTGTTGGGAGTTTTCTCAACCAAGCATAGTATATTTGATATATAAGTTTTAGCGTCTCCCTTTTCATTAGTCTTAGGCTTGCTACTCTCATCGAACAAATTTTCCGGAACAAGCCAAGCATAGTTATTTTCTAGTGCGTCATTCATAGCTAGGAGTTTACATGGTATTGGTGCTTTGATCTCCCCACCATCATTAATATTATTAGTGTACCTTATTCTATCCATGTCCATTTTTTCAAGGAGACCAATAAAATTGGTATGAGAACCTAGCATATTAAATTTAGCAAAAACCTTTCTAGCCTCTCTTGCTAGACCACCAAATTCTCTAAGAAGGGTTTCTAAAACAAAATCTTTCTTTTCCCTTCTTCCATATCACCAAGTGTAAGAAACATGTGTTGGATTATAGGATTGAGATTAACAAATTTAGTTTCCAACATGCGAACTAAAGCAGCAGCAGCAATTTCATAGGTAGGTGCAAGTTCTACCAAGTGTCTATCTTCAAAATCTTCGGTAATACTAACATGATTGAAAAATTCTTCTATATTATTTCTCCCAACTATGGACCCACGTCCTACCGGTATGTCTTTTGTGGTAAAATTAAAAGGAAACATGATGCGATAGGCAAAAAGTAAACTAGGCAAACAAAGTAAGGACAAGTAGCTAATTTTTTTTTTGTGTTTTTGATATAGAGAGCAAGACAGTAAATAAAGTAAAACTAGCAACTAATTTTTTTGTGTTTTGATTTAGTGCAGCAAACAAAGTAGTAAATAAAATAAAGCAAGACAAAAACAAAGTAAAGAGATTGAGAAGTGGAGACTCCCTTGCAGCGTGTCTTGATCTCCCGGCAACGGCGCCAAAAAGAGCTTGATGGCGTGTAACTCACACGTTCGTTGGGAACCCCAAGAGGAAGGTATGATGCGCACAGTAGCAAGTTTTCCCTCAGAAAGAAACCAAGGTTTAATCGAACCAGGAGGAGCCAAGAAGCACGTTGAAGGTTGATGGTCGCGAAATGTGATGCGGCGCAACACCAGGGATTCCGGCGCCAACGCGGAACCTGCACAACACAACCAAAGTACTTTGCCCCAACGAAAAAGTGAGGTTGTCAATCTCACCGGCTTGCTGTAACAAAGGATTAAACGTATCGAGTGGGAGATGTTTGCAAAGAAAACAGTAAACACAATTGCAGTAGATTGTATGCTATGTAAAGAATAGGACCGGGTCCACAGTTCACTAGAGGTGTCTCTCCCATAAGATAAAGCATGTTGGGTGAACAAATTACAGGCAATTGACAAATAGAGAAAGGCATAACAATGCATATACATGACATGGTAAATATAGTGAGATTTAATCCGGGCATTACGACAAAGTACATAGACCGCCATCCAACCGCATCTATGCCTAAAAAGTCCACCTTCAGGTTATCATCCGAACCCCCTCCAGTATTAAGTTGCAAAGCAACAGACAATTGCATTAAGTATGGTGCGTAATGTAATCAACAACTACATCCTTAGACATAGCATCAATGTTTTATCCCTAGTGGCAACAGCACATCACAACCTTAGAACCTACTGTCACGATCCCAGATTCAATGAAGGCATGAACCCACTATCGAGCATAAATACCCCCTCTTGGAGTTAAGAGCAAAAACTTGGCCAGAGCCTCTACTAATAACGGAGAGCATGCAAGATCATAAACAACACATAAACAATAGATTGATAATCACCATAATCATAGTACTCTCTATCCATCGGATCCCGACAAACACAACATATAGTATTACAGATAGATGATCTTGATCATGTTAGGCAGCTCACAAGATCCAACAATGAAGCACAACAAGGAGAAGACGACCATCTAGCTACTGCTATGGACCCATGGTCCAGGGGTGAACTACTCACTCATCACTCCGGAGGCGACCATGGC